>NW_004624740.1:14668830-14754773 GCF_000247695.1 Heterocephalus glaber | reverse complement strand
CACACACACACACACACACACACACACACACACACACCAAGCCTACAGCACAGGCAACATCAGCTCCTCTGCCTTTTACAAAAGGAGAATGCGACGGGCAATGGGGTGATGCCAAAAGCCCCCTCCCCAAAGGTGCACTAGGACTCACCCACTACAGCACCCATGCTCAGCATGAGAGACAAACTAGAACAGAATCAGAAGGAGTCCCCAGGAAGGAGGGGTCCCCAAACATGTCACATGAGGAACAGTAAATGAACTGGAGATTACCTTACAGAAAAGATTCAGGTGTGGTGGGTCCCTGATTTGGGGCAGAAATAGGAGGACAGAGAGGACAGAGATTCCAGCTCTCTCCCAAGATCTTCCTGATAAAGGTGTTGTCTGAAAACAGAAAGAGCTGTGGTGAGGAGGGGGCAACAGAAGGTGGGTAACATGAGTTCAGGGACCAAGAAGGTGCCCATGCCCAAGGCCCTGGGCCACAGACTGACATAGCAATGTCCATGAAACTGAGCCGGCTGCTTGGTGACAGTACCAGAAGAGGAGCTCCGATTCTCTGGGTTAAGATTTAATTACTCACTCCTGGATCTTCTTTCACCCCTTTGAAACTAACACTTTCTCTCTCTCTCTCTCCCCCTCCCTCCCTAAATAGGAGCTGAGGAAACAAAACACAGATGGCAGACACAGTGCAATTCATGGCAGATCCTAAGGACTGGGGAAGAGGTGGACAAACAGGGATGCTCGGAGCTGGCTGCAAAGGCAGCAAGGGCATCTTTCACTTAAAGACCGGTCCTAAGCACTGTCTGCTTCACGCAGAGCCAAGCTCTCAGCTTCCACACATGTCCGGGTGAATGCATGCAGCCTGCTCCACAGACAGGAGCTGTTCCCAGATGGTACTTTCACCGCTCCTTGCAGCTGGAGGGGAAGGAAGGCCTGAACCTGCTGTCAGCCATGGCAGAGAAGAAAAAAATCACAGGCTCTTTGCCTTCCCACCCATTCTGTTGAGTGATACGCCAGCCTCTGCCTGCATAGCCTCCAGGGATGGAGAACTCACTACCTCCCAAGTGTCCTTGTACTTAAATGTTACAGGTTAAAGGATGAAAACTCAGACCAGAACTGGCCCCCCACATGGCTATTTTCTCTCTAGAATTCTCCTTCATTTTTCCCATACACAAATACAACATTATACACATACATGTACATACTCACCAAAAGCTGGCGAGTATTTTATTATTTAAAACCTTTTTTCATGTTGCTAGATGGTCCTGTATAATGATATTTTCTTTGGCTGCACTAACCAGTGGTCTGATACGATGCACCACTATCTGCTTCATTATTTCCCTATCCTAGACATAGGCCAGGATTGGTCTGGGGTGGAGAGGGGAGGGGAAAAGTGCGGGCCCCTGCTGTGTTGACATTCACATCTGCCTGGTCAAGGGAAGAGCTAACAGGGCAGTCAAACTGCAGAAAGACTCTGCACTAAATGCTTACCAAGGACTATGGCATGCAGAGCAGGAAGAGAGGAACCTGCCTGGGGGAAGAAAGGAAATCTCCACAGAAGATGTTATCCCCTTCTAAAAAAGGAAAACAAAACTCAGAGGGATTAAGCAGTTTGCCTGAGGTGACATCCCTGCTAAGGAGTGGAGCTAGAATTAAATGTAAATCTGATTCTAAAGCCCCTTCAGACCTCCTTCCTACATAACCTCAGGAAAAGTGCCTTGGGACCTTGTTTGGTGATGCAGGCCTGTGATCTCCCAGCACTGTGAAAAGCTGAGGCAAGAGGGTCCCGAACTCAGCCCAGCCCAGGCAACTCAGGGAGAAGGCTCTGGGTTCAATCCCAAATACTGCCCAATAAAAAAGAAAGGAAAAGAAAAAAGTCTCCTATTTGTTCCTGGAACAAAATGCCTGACAAATACAATTTAAGGAGGAGGGGCTTATTTGGCTTACAGTTTCAAAAGGTTCAGTCCATGGCTTCAAGGCAAAACCAGCATGTTGGAAGGACTTGGAGCAAAGCTGCTCAATTCAGGGCAGCCAAAAGTTGAGAGCTCAGGATCAAGCCCAGGACAAGAAAACACCTTCCAGGAGCTGGGTGTGGTGGTGTGTGCCTGCAATCCAGAAGGCTGAGGCAGGAGGATTGCCATGAGTTTGAAGCCAGCCTAAACTACATAGTGAGTTCAAGGTGAGCCTGAACTACATAGACCTTATATCAGAAAAAAAAAAGAAGCAAACAAAGAAAAAAAGAAAAATAAAAAGAATACACCTCCCAGGTCATCCCCTCAATGACCTGCCCTCTCTGACCAGGCCCCATCACTTAACAATATATTCAGCTAGATTCATCAGTAGATTCATCCACTGGTAAATACAGCACCCTCATGATCCAATTACCTTCCAAAAGCCCCATCTCTGAACATGAGACTTTGAGGGGACATTCTAGATCTAAACCATAACACATTTTTATGACTAAAAATGCTTTTGACAGTTATTTTAGTCTATGGCCATACAACCCTAAACACACTTGTCTGATTTTGCAAGCTAAATAGGGTTGAGTCTGGTTGGTACTTGGATGGGAAACAATTATTTGACAAAAACCTTTAAATTCTTAAATAGATTTGACTTTTAATAACTCTTGGTATATAAATTGTTTTCAAATACGATTAACTTTTAGCTAGACTGGTCAAGAGAAAAGAAAGACACAAATTACCACAGTAGGGAATGAAAAAGGGAACACCTTTGTACTCTACAGACATTAAGGGGTAACATGAGTAATTATGAGCAACTTTATGGCAACATTTGATAATTTACATGAAATGAACACATCTCTCAATAGGTAGAAACTACCAGAGCCCACTCCAAAAAAAGAGATAACCTGAATAGTTCTCTATCGAAGAATTTGTGTTTTTGTTTTTGTTTTTTGGTTTTTTTGGAACCGGGGATTGAACTCTGGACCTTGCGCTTGCAAGGCAGGAGGCAGAACCACTGAGCTAAATCCCTGGCCATCAAAGAATTTGAATTAGTAGTTAAAATCTTTACTGAAAGTGAATGACAGAAGCACATGGCTTCATTGGCGAATTTTATCAAACTTTTAAGGAAGCAAAAATACCAAATCTAAACTGGGTATGGTGCCACACACATGTAATCCCAGCACTGAGGAGGCTGAAGCAAGAGGATTGTGAGCTGGAGGCCAGGCTAGACTACACAGCAAGAGCCTGTTTCAAAAAACAAAAAATACCCCAAAATTGACAGAAACTATTTTAAAAAACTAAAGATAAGACTTCCCAACTCATTTTATGAGACTTGTAGTGCTCTGATACTAAAATTCAACAAAGAACAAAAGAGAAGAAAGAGAAAAAGAAAACTATAGGTCAAATCAGAAACATAAATGGAAAAGTCTAAAATAATAGCAAAGCAAATCAGTAACATAAAATTGATACTGTATCATGATTAAGTGTGAATATAAGATTGGTTTAATACTCAAAAATCAATGTAATTCACTGTACCAAAAGGCTCTAAGAATCCACAATCATCCTGATAGACACAAAAAACATCTGACAAGCATTCAACAGCCATTCATACGAAAATACTCAATAAACTAGAAACAAAAGGGAACTTTCTCAACCAGGTAAAAAGCCATGGACATGATTATGGTAATAAAAGTGCCTACTATGCTTCATTGGGTTGTAATAATTAAATAAGTAGTAAAACACTTAAAATAGGGCCGGGGATTTAGCTCAGTGGTTTCGCTGCCTGCTGCGCAAGTGCAAGGACTGGAGTTCGATCCCCAGTACAAAAAAAAAAAAAACCACTTAAAACAGTGCCTAGCACAAAGCATAAATAAATGTACTTTACTTACAAAGTAATAAATGTAGCTATGTTGCAATAAATGTAATAAATACAGCAACATAGTTAATAACAAAATTTATTACTACAATAAAAAAATGTAACCTTAATAAATGTAGCAGTTGCCTTTCCCAGCTCAAGTGAGTACAGTAATAAAAAAGAATGAACTAAACTGGTCATGGTGCTGCGTACTAGACCCAGTAGTCTATCTGAAGGGGCTCCTACTGGCCCAAGCTAGAACCTTTAAGCTCTAAAATAAATAATGTATTATAATGCAAGGGATAAAAGAATAACCCACAGTCGATACTAACATTAAGTACATTGGCAAGTAGCTTAAATTCTTTTGTACATTAGCATGCTAACTAATAAATGTAGAAGGAACGAAGGACTTAGAAAATCACCAATTAGTACCATCACAGTAACTGCATTAGTCTGTTTTCTGTTACTATAATGAAATACCAGAGGCTAGATTCTTTCTTTCTTTCTTTCTTTCTTTCTTTCTTTCTTTCTTTCTTTCTTTCTTTCTTTCTTTCTTTCTTTCTTCTCTCTCTCTCTCTCTCTCTCTGTCTCTCTCTCTCTCAGCTACTTTATTTTTAAAAGGGGCTTATCTGGCTTGCAGTCCTGGAGATTCAAGAGTATGATGCTGACAGCAGCTTGGCCACAGTGAGGATGCCCTTGGTTGTGTCACATGGTGGATGGCATCATGGTAGGAGTATGTGTGAGAGGGAGAGATCACACGACAAGACAGGAAGCCAGAGAGCAATTCAAGTGTTAACTTGCTCTTTTATAACAATCCTCTCTGAGAACAAGGTCGTATAAGATCTAGATAAAAAATTCCTTCTGAAGCCAAGTATGGTGGCTCATGCCTATAAATCCCAGCACTTGGGAGGCTGAGGCCAGAGGATCTCAAGTTCAACACTAGCCTGGGCTACATGGCAAGACCTTGTCTCAAAAAAAAAATCAACAAAACCAAAATTTCCTTCTGAACGTAGCACCACTGATGACGTCATTACTTCCAATAGGCCCCACTTCTTAAAGGTTCCAACACCACGAAACACGAAACCCAGCTTCTAACACATGGCCCCTCCAGGTATCTGAACCATACCTAAACCACAGGCAATAACCACTGTTTCAAGAATCATAAATTAAGGGCCGGGGATTTAGTTCAGTGGTGCCATGCCTCCCTTGCAACCACAAGGTCCTGAGTTCAATCCCTGGTACCGCAAAAAAACAAAACAAAACAAAACAAAAAAAGAATCATAAATGCTAGAACTTGTGAACATTTGATGAAAATCTTATTAATTACAAAAAGAAAACCCAAGGGGAGAACCTGGATAACACCAAGATAACCAAGTGAAAAAAGGTCAACAGGCCACTTACTGAGACATCATGGCATCATGTGCTAACAACTAAGGTGCACTGTAAACACAATACTACTTCTGTGTTGTTCCACCCAAAATACATACTGAACCTTATTACAAGTAATCACTGGCCAAGTGTGGTGGTGCATGCCTATAATCCAGGACTCAGGAGGCTGAAGAGGGGAATCACTCTGAGTCCAGAGGCCAGCCTGAGCTACATAGTGAGACCCTGTCTCCAAAAACAAACAACAACAACAAAAGAAATCACAAAAGCCTAAACCGTGGGATATTCTACAAAGAGGTGGTATGACATTTTGGGAAAAGTCAAGGTAATGAAAGACAAAAAAAGAAAGAAAGAAAGAAAGAAAACCCGTTCCAGATCAAAGAAAAAGAATGGCTACAGTTAACAATAGATCTTGGGCCAGGAAAAAAGATTTTTCTTCTGCTATAAAGGATATTACTGACAAACTAGAAATAAACTGGATTAGATTAGATAAAATATAATTGATAATTTCCTGACACTGATTTTTATAATTGGGTTCTGTAAGAAAATGTCATTGAAGCCAGTTGGTGGCACACACCTGTAATCCCAGCACTCTGGGAGGCTGAGACAGAAGGATCACAAGTTTGAGTGCAACTTCAGCAAATTAGTGACTTAGCTTGTCACCTATACAGCTCATTTTTAAAAACTGAGAGAGAACGCATACATCATAAAATCCACCATTCGAAAGTATATGATACAGTGGTTTTCAGGACATTCACCAATTATGGAACCATCAATGTTATCTAATTCCAGGACTTCTGAAGCATCCCCCTAAAAACCCCTCAAACTTACTGGCAGTTGTTGCCCACACCTGATGTATTGGAGTTTTGTTTGTTTTTTTGTTGAGACAAGGTCTAGCTATGCAGTTCAGGCTGGATGAACTCACTGTGTAGCCCAGGCTGGCCTCGAACTCATGGTGATCCTCTGGCCTCAGTGCTGAGATTACAGGCGTGCTGGCCTGGTGTGTTTCTAACTGATGGGTAGAGTGAACTGTCTGACAGTGTGCCTTCTCCTCTCCTTCATCTCTCTGCTCTGGAGCTGGGAAAACAGTGAACGAGTGTGCATTCCCCACCTTTTCCCTAGGCTTCCACCTTGATTTCTCTATTTGCCTTCACTGTCTCATCCATGTCTTTTTTTTATAAACAAACACTGAGTGTAATGACAACAGGTACTAAGCATTTACAACAGGACATTCTACTATTCCATGTCCTTCTTACCACAACCCTCTCAGGCTGTGAAGTCCTCGGCTCAAACCCCAGCAATGGAACACAAACCAACCCTCTGGTACGAGAGTTGTGGTTGTCACGAAGGTTAAAGTACCTTGTCCAATAGCAGGAAACTGATGATGGTTTGGCATGAGTCAAACCCAGACTGTCTGGCACTGAAACCACTCTATAATCCTCTAGACGTCTGTAAGAACCATCAGCACGCTCTTGCAGCTGATAATCTTGCCCTGCCATCAGGTAACATTATTGCTCAAAATAAATACTCCCCAAAGAAGGACAGGACAGAGGCTGGTGTGTGACTTGAGCTATCCTGCATCTTCTTATCCCTAGTGCTCCTCAAGCCCAGCACAGTATGGGTGCCCCATGTTTATGTGCTGAGTACCAAGGGAGTAAGATGCCCAGGACCACTGTGCTTGCTGCACTCCACAGCATAGCAAGAGGGTGGGCAGGCTTTTCTACCATACCTGCACCCTCTTGGCAGAGCACCTCTCGCCACTCACTGTCCCAGACCCTCAAGATTCATCATGCAGGCTACCCTACATCACTCTCACTTTGCTCTCTTGCTCCCTCCCTACATCTGCCTGGACAGTATTAAAACCCAGCCTGCAGCCCCAGGCCCTGTCTGCTTGGGTCCCCGAAAGGACACTGTGGGCACCACTCCTGTTCTTTGGAACATACCCTCCACCTGGCCTGCGCCCTCATCTCACCCACCCCCCCATGCTGTCGGTGTCGTCTACTGCACATGTAGTCCCAGAGCTTCAGAGAACCTGGCACACAGCAGGTGCTCTGCAAATGTTCACTGAGCACGGGGTCTGCTGCCTGCTGCTCTATTAAGCAGCCCCTGTATAAAGACCCAGGCAAAGCACATCTGGGGTAAAACGACCTGCCCGCCTTCCTCAGTAATGTGGCCTGTGCAATCCCATCCCTCTCTGCCTTGACTTCTAGGAGGCTCTGTCCTGAGCTCTGTGCACCAACACAACAGCTGCCCTGGCTGTTTTTTCGTACAATTTCTGCTCCCCTAGAGTCCTTCTTTCAATTGCTAGGCTCTTGGCTTTTAATAGTTTCCATGCTTTCCAGTTTTGCAGGGGAGAACACAGGACTCAAAAGTCAATAAATGTACAACCTAGTTGAGCCATGAAGGTTCAACAGACGTTGGTACAAATGTCAGGCCTGCCAGCTACATGCACATTATGACAATTATGGGAAAGGAACATCTGGGACAGGAACTGACAGACAGCAGACACTCCGAGGTTAACCTAGACCCCTTCTATTTATTTTCATTAGAAATTTTACAGTAAGAAAATCCATTCATGCCTTTGGCATCCAGGTACCTGATCTAGAAAGATCCAGAAAGACTTTGAATACTCTTTTTCAATTCTAAAATGATTAATGAATTATTGAATAAATTTATTTGCACAAGAAACTTGAAACATAAAATTTCATGGCTAGGTGGGAAACTAAACTCCTACTAAAACTTCATATTGTACCTTAAGAAATCTTTAAAAATAAAGATTGGGGGCCAGGGATTTGGCTCAGTGGTTTCGCTGCCTGCTGCGCAAGCGCAAGGACCCAAGTTCGATCCCCGGTACCAAAAAATAAATAAATAAATAAAATAAAGATTGGACTCAGTTTGACATCCAGGCTCAGTCATATGCAGGAACAAGGTGAGCCATAAACTTGGAGAGCAGCCATACTGACTGATTCATTTACCCATGCATTCATCCAGTTAATATTTTCCCAGAGCCTATCTTCTAGCTGGCACTGTGCCCCACACTGACGTAAACCAGAAGCAACAGGCACGCTCCTTGCTCTCACTGTTTCAACCATCTTGCCATCCAGGGGTTAGGAATTAGACTCCTTCTATTATATGGCACTTTATATCCTCTATAGAAGTAGATGGAAAAGAAAGACATATGCCCAACAATAAGACAGTGATCTTCAATTCTTGAACAGGGCTAGGGGTGTAGTTCTGTGATAGTGTGTGCCTAGCATGCATGAAGCTCTGGCTTTGATTCCCGGCACCACCCCACCTCTGAAAATTATTGAGCAAAGCAGTGGTGATAAAACCAAGCTTTCAAGATCAATCTAACAGTGGTACCATGGACAGACCTTGGGAAGTAGAGGGGCATAGAGAGGAAGAAGTATGGCCTCAAGCAGGAAATAATAAAGGGTTACACTGGCTACAACAAGGCTACAGCAGTAAGAGACCAAAAACTAACAGGATTTAATGGTGGCAGGACACTCAGGATGAAGAGGGAAAAGGGGAAGGTATCTTTTGTACTTAGAGCTTAGGGAACCATGAAGACAGTGAGACCACTGTCAGGGATGGAGACTTTGTTGGTTGGTAAGGTGTTTCAGGTAGACGGGATAGGGCCTTTCCCCACTGTTAAGGGCCTTACTAACTTCCAGAGTTTGTGATTCATATGATAAGACCCTTTTTTTGTGGGGGGGTTTTTGGTACCAGGAATAGAATTCGGGTCCTTGCGATTGCGCAGCAGGCAACGAAACCACTGAGCTAAATCCCTGGCCCCATGTGTTCTACCTTTAGCTTCACCTGCAGCTTGAAAATCACATCACATAAGGGACCGGGTCAAACATGTCTTCGTGACACTGCGTGCTTTCATAAACAATCACAAAGGTTCCGAAGCCCTTAAGCAAAACCAACAAACTGTGTTCTTTACAAGACTACAAACACATAGCAGAGAACTCTATGACACCGGACTGTGGACCAACCTACACCCCGCCCTGAAAGAAGCCAGGCAGAACTGGCTACCACGTCCCCTGCACTTCAGAACTGTCAACTCTGTTTGCTGTGTTGAAAACCAACCCAGGTAACCTGCGGTCATTGCCCTTGTGTTCTGAGATGGTGACCAGAGTTTATGTGTCTGCCTAACCCCGCAAACCTTTGCACAGGCCCAGCCTGCCTCGGTACAACGATGACACATGCCAGGAAGGCCGAGATCACAGTGTCCAAACATGCACACAAACACCAGGAGGAGATGATGTGGAAGCTGAACTCTGAGTATGGGGCAGGGTGGGGACGGCCACCGAAAAAGACGAAGATGAAGATGAAGCCAGGGGACGTATCATAAAATAACTAAACACCAGCTACAAAATTTTACCCAGGAGTAAATTATGTAAGTTGCCCATATCAGGACACACTCCATCCGGCATCCTCCCTGTATTACAGCCAGGCAGACAAAAGCCACCTTCTCCCACTCCATGTTCCTACCACAGGCTGTCTCCCAAGGAACTCAAATCTTTGAGAACAGACCATAGCTAAAGGCACCTGTTGGGCCCATCATTCAGGCTCCCACTTGACAATGAGTAGTTTCTATAAAGCGGGTCTACAGTTCTCTTAGCCATCCACACATGCTGTACAGAGGAGATAGAAGGCTTCTGCTTCCAGCACGCCAAGTAAGGGGAAATTCTTAGATCTGTCTTCACCCAAGACACCTGGCCCCAAGGCACCGGTCACCCAAAGGACTAGGCTGCCCAGGGGCTGTGATCACGATACATGCCAGCATGACCAGAGCCGCCACAACAACTGGCATCAGAAACAACAGAGGCCAGGGCAGGAAGTGGTGGGTGCCCCTGCATGACAGAGTGATTGCAGGTAACAAGAATGGGCTGTATGCTTCAAAAGTCTTCATCGGAAAGAAATGATAAATGAGCCAGGAGTGTTGGCACACACCGGTAATCTCAGCACTCAGGAGGCTGAGGCAGGAGAATTGCAAGTTTGAGCCCAGCCTCAGTAATTTAGCAACTTAGGGAGACCTTGTCTCTAAAATAAATAAATAAATAAATAAGGACTGGGGATGTAGCTCAGCAAGAAGGCCCTAGGTTCAATTCCTAGTACTGAAGAAAAGTGAACTTGCCCTGCCATACTGGTTTAGGGTTATGTTTGTTTCCCTTCCCAACAGAGTCCTCCTGGGCTTGAACTGAGCCGAACACAAAGGCCTACACCCTGAGGGCTAAATATGTGTTCCAAGTGCCATGCCACAGGGACCCAGCCCTGCCAAGAAGAAAGAGGAGAATCAGGTGCTAATAAAATAATCTTCTGAGCTGTTCCCGGAGGCAAGTGGAGCAGGGATTCATTCCATCCCCAATTTCACCAATGAAAACACCAAAGCCTGATGTGGGCTCCACGATAAGATAGGCCACCTCTGGCCTAGTGCTTCTCCCTATGTGACCAGCGAATCTAAACCTCTGGCAAATGACAAACAACAGAATAGCAACAGGAAAAAAGCTCTGTTCAATAGCCTGAGTACGAAAAATAATAATAATAATAATAAAGAACTGGCATTTTCTGTCTCTAGAAGATACTTATTTATGTTTCCTTTTTGCTGTCTTTTTTTTTCTGTCGTTTTTATTTTTTTTTTTTGGTACCGGGGATCGAACTCGGGTCCTTGTGCTTGTGCAGCAGGCCGCGAAACCACTGAGCTAAATCCCCGACCCCTCGTTTTGATTTTTTTGAGACAAGGTCTTGCTATGTTGCCCAGGCTGGCCTCAAACTGTCCATCTTCTTGCCTCAGCCTCCTGTAATCCTAGCACTTGGGAGGCTGGGGCAGGAGGATCACTGTGAGTTCAAGCCCAGCCTGGGCCACATAGTGATTTCAAGGCCAGCCTCAACTACATAGCACGACCCTGTCTCTAAAAAAATAAAATAAACAAAAAAGCAAAAGCACACTATTTACTTGTGCTTTGTGGCATGAGAATCAATTATATCTTTAAGTAATTACATGTATTAGGAGATTTTGCCTCCATTAAAAAAAAAAAAAAAAAGAATCCTCTATCATCAGAAAATTTGATAACACAGCCTTAACCTGTGAGCCCATCTCTGAGATGGCTTCCTCGGCACTGAGGGGGACAAGGGATGTGAACATTTTGTTCATAACAAGAACTTAACATTCTGAGACTGTGTGTGTCTGTGTACATAAATAATACAAACTTAGCATAGTCTGGCATAATTTGTCCTGAAATACAAACATATCTGCAGTTAGTCATTACAACTGTCCTTAGAATCCTGAATTTTAAAATGACAACTTCTTGCTGATGGGAAGATATCACATTAACGGGGAAAGTTTTGCAAAATTTTGTGACTCCCCCACTCCCACCTGAGTACTAGGAATTAAACTTAGGGCTTTCACACTGAGTTCCATCCTCAGCCTTTTATTTTATATTTTATTTGAGGGGGGGCAGGCTCCCACTAAGTTACTAAATTGCCAGATTAGGACTGAATTTTTGATCCTCTGCCTCAGCCTCCCAGAATGCTGGGATTACAGGTGTGTGTTGTCATGCCCAGCTTCTAGTGACATTTAAAGTCACAATAGGGCCGTGGATGTAGCTCAGTGGTTCTGCCACCTGCCTTGAAAGCGCAAGGTCCTGAGTTCAATCCCCAGTACCAAAAATAAATAAAGTCACAACACTTGCTCATGCATACATCATCCACGTTATTTTTCTCCCTAGTAGTTATCATTTGACAAGCTATACACAGTTTTTCTCCCCCACCCATCACTAGGTCAGATACATAAAGGATTTGACTCTTTTGTTCATTTCTATACCCCTGCCACCTCAAATAGTGCCTGTTACATAGGAAGTAGTCAGTATGTGTGAAATAAACACATTTCAAATCTCATATACATTGTTCTAGCTCTACTAAGTCTAACAATTCACTATGCAAAAATACTTGCCCAAGTACACAAAAATAAAGAGTAAATCCACTCACTGCAGCAGAGTTTATAATAGCAAAAGCAAAAAACAAACAAACAAAACCAACAACACAACTTTCTTCCATGATACTAGTTACTGAAATAGCTTTCAATACTGGTGACTAGAATAATTCTTCTTGAACGGTTTAAAATAAGAATGAGATAGCTATTTATATAGTGAAATATTTTTAAAGTGATCCACATTAAGAAATAAAAAGGAAGCCTCGGAACTGTATGACTGGTATCATTAGTTGTGTTTAAGTATTCAAGTAGTAACAAATTCCTGTTGTTTAAAGTAAAAAAATGATTTCAACAATAAAAGTTTTGGTATGTGAAGAAAAATATCTGATATAATCTATATCACTAGTGTCACTTTCTAGTCTCTCTGTAAGGCTATAAAGGTTGTATATATTTCTGTAAATAGTTTTCAAAGTAATGAGCACTTAATTTTTTCTCAACAAAAACACTGTTAGGCAAATAGTCATTTCTCCATTGTAATTTTTTTCTAACTTTAATTTTTTTATATTTGGGATCAAGAAGGCCTTGCAAATGCTAGGCAAGCACTCTACCACTGAGCCACCACTCTAACCCTTTAATTTTACAATGACTCTGTAGCCTGTAGTAAAAAGTTAAATCCTGAAGCACCCAACTGGGGCACACAGGCCTGGGAGAGTGGCCAATGACATGCACTCAGTTTCCCTGTTTCCCAACCCAGTGTACTGCTCCTCCCCAAAGCCTGGGCAAGCTGTGATTCTAGCACTCAGGAGGCTGAGGCAAGAGCATTGCCACAGGCTGAAGGGCACCTCGGGCTACATAGTGAGTTCAAGGCCTGCCTGAACTGCATAGCGTGACTTTGTCTCAAAAAAACAATCAATAGATAAATAAAGCCTGGGGAAGCCAAATCTGCTGCAGGGGCCAAGGCCTCTGAGAAACCATGAAAGGTCCTACAACTACACAATCTTAAGACTCAAAAAAAAAGTTCTTTAAGAGCTAGGTTCTTTTTAACTTGAAGTGTTTCATGGGTTTAAAAAGTAAATATTCTGGAGCTGGGGATTTAGCTCAGTCGTTCTGCCACCTGCCTCGAAAGCACAAGTGCCCAAGTTCGAACTCTGGTACCAAAAAAAAAAAAAAGTAAATATTCTGGACTTGCTAAGTAATTCTAATGTTGGTCTATCTCCTAAGTACACCTTGACTTATTTAATCCAGATCTTGATTTATCAGGAGGTTAAGGGAGCATCAACCAAGAGGCAATGGCAGGTCCTAAAATTTCAGCCTTATTAGGCAACACACACCTCTCAGGGCTGCTAACTAACTACTATTCAGGTGTATTCCCTTTCCAGGTGCCAAATCCCTGGGATCTGTTTCATTCCAAATCTACTTAGAATGCTTAATTCCAATTATTTCTTGTTTTTGTGTTTTTGAGACAGGGTCTCACTCTGTAATTCAGGCTGAACTTGAACTCACTATGCAGTGCAGGCTGGCCTCAAACTCATGGCAATCCTCCTGCCCCAGTCTCCCAATGTGCTGGGATTACAGGCATGTGCCACCATGCCTGGCCCAACTGTTTTTCTCTTCTCTCCCTCTCTCCTTCTTTCTCTCTCTCTCTAGATGTCAAGAATTTGAGGGAGTTAAGGCCACTGAACACTATGACTAGAAGCTAATATTCCATTCTCTCAAATGCAGACCTGTTTTTTTGACCACTTTTGACAATGATTAAGCTATCTGTTCAAGGACCCCCATTATCAAAGAGTAAGTCAAGAACTACTCTCTCAAAAGGAAAGTAAGACAGTCCTCAGAGGGACCCTAAGAAAAAGAAAGTGGATCCTTCTGGGTTCCCCATTTACTAACTGGTCATGCTGGCCTGTTTTCCCATCCAATTTTAGTATATGTGCTGCCAAAGTGAGCATCTGTTTTCCCAACCAAACACCACTACTCTAGAGGGATTTGCTTTGGGAGAGTTTTAATGAACCTTGGGCTTCTCTACAGACAGGGCATAAAAGTTATAACATTGTAGAGTACACCAGATCCCGGAGAGTTAGATAACTGCCCTGCTTACAAAAAAATCACAGTTCTCAAATACCACTCTCTGAAACCCTGTCTTGATCCTTAAAACCTCAGCCTGTGCCACTGACAACAAAGCAGAGAGGCTCCAAGAAGTTATGTATTCCGTCAAGGTGCTAAGATTCAAACCTGGGACCCCTCAGCGCCAATCTAGCATCCCTTTGTGCTAGTATTATTCTCCGGCTTGGTCAGACTCAAAGAGAAGACTGCAGTTTTATGGGTCTAAGAGATGAGGCAGTCATTTTCATGGAAACGAACCCAAACTCCCCAGTACTGGCCACTAGCTTATACAATCATGACTCGTCTTCAGAAATGAAAAGCAAAAAGTTGAGGTCAAGTAACCCAGAAGTCCACCCCCACCGCACCCCACCCCACCCCCATTCCACCGCCTAATACATCTCAACCTTTTACCCATCTGCTCCCAGGAGCCAAGGCTGTCACGGCTGGCCAGGGGAGCCAGGCAAAGGTGTGTCGCAGCGGCACCCTCCTGAGGGGGCACTGCCTCAGGGATGCAGCCCACCTGATGCAGCACGATTAGATTCGGGTCCCATCTGCACTCACTGAGCGCAAATTGCATGAGTGATCTCTACAATTCGCTGCTTCCCGAGTCCCATCGTATAGATGGGGAAACCGAGGCCCGGAGACTTAAAGAGGCTCAATACAAGGGCGGAACGCTAGAGCCCGAGCCCTCAGGCTCCAAGACTCAACTATCGGGCGACGGGCCTGACGGGCACGCTTGGCCCGGGGATGTGGAAACGACTACCCTCCAGCCGCCGCCAGAAATTAGTTCCAGGGGAAGGGCCGCCCCGGGAGGGCTGAGGTGGAAGCCGCGCCTTCCGCGTGAGCGTTCTGTGAGACGTGCCACGACCCGGCCCGAGAGCCTTCCCCAGTGCCAAGGACCGGTGGCTGCTTGGACAGAAGCGTCCCGGAGGCCCCGGGGCCCGTACCTCACCCACCCCACGTTCTCAGAGAGCTCACTCACCGCGGGAGACCCGACAGCTCTCTGTGGCACCTGGGCAGAACACAGGCCCGCACCACTGAGGTGCCAACCACTGCCCGCGAGTTCGCGGGGGGAGGTGGGCGTGGCCGCCACCCCACCCACCCCGGCCACACTTACTTTCCGGAGCTGAGCCTGTCACTTTGATTCCCCCTGCGAACCCGAGCTCTTGGTACAGCCCAGCCTGTCGACCGCCCCGTGCCTCAGCGGCGGCCCCGCCCCCTGACCTGGCACTCAGTTCCGGGGCGGGCTACCGCCTTGAATCTGTGCTTTTCCTTCCCTGACCTTAAAGTCTCCCGATCTTCAGTCACCGCGGGGCCGGGACTGGGAGCCAACCCATGAGGCCTCCTGTTGCTGGCCACCGCTCTTGTCTGATCTCAGCGGTGGCCTGGGGTCCCTCCAACCCGACCGCGGAGAGCTGGGACTTGGAGGCTGTCTTGCTTGGGTGCGGGAAGCGGCCAGGGTGAAGGCGAGGGCTGAACCAACGAGACCCTGAGGGCGCAGAGGGTTTGAAAGTTTGGCTGCCTCGGTTGTTGGTGAGAGTCCCACCAGTGCCTCCTACCAGGTGATGGGAGTTTAGGATTGAATAACAGAACCCCTAAGACAAGAATCCCTTCTCTACCATTTACAGCATCACAGAGGAAACATCAGGAAACAGGCGTCTTCTTTTGCTTTTCCCCTGTGAACTAATAACTGAATCCTATGGGTTAACCTCCAGTGTCTCCTCAGTTTTCCTGCTGCCCTAGCCCTGGTTCCGACCCAGCTGGGTGACCTTTCACCTGGATCATCTGGACCACTTCCGGTCTAGGGCACCTTCAATTTCTTTCTTTCTTTTTTTTTTTTTTGGTACCGGGGAGCGAACTCCGGTCCTTGTGCTTGCGCAGCAGGCGGTGAAACCAGAGTTAAATCCCCGGCCCTCACCTTCAATTTCTTTACTGCCTAGGCAGGGACATTTCTTCATTTACTGCCCTGATCCCAACACGCAGGAGGCTGAGGCAGGAGAATTGCTATGAGTTCAAGGCCAGCCTGGGCTACAAAGTGAATTCAAGACCAGGCTGAACAACATAGTAAGACTTCGTCTCAAAAAAAAAAAATTCAAATTCAAATGTTTCCAGGTGTGGTGGCGCATCCCTGTAATCCCAGAGCTCAGGAGATTGAGGCAGGAGGATTACCACAAGTTCAAAACCAGCCTGGGCTACATAATGAGTTTAAGGCCAGCTTGAATTACAGAGCAAGACCTTGTTTCAAAAAAATTTTGGGGGGGTCCACGGATTTAGCTCAGCAGCACCGCCCCTGCCTCACAAGTGCAAGGTCCTGAGTTCTATCCCTGGTACTGAAAAAAAAATTTTTTTTAATGTCATATGTATCAAGCCTGATATGGTAGCCCACACTTATAAACCCAACACCCTGGGAGGCTAAAGCAGGAAGATTGAGAGTTTGAGGCTCGCCTGTGCAACTTAGTGATGTAGCATGAGCCTGTCCCAAAATAAAAACAAAAAGGAGCTGGGGATATAACTCAGTGTGAAGGTCCTGGCTTCAATCCCCAGTACCAGGAAAAACAAAAACTAGATGTGTGTGGCAAAAACTAGTAAGCAAAGACAAATGACAAACTAGAAGAAAATATTTGCAACTATAGTCAAAGGACTAGTTGATCTAATAAAAAGCTCCTACTACTCAAAGGGACTAATTAACATAAGTGAGCAAAAATAGGAATCTCAGTTTCCAGAAAAAGGAAATACTTATCTGAAAAGTTTCTCAACATCATGCATAAAAGACATATAATTTAAAACTTGACTTAGATACCATTTCTCACCTGTGACCAAATCCGAAAGTTTAATGATAGGAAGTTAGAGAAGCTATGTGGAAATAGGCCTGTCATTTATTGTTCCTGCATCCATACATGGACATGATTCAGCTGTTAAAACAAACCAACAAGGAAAGTCATGGCTGATACAGAGCAATTTTGGAGATAAACTGATAAAAAGGCAAGGTGCAGAATAATAGATGTACAATGCTATGGCTAGTGGTCTTTCAAGTAACTGTGGTGGAACATAGGAGAAGAATGTACATACTATGTGTGCATATTTGCCTGTATGTACATGAAATGTTTCTGGAAAGAAAAGAAAGGTGGAACCATGATTATCTCGGGAAAATGTGGAGAATGGAGTTGGAAGCAAAGACAAGCTTCCCTATTTATTCCTTGTATCTTTCAAATTGTGTTGTATTCTAAGTCAAATACCTCTACCATCTTACCAGTCAGCACTTTAGTACTGAGCTACATACCCAACCCCATAAATTCCTTTTTAGTGTCAATACAACTTTGTTGGCCAAAAAACTAACTTGTTCACTGGCTCCCAGTACCTAAAGAATAGTAAATATAGACTTCTCAATCGAAACTGTACGTGTGGGGAATTATAGACAACATATTTCTGCCCATTCCCCTCCATTTTTGCTCATCTGCACTGCCCAGACAGGATAAATTCTTACCTTGGTTCACATTTTCATCTGATCCTTGTCCCCAAGCTGATAAGTAGCTGTTTTTGTGGCTATCTTTGTCCTATGCCTGATGTTCTAGATGTTACCTCTTGAGTCCTGAACCACAGAATTAAGCCTCTTAAACCATAGCTCACCCCTCTTGCCCGCACCTTTCCAACATAATTATTTATGTACCTGAAGTTCCTGTTAGTCAACTTGGTAATTTAAGAAGCAACCTTAGACTTTCAATTTTTTTTTTTTTTTTTTTTGGTGCTGGGGATTGAACTTGGGTCCTTGTGCTTGTGCAGCAGGCGGTGAAACCACTGAGCTAAATCCCTGGCCCCACACTTTCAATTTTTGATCCATGAACTGTAGACAATATTTTTTTCCCCCCAATACTGGGACTGAACTCAGGACCTTCACACTGAACTACATCTTCAGCCCTTTTTTATTTATTTATTTTGAGACAGAATCTTGCTAAGTGGCTAAATTGCCCAGGCTGAACTTGAACTTATAGTCCTCCTGCCTCAGCCCCCCAGTATGCTGGGATTACAGGCATACACTTCTATGCCCAGTATATAGGCAGTATCACTTAATATTGCACAGGGTAACACCCTTGCTTTGTCCCTTGACTCTGCCCCCCCATACCACTAACTTGAACTTCAGCCATCTCAATCTCTATATCTTGATTAATGCCTAGCAGCATTTACATTCTGAACGTATTTCCTTTGTCTGGTCTGTAGCTGAGGCCTACATTGTGGATACAGAATTACAGGAGTCTTCTCATGCAGCTCTCCTCTTTCTACAGGCTGCCTGGTTTTTGTTTTGTTTTGTTTTTCCTAGCACTATTTAAATGAAATAGATCCTCCACTTCACCATAAATCTGAAGCTACCAAGCTTTTTTCCAAAGATATTCTCTAAGGCTCTCAGACAACTCTCTGGCCCCATCCAGATAGGCTGCTGTCAAGGAAGGAGGCTGAGTTCATATTTCCATTCTCATACCAGGTACACAAGTGAAGTTTGTGGAACAAATGGCTCTCCTGTTTCTGGAATCCAAGGGCATTCAAAATCTGGCTCCAACCTGTCTTTCCAGCTTGAACTTTGTAAGCCCTTAAGATTCTAGAAGGACAAACAGTTTGTTTAAATCCGTGTATATGTTATGCAATATTTTTTAATCCTCTTCATAGGTACAGTGTAGTATGTGCTTAGACATTTCCTTCTGGCAATGATAGCAATTATTTTTCTAGCAAAACTGGACAAATCCTTGTAAGTGCTGGGTACTTTCATACTGCTGAACCATTAGGAATGTAGTTCTTTTCCACGTACACTTGTTCATGTGCTATCCACACTTCTATCTCTGGAAAATCACTTGAAAACCTCCACTGAAAGTCATGGTTCCCACAGGGTTCCAGCCCTCCAAGGCCCAGATTATTGGAAGCCCTGAAGGGCAGGTGTGTATTAGCCACCACCTTTCTTTGACTCCCCACTAAAGTTCTGCCAAATGAAGGCAGTAGGGGGAATTTGCTGAATGGTGAAACCATTCAGGATTCAAGAAAGATGGGCTGGAGCTAAGGAACTTGGATTTGGATGGAGAGCAGTAGGGGTTAAAAGGGCCAGGACCTCCCAGGTGGGATGGGCTGGATTTCCAGAATCTAGGTTTAAGTGGAAGTTTATCCAGAAACTGGACAGCAGCATTTCAGGACATTATGCTGGTCATTGCAGGACGAAGACTTTGTGGCTTATCCAGGACTCTGCATGTTTGCATGTTTTGAGGGCTCTCTCCACAGAACACAATGGAAGAAGAGGTTTGTCCTGGTGTGGATGTGGGTATGGCTTCCTCAAGACCTGCTCAAGAAGGTGTGATCCTCGCAGGGCAATGGAAGGCCACCAGCATGGGAGGCCTTTTGCTGCTGCAAGTGGTGCAGTCTCTCGTCTCACCTAGCTGGCTCTTCTCAAAGTGAATAACCTGAAAACTCAGGGTACCTACCACAGAGACAGGGCTCAGGGACTGCGCAGCCAGAGCTGGCCCTGAAACCAACATTTCTTTCCCCAAGTCTGAAGGGAACAGGGAAGCTTTTGGTGGGGACAAAGCGCAGTAGGAAGTGCTGGAGATGGAACCTAGGCTTTGTGCATGCTAAACACACATGGCTATCACTGAGCTATACCCACAGTGCTGGGGAAGCTGTGTGTGTGTGTGCGCACGTGTGTGGTAATGGGGATTAAAAGCTAGTGCCTCACAACACTCAACCACATCCCCAGAACACCCTTTTTTCAGACAGTCCTACTCATTTGCTAAATTGCTCAGGCTGAGCTTGTGATCCTCCTGCCTCAGCCCCAAAGAGTGCTGGGATTATAGGTGTACCATGCCCACCGTGCCCACTTACTGGGAAAACTTCTAAACAAGTAGCATTTCAAGAAGCCGGCTTGGTCTGTAACTGTACCTGGAAGACCTTTCCTGGTTCTATAGAACCAAACATTTACTGAGTTCTTGTGATGTGCTCCCACTTGCTTGGGGTTAATGCCATTTATTGAACACCAGCTAGATCCTAAGCACTGCTAAATATGTTCCACATGTTACAACAAATCTCTCAAAAGTGTATACTAGCATCCCCATTTGACAGATGAGCATACTGAGGCTCAGAGAGGGGAAGGGTATTGTCTCAAGGTTCCCAAGTAGTAGGTTTTTTATACGGGGACCCAGCCTGATTACTGTCAGCAGGCTAAGCATGGCCAACCCTTTCCTACTCCCTCTGTCCTCGGAGAGCATGTCCTCCGAGGTGGGACCCTCACCAGACCCTGGGCAGCATCTGCTTAGCCCGTGCATTTCTCATGCTGCTGTGGCTCCCCACATTCCCGTCCAGGAGCCCCTGCTGCCTGAGAGTCTCAGGACCCTGGTCCAGGTGCCCAACACATACCTGTTCCCTTCAGACTCAGGCTTCCTCTCCTTCACCAGCACACAGAATCTCCAAGGTCAAGGTCATACTATGTAAACCTCTTCCCAGAGCAGGAAGTCATTCCCAGCATGCCCCAGACTGGGTGATCTGTCCATACACCTGAAGAAAAAGAGGACCTCAGATTGACATGGTACTTGGAGAGATGTAGTGGTGTAGATGCCAGAGGGGTGTGGTCACTTCTCAAAACCCACAGGTACGGGATAGAGGGTGTACCTCAAAGGTAGAGTGCTTGCCTCACATGTGCAAGGCCCTGGGCTCAATCTCCAGTTGAAAAAACTCTGTAGATGTCATACTAGCTCTCTTACAATGTCTGAGATGCCACCCCTAGCACTTCAAGCCATTGAATTAAGCACAGTCCTGACCATTTCCCTTGGAGATTTCCATGAAAGTATGAGATAAGTGAGTCTGCAGAGTTTCTAAACACCCACAGGGCTGGAGTGACCCAGGGCCAGGGCCAGGACAGAGTAGTCATCAAAGTTCAGAGGCCAAAAAAAAAAGCCTCTATCTGGAGATCAGGAGCCAAATTCCACTTAGACAGCAAACCAGATTCCTGGCCTTGGCCAAATCTTTTTATTCCCCTCCCTGCATAAGTATGTTTCCTCATCAGCAAAATTGGGGTGAGGGCACATCTTGTCCCCATGCCTTTCAGCTGGAGTTCTGATGCTCATGATGATTAACCAGGGGACAACAGGAAAGGGGACAGCAGGACAGCTGCCCATGTGAGCTTTATTGTCAAAGAGGAGAGGAAGGAGGAGCCAGAGACCCACCTCTAACCCCTGGCCAAGCCTCAGGCCTGACCTCATGCTTAGGAGGACCTTGAACTTCCTGAAGCTCTTTGATATGCACTTGGTTCTCCCTTTTACAGACAGGGAAACTGAGGCAGAGAAATGGAACAGCCCCATCTGGATAGTGCACCCCAAAAGCTCTTCTTTCTCCACAAATGAGATGCTCCTCTGCTTCACCCTCTCCTGCAAAGGACCCTAGACATCCTCATTCCCTGCTGATGTTGAGGCAACTGACTTGGCCCTGCTCAAAGCCCACAATTTCAGGCCCATGGGTGGTCATGAGCCAGGTCCTTATAAAACAGAGCAAAGGCGCTGGTGGTAGGTGTTACTAAACCAGAGTGTGGCCCTACCAGCTGCTGGGTGAGCTGGCCAGCTGGGGAGATGCTGTCTACAGCTGTGGGGACTCCCAGGGCATGTCTAAGAGAAAGCAGGGAGAAGGGGACATAAGCAGCTGAGGGACCAAAACTAGAAGTCAGTGAAAGCTGAGGGTGTCCAGAGGAAGTATTGGGGGGGGGGCAGAAGATATGGATATGTCAAAGGGTGTTCAGCAGGCCACCTGCAACAGAATTATCATGGGA
Source organism: Heterocephalus glaber (assembly GCF_000247695.1). The sequence goes on along the minus strand of NW_004624740.1, from coordinate 14,732,751 downwards.
CTTGTTAAAACTGCCAATCCTCAGGGCATGCCCACCCAAGTGACTAGATCAAAATCTCTGGAGGCAAGGCAAAAATGAAAATTTTAAATAAACTTCACTCTTAGCCACAGTCAAATTTGAGCAGTGCTGTCTGAGGGCAGAACTGGGGGTGGTATGGGAGGGCATGCAGGGTGGGTGAGTGGCACAGAGGGAACAAAGCTTGAGGGCAGAGAGGAGGGGCAGTCGCTGTCAAGTTAGAGCCTGGGTGATGACCAGCCTGATTTCCTAAAGTGTTGAAATAACTTTCCCCAGAACTTTGGCCCTGCCTCCCTGCCACCCCTCGAACTGAGGTCCTCTTTACTGTGTCCAAAGTGCAACAATTTCCAAGAGGTGGCCCTCAGATGAAAGAATAAATGGGCCCTTTGGCATAACAGGCAGGTTTGCAGTCTGGGTTAGGTCGACTTCGTGACCTGGGATGGTTCCTGGGTGGTTTGAACGAGAACTCAAGGGGTTAATGTGTGGAATGGCCTCATGCCTGGTGGCTTTCAGAGCAGAGGCAGGATTCCTCCTTTCCTCTTTCTTACCCCCTCCCACCCCCATCCTGTTCCCATCCTCCCACCCCCATCCTGTTCCCATCCTCCCAGATACACATCCTTCCCTTTGTTCCTCTCTGTTATGCAACCAAAATTTAAACTCTGCCTGGGGCAGGGCAAGCTTCTGAGGAAATCCAGAGCTCCTATGGGTGAGGAGGGACTTTGAAAGTTTCCTCTCTCTTTCTCCCTCCATGTTTTTATCCAAGTGCCATTAAGCCAGGACCTTTGCCCTCTTTCCTCAATGGCAAAGAACCCCATGATTCTGTTCTCCTAATCTCCTGACTGCCGCTGGCTGTTGCCATGGCAACCAGGCCAAGTAGCAAAAGGGCTTCTGCAGAGAAGCCTGCTTCACTCTCAGTAACTAAATTGTTCTGATGCCAGTAAGCCCACTTGGTGCTTCTGAGCAGTCACTTAGCAGAAATGGAAATTGATAGGAGCTGGTTCCTCACTCACAGGGCCTGGCATCTCCAAGCAGACTCATATATGAGTATCTACTAGTCTAGTTTAGTGAGTCTCAAATCGTGGTCCTTGAGCCAGGAACAGCTGCATCGCCTGGGAATTTATTAGAAATGCCAAGTTTCAGCCAGCATGGTGGCACACACCTGTGATCCCAGCACTCTGGGAGGCCAAGCCAGGAGGCTCATAAATTCAAGCCCAGCCTGGGCAACTTTTTGTCTTATTTTGTCTCAAAATTTTAAAAAAATTTAAAAAGTAGGGGGGAGCTGGGGATATAGCTCAGGGCAAAGGTTCTAGATTCAATCCCCAGTATCACAGAAGAGAGAAAAAAAAAAGGCCAAGCTGTGTGTGGTGGCTCATGCCTGTAATCCCAGAGGCTGAGGCAAGAGGATCACTATGAGTTCAAGGCCAGCCTGGGCTACACAGTGAGTTCACAAGGCAGCCTGATCTACATAGTGAGACCCTATCTCAAAGAAAAAAAAAGTCCAGATTTCAAGCCCCTTCCCAAATCTGCCAACTCAGAAACCCTGGGGGTAGAGGTGCTTGCCAGGTGTGTTGTCACAAACCCACCAAGTGACACAGATACCAACTAACAAAGGAGAACCACAGGTGGAATTAAGACCCCCCCACACTGTCCCCAAAGATGGAGATTACAGTTCTCATATTACACAGGAGGAAGCAGGCTTTGCTCTACCCTAGGATGCTGGCTGACAGATAAAACTGAGGCCCCTGCAGGTATCTTTTTTTTTTTTTTGATACAAGGTCTCGCTATTTAGTTCAGTTCCAACCTGGTCTTGAACTTCTTAGGTTGCCCAGGCTGATGTAAGACTTGCAGTGAGCCTCCTGCCTTGGCCTCAGGCATACTGGAGTTATAAGTGTGCACCTCCTGGAGGTATCTTGCAGTGCATCCAGAAGGCCAAAGGTTGATCTGGAGCTGACTCGAGGAACATTGATAAGGACACATGGGAGACTCACCAGGGAGCAGGGTTGGGTGTGGAATCCAGAAAAGCTTCCGCACTGACAGCCACCTGCTTCAAAGGTCTGAGCTGATGTAATGCTCCTCCGGGGTTCCCAAGCTCCTTCCTCTCCAGATCTCCAACCAGTTTTGACAGGGAGCTCACCACCTTTTAAGGCAGCCCATCCATCTGTGAAATCTGTCACATAGTCTGCGTACCAGGGCAGAGCAGAGCCTGGGTTTCCTCCTGTGTAACATGACAACTGTAACCCCCATCTTTGGGGATCATGTAGGGTCTTAATTTCATTTGTGGTTTAAATTTCAGTGAGCTGAACAACATTGTGTCATGCCCACCTTTCATAACATGAGTGTCTAATCCCCATTAGCAGTATAGGATCATTTTAAAAGTATGATATGGGGCTGGAGATTTAGCTCAGTGGTTCCGTGGCCTGCCTTGTAAGTGCAAGGACCCAAGTTCGATCCCTGGTACCAAAAAAAAAAAGTATGATATGATGTAGGAATATCTATACTATCCATTTCCCTTGAATCCCCCACCCACCTTTACAGATGGAATATACGGGGTGGAGAACAACAAGCCAGGATGGCAGTGGGGCAGAGGAGTGAGAGGAGGAAGCAGAGGATCTCTAACTCCCCAAGGGACCCTAGAAGGAGCAGGCAGACTTTGAGGGGCTCTCTGCCTAGTGGGGACTCCTTCAAGAAAAAGAATATGACATTATAAGTAGTCACAGGTAGATAGTTTTTAACAACAGAAAAGTTAGACTCTCTTGTGTCTTTAGTTATAATGTTCATAAATCGTCATCCCTCGGTATCCCTGGAGGATTACTTCCAAGATTCCCTGTGGGTACCAAAATCCAAGGATACTCAAATCACATATATCAAATGGTATAGTATTTGCATAGAATCCACACACATCGCCCTATATCCTTTAAATCATTGCTAGATGATTTATAATACCTAATTCAGTGAAAATAGTACATAAATAGTTGTTACACTGTATTGCTTAGGGAATAATGAACAACAAAAGAAAAGATCTATATATGTTCAGTACAGATGTATTTTTTTTTCTCAAATATTTTCAACCCACAGTTGGTTGAATCTGCACATGCAGAACTTGAAGCTATAGAGGACCGACTGCATAATAAGACTTTCAACAAATGATGATTCTGGAACTTAAGCAACTTCAGCTTCACAGAAATCTGTCTTTGACCCTCAGCAAATCGTTCCCCTCTGTGGACCTCAGTTCCTCATCTGTGAAATGGGCTAACTCTACCCACTTCTCACAGCTGGTCGGAGGGTGGAATGAACTAAATGAAGGAGAAAATATCTATCAAGATATTTTTATTTTCTCTGAGTCTACAGATGAATTCTTGGAGTCTGGGAGTGAGGGAAGAGCACACTGATTGATTATTCCCAAGGTGAGAAGGAGAGACAAGGATGTAAAAGCTAAGTGGGAGACAGCGTGCCCCGCTAGGCCTAGGGCCAGCTTGCTATCAAAAGGCAACAAAATGACCCCGCCACCTATCTCTAGTTTTGGTTTTTGGAAATGTTTTTCAGGAGACTTCCCAAGTGGCCTTCAGTGCATTGCTGGGGGAAGGATTTTGCTGACGTTGGGCTCAGAGAGACTTTTCACCCCAAGTGGTAGCTCTCAAGGCTTACACGAAACTGAAGGAATATGACCATAGCCATCCTGAGCAGAGGTCGCTCTAAACTGCCCCCTCCTAGCACAGCTGCACTTGGGGACTCCTAACACTATTGGCCCTGCTATTGAGAGCAGCCACTGCTCCCCGCGCTTTTCCAAGCCTTGTCCTTGGGCAACCATTACCGCTTGTGCTCTCTCAAGCCTTGTTCTTGGCAGGGAGCCACAACCTCCTCTCACTGAACTTCCCCCTCCCCATGACCCTACAAAAAACCCCACAGCCTATCCGAGAGCAGCTGGTCTGGTCTCCAGTTCCAGAGTGGTCCCTCTCAGGTTTGTTTTGCAACAAACCTGTCCTATCGATAAACCTATATATAATAATAAATAAACCTATATATAATAACAAGAAACCTACCTCTGTCCTTTTCCTTTTTTCCTAACAGAAACCCTGTGTTTTGGGGGTGAGAGGACGAGTGTACCATAGGAAAGGAACCTGATCCAGGCCCTGCTGTGGATCTGCGGGGACAATTACAGGATTATTTCCATTGTTTTGTTCTTGCCAAGTCTCCCAAGAGAAAAAGCTAATGCTGTAGTTCAGGAAAGAAAAAACAACCCTGGTCTCATTCCCCAGAACGTGTTTTTCAGGAGGGATCAGTGTTCTACTTAGTAAGGAGGAGGACCCTATAATCTCAACCCTGGGCTGCTCCCTTCAGCACAGCCTGTCACACCCTCATTTAAAGAGACTGTCTCTTGGCTGAGATCTTCCTCCCTCCTCCTTTTAAGAGTCTCCAGAGAGCGCCTCAACTCCCAGCCTGAACTGGGTTCCTCGAGTCTATAGCTCCTGGTAGCTGCTGGAGTGGAACCTAGGGAGAGTCCTGGAGCCTGGATATGCAGGCTGCACGGTGTCCCCAGACCCTCTGTGGGTCTTTCTGGGATGTCCAGAGCAATGGTTTCTGAACTTCATCAAGCAGAGGGAGCCCCACTCAAGAGGCCAGGAATATTCATGCATTTGATCTGAGGTCAAAATATAGGGTGAATGTTTAAATTTCAAAAAATGTATTACAGTAAAAGACACATTACTATGTATCCCCTTCAAAATACTCCCTCTCACATGGAACAATATTTACCCCATCTTTTGGGGGGGGGTACCAGGGATTGAACTCAGGACCTTGAACTTTCGAGGCAGGCACTGGAAACACTGAGCTAAATCCCCGGCCCTTTTCCATCATTCTTACTGTGGCCAGGTTTGGGGGTACTGGAGTCTCCTGGAAGTGGTTTCTAGGTTCCTTCTGTCCTGAGCAAAGACTTGCTCAAGAGAAGCACAAATGGTAGCAAGGTTTTATTAAAGGTAGGAAAAAACAGGCTCTGCAGAGCAAGTTTGGATGAAGTAAAAGTAGGAAAAGAAGTACACCCTACAGAGTGAGGGCGGGCTACCACGCAAGAGAGAACACAATGGCCAAAACTCAGCGTGGACTGTCCTTTCTGTATCACCCACACCACAGACTGATATCAGGTCTAGGCCAGCCTATTGAAAACCTGCTTGAGTTCTCTCGACAAGTTCACATTTAGGGCTTGGGAACTGTTAGGATCTTGCCACACCTCCTTTCCCAGCCAGTTTTAGCCACACCCTAACTTCCTGTCTCCTTGCCACTTTCTGAAGCAGTTGTGGAAGTTCACTTTTGTGTGTCTTTACAAGGTGGGATCAAAAAGATGGTGAATGCTGCTACCCAAGTGCTATTCGAGAGAAAGGCAGGCTCGTAACAACACAGTGTGTCCTTATCTACCTTACTCACTGGGTCTAGCTCAGTGCAACTTCTGGTTCTTTCTTCCCCAAAGTCAAATGACCATGAAAGGAAAATATTTTGAATCAGTTTGAGGTAGGATAGAAGAAATAAAACTAGGTAGAAAGGAGACAAGGAAATTGAGATTTTTTTAACAGTTGTACTTTTAAGGAAAAAACTGCAATTTCAGGACACAAGTCCAGTTTTTCTCCCCTTCTCTTCTCTTGTCCCAAAACATAGCAAACCTGGGAAACTGTCTCATCTACAAATGGGTTTGTGCCTTCCCTTTTTATCTTTCACCTATGAATAGACCACCTTTTAGGATTTCCCATAGGAGTGGACCATTACCTCACTATGTGTGGACATCCTCTCTCATTCACTAGACAAGACTAAGACTATAGATTATTGAATTCCACAGATTTCTACTTCCCAAAACATATAAAAGATCCCCAGTCCCCAGCCAGGCATGATGGCACACACTTGTAATTGCAGCACTCTGGAGGCTGAGGCAGGAGGATCGCCATGAGTATGAGGCCAGCCTGGACTACATAGTAAGTTCAAGTCCAAACTGGGAACTACAGAGACTGTCTCAAAAAAAAAAAAAATCCCAAATTCCCAACTGTATTATGCTTCATTTCTCTGAGCACCCACACTCCATTCTTTGAGTGTGACCTACATCTACATCTACCTCTAACAAATCCTTCTCATGTCTCTTTTACTGACATGTCCCGAAAGTTCTTTTTCTGCAGTGGGAGTCAGTGAACCTGCAACCTTATTTTAAATTCCTTATTTCAGGCCCAGGCCCCTCAGATGTAGCCCAGTGACATTTATCTTGGCAAGCATGAAGGGACCTAAAAAGAGAGGTGGAAACTGTGGAGATCTTGACTTTGGTTTGCTAAGTCCAGCAAAACAGCCTTTGTATTTATTTAGTCTTTCTCCTCCTTTCCCCCAATCTCTTGGCCTTCTCAAACATAGCTTTGCTTTGAAGCATGATTTTTTTTGAAGCATAGTTTTTCTTTTTCTCTCCCTCTGCAGCTGTAGGGTCTTTTTATTTCTTTTCCAGCAGTTAGTGACTCCAAACTCCCTAGAAAATGAGTGCTTGCACATAAAAGCACAGAAGACAAGAGACACTTCCTCCCTCTGGCCAGAAACGGGACCAGGTGCCTCGACCTCCAAGACCTGTTGCAGCCTTTCTCTCTCTCTCACTCAGGGTTTCATCTGTCAGAAAATTCAGGCCCTTTAACTTTTTTTCTGATATTAGTTACCAGGGGGAGGTAGGGCACACCTCATGAAAGGGTAAAAGGAAAGCACATGCCCTCTGCTTTCCTTGATATGTGGTCTGTAGTTAGGTAAAATCTCCAGACTTCTGAGACCCACTCTGAGTTCCTCCTACGTCACAGGCCCCCAGATATAAAGATCTTTGAGATAGATTTTTTTTTTTTTTTGTACCGGGGATTGAACTCGGGTCCTTGCACTTGCACATGAGATAGATTTTTAAGTAAAACCCTGCGGTTGTGTACAATTTCTTTTCCTGCTTCCCTGATGTGCTGAAAGATAGCCATGGGCAGTTCTGACTCTGAGGTGTCAAAACAGGGCTGCTCCCTTGGGCAGTTCTGACTCTGGGAAAGGGGGCAGGCTACACATGCAGCATGACCCTGATTTGGGGTGTACCTATAGCATGACCCTGGTTCCCATCTTTCCTTTTCTTATTTTTTTTCTTTAACTCTTTTCCAAAAGTACACAAGGAAGATCTTATATATCTTGTGGTATATTAAATATATTTGTGTTTTCCCAAGTGTAGAAGTCTTTTAAGATGCAGGACTTGAGAAAGACATCTTTTTGTTTTTTCATCTTATCTTATCATGCTGATGACCTCCAGAATCATGAGGATAGACTTTTTCAGGTTTGTGGTTATGTGATTGTTATATAATTGTGTTGTGATAGTTAGATGTGTCTATATTTTATACAGTTGAGTCGGTGTTGAGTCATTTTACTGATCAGGGATTAGGCACTAATAACCTGCAAAGTGCATCTGTAAACAAGTGATGGTACTCTCTTAACAGGTAACAAATTTAGGTAAAAGTTTCTTTATGTCATTTAATATTTTGTAAAGAGGGAAATGTTCCCATGCTTCCAAAGGAAGCCATGTGATCAAGCAAAGAAGTGAGTGACCCATCCTAGCAGATAACACAACTGGTAGAGGAAAATCTTTTTTTTTTTTTCCTTTTTTTTGGTACCAGGGATCGAACGCGGGACCTTGAGCTTGTGAGGCAGGTGCCAGAGCCACTGAGCTAAATCCCTGGCCCGCAAGATGAATTTTGATTAACACAGGTTTCACTTTGACTTGGTCTTAAATATCCAAAGGGAAAGTATAACCAAAATTCTAAAGAATAATAATAATGTTAAATAAAAAGTTGGCTAAATATAGAGAGGTCAACTCAGCCAACTAGTATACCGTTTGTTGGAAACAGACAAATGTACTTATGATAAATCGAACAATGCCACTCAAAATATGAGGTGGAGGCTGGGGATTTAGCTCAATGGTTCTGCTGCCTGCCCTGCAAGTACAAGTACCCAAGTTCAATGCCCGGTACCAAGAAAAGAATGGGGTGGATTCCTACCCAAGGATGTAATCACACTATCGTGTAGGAGATACTGACTTGTTTGCTATTGACCAGAGGGTCAGAGCTAGAATAAGTTGGCCAGTACCAAATGCTACCCAGTGACTCTGTGACACAAATCTATGACCTTGGTTGCCTCCGGGTGGGTAGGAAGATGTACTTTAGGGTATTCATGGGTCCCAGGGGACTGGGTTAGCACCATAGATCAACCAGCTAACCTACCAGTCTTGAAGGATCGATGGACCAGATTAGTTTAACATTAATATGATCATCTGGCTGCTATTTTCATTCCCCAAATAGGACTTGAGTATGTAATGTGACACACTGAATCTCTTACTAACTATACACAAAAAAGGTATTTCATTACTAAATTCAGAATTAAAAATGATTTTTTGAGGTTTTTATTTTATTTATTTATTTAGAGAGAAGGTTTCGCTGTGTAGTTCAGGCTGGTCTTGAACTCACTATTTAGCCCAGGATGGATCCTCCCGCCTCAGCCTCTTGAGTGCTGGGATTATAGGCATGTGCCACCATGCCCAGCAAAAATGATTTTTTGGAAAGCCATTCTACAAAAACTGCATGGCCCTAGGTTTCCTAAGAGAAACACATGGTGAAACTTGTGCCACTATCAAAACAGGACATTTTTTGTACATTCCTGATAACCCGGCAAATGTTTCTTCTGCATTATAAGACCTACATTAAGTCCCCAATTTATGAGCAAGTTCTATGCTGGAAGAACTGTTCATAAGTTGGATTCCTTCCTAAGCCAACAGAGTGAGTCTTCTACAGTACACCTGTGAAAGGTCACAAAATGAACGTCTGTAAGTTGGGGATGTACTGAATGTTTACAAATCAGTGCAATGCCAGACTCTGTCACAAGCTTTGATTGGCTAGCATCCTGGTTCTCTGAACAACCTGGGAGAAAATGCTCATTTTTCCAGCTATGTCACTGTGCATTGCAGTTCTTTTCTGTTATGTGATTCATTGTTGTAGTGGGCTAATGTCCTTGTCCTGTCAGCATGAGACTTTCTGGCCCTGGCTAGGCAGGATCAATGCCCCTCCTCAGCCTGAAGCAGTTACATGAAGATGGACTGTCAGGCCTTCTCCACCCCCTTCAGAATAAGGGACCAAAATCTAGGGATGGGGATGAGATAGGAGAGAAGAAGTAAAACTAGGTAGAAAGGAAACAAGGAAATTAAGATTTTTAAAATTATACTTTTTTTTTTTGGTACAGGGGATTGAACTCTGGACCTTGTGCTTGTGAGGCAGGCACTGGAACCACTAAGGTAAATCCCCGGCCCAATTTTTTAAATTATACTTTTAAGGAAAAAAAACAACTGTAGCTTTAAAACACAAGCCCATTTTTGTTTTCTTCTCCCAAAATACCTGTATAGCAAATCTGGATAAGTGTGTTTGAAGCAAAAGGGAGTATTTTGAGGGGAATTCATGGCAATATGTCTTTTACTGCAATGATTTTTTTTTTTTTGAGATAGGGTCTCATGATATAGTAAAGGCTGGCCTCGAACTCAATATGTAGCCCAGGGTGGCCTCAAACTTGTAGCAATCCTCCTGCCTCAGCCTCCCAAGTGCTGGGATGCAGGTGAGCACCACCATGCCTGGCCCTAAAAAAATTTTTTTTAAAACATAATTCATACATGTATGTGGTCCTGGATGACCAGGATGGAGAAGTTAGGAGTGGCTTTCCTTAGTCTCGGGTCCATTTCCTGCAGCTGGGCTGCTCTGCCCTGCACCCTCACTGCCTACCAGGTCCTCTGGAGTGGGGCACAAGTATAGGCCTCCACACCAGCCCTGCAGTGTCAGCCTCCCCATACCCCTTCCTTCTGCTGGTAAATGCACACTGGCTGCCTCTGGGGAGATAGGAGGTATTCCCGAAGGTCTGCGGCCTTGAGGCCTTGGAAAATTGCCCTAAGTCTCCAGCCCTTGGCTTGGGGGCTCAGAGCTAGAAAGCAGAAATGGCTGCAGAGTGGAATGAAGTAGTTACAGGGAGTGCGGAAGGCGGAAGAAGCAGGGTACCTACTTGAGACACACCACAATTCCTTCCTTCCTTCCTTCCTTCCTTCCTTCCTTCCTTCCTTCCTTCCTTCCTTCCTCCTTTCCTTCCTTCCTTCCTTCTTTCTTTTTTTTTAGGGCAGGTATATTTTTTTTGGTTTTTTGAGACAGAGTCTCATTCTGTAGTCCTGGCTGACCTTGAACTCAAAGTAATCCTCCTACTTCAGCCCCCCAAGTGCTGGGATCACAGGCATGTGCCACCACACCCTGTCCACCCACCACAAATTTAACCCAGAGATCATCAGCAGGGAAGAAACAAAGATCATTGCACCAAACTCCTCATTCTACAGATGAGAAAACAATCCAGAGGGGTCAAAGCATCCACCGAGGTCACCCAGCAAATCAGTGTTAGGGCTGGGACTAGAGCTGCTGGCTCAGCATCCTTAGCCAGGGCTTCCCCACTCAGGCCTAGACTCAGGTAGGGGACAGACAGAAGCCCTACCAGCTTCTGCCCCTCCCCACTCCCAGGCTGTGACAGGAAGGACAGCTCGACAGTTGCAGGCCCGCCACTTGGCCTCCTCACCAAGGCTTGGAAGTGCCCCTATGTTGTCCCCAGCTGTGCCTGGCTCTCAGGTCTGGTTGACCTGCCAGACCCAGGCAGCAACCCCTGCCTGCCTTCCCAAAGCTGTGCTTCCTTGGATGGAGTGGGGCGCTGCCACCTCCTGGGCTCGGCCTCTGCCCCCTGGCCTCTGTCCTGCCCTGAGCCTGAGCTGAGGAGGCACCCACCTGGGCAGCTGGCAGTGTGCGGGCCCCAGGCAAAGCAGGCCGCTGGGGCAGGTCTTGTGCTGAGGGCTGGTCTGTCTGTCCAGGATTTAAGCCCCAAGGAGCCCTTTAAGGACCAGAGAGGCGTGGTATGATTAGGGGTGTGGCCCGTGAAATCTGCACCCAAGAGGTGTCCCTACCCTGACTGCTCCTGCTAGACTCACTGGCTCTGGAGTGGGCCCTGTGCTGGCTGGGCCTCCCCCTACCCAAAGCATAGAGTAGCCATGCCTAGGCTTCCTGTGGACTGCCCAGTGGGGACAAATGACCTCCCCACCTCCCTGCTGTCTTCTCTCTCTTTTTCTCTCTCTCTGTACTAAGGATTGAACCAAGGATTTTTGCACTGAGCTACATCCCCAGGCCTTTTAAAATTCTTTATTTTGAGGCAGGGTCTCACTAGGTCACTAAATTGTCTAGGGTAGGGCTCAAACTTGCAGTCCTTCTGCCTCAGCCTCCCAGAGCACTGGCACCATAGGCATCCAGTACCACATGTGGCTCCTGCCATTCTTGGGGACCTCTAGAGCCAGCCAGCCAGACTTCATAGCTCCCACCTACCTTGGGGCCTCAAATAAGTTTTGCCACTTCCAAATTTCAGTTTCTTCATGTCCAGAATAGAAATACTACTGCTAGGGTTTGAATTTTTTTTGTTCCTCTATACTTGTGGAGGACTTTGATCCCCAAAGACTTACATTAATGGTATTAAGAGGGTGGAAAGAATTCGGCAAAGGTGTATCGAGGTGCAGCTTTTAGTGATTAGATTAGATGAGGTCCATAGGGTAGAAGCCCTGTGATTAAATCTCAGTGATTTCATAAGTGAGTCAGAGAGGTCACACAGACAGAATACACACTCACTCCCACCATGATCTGAGTAGCCCAGGGGCCACACACCAGAACCCTCACATTACTCTTGGGACTTCTAGCCTCCTGAACCTTTCTTCTCTACAAAGCAGCCCACGTCAAGTATTTTGTTATAGTAACAAAAACCAGGTTAATACACCTCTCTCATTGCTTCGCCAACCCCAGGTGTGCCTTCTCCCCACAACAGAAGTCACACAGGTGTGGACACACGCACACAGAGAACTGGTTAATGCTTGCATTTGCAGTGCTGGGGGCAAGAGTTCAAATGGAATGCTATGCATCAATGACCATTTAAAAGTTGTAAACAGGAGAACGAGGGATTTAGCTCAGTGGTTCTACTGCCTACCTGGAAAGCATAAGGTCCCAAGTTTGATCCCTGGTACCAAACAAACAAACAAATAAAAGTTGTAAACAGGGCTGGGGATTTAGCTCAGTGTTTCTGGCGCCTGCCTTGCAAGCGCAAGGTCCTGAGCTCCAGCCCTGGCACCAAAAAAAAAAATGTTGTAAACAAAGCCACATGTTGGAACAAATTGTTAAGTGGATCACTGAACTTTCATAACAAGCTAGGAAGCCAAGTTCATAACCAGAGTTCTCAGAGTTCACACCCAAGTGTGTGGTGTTGCCAGCTCCTGCCCCCCAACCCGTGGGCCACCTGCTCCCCTGCTCCACCTGCCCGCCCCCCCCTCCCCGCTCTGCCTGCGTCCTGGGGACCTCCATGCTCTGGGGACTTCCTCTGCCAACAGCAGCCCCAGTGCCTGGGGGTGGGCACCCTGGCATGCTGTGACTGGGGAGGGCCCACGAAGCCCCTGTGGCCAAGCTGGGGGCCTTTGGGCTGGAAATTCCAAGGCAGATGTGCATGTGCACACACACACAGTCCCTGGCTTTTCTTCTGACTCTCCCTGTCCTGTCCTGGACAGCTTCCCTGGGGCCCTGAGGATCTTTCTCCAGGACCTTTTCTGACCAGCCCCTGTCCACTGTAGGGGACAGCGCAGCTGGCTGTCACCATGGAGGAGAGATCAGGTGCGAAGCATCAGCACATCTCCATGATGGGTGCTCAGAAGGCTGGGGGCCATGCTAGCCCTCCTGCCTCTCCAGGCTCTATGGGATGAGCGGGTCGTGAAATGAACATTAGTCCTACCCACATGCTGGCAGAGTGGCCCAGAGCCAGGGCTTTGGCATTTGGCCCCTGCATTCAACTCTCACTTCTTAATTGTGTGACTTGGAAGATTTACTTTGTTTCTGTGTGTGTTGTGTGTGTGTGTGTGTGTGCGCACACGTGTGTGTGGGTTCTGCTATCTGAAAGGGGCTTGCTAGTAACACCTGCTTCATGGGACCGTTGCAATGACTCCATGAGTTACTATGTCAATCCAGCCAATCTTTGTGAGTGCCTGCTATGTGCTGGGACAGGGACAACCCAGGCTGTGCTGGGCATTGGGGGCAAAGTGATGAATGAAAAGAAGGCTCTGGTCATGAATCTGCCATCCTCTGGGGGAAAGAATCCATGCATAAGGTGGTAGGTTCCATGAAGGATAAGACAAGGGAGGGATAAGGGATCTCAGGTACAGGTTTGACATAGTGCCTGGGAAGGCATCTCTGATGGGAAAATTAAGCTGAAACATGTTTGGCGTGGTGGTACACACCTGCAATCCCAGCACTAATCCCTAGTGCACAGCCTTGGCACTAGGCGGTCCATCAGGACAACTGGACCAAATGTGCCCCACAGACAGAGCTGGGAAACAAAGGGACTAGAAGGGTCCCATGAGGCACAGGGTTGCCGGCCCTGGCCCCACCCCAATCTGGGAACAGCAACTTGGTGTTCCTGTTCATCACTCAAGGTCTCCTCTCTGCCCGGCCAAGGCAGGTGGCTCCTCCCCAGGACCTAGAAGGCTGCAGCGCTGCAGAGGGAACTGCGGCCCCAATTCCACACCCAGGCCAGGATGAGGGTGGGGAAGCAGGGAAAGGTAGGGCCACTCAGAAGTGACACTCCAGAGGCAAAGGCTGCTTTACACATGGGGAGCAGGGGGCCTAGTGAGCAGGGAGGGTTTTTTTTTTGGTACTGGGGATCGAACTCGGGTCCTTGCGCATGTGAGGCAGGCGGCCAAATCACTGAGCTAAATCCCTGGCCCAGGGAGGGGATTTTGAGAGGGGAGAAGGGAAGCTCCTTTAAGGGAAAGGGGCTCCATGTAGGGGAGAGGCCCATGGAGGAGGAGGGACAAGGACAAAGGGTCTCAGTCCTGGGACCAGAATCCAATCTCTCTCCACACACACACAGCATCCAAACACACGCTCACAGATGCAAGCACATACCTGCGTGTGCACACACAGTGGCAAATGACACAATGACTCACATGCATATTTACACACAGACACACCAGCATACATGCACATGTGCAGCCACACACACACACACACACACACACACGCACACACACACACAGACCTCTGAGAGGACCCAGGTCAGGAAAGCCACATTCAGCAGAAGCATTTTGACCTCCAGCTTCTCCAAGCCCTTTCTCTGTCTGCATGGCAGGCTGGGGGATAGGAAGGCAGGTGTCTGCACACCTGCATATGTGCATGTGTGCATGTGTGTTATGTGTGCCTGTGTGTACATGTGTCCTGAGGACCAGTGGGCTGCAGTCCTGGGCATTCACCAAGACCCCCCTTTACCCACCAATTCTCTTCCTTCTCTGAGTCTCTGTGTTCATCTGTAAAGTGGGGCCTAAACTGGGCATGGTGGTACATGCTGGTCATCCCAGCACTCTGGGAGGCTGAGGCAGGAGGATCACAAATTCAAGTCCAGCCTATGCAATTTAGTGACTTATTGAGACCCTGTCTCAAAATAATAGTTTAAAAAAAAAGGGCTGGGGATGGAGCTCAGTGTGAAGGCCCTGGATTTAATCCCCAGTATGGAAAAAAGAAAAAAGAATAGTGGGGACAGAGTCCCTGCCTCCCAGGGCTCAGCTATGGGCTCAGCAACCCCTGCAGGCTCACCTCAGAGGGAATAAAGCCCATCTCTGGTTCTTTGGCTTCTGACCTCATTCAGTCTTGTCCTTCCAGGCCTGGGAAAGGCAGTGAGCTGGCTCCCTGAGCCGGAAGGGCTGACACTGTTACCTAAGCTGCAACCTGACCCCAGCAGCCCTTGGTTCCCAGGAAAGCTGAGCCTCTCCCAGGTGCAGCAGAGCCTGGCTGCTCCTGGGAAGCTAAAAGCCGGATGGTGGAGGGGAGGCCTACTTCTTCCTGCAGCACCTGGATGACAGTGCCGAGATGGAGGCTGGACTTGAGGCAGTTCCTCCCTTAGCAAAGAGATACGGGGAGGGATTGGCTGACACCCCGCTCCCCCAGGTCTGCACCACCCTGGCTGGAGAGGCCTGGGCTGAGGCTGAGGCAAGGTGGTCTTCACCATGGGGTTTGCAGGCTGCAGCCCAGGAAAGCCTGCCTTCCTCTGCTGACCACACCCTCCTGGCATGGCCCTACGTGCCTCTGTCCACCCTAGCTGCAGTGGGCTCTCTTCACTACAGAAATGATTTCCAAAGACCAGGCCCCTTGTTTACGTCATCTGCCACTTTGCATTCATCCACCTACTCTGGCACTGAACAGTGTCCCCAGTTGCCTCACTCACACCCATTCCCTCTGTGTGTCCCAGGGTTCTCCTAGGAAGCTGAACTGCTGGGGACAGGGCTCTGTGTCAGGCCCTACCCCCTGGAGGCCCTGTGCCATCTTCTCTTCCCTCTGTCTCAGTCGCAAGTAAGGAGAAGGGGTACAGATGAGCAGGTGGGGCACCCACAGGTCAGGCTGCTTCCAGGACGGGAGGGATGTAAGCCCATGTGCTGTCCCCAGCATCCACAGCAAGACACCAGAGATTTCCTTCCTGGACAGGGCCCTAGGGAAGTCAGGGCTAGAGACCAACCTCGCCTCTCTGTCTACCCACTTCCTCTTGCGGGGGAAGCGTGCAGACCCTGCTTCTGATGGCAGGAAACTTTCTGAGCACCTGGAGCCTTGGGAGGTAGCAGAGGATGGACTGCACCTGGGTATGGAGAATAAAGAACAAACAGGAGGCAGAAGGGCCTCGCCAGCCGCAGGAATGCCCATGGCTGGACTCAGGTGGAGGAGTGGCCAGTCACATGGCCGGCCAGGTGTCCCGGAGAGGCCCAGCTCAATCCTTGAAGATTTCAGATGCATGAAAGGATCAGCTCTGCTGCTGTGTGTGTCCTGGGTGAACTGGGGCAGCCCTAGAGAGGCCTGGGACCTGCAGGTGTGAGCAGACACCTCCAGCCAAAGTGGGTCTCCTGGGATTGCCATGGGTTCCTGCAACCCTCACCAGACTGTGCTGGGACCCAGTGTTGGTCACCTCTGTGTCTGAAGCTCCTGGCATAAGGCCAGGGTGTCCCAGGTGCTCAGTAATTATTTGAGAAGGGAAAGAGAGTGAAGGAATGAAGAGTGACTGGACTCAGACGGGCAGAGGCCTCCCTTTCTCCTACTTCTCCTTGCACCTCAGTATCACCAACCCCAGACCCCCTCCATGGCCCCTGGTAGGGCCTGCTGTCCCAGGCCCCTGGGTATGGGTGGGTGGCTGAAGGCCCAGATCCTACTCCCTCAGGTATGCAGTCCAGCTCCTGCCTCCACCCAACAACCTGGGCCATCTCTGCCTGTGTGTCTCTCTGGACTGTAAAAATCAAAGTACCTGGTAGTCACATCCACGCTATGCCCCTGCCTGCAGAGATGTTCCCTCTTCCGGTCTTCCCATTTCCAGCAGGGGCCGGGCTTACCACACCTGAAGCTCAAATCTTCACCTCTCCCATGTGCCCACCTTTCCCGCCCACCCAGTGCTGTCGGCATTTTAGCAACATCCTCATTTCCTTCCCACTTGCTGAAGCTCAGTCCTAGTGCCTTGTTCATGCTGCCCATGGCTGGCTCCCAGGGATCACAGGTCCCTTCCTGGGTGTTGAGTCACCTGCTCCAGAGTTGGGAGATTCCAGGGAGGTGCTTTGTGTGAGCTACCACGCGTGGGTGAGGGTGCTGGAGCCAGAATAAGAACAGAACGGCATGGAGCCAGCCAGTCTGTTGGTGAAGAGACGGTGAGCGTTGACCTCAGGCATGCTGGACAAGTGCTGTGCCACTGAGCCACACCCCCACCCCCTTTTACATTTTTTGAGCCAAGGTGTGGTGTCGGGTGCACACCTGTAATCCTAGCATCTCGGAGGCTGAGGCAGGAGGATCGCCATGAGTTCAGGGCCAGCTTGGGCTATGCAGTGAGACCCTGTCTCAAAATTTTATTTTATTTTAAAATTAATTTTATTGGCACATTTTAGATATACATAATGATCACATTCATCATAGGGAATTTGTACCTGTACATAGTATGTCCTTTTTTTTTTTCCTTTTGAGACAGAATCTTGGTGTGTAGTTCAGGCTGGCTTTGAACTCACTGTGTAGCCCAGGACATAATATATCTTGGTTCTTCTTTTTTCCCCAACCCCTTCCCCTCCCTTCAACTCCTCTTCCCCTCCTTATTTTTTATTTATTTATTTATTTATTTTGGTATCGGGGATCAAACTCGGGTCCTTGCGCTTGCGCAGCAGGCAGCGAAACCACTGAAGTAAATCCCCGGCCCTTCCCCTCCTTATTTACAAAAACTTTGTTTCCATATTTTCCCTTTTTTCCCTCTTTCATTTCACCTTTCCCCCTCTTATTCTCCTTCTCATCTTCCCATTTGAACATTTTCTTCCTATTTCTCTCAAAAAAATTTCTTTTTTTGGAGACAGGGTCTCACTGCGTAGCCCAGCCTGGGCTTGAATGTGCAATTCTCATGCCTCAGTCTCCTGAGCAGCTGAGATTATAGGCAAGTGCTACTGTGCCCAGCGCAGCTAACTTTTATTTGTGACCTTTCCTGTGATCTGGAAGTGAGGAGCGTGCAGGGAAAGGGTCAGTGGATTTTAACTAATTCTATAATTAGTCATTAAGATAAAGAGCAGGAGGCAGGCGTGGTGGCACACGCCTGTAATTGCAGCACTCTGGGAAGGCTGAGGCAGGAGAATCGTACATTCAAGCCCAGCCTGGGCAACTTAGAGACTGAGATCCTGTTTCAAAATAATAAATAAAAACAGGCTGGAGATGTGTTTCAATCCCCAGTAATGCGAGAAGAAAAAGAAAAGAAAAGAAAAGAAAAGAAAGAAGAAAAAGAAAGAAAGGAAGAAAGAAAAAAGAAGGGAGGAAGGGAGGAAAGGAAAGGAGGGAGAAGAAGAAAGAGGCCAGGAATGGTGGTGCACATCTGTAACCCCAGCACTTAGTAAGTTGAGGCAGGAAGATCATTAAATTCGAAGCCAGCCTGAACTACATAATGAGATCCTGTCTCTCCAGGTGGAAATGGGGAAAGGCGAGAAGGAAAAGAAAAGAAAACCCCTGCCAGGGATTTAGCTTAGTGGTTCCACCACTTGCCTTGCAAGTGCAAGGTCCTGAGTTCAATCCCCACTATCAAAAAAAGAAAAGGCCACATCTTTATTTAAGATCCTGAGGACTACTAAATAGCACGTCGTGATGGTGGAGAGATGGAATGCTGCAGGTCGAGTCACAGTTATCTGAGGCTCAGTCTCTCCCATCATTTTTTCAGGACTCTGGGCACACCAGGCAAGCGCAGCCCCACTGGGCACATCCCCAGCCCCATCAGTCCCTTCAGTCTCAACCTCTGGGTGACCTAGCATCCTCCTGACTCTCAGGTAAAACTCTGGGGATGGATGGCTAAGCTCAGCTGACCTCTAGGCTTCTCCAACCCTAAAGCTAAGAAGGCTATAGAACAACAGCTGAAACTTGTACAGAGATTTCCCCACTTTATTGTAGCTGCCTGATGCCCCTTTAGTTGGTAAATGCATTCATTCATGGCCTGCTTTGTTTGGTGGCTATAGAAGTTGGTGTAACTTCTTTCATGTTTTGTGTGTAATGAACACATGCTGTTTGCTTGTCTTTTGGCTTTTTGGAGACAGAGCCTCGCTATGTGGTCCAGGCAGCCTTGTACTCACTATGGAGCCCAGGCTGGTCTTGAACTTGTGGCAATCCTCCTGCCTGTGTCCCGAGTGATGGGATTACAGGCATGTGCCACCATGCCTGGCTAGACATGTGTGTTTTGTGGGTGGGAATCTATCTGTTTGAACATGAATGACATGTGAGGGTGAAGACCAGATTCGTGAGGTCAAAATATTCATGGCTGTGTTTGTATATGCTCTGGAGGGGATGTGCCTGCATGTGCATGTGTGTATGCTTGCAGGCCTTGTGTGCTTCAGATTTCCCTGGGCACTGGGAAGGCCAGGGCTGTCCCAGTTTCCTTCCTAGGAGGCCCAGTCACTTCTGTTCCTTGACCCCTGGGGGAGGGGCTGTCCCTCAGCAGGACCAGGGGTCCCATCCAGGAGGCAGCTTGCCATATGACGTGACCATGTGACAGGACAGGGTTGGCAGGAGCCTTTGGAGACCCTTCCCGAAGATCTTGGCCAAGGTGTGTGTGGGTCCCTAACCTCCAAACAGGACTGTGGAGCAAGGTCCCAAGTCACCTGTCCTGAGGGTGGTGTGGCATCCCCTGAAGCCAGGCTCTGGTCCAGCATGGGGTGCTTCTGTTGCATCTGGCAGTTGTCCCGGCACAGGGTGACATATCAGAGCTTAGGTGGCCTTAAAGATCCAGCACCCAAATCCAAGGCCACATTCTGTGCCTGCAAGAACCTTATCCTACCAGTGTCACCTAAGTGTGACTCAGGAGCTCAGGACATCAGGTGGGAAAATTCAGGTGCACAGTCTGAGCTCCACCACACACCTGTGTGACCATAGTCGCTTTGTGCCCTAGCTGTGCTTTCTGCCTCTTTGACCCAGACTGGGTCTCTTCCCTGGCAGCCTGGGTCACTGTGGCCATGTCTTGTTTGCCTCCCCCCAGGCTCCAAACTCATGTCCCCAGCCCTGCCTACTGGCCTCCCTCCTTTGTGCAGCCCACACCTGGTGACTACCCTGGGGTCCTTCCTGCGTGGGCCCTCTTGCAATCATTGCATCGCTAGCAGGGATTCTTTCTAATCTGTGTGTCCACGGGGCTTGCCCAGGCCTGGATCCCAGGTGGCTGCTCATGAAGTGTTTGTTCAATGAAATGGTGATGAATGAACAAGTAAGTGTGAGGTTGAGTACAGCACTAATCCCATGTCCTCTGCAATTCTGCTCCCCTCTGGCCCATGAATTCCATGGCAAACTGACTGTTTTCCTCCTGTGGCCCCAGAGAAGTTTGTAGAGGCTCCAGAGCGTGATTCTGCTTCTCTACTACCCCCAGCTGGCAGAGTAGGGAAAGTGACAAAGTCTGGAAGCTTCTCTGGCTGCGGTGGGTCGTGTAGCCTGGGGATGGGGTGGGGGAGGTTTCCCATGTGTAGGAAGTCATGGCTGCTTCCCCTTAAACTGAATGAGCCCAGGTCAGTCACTGCCTCCCTCTGACCTTAGACCTCAGTAGCCAACAGATCCCCAGACCCCCTGCTCCTGTTGTCACCAGGCCCACATGCTCCCCAAGGGATAAGTGGTAACACTTGTTCCAATAAAGTCTAAATGGACATCAGTCACCCCGGTGGGTGACCAAGACCTCCAGATCCATCCTTCCCTAAAAAGGTTCTTTGTTCATTCTATGTACACTTGCTAGGTGACCTGCTTCCCTATTGGATCAATAATTACCTAAGCAGCTATACTTGTAATCTTACTGATCAGTTTTGTCCCATGTTGTACCCACCTCATGATTTTGTTCTATAAAACTTCCCTTGTGGAGTCCAAGTCAACTCGTTTGGGTACCCTTTCATCTCTCAGGAGCTAAAATCTCTCCCTCTCAATAAATATTTCCTATGCTTAACCTTTATTGTTCCTTAGAATTCATTCTTTGATTTTGGGAAACATGAACTTGGCTTATTTGACACCCAGAAGTTTAGGAGTTACATTTATTTCCCCTATATCATTTGGAGGTCCTGTATCAGAACTAACCAGACCTACAGTCCACCCAGAGTAATGTAGGCTGGTATCTCAGTTTGTTTGTTTGTTTTTTGGTACTGGGGATCAAACTTGGGACTGTGTGCTTGCAAGGCAGGTGCTGGAACCACTGAGCTAAATCCCCGGCCCTGGAGGTCCTATATCAATAGCATGACCTCTTTTTTTTGGAGACTAGGTCTTGCTGTGTCATCCAGGCTGGCCTCAAACTTGAGGCAGTCCTGCCTCAGCCTCCTGATTGCTAGAATTATAGGCGTGCACCACCCTGCCCAGCCACGATGATTATTTGTTCATTTCCTGACTAGATTGAGCTCCCACAGGCAGGGATCACCTGTTCCTTCCCTACTGGACAAATATTTGCATGGCAGCCCCCACAGATGCAGTGATTATTTGCACCCATGAGACACACAATGGATGGCCACATGGGGGTGAGAGGTGGTCCCACTTCGACCTGGCTCCAGGCTGTCCTGGCACTGTGGTCAGACCAAGAAGTCCAGGGAACAAAGACGTGGGGTGGGGGTCACCACACAGCCTGGCTCTGCTGGTGCTTCTTTGGGGCCTCAGTGGTAAAGCCAGGGGTGGCAGTGGGGTAAGGACTAGCTGGGCTAAATGACCTGAGGACTTACGCAGTTCTGCTACCCAGGGACCCTTGGCCTGGCCATCCCTAAGGCCCATACCGTACCTGCCATGTTAGGACAGGTGTTCTTTGCACCTGTTTCTGGTACGAAGCTGGGAACCAGAGTGGTGGGAGAATGTCTAGGATGTGCTGTTACCTGCCCTCACCAAGTGCCACTGTGGTGTAAGCGCTGGGCACGGCTGCAGGCAGAAGCCCCAGCTGCGGGTCCTGCCAGACTTGCTCTGTGCTCAAGTCCCAGCTACATCTGGGCCCCCAGCTTCTGCCTCAAACCCCATTTCCCAATCCAGAGCTCTCTCACCTTCCTTCCTCACCTCCTCACCCCACGCACACCTTCTTGCTCAGGACTCAGAGGGCGTCTGGGTGTGTCACTGGCTCTGCCTCACTGGGGTGTGTTTGGGGCTGGATGTCTCACCCACTTGTTAATATCAAGGACCTCAGCCAGCCAGCCCCAAGCAGGCCACCCAGCTCCTAGAGAAGTGCAGGCCATGTTACCTCCAGAACTCCTGGGTAGCTCGTGTGCCATGACATGGGCCCTCCACAAGGAGCCCTAGCAGGTGGCTGACCAGACTGTCCTTGGAGGCTGGCCAGGCATCAGTTCAGTAACACTGTGTCCTTGCCCTGCTCTGCATCAGAGGGATTGCCTTCTACCAGTGACACTTTCTAGGCTTCCCTGGCTCCTGGTTCCTCTGGCTGATGGGGGACACTGACAACAGAGACAAGCAGATGCCAGGGCTCTTCACCCTTCCCTCCTGCTTCCGGTGACTTGCTGCCAGTGCCCATGTCACTTCTTCATCTCCAGGCCTGTTAGCAGCCCCTTTTTGTGGTCCCAGCTCTGGCCACACCCTTCCTCTCCAGGGGCAGTGGAGGCCTCCTGTTGTGCCCAACCCTCGCCTGGTCCTGCTAGCCCTCTTGGCACCTTTGCCACTCACTCCCCACACTAGGTCCCCTCTCTTGACTCACCGGGCATGGGCTGTTGGCCCTGAACCTGTCCCTCTCTCCTCTTTGCTGTCACTACCCTCATCTCCACACTGTCTTCCTGGCCAGACCACAAAGAAGCTGTACAGCACAGGCCCTTTATACAAAGGGCATCACAACAAGGGACCATCAGTGTGCTGCTGCAGGTCACACTCCTGGGCAAGGGTGACTGCAGGTGACACACTGCGCGGGCCTGGGGCCGCCCAGCACACAGACATATGGACACCACAGAACCAAGGGCACTGCTTAGAAGGAAAGGGGAAGAGCTATCAGCAGCTTCTGATAACACCCTTCTCTCCTCCTCCTGTGTTCTTGGAGAGGTGCCCTAGGCCAGTACAAACTCCCACAGGGCCACCAGAGCCACTTCACGTCATCATGGAATGTTTCATTTCTGCAACTGGGCTGATAAACTGTACTTCACAGAGCTGATGTAAGCAAAAATGAGACTGAAACAGGGCCGTTTATCCAAGTACTCAACACAGCCTGGCACGCAGAGGTACTCAATATATTAAGTCTTAGCTGGGTTCGAGGAAATCTTAGCTCAGAATGCCAAGATATGAGTCAGCTTCCCTAGAGACTCCCTCAGGGTATCCGGACTGTGCAGGCCTTCTGGGAGCCTGCAGGCGCTGGAGGACCCCGAGCTGCAGAGTTTGCGGCACCAGGGCAGATGATGGGGTCAGTGGGTGGGACCACCAGGGAGGTCCCTGCAGGAACTGGGTAGACACTGGAGGAACTAGGGGTCGGACCACAATGGTTTTGCACATAACATAGGCCGGAGGCAGGCTGGTATGGAGGCAGGCTGGGCATGTGCCCAGAAGTGCAGGTTGGCCAGGGGGCTGGTTGCTGGCCACTGGGATGCTGCATCTGGATGACAGGGTAGCTCAGGGGCCGGTGAGGATGGCAGCTCTGTGTGGGGTAGGAGCCGAGCACAGGGTTCAGCCTGGAAAGGAACAAGAGGAAAACAGTCATTCAGCTAGCAGTGATTGGGACCACCCTGTCATCCCAGAAAACTGCAGGACTGCTGACCTGCTCTCTATTACCAGACCAGGGGAGGAGGGGAGAAGAAAGGCTGACCCTAAGGGAACAGAAAATAGGTGCCCAGAGAGCAAATTAGCAAGATCAGGGGCTTGTCATGGAAACCAGAAACTGCCGAGGTATGACTTCCGCCTAGCAGCTCCTCCACCAGGAGAGGGGCCAGGGAGGTCACACCAGGCAGAGCACCTGTGGCTGGCCAGTACCTCACTGGTGTGCAATTTAACACCCAGACATCTGGTGTGAAATTTCCTACCTGGGCCTCACGAATGAGGACTCGCTGGCTGGTAGGAATCAGCATGGCAGATGCAGGCTGAAGACTCCATCACAGACCATGTGGCCGGGAATACAAATGGAGACACATGCTACTGGGTTTGTACTCTGAATTTTTAAATTTGCAGTTCCACTGAGGCCCAGCCCCAGCCCTATTTTGAGACAAGTTCTCAGTAAATTACCAAGGCCAGCCTCAAACTCATGACCTTCCTGCCTCAACCTCCTGAGTAGCTGGTATTACAGGTGCGTGCCTCCATACCCAGCTTGTCCTCTGAACTCGTGCGAAGTTCCACACCTGGCAAGTGGATGTCAGTACCACCAGTGTCTGTAGCTAGACTGGACTGGACTGAATCTGCATTTTTTTTTTTGAGACAGGGTATCGCTATGTAGTTCAGGTTAGCCTTGAACCTTTGGTGATCCTCCTGCTTCAGCCTCCTAAGTGCTGGAATTATAGGCGTGCGCCACCATGCCTGGATGAACTCATTTCAATTAAACCTGGATCTTACAGACCAGCTGCTGAAGTCCAGGGACAGGGCATGTCATACACTTCTCCTGGCATTAAAAAAAAAGTCTCGGGGCTGAGTATAATTCAGTGGTAGAGCACTTATCTCTAGCGTGTGCTGGGCCCTGGGTTTAAAGCACTGCAAAAAACCAAAACCCAAAACACATTTCTCAACAAGCGCAAGCAGGGAGACCCAACTGTGCAAATGGCCATCTCAAAACCAAAATAAACATGTGTGTAGTAAAGCTGCCCATGACCCACTGTCAGCTGCCTGAAACACTGGGTTCTGTTCTGCGTGTCTGTAGCATGTCTGTCCCCCATTCTTCAATGGGGACCAGACACCACCCACAGGAATGCAGAAGGAACAGAAGGCTTCCACCTCCCTCTGCCCATGTGCCTGTCATGGTGAGGCGGGACCACACCTCGCACCAGAGGGTCATAGCTTCACCAAAAACATTTCACAGAGGGGCCGGGGATTTAGCTCAGTGGTTCTGTCGCCTGCCCTGCAAGCACTAGGACCCGAGTTCGATCCCTAGTACCAAAAACAAAACAAAACAAACATTTCACAGATAACCAACGAGTCCCTTCCACATTTAGACCCCAGGAATGACTTGCCTGAATCCTGAAGCAAAATGGCTAGTTTGCATTTCTGTTTTTCTCAGCACCCCTCCTTGCCTTTAAAACATGCTCAGAAGGCCCTGGGTGGGTGAAGGCTGGGAATATGCACTTGCTGGAATGAATTCCAAGGAGCAGCTTTCCAGTCAATAAAACCTGCATCACAGCAGCACTGAAGGAAAAAGTGAGCCCCACAGCCAGGTAAGGGCAAGAAAGCTCACTTACAAAGCACTTTGACTTCTTAGTTCCTTTTCTCTTGTTGTTTTTGTCTTTCTGGTACTGGGGACTGAACTCAGGGCCTTTGCACTGAGCTACATCTCCTCCTCCTCTATTTTTAGTTTGAGACAAGGTCTTGCCAAGTCTCCAAGTTGCCCAGGCTGGGCTTGAATGAGATCCTCCTGCCTCAGCTTCAGAGTGCTGGATTATGGGCATGCCTAACTGAGCTCCTTCTCTTGGAGAGCACTGAAGGAGGGGGAATGTCCTGTGCTATGAAGTCTCTGCAGGGACAAAAGCCAGGGAAAGACCCAAGTGGCAATGTGAACAGAGGGAAGGGCTGAGGAAGACGCCAGGAACACCTGAGTCTGGACTAGGCTCTTGAGTCCTTGTCACTGGAAACACAGGTAACCATGTTCTTTGGCTTCAACAAAAGCTCAGGTGGGCTGCCTGGCACTTTGCACAGGACACCAAACAGGGCTGGACTGCCGAACAGTAAACCTCATCTACTCTTGCTGCATGGCCAAGAACCTCTACCCCAGGTCCTGGGCCCCATCCTAAGCAACCTTGCCAATCAGTGGCCTGTCTGTGCTTCTAGTGAGGGCCAGGGCCAGTGCGACCACAGAGAGCTAGGTCCCTTCTTCACAGTGGTGCAGCAGCCAGAATGCTCAGAGGACCCTTGCACATCCATATTCATTCATTCATTCATTCATTCATTCATTTGCAGTGCTGGGGATCAGACCAAGGCCTTCTGTGCCAGATAAGAGCTCTACCACTGCGCCATATCCTCAGCACCTAGTTGTGCATTGACTTTCAAATCTCTGTACCTCTTTTTCTCTATGACCCATGGTGGCCCAACCATACCCTCCCCTCTCCCAGCCCCGGAGTTGCTTAAGAATCTGACTGGTGAGTTGTGGAACTTACTTGCGGCTCTGGGCTGCCCTGCGTTCAGCCAAGGACCCCGACACGTACTTGAACATGGGCATCCTCCTCATGAGGCTGAAGGGGAAGGTCTGGTCGAGCTTCAGAGCCACTTGCTCTGGGATGTCAAGGTTACAGCAGTATGTGAGGCCATCTGAGGTTGAGCACATTAAGTCAAATCGGAGGCAGCGAAAGGGAGGTGGCTGAGCCTGCCCCATGGAAGGACATAGGCTGCTACACACTCTGGTTGGAGGTTCAAGCCCAGGGGAAACCCAGAGTCAAAAGTATCCATCCACCACACCTCACAGAGAACACAACCAGCCACAGAGGTGGCAGGTGGTCTCCTGAGCCCTCTATCCTCCAACCACGGTCACAGGCCAGCACACACCAGCCCTTGTGTGGGAGCAGGCATGAGGCTGTCCTAACATCCCCAGAGGGACTGGCACCTTCTGATACTTTGGTCCCAAACAGAAAGTATCCTGCTCAATGTGACCACATGAGATTCTCTGGCAGTGTTGTTCCCATTCTCTGTCACCATCCCCAGTGACAAGGGCATCCTGGTCATCTAACCTGCAACCGCCCACCACAAAGATTGAGCCGTCACTTGTTCATTTAGTCTTTCAACAAATATTTATTAGGCATCTATTATATGCCTGGATTAGGGAGTAAGTGTAAGTTGACTATCTCTTATCCAAAATTGTTGGGACCAGAAGTGTTTCAGATTTCAGGTATTTTTTAGATTTTGGAATATCTGAATATCCATAATGAGGTATCTTGGAGATGGGAACCAGGTTTAAACCCAAAACATATATATTTTTTCATTTTGACCTTGTACACATAGGTGGAAGGGCATTATACACAATATTTTCAGTACACTTGTTTTTTGACTCCGACCCATCATAGAAGGTCAAGTGTGGAATTTTCCACTTGTATTGTTAGGTTGGTCCTCCGAAAGTTTCAGGTTTGGGAGCATTTCGGAGTTCAGATTTCTGAATTAGGGATGCTTAATCTGTAGTAAGTATGAGACAAGGAGTAATTGGGGCAAAAATTTATAGAAGACCACACTGGGCCCTCACCTCAGGAGTGGGAAAGGCTTTCCCTGAGGAAGGGATGAGAACGCTGAACCTGATATGGAAAGAAACAACAGTGAGGACAAAGGGGAGGTGAAGTGGGGCCTGCAGGAAGCACTGCCAAGAGAAAAGTATTTCCTGAGGTCGGCTCTTGACAGGAATGCAGCTTGCATTTTCAGCAAGATAACTCTTTGCTGGCTGGACCATCTCACTCTTTTAGAGGCTGTTCGGCATCCCTGGCCACTGACCACAGACAGTAGCCTCTAGCTGTTGTGATAACTTAAAATGTCCCTGTCTATTTCTACACTTGTTCCGGGAGGACAGTATATTGTGTTTCCAAATACCAATTCCACATGATAACCAGTGGTTAAAGAAGTCAAATGCTGCACTAGAAATTCCAGTATAAGGCACTGTAAACCATGACACAAATATAAGCTGTTTTCAGACTTTGGACAATAAACATTGTTGGACTGTGATCTCTAAGAAAAGGAAAAGAATTGTAGTGAGCCCCAGGAACACACGGGCTTTCCATCTAGAGGCACTTTCCAAGCTGTAGCACAGCACAGTACTTGTTGCTAGGCCAAAAAGACAGATTAGACGAAGTAGCTGGAATCTGCAGGTCCGAGTAATGGTGAGGCGGTCACTTCCCAGGGAAGGGGCTCTAGAAATCTGCATGAGATTTCAGCTGAATGCTGACGTGTGCACACATAGGCTGAGCCTTCTCACACCAGGCAACAATAGCTACTGGGGAAACAACTATTGGGAAGCTGAGAGCTGAACAGTTCCTGGAACTCACACAGGGTAGGGGTACATACACTCAAGTTCCTACCACAGTGGAGAGATCTCAATCCATACTCAATCCAATACCTTCTGAGGGGCATTCAGAGAACTCTCCTTCTCCAAAATGGTGCCTTAAAAACAAGGCTAAACTAGCTGCTAAATAAAGGCTACTCTAGGGCCAGGGATTTAGCTCAGTGGTTCTGCCGCCTGTCTCGCAAGTGTAATGACCCGAGTTCGATCCCCGGTACCAAAAAATAAAAAAATAAAAAAAATAAAGACTACTCTGGACTATTCCTGAAAGAGTTAACAAAAGTAAGCCTCAAATTAATTTTCAAGTAAATTCACTATCAGAACAAAAATCAACACTCTTTAAAGGAAAATAACAAAAATCTAGCCTTCAATAATACAGTATTCACAGCGTATACCATAAAATTAAAAATTGCTAAACATGCCAAGCAGCATGAAAATGGGCCCTTAATCAGGAGGAAATCAAAAGAAACAACTAGAAGCAAAATGGCAGAGATGATAGTATTAACAGACAAGGATCTTAAAGTAGTTACTACACATAAGTATTTTAAAATATAAGTATTTAAAGGAATCATAATGAAGGAATAGATAAAGAATCTCAATAAGAAATGAAAACTATAAAAAAGAACCAAATGGAGCTGGTGTGGTGGTGCATGCTGTAATCCCAGCACTCAAGAGGCAGGAGGATCACCGAGTTCAAGGCCAGCCTGGGCTACATAGTAAATTCAAGGCCAGTCTGAACTATACAGCAAGACTGTCTCAAAACAAAACAAAACCACCAACAAAAGAACCAAATGGAAACTCTTGAACTGAAACACAAACATGTGAAATGAAAACACGTGACAGGTGAAACAGTTTGACCAGCAGGTTAGAAACTACAGAAAATCACTGGACTTGACAATAAGGCAACAGAAAGAAAAACAATAAAAATCATTATTAATTTCTCATTAGAAACAATACAAGGCAGGTGAAAATACAATGACGTCTTTAAAAGTAAACAAGGAGCTAGGCATGTAGCGCAGTGATAGAGTACTTGCCTAATATGCCTGAAGCCCTGGTTCAATCCCCAGGATCGTAATTTTAAAAGATTAATTAATAACCTAAAAAGGGGAATCTAGAGAGATCAGAGAAAGCTAGAAGTCTATATTTAGTGAAATAAAACCATTTTCAGACAACCAAAAGCTGAGACAATTTGTCACCAGCAGATCTGCTATACCAGAAATGTTAAAGGAAGTTCTTCAGGCTAAAGGAAAATGAGACAAGATGAGAACTTGAATTTATACAAAAGAGGAATACAACTAGAAATGGTAAATATGTAGGCAGGTGTCTTGTTTTGTTAATTTAAAAGGTATACATAATCGACTACCTAAACTAAAGTAGTCATAATATATTATGTGGTTTACAACACACGGAGAATCAAAATTGATGGCAACAAGAACATAAAGGATGAGAAGGAAAAAATATATTGTAAGATTCTTACATTATATATGGAGTGTATGTTTAAGAGTAGTTTATGATAAGCTTAAAATGCATACCATAGTGGTCGCTTTGGCAGCACATATACTAAAATGCGTACTGTAAACTCTAACAACCACTAAAAAATAAAACAATGAGGTATAGCTGACAAGCAAGAAGATTAAACACTAAAAGACTATTTGATTAAAAGCAGTATGAGCAAGAAAAAAATAACATTTGGAACAAAGAGCAAGCTGTCAGACTTATACCCAGCACTGATTATACCAAATGTAAATGGGCTAATCATGCCATAATTTAAGAAGGCAGAGATTGTCAGATTGGAGAACCAACTACATATGTTACTCACAAGATATGTGATTTAAATATGAAGACACAAAAATGCTTATCATTGTTAATACTTTTCTTTTTCTTCAGTACTAGGGATTGAATCCAGGGCCTTCTGCATGCTAGACAAGTCCCCTACCATAAGCCACAGTCCAAGCCTCCAAAGTTAAAAAAAAAAAAAAAAAAAGAAAGAAAGGTATACATTTCTTTTTTCTTTTTTTGGGTACTGGGGATCGAACTCAGGACCTTGCACTTGTGAGGCAGGTGGTTGCACCACTGAGCTAAATCCCAGGCCCTACATCATTTCTAATTAAAAGAAAGCAGAAAGCTAGACCCAGGCATGATAGCACAAGTCTGTAATCCCAGCACTTGAGAGGATGAGGCACGAAGACCCTCCAAGTCCACAGCCAGCCTTGGCTACATAGTGAATTCAAGGTCAGCCTGAACTGCACAGGGAGACCTGTCTCAAAAAACAAAAAACAAACAAAAAACAAAGCAGAAAGCTGGAATGGAATAACTAAATTAATATAATACAACACAGATTTAAAGGTAAAGAATATCAGAGATTAGCTGGGTGTGGTGGCTCATGCCTGTAATCCTAGCACTCAGGAGGCTGAGGCAGGAGGATTGTCATACGTTTGAGGCCAGTGTGGGCTACATAGTGAGTTCACAGCCAGCCTGAACTACATAGGGAGATCCTGTCTCAAATAAATAAATAAATTCAAACAAATGAACATAAAGGTTTAAAAACAATAAAATTACATTTAAAAATGAGCTATGCTATCAGTCATTTGTATCTATATATGATCTTCTTAATAGTGTATAGAATCATGAATTGAAAGAGATTTTAGGCCTATACTTTATCTAACCCCCAACCCTACCAATTCTGATGCTTAAAGAAGTAACTCCACTTTGTATTTTAGTTTTCTGACTGCCAGAATATGATCAATACAAAACTTATCCTAATGATTATCCATCTATATGGTAAAAGGCAAACTGCTTTCATTTTTTTTTTTTTCTTCCTCTGAGAAAAACATCAAACCAAACAAAGACAGTCACAAAAACAAATCTGGGGCTGGGAGTGTAGCTCAGTGGCAGAATGCTTGCTCAGCATGTGTGAGGCCTTGGGTTCCATTCCCAGCACTGAAAACAAACAAACAAAAGCTTCCTATCCCTTTCAAGAACAACATTTCCAGCTTATGGGTATCTCAGACTCTTCCAATGAAAACTCTATTATAATTGGTCAAATGTAAATTCACACACACATAATCAAATTAGCATACATCACCAACTGGACGTTATAAGCTGGACAAGATAACTATCTTGATATTTTTCAGATGAGGAAATGTGGTCCAGAGAAAGGAGTGGAACCTGCTATGTGTTTTTTTTTTTTTTTTTTTGGTACCCAGGGATCGAACTTGGGTCCTTGCGCTTGTGCAGCAGGTGGTGAAACCACTGAGCTAAATCCCCAGCCCTGCTATGTGTTTTTAAAGCTAAAGCTCAAACCTGAGTTGCTGGCATCTGAACTCAAGACTACCTACCTGACACCCTAGAACCCCTCTCTGGGCGCACTTTTGGTATAGCATCATTACAGTTTTCTTCCAGGAAGGATACACAACAGCCCAATCAAAAGGCCACACAGGTTGCTCAGGAAAGAGGTCTGGGGAATGAGCCAAGAGGCACCCAGCAGGAGCCATGGCACCAGGATGGAGGGCATGACCACACCCAACACCAGGACCCGCCGCATGCGAGTACGGATAGTACTGACTCCCAGCATGGCGAAAGCCACCGGGGTGAAACCTCTGGCATCTTCCACCTCCCCCAGCTTTGACAGCGATGACACAGCCTCAAGTGACAGGAAGATGATAGCGGAGGAGACGGTGAAGATCAAGGTGAAGAAGCAGTGGCGGATGGTGCCCACAGATTTCTCAAAATTTCCGGCAAAACGCCAGATGATGACTGCACCGCAGAACAGGGAGACTGGATTCTCATAGACAAAGATGTAGGTCACCAGCCTGTAAACTGAAGAGGGAGCCAGGTTAGAGCCTGACACTGGGTTGTTCCAGGGAGGGAAAGCCACCTAAGAAAGGGAGAGCAGCCTCCATGTTAGCGAACTGAGAGCCAGTGAAAAGCAGCAGGTAAGCAGCGGGGGCAACAACGAAGGACCCAAGACAGCAGAAGCATGAATGACTAATCCCTGCTCTTTCTCTCCTTGGCCTGGTGCAAGTCTTATCAGTACCAATTTCCATGTGTGAAAAAACATTTTTGGCATGGTGAGGTTTCTGAATTTGTAGAGCTTTAGAATCCTTTTGTAGATTTTAAATCTGATCTACATCATGGGCAGTTTCAGGGTTAATTGTAACAACAACTTCAGGGTGGATTGAGAGGGTGTCACTTAACACTCTGTGTGCCAGTCTCCTCAGCTGTAATCCTGACCTCTCCTTCCATAGTGGCTGTTCAGAGGAAGAAAAAAGGGCCCGTGAATTATTTTACAGCTATAAGGATTATAAAACTCTCATGATTAATATGGAAATCAGAACTCTTCCTTGAAAGTGTTTACCCAATCTTACAGGGAAAGCAGTTTCTATGCAGTCAGAAAGCAAAGAATTATACTTTCATTTTCCTCTAACATACATCTATACATCTATATTCTTTTTTGGGGGGGGCGGGTGCCGGGGATCGAACTTGGGTCCTTGCGCTTACAAGGCAAGCGGCAGAACCACTGAGCTAAATCTCTGGCCCTACATCTATATTCTTAAAGGCTGAAACACTACTCTGAAGGAGAGACTGATAAAGTAACAATAATAGTGTACTAAGGAGTCTAAAGACTTGGAGTGGGATCTTGGCTCTCTTATAACCAGGCTAGCTGAGCTCAGTCAAGGCCAAGGTACAGGCCCTCTTGGCTTCCGTTTCCTCATTGTAAAGCCACAGGGTTAGGCTTGAGACCTTGAAGGTCTCTCACATAACTAATGTTCATATGTCCATAAACTCCACATTCAGGGAAGCTGTGAACTAAAAAAAAAAAGGAGGTTCATTTTGCTTCTATCTATGAGGGGGTGCTGTGAATATCCAGGACAGAGGGGACACTGGTAAAATGAGGGATTTGAGCAGGGAAGCAGGCTGTGGAAACATATACCTCTGTCAGGCCGTCTCTGGAAGGCTTCATTATCTGAAAAGTACTTCATTATTTGGTGAGTACTTCCAAAACTGAAATTCCAAGTATAAATGTGAAAAGATTCTAGTCCTCTATATGTTTGCTATTTATATTACTGCAGGCTCTTGTTTCAAAACATCACACAATACAAACAAAAAGCTGAGCTCCTATCTCAATTCTGTGATTTAAGAGCTCTGTGATTCTCTGCATTAAGCACAGTCTCATCTAAATAATGGACAATTTAATAAGGCCTGTCTGGGATCCCTGAGGATTAAATGATATAATGCATTTGATTGTGGTTTATAAAACAGCAAGAGTGATACATTTCCCTTACTTCTCCCCTGAAAAGAATGAGGAAGAGAGACTAGGAATGACTTTTATCAACGATGTTTAGACTTAATTGATCTGCAAAATTGCTTTCCCCAGAGAAAATGAACACCTCTAAAGGCAGAAGACACCCCTACACACACACACACACACACACACACACGAGCAGGGAATTAGGATTAAGATACAAACAAAGCAGAAGACGTTCCAAACTTCAAGAGGACAGGATGTTTACGGACTGGCAACAAAGTTTAATTGTGATAAAAAGTGGGAGAAACAGTTTTTCGCTGGGGCGCTGGCCTGAAACAGACACGGGTGTGTACATAAAACGGGAGAGAGAGAGAAAAAAAGTCTTTATCCTCAGGGAGAGATGGAGGAATGGATTTAGGGTCTTGACCGGGCTGGAGGCGACAGGAAAGGTACAAATTCAGGCAGAGAAGGACTATTACAGTGATGACGAAGATGAGGCTTAGGAAAGAAGTGACTATGGGAGACAAGGGACAGTGCTGGAGGCTGGATCTCCGCTGGGAAGAAGGGCTGCGCACCGAGTCAGGGCTAGCTGGCAGTGAGGCCCGAGGGGCGAGTCCTGCGAGGCTGGGGCCTAGGCACGCGCGACGTGGGAGCCCAGGGACTCCGCGCGCCATCCCGGCCCCGCCCCTGCTCACCTTGCCAGTTGCGCACAGCCTCGGACCGCAGGGACAGGTCCGAGGGCGCCTGAGGCGGCTGAAGCGAGAACAGCCGGGGCCCAGAGACAAGCAGCGAGACCAGCGCCGTGAAGAAGGTGGCGCATGGCATCTCGGGACACGAGCACCAGCTCCGATACCCGGGCCCCGAGGCTGCTGGAGCCCCGGGAACCGCCATGGTAGTCTACGTTCCAGCGCTCCGCCTCAGCGCCTTCCACCTCCCCTGCGAAAGTCTCGCCCAGCAACAGCTAAGGTGCCGGCAGGAAGTCCCGCCTCCTCCACGACCCGCCCATTGCGAAACTGCCCAATCCTAGGCCGCCGATCAGCCTTTGCAGGCTGTGGGATACTTGAAGTATCCTGGCTGTGGTCTGCAGCGTGTTCCTAAAGCAGCTCTGGGAACCGGGTCCGCTCTGGGACTGCTTCTCCAGGTCGATTATTACAGATCCGCAGAGTCCCATCACACCATATTCTCCTTATCTGTATTCATCCTCATTATACCAAAGGGGAAACTGAGTCTGGGAGGGTCCCAGGGTAATACGTTTAAAAGGCAAAGACGGAATTAGAAGTTGGATTCTCCTACAGTTTGTTACTAGGCTGGATCTGAGGGTCCCTAAGGCTGAAATAAGGAAATTAACCCATCCTTTTTTTTTTTTTTTTTTTTGGTTCTTTTTTTTTTTTTTTTCGAACTCTGGATCTTGTGCTTGCGAGCCAGGCGGCAGAACCACGGACCTAAATCCCCGGCAGCCCATCCATAAATTTATGGGTTTGCAGACTGCCATCAGGGAAAAAGAATTTTCCCGACGTGTCAGTAAGAGGCAAGAGAAGGGTTTATTCGACAGAGCGGACAGGCGCTCTGAGAAAGGAGACACACTATGAGCCTGAGTTGGGTACCTTTAAGGGGGTGTCTTCAAGGTGGGAGATCTAGGATGTGTGTTCCTACTCTGTCAGGTTACAGTGCAGGCCCTCCACATGTGTTTGAAGTTGAGATCTGCTGTTCACCCATATTGCTGCTTCCTGAAGATGGAGGAAGCACAATTTATAGGTAAAAAAGGCCCAATTTACAGGCTTACTGTGTCCTTTAAGATCTTTAGGAATTTCTGTCTTTCTCCCCCTCCCCCCTTTCCTGTGAGTTTCCTGGAAGGAGAAAAAAGACTTAAGTAACTTTTGTGTCCCGAAGCTGCAGTGTTTTCTTTCTTTCTTTCCTTCTTTTGCTTTCTTTTTTTTTTTTTAGTTCTTTGAGACAGGGTATCCCTACTAGTCCAGGCTAGCCTTGAACTCACAGTGATCCTCCTGCCTCAGCCTCCTGAGTGCTGGGATTACAGGCATGTGCCACCATGCCTGGCTGCAGTGTTTCTTAATTACAACTTTTAAATCTGGAGTTCCTTGGGTTTTTTTGCCTAGTTTACATTTCTTTTATCCTACCTCACCAGGAGAGCAGTTTCTGTGGCTGGATTGGAGAGGAAAAGCAGGAGATGGGAGAGGAATTCAGTGGAAGGGACTGACGAGTTACATCCTATAACACTAATAATCAAAGCCCATTTCAGCACTTTATAGTTTGAGAAGTGCCACGGCCTGCGTGGCAAGGGTCTGGGGCCTGAGCAGGGCAACGGAAAATGCAGAAAACAAGAGAACTAAAGTGGGACTGGGTGGGGCCTCCCCACCTGTGGAGTGGAGAACACCTCGACCTGTGTATCACTTTAAGGCATGAGGAGGAAAAGTACACAGAGATGGGGCAGGGTGCCCTTGGTAACTTGTTGTTCTAATGCATTCTGAGAATAGCTGACTGATAAGGCTGGTGGGAACAGAGACAGGCGAGCTGGCTGTTCCTAGGACTATGTCAAATAGGACTACAATAAACAGAGTACATCCTTGTACTACTTCAGCAGGGTAAATCAGGCCGCAAAGGGAGGGAAGTCATGAAGGTGCAGGAGCTGGGCAAGAAGCCTCCTGACAGAGAAGCTCTTTTGACAAAGAACAGCTGTTTCTGGCTCGTTGTTTCCACCATTACAGGTGCCCTAGCAGGCATGACACCCATGGTCAATAGTGGGAAATCAGAGGACTAGGATTTGAATCTAGGTTGCCTAAGTCCAAGTTTTATGCCCCTTTTTACTACTTACCTCAAAAATGCTTTTTGATGCTTGTGTGTAGTACATATGACCAGAGGCCACATAGACTTCTGAAAAATAAACAAATGCTTCACTCTCTATGCTGGATAGTCTGTTTTCCCTCAGATCCATCTCATCCTACATTGTCTCTGCACTGTAGTCCCCACAGTGATTTCTGTTCCTCTCCAGCCAGTGCTCCTTTCAGCCAGCCTCTGTCCATAGATCCAGCTCTTCTGGGCCCTGCACCTCCTTTCTCACCCTTTCAAGCCAGGTGTGCAAGTGGCTCCTCACCAATGCCAGCCCTGAGTCCCTCACCATCTCCTCTTTGTTCTCTTTAATTCTGCAACTCCCTTTATTCTCTTCACTTAGACCTTTAAAGGGTGCTCCTTTCCCCCACCCTCCAAAAATCCTGCCTCACACTGCAGGGGTATCTGGCTTCTTCCCCATGCACCACCCACCCCTGCTAGCCTTATCAGCTCCATTCCTTGTCCACTGCTGCAGGCTTGGGTTTGACTCAGCTTTAGCTGCTGCCTCCACAGGCTGGAAGTGTGGTGGAGGAAAACATTCTTTCTGGAGCTGCTGCTCAGCTCACACTGCTTCTTTGGTCCAGAAGGATAGTTACCTTGTACTTCCAGGGTCACTGACTGCTCTGATGAGGAACTTCTTCCAAATTCCTGTGATACTGGGAACAAGAAGATACTCCATCAGGCCCTCAGCTGTTTTCATGAATACTGAAGCAGTATCTTGACAAGATACCTGTTTAGCAAGTCTCTGCTGCATACCACACTTCCCTATCTGTGACAACCTGCCCCAAATTGTGGCTTAATTTACCTACCATTTTATTATCTTCCGTGATTCTATGGGTCAGCAATTTGGGCTGTGCTCTGCTGGACAGTTGTTCTGCTAGAACCACTTGGGGCCACTCATGGCTTTTGTCAGCTGGTGGGTTGGCTGGGGACTGGGTGACATATGGGGCCTTGGGTGGGATGACTCCTCTCTGCTCCATGATTTAATCCTCCAGTGCTGGTGTGGACTTCTTTGTAGAATGGCCTCAGAGAAGCCAGAGGGGAAAGGATGAATGTACAAACTATATATATTATATATATATTATATATAATATATATTCTATATATATTATATATATAATATATATTCTATATAATTGTCTCTTGGTATTCAAAAGGGATTGGTTTTAGGATGCCTCACCAAAATTCATGGATGCTCAAGTCTCTTATAATTCCTTGTATAAAATAGCATATAATCTAGGCATATCCCCTGTTCCTTGTATAAAATAGCATATAATCTAGGCATATCCCCTGTGTACTTTAAATTATCTGTAGATGACATAATACCTACTACAATGAAAGTACCATGTAAGTAATTGTTATATTGTATTGTTTAGGAAATAATTACAAGAAAAGTCTGTCCATATTCAGTGTGGATACAATCCTCCCCCGCCTCCCTGCCTATTTGTAGCCTACAGTTGGTTGAATCTATGGATCAGAACCTACAGCTACAGAGAGCCAAGTGGAAGTGCATCAGGCACTGTTGTGTGCTTTCTACATACAGTTGTCATTTAATCCTTACAATAACCCAGTAAGATTAGCTTTATTACAATTTCCTTTTTACTGATAAAGCAATGGAGACACAGAGAAGTCAAGTAATTCAAAATTAGGCAACAACTGTCCCAGGTGCCTTTTCTGACTTCCTCCCACTCTCAACCTTGCCTGGCTAAGATGCACTGTTTCATATTAACTGTCATAGCACTTTCTACACTAAACTGTGTGCTAAAAGCTTAGTTCCAAGCTGATTGGCCTTTTGGAAAAGTGATTGGATTATGAGAACTCTAACTTCATTTAGTGGATTAATCCAGTGATGAGATAATAATTTGATGGCATTATTGGGAGA
Organism: Heterocephalus glaber; assembly: GCF_000247695.1. The sequence continues at coordinate 14,695,015 of NW_004624740.1, read as the reverse complement.
TGATGGAAATGGGAGGTGGGGCCCACATGAAAGGAATGGATCATGGGAGCATGAGCCTGGGGACTATGTCTGGTCCCCAGTCATTTCCTCTCTGGCTCTCTCACCTGGTTTTCACGAGGTGAGCAGCTTTTCTCCACCACACCCTTCCGCCATATTTCTGCCTTGCCACAGGCCTAAAAGCAATGGATCCAGCTGACCATGGAATAAAACCCCTGAAACTAAGCTAGGGATGTAGCTCAGTGGTGCCACGCCTGCCTGGCAAGCATAAGGTCCCGAGTTTGATCCCTGGTACAAAAAAAAAAAAAAGGAAAAAAACAAAAACAAAGTAAACCTCTCCTCCTTTAAATTGTGGGTGTCAGGTATTGTGTCTCAGCATTGAGAAAGTACACTAAGACACTAAGTGATTTCTTTTTTTTTTTTGGTACCAGGGATTGAACTCCAGTCCTTGTGCTTGCAAGGCAAGCAACGGAACCACTGAGCTAAATCCCTGGCCCTAGTGATTTCTTTTAATGTTTTTTGGACCCAGGCCCTTCTCAGTGAACTACACTGCATCCCTACCCCTTTTTAGTTTAGGTTCTTGCTAAGTCATTAGGTTGCCCGGGCTGGGATCAAACCTGTGATCCTCCTGCCCCAGCCTCACAGAGCTGGGATTATAGGCCTACCATGCCACCATGCCTACGCCACCATGCCTATGATTTCCAAATATTTTTAATCCACAAATGGTTGAATCTGTGAGTGCAGAACCCACAGATAAGAGTACCAATAGGTCATATTTAAATTAATGCTGCTCATGAAAAAATAATTACGGGTTTCTCAACAGGAAGCAGAGTGTGAGTCAGAAGTGTGGTAGAGCAGCTGAAAATATCAAATGGGAACTTCAGCTACAGAGTTCGCCCAACTCTGGGGCAGGGAAGGAGGGAGGGCATTGTCCCTGTGCCACCACCAGAGTTCTGGGTCCACTTCTAGACAAGGATATAGGTAGGCGAACTTGTCCAGCAAAAAGTGATCAGGGTTGAAGATGAAGGGGAACCTTCATTCATGTACAACGAGGAATAATTTCAGGGATCCAGGAGGACTCCCAGAGAAGCTTCCAGAGTCCTGGCCACTGGCTGCCACCACCTGAAGGGCTCTTCTAGAGAAGAGGGGATAGATGGGATCTGTGTTCCTCTAGAGAGGAGAGCCAGGCAGGAAAACAGAAATGACCAGGGGACACAATTGACCTAAGCAAGAACTTCCTGTCAGCATGGTTGTCCCTCTATAGAGTGTACTGCCTCAATGAAAGTGAGCTCCCTGTTAGAGGTGCAAGCAGAGGCTAAGTGGTGACCCAGCGAGAAGGTCAAAGAGATGTTCAAGTATCAGGATGGAAGCTGAACTGGATGCCTTTTGAAATCTTTTTTGCATCTTCAGTGCTGAGACCCCATAAACAAATACGAATGCACCGGAGGGTTGACAAATTTACGATTTGTTGGGGCATTGGGTATAATTGCCATTGGGCTTCTGGTAGAATGCAAGTTGGGGTGACTGTGTAGTCTAATGGAGGCACACCTCACAAGAGCTGGGGAGCTATGTATTCCTTCATTTGATAAGCACTAAGTTGGCACCTACAATGTGCCAGGCATTATACTGAACATTCTGGGTTTATAAAAGGACAAGACTGAGCCTTGTAGAAGAATCAAGTTTATAAAGCGCTTCCCTAAAGCACCACTTACAATTCAAATTTTTAAAATTTTTATATTTTATTTTATTTTAATTAAAAAATTTTTTTTGATTCCAGGGATAGAACTCAGGACCTTGGGCTTGTGAGCTAGGTATGGTGCCACTGAGCTAAATGCCTGGCTCCCACTGCATGTAATTGTTACAACAAATCTGCAAGTTTGAAGTCATCAACTCCATTTTTTTTTTTTTTTTTTGGTACCAGGGATCAAACTCAAGACCTTGTGCTTGTGAGGCAGGCTCAGTGGCACTGAGCTAAATCCCTAGCCCCATCAACTCCATTTTTAAGAGAAACTCAAGAGCTGGGAATGTAGGTCAGTGGTAGAATGCTTGCCTAGCATGTGTGAGTCCCTAGGTTCAATCGCTAGCAGTGGAAAACAAAACAAAACAAAAAAAACAAGCGAGAGAAACCCAGGGCTCAGAGAGGTAAAGTGATTGGCAAGGTCACACAGCCATTGAACTAGCAAAACCAGAACCCATGGCAGCTCACCTAAAGATAAGGTGTGGTTCTTTCCACTATACCAGGGGTTTATCAACTTTGTGAATCTATAGGACCACAAGTTTCTACTTCCCAACTTTGGGTGCCAGAGAAAGGGGGGGACCTGACATTTACAACTGTGTTGAAAGAAATGGCGGTGGGAGGGTGGGGATTCCTATGACCTCTCTTTTAGGAATAGGAGTATGGAGATCCATGTTGGAACTGTGATTTGTCAGTAATTCTTCTCCCTGGAAAGTTATAGACCAAAGAAGTTATAGACCAAAACTATTCTTGAAGCAAATAGGCCTTACTACACAACATAGAGAAGGGTAAACTCTCTCCTACCAATTGAAGTAATCATGATCAAGCTTAATGAATGGCAATTGATAATATAAAAACAAGAGTAGCACAGTTAAAAATATCACCTAGACATTGAAGGCATTGGTTCTGTCTGTGGCATACGGGCTAGGATTTTTGCAAGGTAGCCAGCTCATTTTTTTTTTTTTTTTTTTTTTTTAGTACCAGGGATTGAACTTGGATCCTTGTGCTTTCAAGGCAGGTGGTGGAACCACTGAGCTAAATCCCCAGCTCAGCTCATCTTAGAAGGGTGTGGAAGAGGTGTTCTCAGTTTGAGAAATGCATCACTTTTGATTTATGAATAGAAACCTGTATAACTCTTGTATTAGCCAGTTTATTGTTACTGTCACAAAACACTTAGTGCTAAACACTTTATTTTTTTAAAAACACTTTATTTTTTAATTTTTAAAGTTTTTTATACTGGGGATCAAACTCAGGACTTTGTGCTTGTGAGGCAAAAGCCGAATATTTGCAAGACAACTGAGAGAAGAATGAAAGTAAAATTTCTAGCTTCACTTGCTCTTAGTCAGGTTAAAACCACTACATTTGGAATTGAGGCGGGGGAGACTTTGAGGACCCAAGAACAACAGCAATTCAAGCATGGATCAAAGTAGGGAAGGATGTACAAAAAAGATTAGCAGTGTGAATACTGACACTTATAAAGGATTTTTCACAGATAGAAAAGGACTATAAGAATAATATTGCCAAACTTGTACATAAAATGAAAATCAAAGAGGAAGAACATAAGATAGAAATAAGCAAACTTTATCAAGATATGCCAAAAAAAGTTGAATTAAATGAAGAAAAGCACAAAGATCTAATAAAGAAAAAGGAGATGTAAATCTTAGAGTTAAATGCAAAGTTAATAACTCAAGAAAAAGAAAAGCAAAATGAAATAATCAAACTACAGCTGAAGTTTGATGCCAAACTAGCAGGAGTTCAGACTAAGTCAAAATCATATCCAGATGCTAGTGTTTCTCCACAGAGTCTCTACAGAAGGGAGCTTCAACATCTTCAAGAAGAAAAAAACAAAGAGATTGCAGCTCTTTGTAATACCATTCACAATTTGGAGCAGCGCCTTTCTATTGGCAAAGATTCTCACCTTAAACGTAGACGATTTTGAGTATAACAGTAAATTCATTAATTACTATTTACTTTTTTAAAAAGCAATTGAAAAATTCGCTTCCATTTTCAATATAAGTATACTACCTAAATAGTCTATATAATAAATGAGACAGCTTTAAACATTAAAAAAAATCACTACATTTGGAGGTCTTGTAGCTGGTTTCCCACTACCTTTGCTGTGTAAAACACGGCTGGTGAGTGGGTTGTGAATATCTGTTGCCTGGGCCACTTCCTCAGACCCTGAAGGCCACTTCTGCTAAAACAGTGATTCTTCACTGGAGTTTGCAGAAATCTGATGGGTGACTGGAATTCCAGAGATCCCTGCCATCATATTGTGCCTGTCCCCTTTGCTGTTTTGGCCCAAGTCCAATTCTACTCAGTTCTGCATGTAGATGTGTTGATCATTTTTTCTTATGGGATGACAAATTTCAAGAAAACTTGCTTTAAATAACTTCCTATTCTGTGCCAGATGTTCTGTTGCGTGCTTAGAATATCCTTTTTAGGGCCAGGGATTTAGCTCGGTGGTTTCACTGCCTGCCATGCAAGCACAAGGACCCGAGTTCGATCCCTGATCCCTGGTACCAAAAAAAAAAAAAAAAAAGAATATCCTTTTTATTCAGTATCTTTTTTTTTTCTTTTTTGGCACCTGGGATAGAACTCAGGACCTTGCATTTATGAGGCAGGCACAGTGCAGCTGAGCTAAATTCGCGGCTCCTCTTTTTTATTCAGTTTCTTAACAATTCAGTGAAGTCAGTACTGTTCTTCCCATTTTCCAGATGAAGACATAAGTTTCAGGTAAATTTGATGACTTGTCAAGGGTCACACATCTAGTAACTGTCAGATTCAGTTACAAGCCCAGCCAATCCAAATGCTCTTTCCTCTACATACCCTGCCTCTTATATTTTAAATAGAAAGTAATGCTGGGCATGGTGGAGTACACCTATAATCTCAGCCCTCAGGAGGCTGAGGCAGAAGGATTGTAGCGAGTTCAAGGCCAGTCTGGGCTATACAGTGAGACCTTGTCTCAAAAAAAAAGAAAAAAGAAAAAAGAGAAATCTGGACCTAAGAGATAAAGGCCTTGTGGTTGCCAAATTAAGAATCATCTAGGAATCAAACTAAGGGGTAATAAGGAGAAAGGACAACATTTTAAAGCTATCAGAAGTCAGTAGCTAGACAACAATTAAGGATGGAGAAGTCAGGACAAGAAGAATGGGGCAGCCAGAGAGGGAACGAGAGGAACAGATTAGGATGAGCACTTCTGTTTGATGGCACAGAGGGTCGGAAATGCAGGAAGATCTTCCTGGGCATAAACTACAGCAAGTCAGTAACTCAGTAAAACTGAATATATTTTAGAAGTGGAGATCATACCAGAATATATAAACTGGCAATCTCTGGGGACAAAATTTTTGGATGCCCTTGGGTCTCAATTCCATCTTGACTCCTTAGAGCAGATACCATAGAGGCACATGAGGCCAGTTAGATGTAAATACAGAAATGTGGCTAAATCCTATTAGGATGCGTATGTTTATTTATTTATTTATTTGTTACCAGGGATCGAACTCGGGACCTTGCACTTGCGAGGGAGGCAACAGAACCACTGAGCTAAATCCTCGGCCCCTATTTATTTTTATTTTTGTTTTTTGAGACAGGGTCTCACCATGTAGTTTAGACCGGCCTTGAACTCACTATGTAGCCCAGATGATCTTCCTGCCTCAGCCTTCCGTGTGCTGGGATTATAGGCATGCATCACCACACCTGGCTATGTTGATAAGTTTAAAAATGCTTTGTCCAAGACAGGGTCAGTCCCCTTGGCCTACATCCGTTGGACCCAGGATGTTTCTTTTACCTCACCCTTGTGTCTTTTCAGCAGCTGAAGCACTGAAAGTCCTTCAGCCCTGTCACAAGGTCAGGAGTTTAGATGAGAAAGCAATGCTGGCTGGGAGGAGCTCAGCTGCTCCTGAGTGAAGTTGATTCCTGTGAGCTCCAAGTGCGAGAATTCCACAGCCTCTAGGAGGAGTTCACACACACACACACACACACACACACACACACACACACACATGCGCGCGCGCACACACATCTTTTGAAACCATGCCTGGCCTGTGGAAATGATTAGACTTTAGCCCAATCATGTGCTACTCTTTGGTCTGGGGTCAGCAACTTGGTCCCTCTCTTTGGATCAATGCTGGGTTCCTTCAGCAGAAGCCCCAATCTGGCTGACACCCCCCCCCCCCACACAAGCTCTGCCTCCATAGGAGTTTGTGTACTGGCGGTATCTATCCCAGTCTTGTTTCTACTGACTCTGGGCCTAAAGACCCTGCTGGGAGGGGGACTGCAGGGCCAGAGGGTAACAAGGGCACAGGATGCAGGAGCAGAGGGTGAAGCAGGGACCATCAGCCAAGGAATGAGCAAAGAAATGGATTCTCAGCAAGGCGTGGTGGCAGACTCCTGTAATCCTAGCACTTGGGAGCTAAGGCAGGAGAGCACTGTGAGTCTGAGGCCAGCCTGAACTACACAGGGAGACCCTGTCTCAAAAAAATTAATAAAATAAATAAATAAAATAAAATTTTAAAAAAGGAAATGGATTCTCCCCTGGTGTCTCCAGAAGGAGCATAGCTCTGACAACACATTCATTGATTTTAACCCTGTAAGAGTCACGTTAAACCTTGGACCTCCACAACTGTATGACTATGAATTTGTGTTTCTTTAAGCTGCTAATTGTGATAATTTGCTACAGCAGCCATAGGAAAGGAGCATGTTCCTTCACTTTCTGCACTAGTCTGTGTTTTTTTTTCTTCCTTTTTGAGGCAGGGTCTCATTATGCAGTTCAAGCAGGCCTGGAACTCACTATTTAGGCCTCAGACTTGTGGTGATCCTCCTGCCTCGGCCTCTGGAGTGCTGGGATTACAAGTGTGCACCACCATGTCCAGCTCAGCACTGGTCTGTTTTTCAAACAAGCCAAGCTTCTTCCACCTCAGGGCCTTTGCATGTGCTGTTCACGTCCTGTTTGGATGCTAGTATGGTGGCCTCCATCAGGTCTGCAGCACAGGGCAGGGGCTGCTTCCTCAGGGGCCCCTCCCGTGTCACCCTTCCACCTTCTGCTGAACACCTTTCCTGGCTCCTTCTTTCCATGTGCCTATAGCAGGTTCCAATGATCTCACCTCTTGGTGTCATTACTTGCCTGATTTTCTGTCACTCCTACACTATAAGCTCCTGGAGGGTATAGAACTGCTGTATCCCCTGCGCCTAAAACTGAGCCGGGCAGAGAGAAGATGCTCACAATCCTGTGAGTCCCTCCTCTACAGACATGGTGGCTTTGGGGTGAGGAAGAAAGGGTTTGAGGTCATGGAGGGGTCTGAGGAGGTGACAGACCAGCACCTGATGTCACATTTCGCAGAGCGAAGCCTGCCAGCAGCCCTGCTTGGCTGGACCTGGGGGTGCCTCCTGGATTGGCCCCACTCCCACCCCGTTGCAAGTCTGCAGACCCCCAGGGAAAGCACGGAATGACCATAGGTCTGGGAGGGGTCGGAGATACCGTGAGGCTCCCAGATGCGCGGAACCTCAGGTTCTCGCGCCGGCTCTCACCTCCCGGGAGCCGGGCAGCTTCTGAGTGGTCGGCCCCAGTCGCCTATTGTGCAGCCCCGGCGCGATGCCCTCACTGCCCCCTGGTGGAAAGCGCGGTGCAGTGCGGCTTCCTGTGCCCGGTGAGGAATGGTCCAGCCACCTCCATCCCTCCTTGGTCGGCATCCCGGGTGTTTCTTCGATGCGCCTCTTGGGTCGCCCCCAGGAGTTGGCTTTACTGAGACCTGGAAAAGGCTGGCGTCCCGCAGAGTGGGCCAGCCCTGGCAGGCCGGGGCGGGTAATGTGGGTATTATTCTCAGAGCAATGGGGAGCTTCGATAGGTGAAACTGGGAAGGTGGGGATGGGCCAGGGATTTAGCTCAGTGGTTCCACCGCCTGCCTCACAGGCGCAAGATCTTGAGTTTGATCCCCAGTACAAAAAAAAAAAAAAAAGGCAAGAGGAGTCCCAAGTTCAAGGTCAGCCTAGGCAACTTAAAGATCCTGTTTCAACAAAAAAAAAAAAAAAAAGCTGGGGAAATAAGATAATACTGATGGGATTGGAATTGGTTCTCTCTCTCTCTCCCCTCTGTCTTGCTGTCTCCCCCCCCCATTACTAGAGACCAAACCGGTCTGGTCCCTCACTCCTTCCTCTAGTGCTGCTCCCCTGCTCTGCTTCCTGGCCACCATGAGCTAAGCAGCCTTGCTCCACCACATGCTTCTGCCATGATGTTCCTGCCTTGGAGACAGCTGACCATGGACTGAATTCCCTAAAATCATGAGCCAAGTTAAACCTCTCCAGCTTTAAGTTGTGTGTGACTGGTCTTGTGTCCCAGCAATGGGAAAGCTAACACTAAAACTTAATACAGGGATTAGTTATAAAGGTGTGGATGAAGTGGGGACAGTGTAGGACCCTGGGCTGGAAATGTCAGAAGCTAATGACACTGCCAAAAGCCTGAAAGAGAAGAGCAGGACATGGTTGCTGGGACTGATGAGGTCGGTATTATGGGTAGAGAGTGGGATCACTTGCAGGTGCTTCCCACTGGTCATACCCAGAGTGAAGCCAGAGGGCCAGGAGCTTCCTATTGCAAGGCACAAGGTCTGCAGACTCCACAGAGAAGGATGGAGATGGAAGGAGGGTGTGTCTGGAGGGTGAAGAATATCCTGGCTACCTACTATGGCAGCCATTGGTACTCACCCTAAATTCCACCACATCCCAGGGCCAATCCTCTTTTTAAAGAGGGTTTATTTGCTACAGTACATTATAGAGCTCAGAGAATGAGGGGTAAAGAGGCATCCATTTTTAAATAAGAATAGCTGAATTTAAGCCAGCACTTGAGAGACTGAGGCAGGAGGATCTCCATGAGTTTGAGACCCTGTCTCACCCCCGCCCCTGCTCCAGAAAAAGAATAACTGAATTTAAGGGGATCATAAGATTTACTTCCCAAATCTCTGAAGAGGAATAAGAAGGTTAATCTTTGTAGAAGTGTTTTATAAAGTACTACACAAGTATAGTTTATTGTAGTTACTCTCCACTCTTACTGGGTCCTACACCAGGATCATGAGCTCTACATTCCCAGGACTTGCATCTGCCCCACTTCAGTTCCAGCAGTGGCATCCTCACTTTGGCCTTTGTCATAGCCAGTGGTTTCCTAAGCGGCCTCTGCTGTCTCGAGTCCTTCCTGCAGAGGACATGGGAAAGATACTGATGTTGGAACCCTGTGGGTGTGGGATTGAGGTCAGGGTTTGCCATTCATCGGCTGGGATCACAACTAGCTTTATGCTCTGTTAAATAAAAATTACAGGAGGCCACTGGGCAGGCTAAGCTCTTGCACATGCCCCAGCAGACCGGAACAACAATCAAAATGGAGTCACCTATGCTAAAATTCCACTTCGCCAAACCAACTCTAAATTGTTATCTGACTTTCTGAAAAATCAGGGAGCTGTACCAGCCAAGTTTCCTAAAAAGCTCGGTTTCAGTTGGCAGGAGGATGAAGTTCCTTTGGCTTTATCCCTTGCCAAAAGTAACCCGAGGTGCTCTCAATGCTGACAGATCTCTTACTTTTCTATTGTTCTGCCTCACTGTCCTTGTTGTACAAAGAACTTTGAAATAACCAATCCACTCATTCTTCTTCATTTCTGCTTTTTTCAGTCCTTCTCTATCTCTAAAAACAACCTCCTTGGGCCTTTGATCACTGACCCTATCTTATGGAGTGAATTGTTGTCTGATTCTAGAATTGAAAATAAAAACCATTAAGCTATGTTGTAATTTTGTCCTTCAACACCTCTTGGATTTAACATTCCCACTTGTAAAATGGAGACAAAAAAGCTGCTCTCAAAACAGTAGATGTAATGTATAGAGAACATTTGTCTGGCTAGGGCTGTGGCTCCCTGGTGGAGCGCTTGTCTAGCATGTATGAGGGCCCTGTTCCTTCCACAACATTGTCAAGGAAAGTAATAATAATAAATATTTTTTTACAAAGATATCTGTTAAAGCAAGTGATCAATAAATTACAGCTCTTTTTTTTGTACCGGGAATCAAACTCAGGACCTTGCACTTGCCAGGCAGGTGAGGCACCCCGAGCTACATCCCTGGCCCTACAGCTCTTATTATCAACCATCCCCGCCACCACTTGTGCCAGGCCCGTCTTCCTAAAGGACAGATTTGGATTCACAACTCCCTTGTGAGGGCTGGGTGTGTAGCTCAGTGGCAGAGCACTTGCCTACCATGCAGGAAGCCCTGGGTTCCATTCCCAGCACGGCACAACAAAGGCAAAACCCCAGCCCTTAGAGACTGGCAGAGAAGTACGAAGTCCTCATTGTTGGCTGGGAGAGAGAAATCTGTGGGGAACCCATTACAGAGAAACTGGCAAAGGTTGTATCAAAAGTGGCTGAGGAGCCCAGAGAGTTGGCTCACACTTGTACTCCCACACACCAGAGGCTGAGGCAGAAGGATGGCAAGTTTGAGCCCAGCCTGGCAATTTAGTGACTTAGCAAGAACTTGTCTCCAAGTAAAAATTTAAAAGGGCAGGGGTGTAGCTCAGTGTGAAATCCCTGGGTTCAATCCCCAGTAAGGGGGCCAGGGATTTAGCTCAATGGTGCCACGCCTGCCTCGCAAGCACAACTTCCTGAGTTCAATCCTCGGTACCAAAAAAAAAAAAAGTCAATCCCCAGTACGGGAAAAGATTGGCTGAAGAATAATAAGTCAGAAATAAGTCAGCTCTGGGGAAATTGTAGAAGTCAACCTGATCTTGCAGTGAGAGGCTCAGATCTTGGAAAATGAGGCAAAATAAAGAATGAAAAGAAGCAGCTGACAGATGATACAGTTTGTGTGCTTCCAGCAAGAGCAAGGAAAGCCAAGAACACAGAAGATTCTGACCACCTGGAGCCCAGGGACCTGGGAATGCCACACAGATTGGCCTGGCAACAGACCCTGCCTCCTTCTGGCAAAGGGTCTTGAGGAAAAGCACCTGCACAGGTGGGGACCCAGTGTCTTGGTAGCTCTGGCTTGAGGGCAGGTCAGGGGAGAACTTTGGAGGCTTTGCAGAAGATCTGCTCGCAAAATGTTGCTCCTGGTGTTAAATCCTGGAACTGCCTGGCTGTGGTGTCTTGCCTCTATCTGGGGTACGGCTGACTAGAGGGAATCACAGCCTGGTGAAAGGCAAAGGCCCCTCTTTGGGGGCCCTGCATGAGTTGACCTGGGATGAAATCACCCCAAGCAGCCTTCCTGGGAGTCTGGGGAGTAGGACAGGTGCACTAAGATGTCCCACCTTCCTCTTTGGGGCAAGGAACTTGGCTTGAGAAGCAGAAGACTAGAGGTGACATCTCTAACCTTAACCCTGACTTACCACGTGAGAGAACTCAGAAGGAAGATAATTCAGCAAATGAAGTTTTGGCGGCTTTGAGTAAAGAAATGGGAGAAAGAATTTGGGGAACACAAGTTAGCTTCTGTTGGTTACATTTGGCAAGGCCCAACAAGAGAGAGTTGGCCAGTTTGCAAGTATAATTTAAATGTAATGTGGAAAGTCCAGAAACTCTAGGACTTATAAAGGTGAAGGGTGATTCTACTTTCCAAAAGGTAAATGACAAAACTAGGTCATGCTGGTGAGAGAAAGACTCATTAATACTTAGCCTGATGGTTACAACCAAAGCAAGGGCGAAGATATTGTACTCTGTTAAAACTGCTGAGTCAGTTAAGATGGCACCTGGTAAATCTTTTAAATTGGACAAAATGAGGATAATGAGACTAAGAGTCTCCTGGGAAGTCTGAAAATTTTCAAGGAACTGGCAGTTAAGTAGAGAGACATTGCTTCAGAAAGTAGAGCTGATCAGAACTAAATATTCATGAAGCCAACTAAATAATTTAAGAAATTCGCTAAAAGAACCATTAACCTGAACAAAAAGGAACAATGACTAGGTCAATGCTTGAAATGACTCTTTGACCCTAAAGCATGCCACAGTCACGAAGCAATGAGAAGGCTGTGTTCCTTGGAGAACAGAGCATCCAATACTTACTTCAGGTATGGCCAATGAGCTAATGAGCTTCCAAGGTTGGACCCAAGAGCCCCAAGGAACAAGGGACTAGACAGTCACTCCTAGGGAGAGAACTAAGATGCACTCACGGAATTTTCTCCAACAGCAGGTAGGAGGTTTTGCAAGGCATGCACAGGGCATATACCCTTTAGCACTGTATGGACCCATGGCTCCTGCCTTCCTCCTTCCCAATCTGAGTGGTAGTGTTTACTAGGGTTAACCTCCCTGTTCCTCCATAGTACAGTAGTCCTCCCTTATCTGTGGTTTCACTTCCCTCCATTTCAGTAACCCATGGTCAACCACATTCTAAAAATATTGAATGAAAAATTCCAGAAATAAATAATTCGTAAGTTTTTTTTTTTTTTTGGTACTGGGGATCAAACTCAGGTCCTTGAGCTTGCAAGGCAGGTGGCAGAACCACTGAGCTAAATCCCCAGCCCCAAAGAGTTTTTGTTTTTTTGTTTTTTTGTTTTTTGGTACCGGGGATCAAACTCAGGTCCTTCTGCTTGCAAGGCAGGCGGCAAAACCACTGAGCTAAATCCCTGGCCCTCGTAAGTTTTAAATTGTGCACCATTCTGAGTCATGTGAGGAAATCTCACGCCACCCTACTCCAGCTGCCCAGGATGTGAAACATACTTTTGTCCAGTTAGTCACTTACTTATCTTGGTTGTCAGATAGACCATCACAGGCCAGGTGTGGTGGAACATGCATATAATCCCAGCTCTTCGGAGGCCGAGCTAGGAGGATTACAAGTGCATTAGTCAGCTTTCCAGTTGCTGAGACAAAAATGCCTGATACCCACAATTCGAGGAAAGGTTTAGTTTGGTTCATGTTTTGGCAGGTTCAGTTCATGATTGGCTGTCTCCAGGGGAGGAATGGGATTGTGGAAGTACAGGGTAGAAGGAAGCTGCTCACATCATGGCATCCAGGAAACAGAAAGACAAGGGAGGAGACAGGGAGGAAGATACACCCTCCACCAGTGTACCCCAACTGACAGCTCTCTTCTAACCAGACCCACCTTCTAACAGCACATTCAACTATGAATTCATGAATGGATCAATCCACTGATGACTACAGCATCCTGTGATCCAATTACTCTCCAAAGCCCCACCTCTGAACACATGAGTATTTGGTGGGACTTTCTAGATCTAAAGCATAAAAGCAAGTTTGAGGCCAGCCTGGGGAGCATAGCAAGACCCTGTCTTGACAAAACAAAACAAAACGAACAAAAACCCCCAAATTGATTGTCACAGTATCTCCACATTTGCATTGCAGTAACCCTTATTTTACTTAATGGCCCCAAAGTTGGCAATTTTATCACAACATACTATTATAATTTTTCTATTATTCTTATTATTAGTTGTCATTGTTGTTGTTGTTGTTGTACTGGAAGGAATGCAGGGAGAGGCCAATATACATCCCCAGCCCTTTTAAAATTTTATTCTGAGACAGAGTCTCATTAAGTTGGTCAGGCTGAGCTTGAACTTGAAATCCTTCTGCCTCAGCCTCCTGAATAGCTAATATTACAGGTATGTGCCACTGCAATAGGTTTTATTATTATTATCATTATTAATCTCTTGCTATGGGTGATTTATAAATTAAACTTTATCATAGGTACTTATATACAGGAATAAACATAGTATGTATAGAGTTTGGTACTATCCAAGGTTTCAGGCATTCACTGAGGTCTTGCAATGTGTCCCCACATAAGAAGACTCCTGTATGTTCGTAACTCCTGGGGCAGGAGGGCAGATAACTTGTCTGTTTGGTTCAGGAAGAGGAGACACAACTGATCTGAAATGGAGACTTAAGACTTTAGACTTTGATCCTGATGTGATGGATGGATGGGTTTTGAGGTGTTTTCCTTGTGGAGGGAGGAAGATAACTGAACTTTGGTTAAACAGAGGGAAGCAAAAGATTAATCAAGAGGGTGAACTGTGGCGGGTTATGTGATTGTTCCAACTACTCACTGCTCTTCCCTGTAAGAGGATTTCCAGCCCCACCCCTTGCCATAGTGCTTCGGGGCCCCTTCATGTGGGAGAATCATGAGAAGAAATTACAAGATTCTTGAGGGTAGATTTTTTTTTTTTTGTACCGGAGATCAAAGTTGGGTCCTTGCGCTTGCACAGCAGGCGGCAAAACCACTGAGCTAAATCCCCGGCCCTGGATTTTAAATCTGAATCATCTTCGTACTTCTCAGAGAACCAGGACATTGTGTATGGTCAGTAATTACTAATGAAAGTAAATGATAATTAAAAACCATCATCTTTGGATAGACATTAGCAACTTTAGGACAAATACTCTATCATTTCCATGGCTGAAAAGATTGATAAGTCTCAGTGACAGTGAATATATGTGAACTTGGAGAGTCACCTCCTGCCATGTGGCCAGCTGCCTGTGTAACTCTTCATATTGTATGCTTTCCAGAGAAATGAAATGAACGCAGCCTATCTTCCAACCACAACTTCTTCTACACATTTTGATCTAACTTCCTCTGCCTCTTCTTAATTGCAGCTGAATTTCGACACACACACACACGCACACTTTTCAATCCTTAATTCCTCAAACCAAGATGTTCTCTTCTTGTTGGATAATACTAAGGTCAGCTCTTTGGTAAAACCTCAACTCTGCTGACAACTCAATTTCAGATTGATCTCTTTCCTGCTAGTATGAAAATTTCTTTCCATAGATAGTGCCTGTCTTAGTTCACAGGAAGTCCCAGAGTCCCGGAGTGGGTAGCAAATGGAAGTATCTAGATATGCAAAGGCCCTTATGCAAGGAGGCACTACGAGAAGAAGCTCAAGGCCAACACGCTGGGCCAACAGTGGGCCAAGCCTATTCTTTGGATCCATATGAAATTATTCTTCCCTTTCAAATGGCAGCCATCCAGGTGTTCACAAGTGGCAATGACTCCTCATTCTTCAAGGTAAATGGACCCATGATTTTTCTTGAGGGAGGAGGAGGAAAAAGGCTGATTCATAAAATGTAAAGTGTCAGAGCATGGTGCGGTTGTGCAACCTGTAATCACAGCTACTTGAGAGGTTGAGGCAGGAGGATCACAAGTTCGAGGCCAGCCTGGGCAATTTATCAAGACTCTGTCTAAAAAAAAAACAAAGTGAAGTACCAGATAAAGACAAGTTATTGCATAGTATATATTAGATTTAAAATCTCTTCTGTTAATACAATTCACTTAATAAGCTTCACACAGAAAATAACCCAAAATATCAGCAAAGCTCCTCATGCAAAATCATTAATCAACATCATTAGCCGTAATGACAAAAAGAATTCAAAATAATCTCTAATAGTATGAAAATGGTTGTGTGTTTATGCTTCTCTGTGATACAGTCTCATAAATATTAGATGCCACTTAAAGCTGTCCTTACCTGTCCAAGAGAAATGAAAACATATGACCACACAAAATCTTATACCAGAGTGTTCACAGCAACTTCGGAGTCAAAGGAAAAAGGACGAACCCCAAATTTCCATGAACACATGAATGGATAAAGAAAGGTGACATTGTCCATCCAGTGGAGTATTAGCCATAAAAGGAACGATGTACTGACACAGGCTACAACCTGGCTGTACCTTGAAAGCTTTATGCTAATTGAAAGAACCCAGTCATTAAAGGCCACATATTACATGAGGGATAATTGAAAAATAAATCAGTGCGATTAAATTTAAACATTTATTATAGTATAAGACACGCTGCCACTTTCTGAAGCAGTTCCAGAAGTCCTCTTTTGTGAGGGTCTTTATGAGGTGTGATCAAGAATATGGTGACTGCTGCTGCCGAGCGCCGTCCAACAGAAAGGGGAATTGATGGTGATGTGTCTTTTAGTGTATAAAATTTTTATTTAAACATTCACTGCACTTCATAAGATCCCATCTATATAAAATGTTCAGAAAAGTTAAATCTCACAAAACAGAAAGTAGATGAATGGTTGCTAGGAGCTGGGGGAAGGGGGGAATGGGAAATGACTACAAATGGGATTGAGGCTTGCTCTTGAGGGTGATAAAATGTTCTAAAATTAATCAGGGTGATGATTTCACAACTCTGGAGATACCCAAAGGAAAAACTCTGTTTCCCTATACTCACAATATTTCTGACACCAATTGTACAGAATTTTCCCCCAACAGTAACTTTCCAACTTTCCAGATACTAGGTGTCTTACCATTCAAATATGACACAAACTACCTGGAATTAGCATTGAACACACATTGGCTCAAAACTCCCACAAAGCTGTCCCTACTTCAGATGCCAGTCTTAGTCCAGTTGCTATTTGTACTTCTGAGTAACTGGCTACACATTAGGGGTTCCCATAACCTCTTCCTCAGTTTTGATAATTATCTGTAACAGGTAACACAACTCAGGAAGTACTTTACTTACTATCACCAATTTATTATAAAGGATACAACTCAGGAACAGTTGGATAAAAGAAATGCGGATGGCAAGTATGGGGTGAGGTGGTGTTTGAAGCATAGTGAAATTGATACATTTCTTTCTCTTGTAAGAGTCTTGGGCTGTTCTCCCTCCGTAAAGTTTAAAAACCAAAAAACATACATATTCTTTCATTTGAAACCAAGGAAAACCTGACTAAATCCTCTAGCTTCTTTGCTTTTAGTTAGTTGCTTTTTCAGAAGCCACTTTGCTAAGCCAGTAAATGCTAGACCTCTCCTGGTTTCACTCTAGATAACACTTCAAGAGTAAGCCTGCCTTGGTAATGATTGCTTTAAGTTTATTTTTAGATGTTTGGAGATTGCCTTGTTCAACTCAGACTAGTTAAGCTACTGAGCCCTTCAGTTGGGCCCACATAAGTGTCCAATGGGGACCTTTTAACATTAGAGGGCTCAGAACATCCTCAGCGTGAGTTAATGCTGCCATTTCATGAACATGCTAATGCCTCCATTTTGTGGACATGCATGAAGAGTCATGAGGTTTGTTTACACATGAGGATGTTACTAGACAGGGGCTGAGATGTTCCCTCAAAGAAAAGATGGGGATCTCATCTTGACCCAACAAGTAGGTTCTTGTCTCCTGTCACAGAAAAAGAATTTCAGGAAGTGAGAAGCATCAATAGATTGAGTGCATCTCTCAACAGAGAGCCACATTGTGATTTGGGGTAGGGAGTAAATATGTATTCTTGGAGGTACCCTTTAAGATGGGTGATCTAAAATACTTGGCCTAAAAACATTCTTTGAACTCTTTGAATTTGTTTCTTCCTCTTAAAATCAGGTTGCTGCCCTTTACCTTATCAACTAGGCTAATTTATGAATTTATAGTATCTTTAAGGGATTTGGGTGTAATGGGCCTGGAAGGGAAACAAATAAACATAACCAAGCCTATGGAGTAAAGATATGGAGTACAGATGTAGATAACCTTGGATGACTTTGATTGTGCCCTGAAATTGCAGTCTTCTTAAAAGTACAATTTGAAGGGGCTGGGGATTTAGCTCAGTGGTTCTGCCACCTACCTTGTAAGCACAGGGTCCCAAGTTTGATCCCTGGCACCAAAAAAAAAGTACAGTTTTAAAAATATGCTTTTCCTTGTCTCCTTTCTTTTTTTTCCCTTTCTACCTCTCTTCACTTCCAATCACCTTTTCCCCACCTCAGACCACCATCTGTCTTTATCCCATAAATACCTCTAAGTCCTATCCTTTTGGATTTTCCCCCACTCCTTATGTTTGGCTTCTTCATGAATAAACTCTCTTTTCCAAAATTTGTTGTTTCAGGAATTGGCTTACAGGGCAGCAAGTAAAATAAATCTGGTTTGGTAACACCTTTGATGTCCTCTCTGGATGCCACCCTACTCCACCACCTCCTTGTGTTCAACAACTCAGACACCCACCAAATCTCACTTGGTTTCTATGGATGCTGTATTATGTAGGCATGATTGATTAAATCATTGGTTATGAGTGATTGTCTTAGTCTTTTTTGAGACAAAATACCTGATATTCAAGTTAAAGGAGGAAAGGTTTGTTGTAGCTCACAGTCTGTAGATGTTTCAGTTCACAGTTGGCTGGCTCCAAGACAGGGTGGCATGGCAGAGGAGCAGCAGAGAAGAGAAACAATTCATGTCAGGCAGAAGACAGCAAAGCAGCAGGCAGTGAAGTAACAAGGCAGCAAGTAACAAACAGTGACAACAGACCTCTTTTGGTCCTTATATTCTATCCAAGGTAGGGCACCTTTAGTCCTAGCATCACACCATGAATTGATCCTAGTATCACATCTTTAATCCCAGCATCACACATTCTAGATCCAGCCACCTCTGAAAATTTCCATCTTTGACTGCATGAGGCTTGGGGCAAACATCTAAACACAAATCACAATAATGATTAATTCAATCTCCAGCCCTTCTACCTTCTCTGAAGGTCAAGGGATGGGGTTGAAAATTTCAACTCTGCAACCCTGTGGTTTGTTCCTCTTATGACGAGCCCCATTCTCTAAGAGTTACGAGTGTTATAAACTCATGGTTGAAAGGGCCTTAGTATAAATAACAGAAGATGCTCTTCTTATCCTTGATCACTCAGAAATTCCAAGGGTTTTAGGAGCTCTGTGCCTGGAACTACAGGTAAAGAACAAATACATTGTCTCTTGGTGGGTGTACATGGAGCATTGGTACCAGTGTAGCAGGACTTAAAGAAAAACAAGTTCTTCCCAGCCTTGGCCATTTCCCCACCTCAGATCCCTCCCACCTCTATAGCTGTAACTCCTCGTTCTAGTACAGATAAAATTTACCACTGTGTCCTGTAAACACAGTCTATGATACTCTGTTCTCATATGATTCATAAGGTACTGTTTTCTTTCAAGGCTAAGTTACAGAACTGTCTGTCCTTGTAAGCTCACTTGCTATGTCACTAAAAAGACCACCCCCTTCAACCAAATGTATAAAAACTGGAACCTTTCCTTTGTTCTCTGCTCTTCCTTTGGACATTAGTCTGTTGAGCTGGTGTTCACCTAAAATCTGAAATAAAGTCCTCCTGGTTCCCATTGGTCTCTCCTGTCTCTTGGTTTCTGCAACACCAGGACACACACACACACACACACACACACACACACACACACACACGACACTGCAGGGATCAAAATCCACAGCCCCCAAGACTTTTATATAAAATGACATGGTATTTGGATATAAGCTGTCCACTTTTCTACATATTTAAATAATCTTTAGATTATTTATAATATTTAATACAATATACATGGTCTTTATTTAAAAAATTATTATTATTATTATTATTATTATTAGGTTTTTGGAGACAGGCTCTCAATGTGTAGCTCAGGCTGGCTTTGACCTCACTATGTACCCCAAGCTAACCTCAAATTCATGGAAATCCTCCTGCCTCAGCTTCCCAAGTGCTGGGATTATAGGAATGTGCTATGGAAATGGTTTTTATACTGTTTTGTTTAAGGAATGATGCCAGGAGTAAAATGTGTATATGTTCAGTAAAACACAATTTTTTAAAAAAATATTTTTTATTGGCAGTTGGTTGAATCTGCAGATATGGAAGATCTAGATGTAGATACATCATGCCAATTGCATATTTCTTATGATATTACAATATCACAGTGAACATACTAAAAGTCATATAATTATACACTGGACTGGAGATCCTCAGGCATTTGTGTTTTTTCAAATTTAAAAAACTAGAATTTCAGAAGAGTTGCAAGTTCAGTATGGTGGTGCACACCTGTAATCCCAGTGCTCAGGAGGCTGAAGCAGGAGGATCCAATAAGTTCGAGGCCAGCCTAGACTACATAGTGAGTTCAAAAATAGGCTGAACTACATATTGAGACCCTGTCTCAAAAAACAGAAGGAGGAGGAAGAGGAGGAGGTGGCGGGGGAGGAGAGAAGGAAGAGGAGGAGGAGGAGAAAAAACAGAAGAATTGCAAACATAGCACAGAGAATTTCCATCTAACTCTTTACCCATCTTACATAACCACAACACCATGATGAAGGGTAAGAAATTAACACTGGTACTGAAAAGGAAAAGTGTGGTATGGGTTAATCTGAAATAGGAATTAATAACAACCAAGTTCTGTAGTCTGTAATGAGTGATCATTGAAAGCACATATTTTCTTCCTAGCGCTGCCAAGAGCATGACTCCCTATCTAACCTGCTAATGCTGCCCAGGACAGACCTTGATACCTACCTCCAAGACTCCCTATCTACCCAGAGCTTGAACCCACCCTGGAAAATAAAGTGCTCTATACAATGCATTTCTGATACAGCCCTAGTCTCAGGCCATCAGGTGCCTCTCGGAGGCTGGTGCCGGTGGTGAGGACCGGCTCGAGGGCCTCTAACTCTCCCTCTCTGTCTGCCAGTGCCACTGCAACTTGCTGCTGCTGGGAAGGAAAGATAATATGGCTGGCAGACAGGCGGGGCACTGTCCAGGATAATGTCGGCTGTGAGCAGTTTTATTTTTCAGCCCAAGCAGATTTCTCCTTGGCCTACCCTGCCCTGAACTGATGTGTACTCCAAATATGTGTCCTTTATCTAGCTGTCCTTACCCTAAATTAATGTTTCTTACCTTGAGTTTGAACTTGTTACAGACCAATCAGTAATAATGACATCATATATAACCAATCAACTGCTTGCTCTGCTTCTGTACTAGTTCCTGCTTGCAAATCCTATATAAACTATAGGTGGACAAAAACAGCCACCTGGTTCTTTGAGGAACTACCCCACCATGCCCGTTGAGGTAAAGTTTGCTTTCTGCGTCCAAGTCCTGGATACTTTTCGGTGTTTCCTGTTTGCCATTACAGTACAATACCATAACTGGATTATAGACTTTATTCAAAATTCATCAGTTTTCCCACAGTTTATCCATTTTCTGTTCCATAATTCTACCCAGAAGGTGAGCCTGATGGTGCATGCCTGTAACGCCAGCACTCTGGGAGGCTGAGGCAGGTGGATCGCAAGTTCAAGTTCAGCCTGAACAACCTAATGACTTAGCAAGATCCTGTCTCTACTTTAAAAGAAAAAAATTTTAACAGATTGGGGATGTAGCTCAATGCAAAGGCCCTAGGTTCAAGCTGCAGTAATACACAAACAAACACACACTAAATTTATTTTTAAGATTGTAATTGGCTCAGTTTGCTTTCCTAGAATCAACACTTCATTCTGTAACGGAACACAGTGGACTCAAGGTGGGTTCATCTCTTGGTGAGTGTTAAACTGCCCACGATCACAACCAGAAGTGAACCGTGGCGAAAGGGTTATTAGTTGGAGCTACTACTGAGAACACTGGACAGTTCTCAAGAAGGAGTTTAACCTGGAACAAAGAAAGCAGGGGCTCTTACTGGGGAAGCGCATACATATTTACCCATCATCACATGTAGATGTGGACATGTTCCTGGACATGCTCAGTTTGGGATCATACATTGCATATTTAAAAAAAATTTTTGTATGTTTGTGATACTGAGGATTAAATCCAGGGCCTTTGTGCTGAGTTATATCCCAGTTCTTTTTTATTTTTTATTTTAAGACAAGGTCTTGCTAAGTTGTTAAGGTGCCCAGGCTGGGTTTGAACTTGTAATTCTCCTACCTCAGAGTGCTGGGATTAGAGCTGCGTGCCATCATACTCCACTGCATTTTTTTTAATTGCAAGTGAGAACACTTCTGGGCAGAGAATTTAGTATTATAATGAGAAACTTTTACTCCAGGTTACCCAAAAAGAGTGAGGCAGAGCTGAGGATGTAGCTAGTGGTAGAGCATTTGGCTAGAACACATAGGGTCCTGGGTTCAATCCCCACCACTGCAAAGTGAATCAGTGATTTTGGCTACTTCCTTGTAAGTTTTTCTGGAGGGTCTTATCTGAAACAAACAGACAGACTTTGAAGCAGCATCAACAATAATTTAAAAGGGTAAGGCCAGGGATTTAGTTCAGTGGTTCTGCCGCCTGCCTCGAAAGCACAAGGTCTCGAGTTCAATCCCCGGTACCAATTTAAAAAAATAAAAATAAAAAAAGGGTAGCATAGGTAATTGCCCATATATCCTTCTGCCTCAGTCTTCCAAGTAGCTGGGATTACAGGAATGCACCACCACCTTCAATTATCACTGCTGATTTAACTGGCTTGTTTGCTACTTCCTGGTCTAGAAGATCCGATAGCAACTTAGTTTGGGGTTGGTGATGTGGGACTTTAGCATAAGTGAGTCCATTTTGATTTTTAGTCTGGATTCTTGGAGCCCAGTGCAGAATCCTTGTCCAAAACAATGACTCCCTATAATTTTTATTTAATAGGTTAAAGTAGTGTCTTCTGAGATTCTCCACTGTACAGTTACTAGTTTACATTTTGTAGTCAATAAAATCCCACGGGGGTAATAGGAGCCCATGCAAGGAGACAATTTCTCCCCAAACTTTTGCTTGCATTGGTGTTTGTCAATGCTCCCTGCTGATTCTTGGTTCTCGGAGAAGCTGGTAGATGGGTGGGATGGCCGGAGAACAGGGAAGGCTGAAGGCTGGAGAAGATCAGATTGAGGGGAGAGCACATCTGGAAGTACTTGAAAGGATGTCAAGAGTGGATTTTTATTTGCTAGTGTGAAATAAGTAGAATCTGGAAAAACTAGTCTTTCAAAAGGGCAAGCAGTTTCCTGGGTCTCAGAAGGGGGAAGCTTGAGTTTGCATTTTGGATGGCTCTCATCTTTGTATGGGCAGCATGAAGTGGTCCCTTTAATGCACACCTATCAACACAATTCTACCTGTGACTATTGGGGAGATCTGTGAAGTCCCTTCTGCCTGGGGGAGATGCCCAAAAGGAGTCATGGACCTGTTTGGAAAAGGAAAGTGTTATTTCTGGTGACCTTCACCTCTGAGGGTTTGTCTCATCCTGAAAGCTCCGGGTTGTCCCCTGGGGCACTGCCATAATTAGAGGTATGGAAGTGGAGGCATCTGTATTTTTTACAGACGTGTGTGTGTGTGTGTGTGTGTGTGTGTGTCTGTGTGTGTGTTCCTGGAGATGGGACCCAGCCCCTTTTTTATTTTTTATTTTGAGACAGGATATTGCTAAGTTGCCCAGGCTAGACTCAAACTTGTGATCCTCCTGCCTCAGCCTCCTAGAGTGCTGGGATAATAGGCAGACTGTTGTAAGGGTTAGGTACAACCCTTATACTGTCTGGCATGTGGTTGGCAATAGTAGTAGATTTTTATTATGTGTCTGGGAGATAAAATTTTAGCTTTTGGTTCAAGCTGTGAACATCCAAATACAGTGGACCCTCAAGTTACAATCAGCCTGAAATACAAAACAACTTGGGTTAATTAGGTTAATGGAAGATTCATAGTGTGTACCTAGGTAAACATCCAGATCTCAGCTGTATTGACTTACAACCAACTTTAGTTACAACCAGCCCTTGGGAACCAATCAAGTTCGTAAGTCAAGGGTCCACTGTACTGCTCTTTGGACAGAAACATGGGCACCACGACACAAAGTTTAGGGAGGAGTATGGGGGTTGGGATGGTTGGCCCAGGGAAAGAGCTATTTTCTGATCCAATAAATCCTCCTAAAGCTAAAGCCACCTAACAAGTATCTGTGGAACATCTATCATGTGTAATGTTCTTCTGTGGCCAGCAGGCAGCCTGGAGCTGGTGGATACCCATCTAGGCCCACACAGTAGGTTAGGGGCAGAGTTGAAATTGTCACCAAGGGGCTGTGGGTTCTTTTGCTCATTGGATAGAAATCACAAATAGGCAACATGTAACTCTTAGTGTTAACAGCCCTGAGCTTTGAATGCCAAGGGCTACCAGCTCTTAGTGTTATCAGCCCCCTACAGCCCTCCTGGCAGCTGGACCAGCATCTGTGAGCAGCCCTTACAGATTCTTCTGGCAATCGCAGATGGCGGCTGTCAGCAATTCTCTGTTACTCTCCGTTGTTGGCCTAGTGCTACCAGCTCCAGTGCTGGCTTCATTTGGCTCCAGCCACCTGTGGTGTTGCCAGCTCTAGTGTACCAGCTTGACCCCTTCTCCTCAAAATAGAGATCATGAACAGGCAGCATTAGGACTTCTGCTGCAGCTTAAGGGGGAGCAGGCACAGACTGACCTCTGGGAATGTGAAGAAAGTCGCTCACAGAGAAGAACAAGGAAGGCTTGTGCCTGCACAGTGTGAGACTCCCTGTGTCACCATGGGTAGGGGAGGGGCTGTAGAGGGACAGAGTCACCCCGAGGGTCTGTGAAGTCATCTGGGATGGCCTGCTATGGCTTCTTACTGCAACCTTAGCAAAGGTCTCCTCCCACAGCAGCCAGTGGGTGTCTTGGGTATCTGTGGCCAGCTGCAAGGCATCTAGGGGCAGCTGTGGAAGAAAAAAAAGCTCCTCCTGGGGACAATTGGGTTCTTTACTCCTCTCTCTAAGCCAGACTTGAAGTCTCATCATTGTGACTCAGCAGTAAGCATGTCTCCTTTATCAGTGTGTCAGGGAGAGTGTTCTCCCTGAAAGACTGGAAGTTTCATTGTAAGTCATTCTGGAAAGAGGCCAGTGCTTGGATGAAGAATGAAGTTGTGGGTCTTCCCTCAGCCTGGAGGGAAATCAAACACCTTTTCTCTATCTTCCATTCTGAGGGCTACAGAATCTGGGTTTTGAGGAACAGACAGAAGAGCAATATGATGACTGGTTTCATGTGACCGTTTGGCTAGGCTAAAGTATTCATTTGGTGGGACATCCATCTAGATGATGCTGTTAATGTATGTTTTAGACATGACTAACATTTAAATCAGTAAACTTTGAGCAAAACAGATCGTCCTCTGGTAATATGGGTAGGCCTCATCTAATCAGTTGAAGTCTTTAAAATCAAAGGCTGAGGTTTTCTGAAGGAGAAGGAGTTCAGATTCAAGATTGCAATGAGAATAAAGGTACATCTTACCATGCCCAGCAGATGTAACACCCTGCAGTACTGCAGCTTGCCTGCTTGCTTGCCTGCCTGCTTTCTTTCTTTCTTTCTTTCTTTCTTTCTTTCTTTCTTTCTTTCTTTCTTTTTTTCTTTTTCTTCTCTCTTTCTTTTTCAGTGCTGAGATTGAGCCACATGCCTTTCCACTGAGCTACATCTCCAGCCTTTTTTATTTTTTATTTTGAGACAGGTTCCCACTAAGTCACTAAGTTACCCAGGATGGGATCAATTTTTTTTTTTTGGTACTGGGGATCGAACTCAGGTCCTTGTTCTTGCGCAGCAGGTGGTGAAAACACTGAGCTAAATCCCTGGCTCTGGAATCAAATTTTTGATCCTGCTGCCTCAGCGTCAAAGAGTGATGGCATCATAGGCATGCGTCACCATGCCTGGCATCTACACTTGCTTCTAGTTACTCACTTTTATCACCAGTGTTAGAAGTCACATAGCTGGGCATTATATTATTATATTCCCATTAGCTTTGCTACAGATGCAGCTCTGACAACTAGGTCACAGTGGTAGTCTGTTGCCTAAGTTACATTTTAGGAACTTGGAGGCTGCTGTTGTCTATCTCAAGTTGGTTGAAACCACTGACCATTCCCTTGGGTCTGTGCAGATGTGAGATGGGTGACTTGACCTCAATAGACTGGAAATTCTGCCTCCACATCAGGCTAACACTGTCATTTTCTGAATATGTGTCCTACGAAGACCCATGAAGGTTGAGCATGCATGTGCAGACTACTGACTCCTTGTCTCTACTCACCTTCCCCCACACCGTTGACCATCCTGCTTCTTTATCCCACTGATTCGCCAAGCCCTATCCTGGGGAGGCAGACTTGAGACTTGCTCTCCCACTTCTGTGCTTGACTACTTCATGAATTAACTTTTTCTCATTTGCAAACTCTATTCAGTGATTAGCACACAGTGCAGCAGGCAAAACAGCTGCTTCTGTAACATCAGCTCTTCCCTGGGTCTCCAGCCTACTGGACTTCCCTCCAGAGTTTGGACTTGGGAGCCCACAAAATTGCATGGTTAACTCTTTAAAATAATTAAAGAAGGGCCAGGGATTTAGCTCAGTGGCACTGCGCTTGCCTTGGAAGCTCAAGGTCCTGAGTTCAATCCCTGGTACCTAAATAAATAAATTAATAAAAATAATTAAAGAGGCTGGGTGTAGTAGCACACACCTATAATCCCAACACTCCAGAGGTTGAGGCAGGAGGATTTTGGTGAGTTTGAGGCCAGCCTGGGCTACATAGTGAGTTCAAGACCTGCTTGAACTACATAGTAAGATCCTGTCTCAAAAAACCAACAAGAAAAATAATAATAAAGAATTATTTGTGTTGGGCATCGTGGTATACACTTGTAATCCCAGCTACTTAGAACTCTCCTGCCTCTCAGCCTCCTGAGTGCTAGGATTACAGTAATCTTCTTCCTTTGACACCCTATATCTTTTTATAAAAAATTTTATTTTATTGGTACATTTTAGGTATACAATATAATGACATTCATCACTGAAAATTTGTACCTTTACATAATCTCTCTTGGTTCTT
>NW_004624740.1:14647982-14664015 GCF_000247695.1 Heterocephalus glaber | reverse complement strand
TGCTGTCATGTGAGAAATTATTTCTGATTTCATTTTTTCCAGATCCTCTTTTGTTGCCAGTTCAGGGAGTCCAGATGGTTGAGAATCAGAGTATTCTATCTCATTTCCCTTTGAGGTTGCTGTAGGTGATCTGGAAGTCTGGTTCTGAGGCTTGTTTATGTGTCTTCTCATTTTGATGGGGGGGTGGAGGTGCTGCTAGCACCTGCAGGGCTCACCTCCTCTGTGCTGGGAGCAGTGGTAGGTTGGCCTGGAAACCTCCTACTCTGCACTGGGAGCTGTGGCATGTCAACCAGAAAGCCTCCTCTGTGCTGGGAGGTGTGGCACCTTGACCCAGAAGCCCCCTACTCTGTCCACCCTATGTCTTTTAATTCCCTACATTATAGCTGAGGTTGGACTGTCACAGCTTATGGGAGTATACTGATCGTTAAGGGCTAAATATCCTAAGCAGGGTCAGCAAAAATTTTAAAGGACAGATAATATATATTTTAGGTGTCATAGGCCACATATGATCTGGTAACAACCCTTTAAAAAAAATAAAAGCCAGTAACCCTGGAGACTATTCACACCAGGCTGTGGGTAGATTTGGCCCACAGGGAAGAATTTCTGAGCCCTGATGCCCACACTTGCAGCTGAGTCTTGGTAGGGGCTGCAGTCAGAGTACACAGGTGTCAACCCATTCATGGCATCCCTTTCAGCCTTTTTTCTGCCCAACTTCAGACTCAGTCCTCACAGGAGGAGCTAACTTCTAAAGAAACTGTTTGTATTCATCAGGGTTCTTGGAGAAATGGAAAACAAAAAAATATATATATAGAGAGAGAGAAATTGTTTTGCCATACTGGAGAATGAACCAGGGGCAAGTGCTTTACCTCCTTGCACCCTCAGCCCTTTTTAAAAATTGTATTTGGGGTTTTTTTTGTACTGGGGATTGAACTCAGGAACTTGCGCTTTCGAGGCAGGCTACAGAACCACTGAGCTAAATCCCCAGCCCCTTAAAATTGTATTTTGAAACAGGTTCTTGCCAAGTTGTCCAGGCTGGCCTCAGCCTTGCAATTGTCCTGCCTCAGCCTCCTGAGTGTTGAATTTACAGATGTGCATCACCAACCCTGGCTTACAGAAATATATTTCAGATGCTAGGATGCAGTAAGACCACATATAAAGGAAGAAGCCTACCGTATATTTTTTTTCTTTTATCTATTTAAATATGCCTATTTAAATATTTTGTCTGTTCAAATTTTGAAGGATGGACAATCAGGTGCCTACTTGTAGTATTTAATTTCAGTTATATGCTTATTTTTAAAATCATGTGTTAGGTGTAGCAAATATTCCTTTAGAAGTATTGAACTTTCCATATTTTGATTTTATGATTTCTACTTTTTTACTTTATTATTTCCCCCCAATCTTCCTCTGATTCTCAGACACTAGTGTTTTTAATCACCACAAGTCCTTCTCTTTAAAAAACAAAAACAAGATTTTGATGATGAAACATTTATCTAAGCAGAGAGACTAGTGAAATGAAACTCAAGTACCCATGATGGCTTCAAAAATTACCAACACGTGGTTGATCTTGTTTTCTTTATGTCTTACTCACTTCTCCTAGTTCACATTGTTTAATTGTTTAATAATGGAGGTGAAATTCACATTAAACAAAAGTAACCATTTTAAAGTGAACAAATAGGGGCCGAGGATTTAGCTCAGTGGTTCCGCCGCCTGCCTTGCAAGCGCAAGGACCTGAGTTCGATCCCTGGTACCAAAAATAAATAAATAAATAAAGTTTAAAAAAAATAAAAATAAAATAAAGTAAATAAATAGCCAGGTGTGGTGGTGCATGCCTGTAATCCTAGAATTCAGGAGGCTGAGGCAGGAGAATCACTATGAATCCGAGGCTAACTTGAACTATGTACAGTATAGCAAGACCCTGTTTCAAAAAACCAAAAAAGTTTTTAAAAAATAAGATAAAATAAAGCAATCAGTGCACTTAGTACACTGACAATTGCACAATCACCATTTCTAGTTCCAAAACATTTTCATCAACCCCGAAAAAGCCCCACACCCATTATGCAGTTACTTCCCATGCCTCCCTTCTCCTGACCCTGGCAACCACTAATCTGCTTTCTGTCTCTGTGGATTTTCCTACTGAGGACATTTCACAATGGTGTCATATAATTTGTGACCTTTTATGCCTGGTTTCTTTCACTGAGCATAATGCTTTCCAAGTTCATCCACATGGTCCAGTGTATCTATACTCCATTCCCTATTATCGCTAAATAATATTCCCTTTCTTAATCCAGTCATCCACAGATGGACATTTGGTTGTTTCTACCTTCTGGCTATTGTGAACAGAGCTGCTAAGAACATCTGGATTCAAATATTTAAATATGTTTTCAATTTTTTAGGGTGGATAGTTATGAGTGGAATTTCTGGGTGTTTTAAGGGTATCTGGGATTTTTCTTAAAACCAGGGATCTAAGACACACAGAAATGACTGTTGTGGAGAGAAAGGTTTTGCTCTCAGATCCCTGGAAATAGGAGGCTCTGTGGCCAGGCCACAGGGGGAGGCGGCACATGGAGATGAACAGGGTCCACCAGGAGGCTGAGGGAGAGAGAGAAACATAGGCAACAGCCTACTTTGTGGTTTCCTGGGACGCAATGGGAGGCAAACCAAGCAGGCTTAGGATTCACTAGTTTGAGTCTCTTAAATTAGCTCTGGGGGCCAGGTGTGGTGGTGCAAGCCTGTAATCCCAGCATTCTGGAAGGCTGAGGCAGGAGGATTTCAAATTTGAGTCCAACCTGGGCAATTTAGTGACTTAGCAAGAACTTGTCTCAAAATAAAAAATAAAAAAGGGCTGGCTGGCTCCATGTAAGGCCCTGGGTTCAATCTGAAGTACCCCATATGTGCATTGGACCTGGGGGTGGGGACTGTCTCAAGTTGTCCAGTACCTGGCTCCAGGGAGATTTGGTTGGCCCTGCGCTGTGGTCTGATTCTGCTCTTGTTGGTTTGCATAGAAAAGATGAGTTCATGGCCAATGTTATCTCTATGAATTAGCTGAACTTGGGAGGGGTAGTTCCTTCTGCTTCAGTGAGGTCTCCGGTGTCATCAAGATACAGGAAATAAAGGGATGTCCTTACCACATTGGCTCATGCAGTGATTCTCTGTTTAACATTTAGAAGAACTGCTTTTCCAAAGCATTGTGCCCTTTATCATTCCTGCTGGAATCTTCCAGTCCACTTGCTTTTAATTGACTTTAAAAATCATTCATGTTGGAGGTCACCCAGCTGAGCAATGCTGTACCTATTAGTCTCCCACTAGCTTGTCTGGGGGTGGCACTCCAAGTGACATCCCTAATGGGTTAAAACTGGTGTCTTTCTTTATCTCCTCCTATTCTCCAGGGGACAATGACTTTTATATCTTAATGATTAACTGCAAGGTTAGTTATCGCTGGGAAAAAGAATTAAAAAGTCATGAGTCATAAAACTTACTAATCAGTATCTTTTCTCTAGATTTACAGAACCCAGAACTTCTGATGATCTTCACATAAATCAAAGGGTGGGCCAGATGTGCTAATCACGTTTGTTAATTAAAAGTGGGCTAATAATTTGTCCATGTCCACTAAGATATTTATTTTGTTGGTACATAATTATTCATAATATCCCTTTTATTTCTATAAGGTTAGTAGTGCTGTCCCTTGTTTATTCCTAATTTTACTGATTCTTTTTTCCCAGTCAATCTAGCTAGAAAGCTTGTTAATTTTTGTTTGTTTGTTTTGGCACTGGCGATCGAACTTAGGACCTTGCACTTTCGAGGCAGGCACGACGCCACTGAGCTAAATCCCTGGCCCCTGTTTGTTTGTTTTTGAGACAGGGTCTTGCTATGTAGTTTAGGCTAGGCTTGAACTCACTATGTAGACCAGGAGGGCCTTGAACTCACTGTGATTCTCCTGCCTCAGCCCTCCCAGTGCTGGCACTACTGGTGTGTGTCATCATGACTAGCAGAATTTATCAAGTTTGTCAATCTTTTCAAGGTATCAACTTTTGGTTTTGTTCATTTTTCTCTATTGTCTGTTCTCTCTCCATTAATTTGTTTCAATCATTATTTCCTTTCTTTTACTTGCTTTGGGCTTAATTTGCGCTTCTTTTTTCTAGATTCTTAAAATAAAAGTTTAAATTATTGCTTTGAAATCAATCTTGTTTTTGAATGTAGATGGATATATATAAATTTCTATATAAACACTGCTTTAGCTACATCTAAGTTTTTGTATACTGTATGTTTTTTCTTACCCTTCTCAAAATTATTTCCAATTGCCCTTATAATTTCTTCTTTAACCCAGTGTACATTTTCTTTATCTCCTTAAATATCTGAAGATTCTGTAATGAGAACCCCACTTTTTAAATCAGATTAGGATTTTACCAATTTTTTAAAATCTTTCAACTGATATTTATCTCTTCATTTGCTCTGTTTTCTATTTTATTGATTTTGCTATTAATACCATTGTTTCCTTCCTTTTACTTACTTTGGGTTGACATTGGTGGTTTTTAAGTCTCTCTCTCTCTCCTTCCACTGTAGGATTAAAAGAATTACAATCACTTCCGTCAAGCCAAGTATTAATGCATTAACTTTAGAAAAACAAGGTCAAATATCCCATACTAGTTTTGTGTTTATGTTGTCCTCTCTTTTGATATTATAATAAAAATAATTTAAAAGAAAAAAAAAGCCATAATCTCCCTCTGATCATTAGGCTAACCAAATCCCATAATTTTGTTGTGGTAAGCACATATGTACACACACATACAGATAAGCCATAAGTTTTAGTTTGTTGTATATTCAATGAAAAATATTTTATTTTTCTTGTAACTCCTCTTTGATCCACGGACTATTTAGAAACGTCTTAAGTTCTGTGTTTTTCCTAGACACATTATTGTTGACGATTTTAATTTCATTTCATTGTGATTGGAGTGCATATTCCTTAACATAATTTTTTTAAATGTGTGGAGCTATTCATCGGTCAGGTATATGGTGTATTCCAACGGCCTTATTGTGTGTGTTTGAGAAAAAAATGTGTATTATACATCTGTTGAATGTACAGTTTGATAAGGGTCAGCTGGGTCAAGTGATTCAGATCTATGTTCTTACCAGTTTCCATCATGTGTTCTGTCTAGTTACTGGGAGAGCTGTGTTAAAATCTCCAACTATGGGGGGTGGGGAAGGAGGTCCGGGACTCGGGACTCTGGAGGGGACGAGGTGTGGGCGCAGTAGCCTGCGCCCGAGCCAGGATGGGAGAGGAGAAACCCGGAGGCC
Organism: Heterocephalus glaber; assembly: GCF_000247695.1. The sequence goes on along the minus strand of NW_004624740.1, from coordinate 14,658,723 downwards.
GTCCCCCTCCTACCCAGCCCTTCTGGGAGCGCAGCTGGTGCCCAGTGCCAGGCCAGGAGAGGTAAAGGAATCCTGAAAGTTGCCGCTTTGGGGCTGCAAGAATGGAGGCCCCGCTGGTGAGTCTGGAGGAAGAGTTAGAGGACCTTCGGCCCTACTGCTCAGAGGAGCGGGAGGAGAAGCCCGTTGTTTATATGGCTCATCTCCGCACCATCTGGAGGACCCATCCCTCTCTGAGCTGGAGAATTTTTCTTCTGAAATAATCAACTTCAAGTCCATGGAGGACCTCGTGGATGAATATGACAAGAAGCTCAAGGTCTGCTTTCGGAACCACAACGCCAAGACCGAGAACCCCGTGCCGGTGAAGAACCAATTACAGATCCAGGAGGAGGAGGAGACCCTTCAGGACGAGGAGTAAGAAGTCTTAATTGTCCTCTCCTGCTCCACATGACAGTCTAGTAGCCTGGGCTCCTTTGACCTAGAGCTAGTTGCTATCTATGGATTTGCATGGGACTTTTTTATGCTACCCGTGGGGGCAATATTCAGGTCTCTTCTGAGATTTTTCTCTGCACGTCCCTTTACAGGGAGATACCTGCAGAAAGCTTTTTTATCTTGAAACTTAGAGGAATGAGGATTTTAGGTTTTCTTAGATAGATAATAGAATTTTAGAAACAGAAAATTTTGCCGTCCTAGGTATAGTGGTTCATACTGCAATCCCAGCACTTAGGAGGCTGAGGCAAGAGGGTTGCCACAAGTTTGAGGCCAGCCTGGGCTACACTGTGAGTCTCTGACACATAAACACCAAAAAGAAAAGGAAAAAAGAAAAATTTACAGCCACACCACTTTCTTTTGTTGTTTTGAGACAGTCTCGCTATGTCAGCCAGGCTATGAAGGCCAAGCTGGCCTTGAATGTGCATTCTTCTTGCCTCAGCCTCCTGAATGCTGGGATGACAGGTGTGCACCACCATGCCAAGGCAGCTTTCTTGATATCAGTGGTAACCAACTCAGATATTAGAAATAAGGACCAGAAAACAATGAACTGTGATAGAGGAATCTGTTATTGGACCAATTTGCCTCAAGAAGCACCAGAGTTATGAAAATCTTAAAACTGTTTATAATTCTGCAGTCTTGGAAAATTTTCCACAATACTAGATATGTACAAATAAGAAAGCAAACTGAACCAAGAGTGAAGGGAATTATCCGGGACAAAATAAACAGAGAGCCGAGTGACATAGTTTTTGAGGATGCAGATTCTGTGGGTCACTTACTGGCTATCTCCCGAAGTCCTAATAGTTGTTAGGGAAAAGGAATTGGAGAAAAGTATTATTCAAGGAGGGACTGGAGAGAGAAGGGGATAATCTGTTATATTAAGGGGGTTTTAGGCATTTAGAAAAATATGTATGTGTTCCTGATAAAGTACAATACGCACCAATTCTTTTTTTTATTGGTACATTTTAGATGTACTTAATGATCACATTCATCATAGGGAATTTGTACTTGTGCATGATACATCTTGCTTCTTTTTCTCCCATCCCCTTCCCCTCCCTTTAATCCCTCTTCTCCTCCTTGTTTACAAAAGCTTTGTTTCCATTTTTCCCTTGTCCCTTTTTCTTTTTCTCCTCCCCCTCCTTTGTTCTCTTTCTCATTTGAACATTTCCTTTCCGTTTTCCAATATGTTTTAACTATTTTGGTCCTTATTTGTACTTTCGGTTTCTCACACCAGAGAAACAACACGGTATTTAAACACCTGTGCCTGATTGTACCAATTCTTTAGGAAACACAATAAATGTCAAGTAGTTGCTCATGGAAAAAAAAAAATCTCCAACTATGACCATGAATTTGTCTATTTTTTCCTTTAGTCCTAGCAGTTTTTGCTTTATCTACCTTTACATTCTGTTATTAGTTGCATGCATTTTTATAATTATTACATCTCCCTGATGAATATGAAATGTCCCTTTTTATATTGTACATTTATTTTCAGCCGTATCTTTACATTTAAAACAAATGTTTTGTAGACAGTTTGTAGGGAGCTCTTGCTATGACAATCCATGCTCTTTTTTTTTTTTTTGGTACTGGGGATCGATCTCAGGACCTTGCACTTGTGAGGCAGGCCCTGGAACCACTGAGCTAAATCCCTGGCCTCAATCCATGCTCTCTAAATGGAACGTTTATTCCCTCGTAGAACAGAGTAAGCAGAGCAGGCCTAAGATCTATTCCTGCAAAGGCCTGCTTGCCAGGTTCCCTTTCAGTTCCCATCCAGGGACTTGGCCCTCACAGTGTGCCCAGCCAGCAGCTATCTGAGGACGCTTCCCTGTTCCTAGAGCATCTGTGTGAGCCGTGTGTTTTACGCTGCACTGCACATTTGCTTGACCCCTAAACTCAGGGAGTCAAAGAACTCCCAGGGTTCCTCCTGGGCGGCTGGAGTTTTGGTATGTGCTAGGCAGACAGTGTCTACCTAGCCAGGCCCAGGAAAACCTCCAGATGGGCTTCCACAGGCAGATCTCACACGGCGCTTCGTTTCCTGGCTGGAAGGAGAAGGTGTCCTGTATTGTTGCTTTTAAGAAAAAAAAACCCCAAAAACATAAGGAAGCCTGCATATCTGAATCCTACCTCTGAGGTTTTCCTTTGTGATCTAGCTATGCCTCCTTTCTACATCCATGTAATAAATCTTAACCATAAATATAATTATATGGCGAGTTCCACGGTGAATCTCCAAACATAGAGGTGGCCTTGGAGGCCCTAAGACAAGTTCATTTGCATTTAATAAAATTATTGATATGATTGAGTTGGGTCTACCAATTTATTTGACCCATCTTTTTGTTTGTTTCGTGCTCTTCTGTTCTCTCTTGTTTGGGGGGGGGATAGTTAATTGCACATCTATTTTAGAATTTCATTTAATATCTATTCTGGTTGTCTTTGCTATGTTTCTTTGCATTTCCATTGTAGCGGTTACCGTAGGGAATACAATATACATTTGAACTCTTCCCAATCTACTTAGTGATAATAATACCTTTATTTCCTCTGTCTTCTTAAATGTCTGTAGAATCTGTTATGAAACCCTACTTTTTGCATCCATATAGGTTAATTTTCTTTCATCCTTCATACTATAGTTATACATATTATAAATTATGCTTATGTAACGAGCTTTGTGATAGTGTTTTTATTTTTGCTTTAAACTATCACACGCATTACGTGTGTGTGTGTGTGTGTGTGTGTGTGTGTGTGTGTGTGTGTTACTGAGGATTGAGCCCAGGGCTTTCACACCGAGCTACATCTCAGCCCTTTTTATTTTTCATTTTGAGACAGGGTCTTGCTAAGTTACTGAGCTGCCTAGGCTGAGCTTGAACCTGTGATCCTCTTGCCTCAGGCTCCAAGCGTGCTGGAACTACACGTGTGCACCACCACGCCCCACTTTACCCACACATATTTTAATCAAGAGAAACAAAAAGATGCTCTTTCCCATTTACTCACATATACACCATGGATGACACCATTTCTTCCTGGCTATCCCTGCCCACATCCCTCCAAACAGTGCTCACAGCCTTCATCTCTGAGTGGGAGCTCTGGCCTCACACCCACTAACTCAGCTACATTCTTACAGTGCTTTTAAGCTGATATGCAGGTTGGTGCTCACTATGCCCATCTTCCAGATAGGAAAACTGAGGCCCAGAGAGAGTTAATGACTTGACCACTCTGCTAGGAGGTAGCAGAGCTGCTTAAATCGAGATCTGTCAACTCCCACTGCAGTATCTTCTAATGTCCCTTGAAAATTGTAAAATTGCGGAAACTACACATGTTGCATAGAAGGTTTCTCCTCTTGGAGTTGTCATATTTCAGTAGACGATACCCATAAGAGGATCATTCCTTGTGGTGAGCCATCCTTGAGGGGCTTCGTCAACTGCAGCAGGAACCAGGGAGAGGGACTGGGGCAGGGGGCCGGCATTGCTAGACGTGTCCTTGACGTTCTGGAGGGAAAGATGAGCAAAGTGGGCTTTCTTATGTTCCTTGTCTTCTGGCGAGGTTAGGAGCCTTCTGGGGGCAGAGATCATTCCTGGCACAGTTGCTGAGGCAGAGTAAGAAAGGCCTGATTTCATAACCTTGTTTTTCATCTTTAACAAGAAGCAGGGTCAGACCTAGTATGTCATCTGTTTCCTGCAGCATGAGTGGGTCTGACCACATATAACCTTCCTAGGGCAGCAGCAGGGAGCTCCTCTGCGGTCTTTCCTGGAGCAGAGAGTAAAGGAGTTGAATGTGTGGATCATCACACTGAGCACAGACTCCCGTCTGAGATCAAAGATCAGATGAGATGTGTGCAGAAATCCTGAACCTTGCACAGCCACCTCCCCCAGGCCTGCACAGACAAGAGTGAGACTAAAAACTTGACCCTGATTTTTCAAAAAGTCAGGCAACATTACGCTGTGTGCTGCTCCCCTGTGATCAAGCATAAGTCCTAACAAAGTCTCGTTCCCTTGTTATTGTTTGTTTTGTGATTTCTATCTTGAAGTAAGCAAAAGAACCCTGGGCTGAATGGTTAGCAGTGGGAATCTTCCTCTCAGGTCCATTCCTCTCACTTCTGGTGGTGGATTCCCTCAGGACTCCACCACCACCAGACCCCCAGACTCACTGGGTAACTAAGCATCCAGCACCCCAGTGCCTTCCATTTGTGACCAGAGCTGCTGAGTGTAGGAGCAGGGGCTGGCTCCAAGGGGACTTGGGTGGACAGAGCATGACAATCAATCCATCACTCATCTCCATACAATGCTTTGTGGTTTCCTAGTGCTTTTGTGATTCTCTGTCTTCTGAGCCTCCTGGACAAGCAGACACCATCAGTGCCAGTGCACGGAGTGGGAGGAAACTTCGGTCCAAACTCACACTGTCCTCAAGAATAGAGTCAGGGCGTTGTGTTGACTCCTGACAGTTCTCCACTGCATGGAGCCCCCCTGCTTCACACTGTGCTGTCTCTCGGGACCCTGGGAGCACAAGGTTCCTCACGATTCCAATTGCTTTCATGAGCTTTTGAGTCAAGCAAGTGGGCAGAGTGTGTTCATCACCAGATGGAAACCCTCATGTCCCTCACATTCTTGGGCAGCCAAAAGAAAGGGCTGGGCCTCAGCAGACCCAGCTTCAGCCTCAGGTTTTTCTGTCATAGGGAAGAAATCCAGCTGTATGGGTCCTTCAGGAGAAAATCCTTTCACTTCTCCTTTTAGTGAGGTCCTCAGCCACTAGATCTATGGGTGAGCAGAATCTGGTCCTGCCTTGGCCTCCAACAGGAGCTACTTTGACAAGGAAAAGGGTAAAACCTGGGTTCAGCACAGGACAGAAAAACTGGGTGCTGAGAGCTTCCTGTCCCCTTCTATCTCAGAGCTCCTTCCGCTCTGGGGCTGGGCCTCTTCCATCGGGAAGACCCACGCGCACATGCTCTTAGGCCTCCTCAGCTCCTGTACCTGTCCCCATCGAGCCTCAGGTTAGGAAACACCTGCCGACCTTCCTCCCAACACCACTCTGTCCTCCACGCATCTCCCACGTCAACCAAGACCTATTAAGGGATTTGCTAATAGCCATTGGTGTAAGTTTCCATAAACCCAGAAGAGGCTTAAGGAATGACATACTGGTTGCATTGGGGCAGGAAGCACGGGGTGCTTTGTGACAGATTTCCCTACTCCCTGTCCCCGGCCTCCCAACGGCACCTCCTCTGACACCTTCCCAGAGCTCAGCCACATCCCCGGTCACCAGGTTCTCTCTGCCCACGCTCTTTCCCTCGGCTTGGAATGCCTCGACCCCTTTCCACCCAGGACTTCCTCCTGATCCCCTTGAAGAGCCTTTCGCACCTGGAGGTACCTGGTAAGAACAATGACCCCCCATTAATATTTCCTGCAGCCATAAGGGGAACTGTGCTAGTGCAGTGTGTGCACTGGTGGTTCTTTTTTCCTTTTGACACCCCCAGGAAGGAAAGGGTTATATCTCCATTTCCCAGGTGACAAAGCCGAGGCTAGTAGAGCCAGGATCTGAATGCAGGCCTACTGTCCCCCAAGTCTCTGCACCCTAGACCTTATCATGCTGTCTTGTAATTAACTGTCAGTGTATTTGTCCATCCAGTGGACTCTGAGCCCTTAGGGCTGTTGTCTGAAATAAATCCTTACAGGATCCCAATAAGCTAGGGATGGCAGGGGCTCCCTGATCTGAGCCTGAAGTCCATTCCCACAATGACTCCCTGTGCTCCCCCAGCAGGGGCCACCCTCACCCCATGGATCTGTCCCTGGCATGTCTGTCTGTTGCCAGGACACAAACTTCCTGGAAGTGCTCATGGGCCTTGGGTTCCCGAATTTCCAAGGATGAGAGGCATAGGAGGTACCCTTCCTTCCTGGGAGGCCCCTCCTCTTCTGCATGCCAGTCGCCCCAGAAGAGACCTGAGAAGTTGAGGGAAAGCATTTCTGCACTGGTGCTGGGGCTACTACTGGTTCACCTCCAGGTAAGTGGCTTCCAGGGCTGCATCTGTGTCCAGCACTCTGGGACTTGTGTGTGTGTGTGTGTGTGTGTGTGTGTGTACCAGGAACTGTGACATCCCCATTCTGCCCCCTTGAATCCCCCATGCTCCCAGTCCCAGCTCTGGCTCCCTTCCCAGCATCCTTCTGCTGTCTCCTCCTGCTTCAAAGCCCAGGTGCTCTGTCCACCTTCAGTTAGGAGGCTGGGACAGGAACCAGGAGGTTGCCCTGGGAGGCTGGGTGACGCGGTGGCAGTGAGGGTCAAAAAGAAGGAATGGATTGGGGAGGAAACCAGGAAGTGCGCGGGGCACCACCCAAGGGAATGGGTCCACAGTGCCAAGAAGAGAGTATGGGCTCTTTGCCAAGAAGCTGTAGGACGGTCCTGCTCCATTGTGGCTTAGGGTCTCAGGCACATCACTGAACTTTGCACTTCAGCTCCCTCACTGGGAAAATGAGAATAATAAGAGGATCAGGTAACAGGCCGGAGGAGCCAGGTGGGGCTTGAGGGAAGTAGCTGAAGGGATGCTGATTTTGTGGCTTGGATGGGTGAATAATTAGTCTGTAAATGGGATTTGTTATCCCTACCAGGAAACCCATCTGCACTTTAACAAATGGGGACTAAGAGTTGCTTGCCAATTATTACATCAGACTAGTAGGGTAAGGAGGGGAAAACTTTCAAGGAGAAAACAAATAGCTTGCCTGAGACTGTGCAGGTAATCGAGCAGGCGCTGGATCAATCCACTCCTCCCTAGCCACCCCAGCCGCCCCGCACTCCAACCCACCATCGCTGTGTTCATTCTTTCCTTCCTCTTCCTATATTTTCAATTCTCTTCTCCATTATTGAGAAAAAAACTTCTATTGTCCTTAGTTGCAAAATCCTAGCATACAGGAAGCCTCTTATTTTGAGCTACTGTCAGTCACTATGTGAAGAGTAGATCTGCCTTTCGGTAGAGTATGGTGGTACTGGGGATTGAACTCAGGGCCTTTGCACTGAGCTACATCTGCAGCTTTTTTTGTCTTGTCTTTCTTTCTTTCTTTCTTTCTTTCTTTTTTTGAGACAGGGTCTTGCTGAGTCGCTGCCTGGCCTAGCAATTCTTCTGCCTCAGCCTCCCAGAGTGGGTTTTTTTCAATACAAGAAGGGCCAGAGAAAGAGCCCAAGGAAGATCACCAGGGAATCCAAAGAGGGAGAAAGGGCCCCAGGAGTGGGGCTCCCTGAGAACTCCGGCAGGGGACCCCCTGCCAGCAGCTTCCTTCCCAGCCTGCTTGCCAGAGGCTTCCCCATCCCAAGGGGAGAACTGGAGGAAATCCCAGCATTCCCCACTTTTTGTGCCCTTCCAGGTTTCAGTCTGATAAATCAGACTGTGGGACAAAAGTCAAGTTATCTGGGAGAGGCAGGCCAGGTCTTTGACACTGGGCACAGCCTGAACAAAGCCATCATGGCCTCAGACTTGAACAAATATTTTGAAAACCTCCTCAGCTTCTTCCCTCCATTTCTGCCCCACCCCCATCCCATTTTGTTCACTACTAGGAATTGAACCCAGGGCCCTTGTATTGACCTACATAGCTGGACTTTTTCCTTTGGTACTGGGGATCAAACTCAGGACCTTGAGCTTCCAAGGCAGGCGCGGTGCTGCTGAGCTAAATCCCAGGCCCCATCTAGCCTTTTTTTGTTTGTTTGTTTTGGGGTTTTTGTTGTTGTTGTTTTTGGTACCAGGGATGGAACCCAGGACCTTGTGCTTTTGAGGCAGGAGGCAGAACCACTGAGCTAAATCCCTGGCCCCACCTTTTCTATTTTTTATTTTGAGGCAGGGACTCACCAAGCTGTCCTTGTTGGGATCAAACTTGCAATCTTTCTGCGTTTGTTTCCCAGAGTGCTGGGATCACAGGCATGTGTCACCACACCCAGCTCTGATTTCTTTCTTTATAACTGAGATAAAAATCCAGAAACACAAAATTCACCATTTTATCCCTTTAAAGTTAGCTAATTCCAGTATGCTTCCTTTATACCCCAAAAGAAATCCCATACCCGATTCTTCCCTCTTCCCAACCAATCCACTTTAAGTCCCTATGGATTTGCCTATTCTGCTCATTTCTTATACATGGAGTCATATAACATGTGGTTTTAGAGTCTGACTTCTGTCACTTAATGTAATGTTTTCAGGGTTCACTCGTAGCATCCATTAGTAAGACGTTTATTCCTCTTTATGGCCAGATAATATTCCACAGTACAGACACACCACTGTTTCTTTACCTGTTTATCAGTTGATGGGCATTTAGATTCTTTCCACTTTTTGGCTGTTATGAATAACACTGCCATGAAGATGAGTCTGCAAGCTTTCCACGAGTGAGTATATATTTCCAATTTGATCGAGTAGATGTCTATACTGGAATTATTGAGTCATGTCAGAACTCTCTTTAACTTTTTTGAGGAATTGCCAAATTTTTCCATAGTGGCTGAGCAATAAATGACAGTTCTCACTTCCTTACAAACACTTGTTATTTTCCATTTTAAAAAATTGTGGTTAAAAAAAAACTCCACATACTATAAAATTTGCCTCCAACAACTTTTTATTTAGTTTTTGTTTTTGTTTTTTGAGACAGTTTCTTTATGCAGTTCAGGCTGGCCTTGAACTCTTGGTGATCCTCCTGCCTCAGCAGTACTGGGATGTCAGGCGTGCACCACCATGCCCACCCCAACCCCTTTTAACTGTACAGTTCAGTAGCCTTAGCTATATAACTTTATGTAGCAGATTTCTAGAGCTTTTCTATTTTGTAAAACTAAAACTCTGTATCCATCAAACAAGTCCACATTCCTCTCGCCTCTGTCCCTGAGCAACTGCCGTTCTCTCTGTTTCTCTGACTATTATAAATCCTTCATATGGTAAATGGAATCACACAGGATTTGCCTTTGTGGCTGACTTATTTCTCTCAGCATAACATCCTCAGCATACATCCAGGCTATGCCTGTGACAGGATCTCCTTCAATTTTAAGGCTAGTACTCACTTGTAAGCGTAGGCCTCATTTCCTTTATCCATTTGTCTGTGGATGGGCTTTCTGGCTGCTTCAGCTGCTTGGCTAATGTGAATAATTCTGTCACAGACATTTGTGTGTAAATATCTCTTTGAGATCCTGGTTTTAGTTCATTTGCTTCTATACCCAGAAGAGGATCAAATGGTAACTCTATTTTTAGTGTTTTGAGAAACTTCTATAGTAGTTGTGCCATTTTACATTCCCATCGGCAATGTTCATTGTTCCAATTTCCCCACATCCTCACTGACATTTTCTTTCTCTCTTTCTTCCTTCCTTCCTTCCTTCCTTTCTTTCTTTCTTTCTTTTTTCTTTCTCTCTTTCTTTCCTTCCTTCCTTCCTCAATTTTTTTCCTTCCTTCCTTTCTTCCTTTTTTTTGATAGGGCCATCCTAGTGGCTGTAAAGTGGTATCTCCTTGTGCTGTTGGTTTGATTTCCCCTAATGATTAATGATCTTTTCATGTGCTTATTGGTTATTTGTATACTTTCTTTGGATAAATGCCAATTCAAATCCATTTCCTATTTTTAAATTTACTTGTATTTTATTGTTAGATGAAAGAATTTATTTATATATTCTGGAGGCTAGACTCCTATCAGATATGAGATTTCCAAATAGTTTATCCAGTTCTGTGCATTATATTTCCACAGTGACAGTGTCCTTTGAAACACTTAAGTTTTTAATTTTGTTGAGGTCCAATTTGCCTGTTTATTCTCTGGTTCCATGTGCTTTTGGTATCATAATTAAGAAATTGTTCCTTAATTCAAGATCACAACTACATCTATGTGTTCTTGTAAGAATTTTATAGGTTTAGCTCTTACATTTAAGTCTTTGAGACATGTTGGATTAATTTTTGTGTCTGGTCAGAGACAGGGCTCCAATTTCATTCTTATCCTCTGGATATTCCATTGTCCCAACACCATCCATTTGTTGAAAACAATTATTGTTTCCCCCATTGAGCAGTCTTGGCACCCTCGATGAAAGTCAATTGATCATACACATGGGGTTTATTTCTGGACTCTCAGTTCTATCCCATCAATCTATATGTCTATCACATGCTAATATCAAATTACTTTCATTACTGTAGATACAGTGGTAAGTTTTGACCTTATGAAGTATGAATCATCCAACTTTGTTCTTTTTTAGAAAAGTTTAGCTCTTTTGGAGTCCTTGCATTTCCATATGAATTTTAGGATCATCTTGTCCATTTTCTTTCTTTCTTTCTTTCTTTCTTTCT
>NW_004624740.1:14632683-14647842 GCF_000247695.1 Heterocephalus glaber | reverse complement strand
CTATGTAGTTCAGGCTGACCTTGAACTCACTATGTAGCCCAGACTGGCCTCAAATTTGTGGTAATCCTCCTGCCTCAGCCTCCCAAGTGCTGGGATTATAGATGTGACCACCATGCCCAGTTTCATCTTGTCCATTTTCCTCTCCCTCTTAGTCTTCGTATTCCTCACCACCCAAATATTATCCCTATATTTCCAGCCACCTTATGGAGTCCTGTATGGTGGGTCTAGATTTGGGTTTCAAATGGAAGGAGGTGTCAGAGACCATGTGTCTTTGAATGAGTTACTTCACCTCTCTCTACAATAAGAATACTAACATCTACTCTAAGAGTCATTGTTACAAAGAAAGATTGAATTAAATGCAATAATTTTTTTCAGTACTGGGGATTAAACACAGGAACTTCACACTGAGTTACATCCTCAGTCTCTTTTTTATCTTCAGACAAGGTCTTCTAAGCAGCTAAGTTACCCAAGCTGGGCTCAAATTTGCAATACTCCTGCTTCAGCCTCCCAGAGCACTGGGATTATAGGCATCCTTGGCCTAAATGTAATACCACAAAGCTTAGGGAAGAGCCTGACTGTGGATTATTTAGTTACTCAGTTCAGCAGCCTGTAAACAAGTTGTCATAATAGCAATAACAGAATGACAATCTCTTTGGCATCATTTAATCTATAGTGGACAGGAAGCTAGGGGTTTGACATGAATCGCCTCCTTCAATCCTCCAGTAACTCATCAGGTAGATGCTGTTGTTATTTCCCATCTTACAGATGAAGAGTCTAACACTAAGCCACAGAGGAGCCAAAGAGCTTGGCTGTAAAGAACAAAGCTAAGATTTCAGACTTTGTAAGTGCCCCTCACATCAGAGGATGGTCCTGGGGGCCCTGGTGGCTGAACAGCCTTCTCAGGGTTTAGGGAAGGGCATGAACAGGTGGGCTCTGGGCTGACTGCCAAGCATGAGGTCTTTAACCCACACACATGGGATACAGGCTGAGGTTGTGTCTCAGTCCATTGTGTGTTACTATAACAGACTACCCCAGAGTGGGTACTTGATAAAGAAAATAAATTTATTTCTTAAATTTCTGGAGGCTGGGAAGCCCAAGGTTAAGGGGTCCCCAACTGGTGGGGACCTGTTTCCTGTGTCATCCTAGTCAAAGAGGGAAGAGCAAAGAATAAGCATGTGAGAGAGAGAGAGGAAGGAAGAAGGCCGCACTTATCCTGTTGCACCAAACTGGAACAGCTCAGTGTTAAAACCAAGTGCTACAGCTCAAGTGCTACAGCAATTTGAAGACTCAAGAATCCAAAAGTTACTTGAAGAGATGGAGAAAAACCTTTATTAGCCAGCTGGCTCAGAGGAGCTTGTCCACTCTGAATTCTGAGCACCAAACAGAAATGGAAGCAGGCTTATATAGAGATCTACGGGGTAGGGGGGTGGGCCCACATACTGGGTGAGCATGCTCACAGAAGCAGAGGGGGTGGAATTATCAGAACATTCTTGAAACACGTGGTAGGAATATCATGCAGCTCAAACAGTTACAGAACATTTTGATACATTGGGCAGGAACATCCTGCAGCACAAATGGTTACATTTCTGGAAAAGAACATTTTATGGAAAAAAACATGGAGGCAAAGGCAAAGGCTGGCCCTATTGTATATTATTGTTTTATCAATCTTTGTATCAGGAGCCACTCTTGTGTTCCTGGCCTTAATCCAGCAGAGAAGGCAGAGCCTTCAGGATTTAATCCTTGTAAAGATGCACCTCTCAGCACAATTGCATTGGATATCAAGTTGCCAACATGTGAACTTTAGGGGACACATTCAAACTGTGGCAGGTGGGGGGCATCTTGGCAGGACACCCCAAATTCTGCCACTCCCTCTCCCATAGGTTCTACAGGTATATCTGGCAGACAGTGAGGAGCAAGGCTTCTCTTGCTCACAGCCAAATCCAGGCCCTCTTCATGGCTCCCTGGACACCCGCTGTAACCTCTCAGCCAGTGTCCCTGCCCCTAACTCCTTCCCACCATACTTGCCAGTGGTCTCATCCTGTCACCACACCACAGATCTTGACTCTGTTAATACTGCACCTCAGAACCATGGGCAGCCACAAGATCAAGGCTGAGTTCTATTTGTGGGAGGTGCCATTGAATTCAGACAGAACTCAATTCAAATGCCAGCTCTACCCTTCCCAAGGATGCTAAGCCTTGGTTTCCTGGTGTATGGAATGGGGATAATGAATGGAGATGAAGATCTCAAGAGCTTAGCAATTTCCTAGGTGGCCAGGGCTCTACTCCAGCCCCTCCCTTCTTCCCCCTTGCAGCCACCCTAGGACCTTGAGCCTTTGTTTCATCTAGGTCCTCAGATCCAATGCCCATTTCTGGGACTCATCCTGAAATATGTGAAGTAGTATCTGATCCAAACTTTCAGCCCACTTCTTCCAGTCCTTTCCTATCAGGAAAGTCTTCAAAGCTCCGTATCACCTCAGCTACAGTGCACTGATTGGCCCAGCTGCCAGGTCTTGTGCTCACATTGCTCTCGTGTGGCTCAACCTAGAGAGGACAACAGGACAGCTGGCCCTGCTGTGCTTCTTCAAGGGAAGGACCACTGTCCCCTGCACTCAGCCAGGCACAGCTCTGCCTCCTTCACCTTCTGCTCTTTCCCCGGGTGCTCACTTTGGCCCCCAACCCTCTGCTCCTTCTCATCAAGGCCCTGCCTCACTGAGCAGAATGCAGGAGAACTCTCAGAGGTCACCTTGGCCAGGTTCCCCAGATGTTAGGGATTCTCAGATGATTGTTGCTATTCTTATCATATCTGCATTTTTATCTGTTCTATTATTTCCTTGATTTATTTGTTTATTTTGTTGACTCATCTGTTTTTACCTTAGGGAAATCTGATATCACTACCTTATGGATAAACTCTCTTATTAGACAGGATGAACATAACAAGACATATTTGAAAGAAGATGGACAATGTCCATTCTTGTGTTGCCTGTGGTGTGGCTGCATGGGGATAAGAGATAAAGTCAACTCCCCGCTTCTCAGACAGAAACACTGAGGCCAGGAGAGGGCAGGGTCGGAGCTGAAGTGGGGATGGAGGTGGGGTCTGGGGTCCTCTCACTTTTCTGCCTCTTCCTCCTCTGTTTTTCTCTTCTTCCCCTCTGCTTCCTGCCCACCTTCTTTCCTGGATCTGCTTTCTATCCTTGCTGTCTCCTGCTCCCTCTTCTCTTGCCTTCCCTTCCCTTCCCTGCCCCCTTTCTCTTTCTCTCTCTGCTTTCCTAGAACCTTCTCTTCTTCCCACTCTTACTTAAATCATCTTCTAGCTGTTGGATTCCAGCCCTTGAAGAGGAAGGCTGCAGATTCCTATTTGGGAGCCAGCATAATTGTTCCTGTGATAGTTCATTGTCTCTTTCCCTTCATAAGATTGCCTTTTCCTCCTTGTAAGGCAAGGTTGGCAATCCCTGCATTAACTGCCTCCCTAGATGGACCATGAAGACTGGATGTTCTTTAAAGACCTTGGAAAAACCCCTAAAGGGTGTTACTAATCTGGGGTGCAGCCACTCACCCCAGCCCTCCCACCCGGTGACCTTCAGGCAGCTCACTCTGCACCATTGTGAAAGTGGGCATCTGTCCTGCTCACCCCTCCCTGCTCTTCTCTGCCCAGCTGTCCTTTCTCCTCCACTTCCTCCTCCTGCCACATTCCACTCAGTGCCCACTGAGTCACAAAACCCTGACTGACAAAGGCCCTTGGCCTTTGAATTGTTGAAGAGCAGAGGTCAGGATTGGGTCATAAAACACAGTGATGAATGTGTGTATCAAGGGCTTTCCCATAAATTTTCTCATCGTATCCTCCCTGATTTCTAAGGCAGATGACAATTGTCACTGCTGCCCGAGGAGGAGCCTCCAGCTCCTCCAAAGAGGGACAGGAGCAAAAGCTAGTGAAATGCTCAGTTGGGCACTTAGTATTTTCCACTCCATAAATAAAGGCAGTGAGATCGGGCACTTGTTGGCCTCCTCGACTTTGGTCTTGTCTCCATCTGGGCACCAGCCTACTGGCTCCTCTTTGTGTGAGTGCTGTCCCGCTTATGCTTGGCACAAACCTTTTCAGCGTCTCTGGTACAATGTCTCAGAGCCAATTCATCCTACATTCATTCTGCAAACACTGTCCATGGGACAGGTGATCTGCTTGGAACTCAGTAGGAATGGAAATGGGACCTTGACCAAGATGTTCTGCTCAGGTAGTAGACAGAGACACCTTCCCAGCCAGGGCATGTGTTTCCTGGAAGCCTGGAAACAGTGTAGGTCATGGCAGACTTAGATTCTGGATCCTCCAGAAGACATTGGTCAAAAGCTGCCCTGGGAGTGTATGTTTCCGGACACTTCCCCCTTTCCTAGAGCCTGTACTGTCTGTCAAGAATGCAAGACTGCTAGGACCCAGTGCGTGCCAATATCCAGATTGAGACTGCAGAATTGGTGGGCTCTGTGTCCAGTCTTGGCCCCCGTCATTGTCTATATACACACATGGTCACATATCCTTCTCCCTACTAGAAGCCTGCAAGGGCCTGACACATGGCATATACCTAATGAGTTTCATTCATGAATGAATGATTGAATGAATGGATGAAGATGAGATAACTCTACCCATTGGCAGCTGAAGAAACTGAGGTTCAGAGAAGTGAGTGACTTACCCAGGATCCCACAGGAAGTGAGCAGCAGAGCCAGGATCATCATCAGCCTCTGACTATACCCCCAAAGCTTTGACACTTGGCCCAGGAGGGAGCTGGCCCTCTCTCCAAGCTCCTTCTGGAGTAGTCCCCCCAAGAACCCTGACTCAGCTGGACAACAATTGGGCAACATTTCCTCTTTCTAGACCACAGGACTTTCAAGGGAGCCTAGAGGGGGAGGGAAGCAGATACATGCAAGTGTCTCCCTAGCTGCTCCTATAAAGGATAGAGGGAGGAAGGTTGGGGTGCTTTGCAAGGAAGTGGCTGTCTCCTCCTGCACCGCAGCTCTGAGTCCTGAGCAGCCACTTCTCTCTCCAGGCCATGGCAGGCCCCATGACCACTGCAGCTGGCCTCCTGCTCCTGGCCCTTTTTGTTCACTGCATCATGCTCACAGGTGAGACGTGCAGACCCGGCCCAGGGCTCTGGGTGCAAGGGTGTGGCTGGGTTGGCACCACAGAGGGTGGAGGAGAAACAGCTGGGGCAGCCGGTGAGTGGGGGTGGGGCTGGTGCAGGGCTGAGCTCCACGGGAAAGGACACAGCTCTTCTTTCTGTCCCCTTCCAGACTCCGTGGTCATCCCCTCTTCCTGTTGTATAACCTTTGTTCCCAAGAAAATTCCCAAGGGCCAGGTGGTGAGCTACCAGTTGTCCACCAGGGGCGTCTGTCCTAAGGCGGGGGTGATGTGAGTATTTCTCCAGGGCAGGGGCTGGGGCAGTGAGCCTCCAGGGTCAGCTCTGCAAAAGGCACTTGGCTTCTCTGAGCCTCAGCTTCCTCAGCCATAAAACGAGGAGGAAAATTTAATTCAACAGTCATTGCTGGGGCGCTAAATATAAACAAGGGCGCTGCTCCAGAGCACAAGACACCTTTGTAACAAATCCGATTAGCAGTCCCCCGGGGGAAGTGTGATTGCTCCCATTCTCGGAGGAGAACTGAGGCTCAGAAAGGAGACTTGCTCAAGGTCACACGAGTAGCCAGGTCTCTGGGTTCTTGATGATTTCAGAGCTGGCTTTTACACAAGGTAGCAGTGGGCTCACTTTGTAAACAGTGGCACGCTATAGAGCCGTGATGGCGAATCTTTTAGAGATGAGTGCCCAAACTGCAACCCAAAACTCAGTTATTTATCCCCACGTGCCAACACTGCAACGAAACCTGAATACCGAGGTTTTAGTGTAGAAAAAACAACTTATACATTAACATCTTTTGTCTTAAAAGAAATACACAATAACATCCATGCCATAAGTTTACTACCACTGCAACAGAGCATTGATATTTATGGTTAATTTTCCCTGAGTGGCATGAGATTGGATTCCGTGGCCTGGCACCTCCAGTTCAGAGCTGGCTTGGAGAGCTGGCACCCACCCTTCCCTCCCAGTCTGGCATCCTCGCTGGCCACACCTCCATGCAGAGCATGAGCATTGGTGGCATTTTTATTCTGGTGCATTTTATTGCATTTTCTTCTCTTCCCTATGCACAGGGACTGTGTCCCTTCTGTCAGATCCTGTGTGACAGAGAGGTCCCTGAATGAGCCTAGCATCCCCCACCTCATCATTCTTCCTCCCAACACTAAAACAGACACCCACTAGAGGAGAGGAGACAGTGTCCAGAACCCACTAGGAGGCCAGTCTCCTGCCCCCATAAAGTATCACCATCCCAGGGCCCTGCCTGACCTCAGGCGAGCCCTGCCCTTCTTCCCCACAGCTTCACCACCAGGAGAAGCCAGAAGTTCTGTGGCGACCCCAAGCAGCTGTGGGTGCAGAGGTACATGAGGAATTTGGATGCCAAGCAAAAGTGGCCCTCTCCGCGGGTCCGGGCCATGGGTGGCAAGGTCCCCGTGCAGAGACGCCACGGAAACAGCACCACCCTCTAGTCGCTGCCTGCCCTCTTGCCCCTCACATGGCTCCTTGGGGCCAGAGGAGTCAGAGGGAAGGGGCAAGAACTGATTTTCCTGCAGTGAGTCTCACTCCCAGGGGACATGTCCAGTCTGTGAAATCCTGGAGGGAATAGGCTGTCCCCTGGGGGAGAGAGGGCAGAGCCCAAGTACAGGGCCTGAACACCCCGTGCCTGTAGCACGTCTTGTCTGCACTGCAGCTGGCTCCGATGGCCCCTGGTGTTGCTCTGCAGTGGGCCTGAGGCCATCTGTCCATCCTTTGGGGATGCAGTCCTGTCCACAGCAGCAGCTCCCCGGCACAGTGTGGATGCCCCAGGCTGCTCCTACCTCTAGCACTTCAAGTCAACATAAACCCAACCAAATCAGGGGACATCTCTGTAGCCAGATTCTGACCCTCCTTGGATGCCTCCCAAATTTTCAGGAACTTTTGTAAAGAAAAGGACATAGAGGACCAGCGTCTCACTAGCTAGTTCAGGCTGGCCTTGAAGTCGCCAGCCTGTGAAGATGGGACTTCAAGGAGAATTCTGCTTGGTGACAGGCTTGCTCCTGGCTTCTTTGAGGACAAAGACCTGTTCTGCCTTTACTACTAGGCTTTCCCCACATTGTCATGAAAGGAAGATGGGGTGAGAGCTGAGGGAGGAGAAAGACTTCAGCTTTTTTTTCTGTGCATGAGATACAGTGGGATTTGTTTGTCAAGAGAGCAGACACAGTCACTGTTGTCAAATAAGAACCCTAGTAAAATCTGATGTCTTCTTTGAAGGCAGTTGTGTCTTGTCTGTTCATATAACTCTTGGGAGCAGGGTTGGGCGTGAACAGTGGAACAGTGCTGCAGAGGATGTCCTGGGCCACCTGTCCCGGCTGGGAGGGGAGGAAGTCACCTGAGCCCAGGGCACCCTACCATGGGCTTGGCCTGCCCTTGAGAGTGCAGGCACAAGGCTTAAAAAGGAAAATTCCAGGGCTGGGTGGATAGCTCACTGGTAGAGAATTTGCCTAGCATGTGCTAAGGTCCTGGGTTCACTCCCTAGCAATGCAAAAATGAATAAAAGGAAAATTCCTTATACCAACTCAATTTATTGTTTTGTAGAAAGCATTGTCAGATTAGGGATGTTCTCCTTTTGGATGTGTTTTTTTTGGGGGGGGGGTTGTTTTTGCTTTTTGATTCCGGGGATCGAACTTGGGACCTTGGGCTTTTGAAGCAGGTGGCAGAACCACTGAGCTAAATCACCAGCCCTTCAATTTAGTAAATTTTATTTGACCAAATAAAGAAAAAAATTACTTGCAAATCTAGCAGCTCTCAGAAACAAAGCAGATTCTGAGAATTTCAACCAACAAGTTGATGTGATGGCATTTTTAGAAAAACAGAAGTGAGGTATAGAAAACAACTTAATTGAGCTGGATATAGTGGCACCCGCCTGTACACTGAAGGCTGAGACAGGAGGATCACCATGAGTTCGAGGCCAGTCTGGATTACACAGGGAGACCCTGTTTCAAAAAAAAAGAAAGAAAAGAAAAGAAAAAGAAAACAATTTAATTGGGTCCAGCTTAGTCAAAGAACCAGTCAGTTGGATACTGCTGCTTAACTAGTTCATTGTTCAGTTAGTACATATTGGCTACAGAGCCTCTTGCAACTATTATAGCAGCTGAGTAAGGTGGAAATATTATAGGCAATCAGATAGGGGTGGGCCCTCAAGAGAGTCAGGACAGAGGTAAAACACATTACAACTGTGGACAGAGACACATCCGCTGGAGACCAGGCCTCAGGATAAAGATGAAATGACCAGGCCTGCATACTTCCCCAAAGGACAAGATAAGTGGAAACACCTGACCTAATGAAGTCTAGATAGACTTCAGTCACTCCGGTAGGTGACCAAGACCTCCAGACCCATCATTTCCTAGAAAAAGTCTTTGTTCTTTCCATGCACACTTATTACGTGACTTGTTTCCCTATTGGACCACTATTATCTAAGCGATTATACTTGTAACATTGGTTGATCATGGCTGTGGCCTACATTGTACCCACATGATTTTTGCTCTATAAAACTTCCCTAAAAAGTGGGACCCTCCTGCCTCTTAGGAGCTATTTTCTCAATAAATATTTTCTACTTTTTTTTTCCCCCCTCGGTACTGGGGATTGAACTCAGGACCTTGTGCTTGTGGGGCAGGCACAGTGCCACTGAGCTAAATCCTCGGGCCTAATATCTCCTACTCCTAACCTCCATTATTCCTAGAATTCATTCTTCCATTTTAGAGAACATGAACTCAGCATATCAGACATGTAACAGGTTGGGAATTACGATATTTCTCTTATATCATTAGAAGGTCCTATTTCATCTCCTATATCATCCTTGTGTCACACCCACCCATAGCTCAGTTACTGGGACAAAACTGTATTGAGTTGGTCTGTTAGGCCCCGAGAAGTTGCCAAGTTCAAATCCATGGCCTCCTACAAAATTTTATTTGATTCAGGTTTAATATCCCTTATCCATAATGCTTGAGAGTGGAAGCATTTCAGACTTTGGAGTTTTTCAGCTTTTTGCATATTTACATAGACTTTAACTTGCTGAATATTCCCAATCCATCCCCAAATCCTATATTTCATTGCATTTCAGATTTTGGATTTTTTGGATTAGGGATGTTTGACCTACATGAATTTTGAAAAACACAGATTATACAAATGTATTTGATTAAATTTTTATAAAATTCCAGTAAAGCATATTATGTATTGCACAAAGAGCTGTTACAAGCATGAGGAGGTTATAAAATTATAATTGATGATCTCTGGCTTTTAAAGGATTGGAGAGAAAAATAATTCACACTCCCAAATCAAGAATGCTGTGGAATTAATGCCAACGTTGACTATTTTTTGGTTTTTGTTTTTGAAACAGGGTCTTGCTATGTAGTTCAGGCTGGCCTTGAACTCACTATGTAGCCCAGGCTGACCTCGAATTTGGGGTGATCCTCCTGTTTCCTGAGTGCTGAGATTACAGGCATGCACCACCCCACTGAGTCTAAAGAGAAATTCTTTTCCTACACTCACACTTTTGAAATCGAATGTGTGGAATGTGTGCACCACACTATTCAAATTCTCTGTGGGCACCAACTGGGTCTTCTACAGTTTAATGCAGTTATGACCCTACTTAGATTTGGCCTTTCCACAAGGAGAGGGCCCAAGCGGCAGGCCCCAATTCAGACTCCAGTTGCGAGAGTTGGGTGCCCAGGGTCCCCACGCTTTTATCCATTTTGGTGTCCTACGACCCCCTCTCAGCTTGTTAACTGGCTTCACTTAAGGCTGATCAAGGTTATAAATGAGGAGCCAGGTGAGGAAGTAAATAGGGCAATGTCCACAAGGGCTGTCCCCTCAGGAACTTCCTCCCCTGTGGGATTGGGGGGCACTGTCCTCCTGAGACTTGAATGCTTCCACAGCCTGGAGGCTCTCCACCTCCGCCATTTGGCAAGGTTTGTTTTTATTTTTGTTTTGGTATGGGGGATTGAACTCAGAACCTTGCACTTTGCAGGCAGGCGAGGTGCCACTGAGCTAAATCCCCAGCCCTTGTTTGGAGAGTTTTATGGAGGCTCCAGGGGACCTAGGTGCTCATGTGAGACTCTCCTGTCACCCAGGAAATTACCAGGGTTTTGCAGCTCTGTGTCAGAAAAACAGGAGTTGGAGACCAAATATATATTTCTTATATTATGTTACACCTTAAAACATGGCATTTAGCCTCTCCAAGCTGCTGTTTCTCTCATCTGTAAAACAGGGACAACAAGACATTTGAACTTTGGGTCCTGCCCCAAGCAGATCCTGAAGCAAAGATCTGTGGTTCCCTGTTCCTCCCAAGGTGGAACTTTGCTTCAGGCTGAGGCAGGAGGGTTGCAAGTTCAAAGTGAGACCCTGTCTCAAATTTTTTATTTATTTATTTTTCAGACAAAAATTGCATGTATTTCAATAGCTCAAACTGCAAATATAGCAAGTCAGTTCACAAAGTTTCAAAATACAGATTTAAGTATAAAGGAAGCTTACTGTACAAAACTGAAAGGGGAAATAGCAGAAATAAAGCTGAATTTTTTAAAAAAAATTCAAGTAATTTGAAAAACCTTTTGACTGAAATATTCCACCTACATCAAATCAGAAATGTTTTAATGTATAGACACCAACAGTGTATTGCAATAAAAAATGACTCCCTGAAGAATCATCCCAAACTGGTCAGTTCCAGCCAAGAGTTAAGAACTCTTTGTGTTGCCTGCTGCTGATTTGCTGGCTTCAGGCACTCGCTGTATCAGCTGCTGTAGTTCCATCCACGATATTTTAGTTTTCAGTGAATTCTAAAAAATGTTTCAAAGGCAAGGCCAATGTCATCATTAAGAATGGCCAGTACAGGGCCGGGGATTTAGCTCAGTGGTTCCGCCTCCTGCCTCACAAACTCAAGGTCCCAAGTTCGATCCCCAGTACCAAAAAAAAAAAAAAAAAAAGAATGGCCAGTACATATCTAACAGACTTAAAGTCATTGGTCTCTGGTAGCACTGGGGGAAAACACAGATAATACTTCTTTCAGTACTGAAAAACCTCTTCTTAAGGTTAGCAACATGGCTAACCTCAGGAAAACTGGACTTAAATATGTATGTATTTATTTATTTATACCTATGCAGAAGGTAGAAAACATTCCCACTAGGAAGATAGTTAAAGGTTGTTAATGTTCTTTTCATCACTTAGCAGCCAAGACACATGCTTATTTATGCTCTCTGAAAGCAATGTTAGCTACTACTCGCAATTCTGGAAACTGTAGGTCTCTGAGAAGGTCTGAGAGAGATTTATTGAGTTTTTTTTTCTGAATCTTCTTTATCTTTTCTTTATAAGCATTAAACTGAGAGTCTGGTCCAAAAAGCCTACCCTACCATGTAAATGTCAAGGCATAATTTCCAACGACGTTCATGTATTGGAAATCATGATGCTGGGAACTGGAATAGAAAGGGATGAAATTTAAAGGGTTGATAGGAATATCATAACCACTGTGGACATCAATAGTTGTTATCAAGGTCACCATCCCAAAGAACTACATGATCACACAAAAGCAAGATTCCAATGAAAAATTCAGCCCCAAGGATTAGGGTTTTCAAAGGATGTGCATATTCAGCTTCCAGTCCAAATGGAGCCTGAAACTCATGATGAACTTTATGAATATATTTATATATTCTTTTGTGGTGTAAGCATCTATGCAACAAATAGTGCCAGGCATCTTCAATGACCACACAACCCAAGCATCTTGCCAAAAGCGCATACGATCTTGACATTGTTTCCCATTCATAAGGAATGTTGAAATAGTCTGTAAAATAATAGGTTCCAGGGCCAGCGATGTAGTTCAGTGGTGCTGCACCTGCCTGGAAAGCCCAAGGTCCTCAGTTTGATTCCTGGTACCACAAAAAAAAGAAAGGTTCCACAAATCAAAGGCAGCTGGGTACAAAAATGATTAAAGAGAAGTTCTTTAAAAATTTCCACTTGCCTCTGAATGATTCTGGTTTATCCTTTTAGATTTTGTACTTTTTCATATAAGGTATAAATTTGAAATAAAAATCCAGGTAAACACAACAAGAAATAAGTGGCTTCATGATCTATAAGGGATCCCCATGTTGCAATCTGGAACTTTGTGTAATTATTGGACATATTTTTTTTTTGGTACCGGGGGTTGAACTCGGGTTCTTGTGCTTGAGCAGCAGGCAGCGAAACCACTGAGCTAAATCCCCGGCCCTTTCTTTGTGTAATTATTTAACGTAGAATTCCAAGCATTTTTAAAGGGTTCTTGCAGAGGATTCTCAGGCAGAAGCGAATCTATGTACTCCACAGTCAACATTGCCAAGCTGAAGACACCAGCACTTCTGTTAGTTGCCATTTCTCAAATCTCCATGGCAGCTTTCTAATTCTCAGGGCTTTCTGACTTCCCAAGCCTGTGGTATAGCTTTAGACACCAGGAACTTGAGAACTGAGGCTGCAAAGTTAGCAGCGATCCTGTCCTTCCTTCCTCAGTCAATTCCTGGTGAATGACACTGTCACTCACTAAGTCATCTCATACAAGAGGTTTTAAGTCTTTCCCACTTCCACTGCTTAGATTCAAGTCTTCCACTCTCACAGTGTGGACACATTTGTTTCAAGCATAAACAAGGGAAGGAGCTGGGCATGCTTGTAATCCCAGTGCTCGGGAAGCTGAGGCAGGAGGATTGCCACAAGTTCAAGGCCATCCTGGGCTACATAGTGAGTTCAAGGCCAGCCTGCACTACATAGTGAGATCCTGCAGCACCACAAGGAGACGCTGGACCCAGCCACCAGGTGCGGTGACCTCCTCAAATTTTTTTTTAAAAATTTTTTTAAAGGGGTAGGGATGTAGCTTAGTGTACTGGCCCTGGGTTCAACCCCCAGTACCAAAAAAAAAAAAAAAAGCCTAAAGGCACAGAGAAGCCTATACTAACAACCAGGAGACCACCAGTTCACAAAGGCCCAGTAGTCATTCAATACACAGCTGTTCAAGTTGCTTTGCCTCTAAAACAAAGAAAATTTATTCTCACCCTAAACACTGAGCTAGAGCTACAGCACTCAGGAATGAGAGTCCAAAACGCAGACAACGGCTGGGCTGTACAGGACAGCAGCTCTCCAACCCACAACTTCTGCGGCATTCGGCCCAGAACAGCCCGTCCTTGCTCAGTAACTGCCAACTCCCATCAGTCTCAGCTTTTCCAACTCAGAAGCAGCCAGACAAAGCTACATCCACTGCCAGGCCAAGCATATAAGATTCTTGCTTCTAATTCATGAAGCCTCCAGCTTCCCCATGGCAACTGCGTTCATCAAAGCACACCGAGTTTTCCCCTTTGCTGGAAACCGTCCCTCTCCGCGGCACTAGCAGGCTCTGAAAGACCAAGGGCTCTGTTTTCACTCGAGTCCTCTTCATTTATGGCCACAGGGAAGTTGTAGAGTTTGGCTGCAGCCAGGAGGCATGAGATGACTGAGGCAGGTGGTGGAGCCCCCATTAGAGAAGGGAACGCCCCTGAGGGTTTGGGGAAGCCCACGTTCATTGCACAAACACTGGGAGTACCCTCTTTGGAGGACGCCCTGGTAGTGTCTGTTAAAATGCTAACCATACCCCAGAACCCAGAAGGAAGCTCCCCCGCTGCCTCAGGGGCAGAACAAGCAGACAGATCTGGCTTGGAGCCTGGGCTCTGTCACTTAAGAACTGTGTGACCTGGGCTGGGGATTTAGCTCCGTGGTTCTCCCTCCTGGCTCACAAGCGTAAGGTCCCGAGTTCGATCCCCAGTACCAAAAAAAAAAAAAGAACTGTGTGACCTTAAAACACCTCCCCTCTCTGAATTTCTGTGTTTTGACTATCAAAGAGGGATGAAAAACAAAAAAATGTCAGGGTCCTGTCCCTTGCCCTCTACTCTGAGAATAGGCCTCAAATTTGGCTTTGCCCACACTTTTTCCAGGAGCCAAAGTGACTCTGAGATTAAGTGAAGCTATCAGAGCAAGGAGCAAGTCATGCCAGGCTAGATTTGAGGCAACAAGGGCCAGAAAACTCCCTGCCCAACTGTCAAGGGCCAACACGGAAAGGAAATGCAATCAAGTCCCATAATTCACAATATCCAGAACATAGAACAATCTGCTTATTGCCTAGGAGACACTTATCCGCCATAGCAGTCAATAACGGAACAATTTGCCCTAAAGCCTGCTGGCACCTCAGGCCAAATAATAGACTAGGTGTACAACTTTCTCAGGAAGAAACTTCCGTGCATTCTGAAGGGGCTTCCTGGAAACAGAAGGGAGAGAGTCAAGGACTAGGGGAAGAGGGGACAGGAACACAGGTGTGGGAGGGTGAGAAGACTCCTCAGGGAACCGCCCCATCTTCCTCGCCTTCTTCCCAGGAAGCCAGAGGGCCTTGGTATTCACTTATCCCTGTCTCTTTCCCACAGATTCACTACCAAAAGAGGCAAGAAAGTCTGTGTCCAGCTGAAGGAAAAATGGGTGCAGAAATACATTTCCTTACTGAAAACTCAGAAACAACTGTGACTCTCGTGAATTTTCAGTCCAAGGAGCCTGGAGAGTCCTTTCTGAGGGTCCCAGGGTCCATGTGGGGAGGAACATCCAAGTTATTTTTAATAAAGATTTAACTTGTTCATAACATTTGTAGCCAATAAGACCTCAGTTTTCTTCAAGGAAAAGAAACTGAGGCACTGTGTGCTCACCAGAGGCCTGGCAGGATCCTCTAACTCCTACACTGTCCCTGGTACTGAATTCTGCTAGGTGCTTTTGTTTGTTTGTGCAAAAAAAGAACAACTTTAATACATTTTTGCAAAATGCTTGGTAAGTGTTTTAACATTATCAAGAGAGAAGTTTAGGGCCAAGGATTTAGCTCAGTGGCTCTGCCACCTGCTTTGCAAGCACAAGGACCGGAGTTTGAACACCAGTACAAAAAAAAAAAAGAGAACTCTTAGAAGAGAAGTTTAGGTTATTTGGAAAAGTAAACCCTGCACAACACCTTGTAGCCAGTCCATACTGGGTAAATGATGGATCACCACACTGGATA
>NW_004624740.1:14523256-14613718 GCF_000247695.1 Heterocephalus glaber | reverse complement strand
CATACCCCCGCCAGCATTCGTTATTGGTTGATATCTTGATAGCAGCCATTCTTTCTGGGGTGAGGTGGAATCTCAGCGTTGTTTTCATCTGCATCTCTTGAATGACCAGTGATGTTGAATATTTTTTCATATATTTATTTGCTGCTTTTACTTCTTTGTCTGAGAAATGTGTGTTCAATGACGTTATTTTACTAGTACAGGATGAGATCATGTTGCCCTGTGAATGCTTGGTCCTGGCTTGCCAACTAGGTCACTTGGTGCTGACTCCTCACTCCTGGCTTCCCTGTCTGGCTTTGGCTTGGGTTCTCATCTTACTCTTTTCTTGCCTCCCTGGCTCTGGATTCAGGTTCTGCCTTAGCTCCCGATTAAGCTAGGTTAGGAGCTCTGTGCCTGCTTCTTGTCCTGCCCTGGTATAGGGCATCCAGACTGTATTCCTGGCAGGGTCTCTGCTGCCCCCTAATGGTTACCGCCCTTCAATCTATCTTGACCCCTTCACAGACACGTAAGCAGCGTGCACACACACACTGAGTACTGGAATGAACATTTCAGTATTTGGCAAAACCTTTATGAATATAGATTTCAGTCTTGGAATAGGAGTACACATGAACTAATAATAAGCTGAAGGTCAGTTTTAACCAAGATACAAAGCACTTCTTTGAAGGAAAGGAGCCTGGGAGTGTAGCTCAGTGACAGAGTGCTTGCCTAACATGAATTTCCAATACCGCAAAGAGGGAAAAGGTTTTCTTGGGGGTGTGCTTTGCTGTTTTTGTTTATTTATGTTTACATGTTCTTAACACTATTTTTTGCATTAAAATATACATAAAATCTATAATCTGTCTTCATATACAAGCCTACTTCCACCCTGAAACCAGTATTGGATCCTGGATTATATCTTTTCACATCTGCCTTTCAGTTGGTTCACATACAAAATGCATAGCTATACATGATTTTGTGTGTGTACGTGTGTGTGTGTGTGTGTGTGTGTGTGTGTGTGTGTCTGCTTTTACCAAAGCAGAATCATTCTACATATGCAACTCTGCAACATGGGCATTGCTATACGTCAGAAAATGTAGATCTAACTCCACTCTTTTTTCTTACTTATTTACACTCACAGACACATAATTTTGCATAAGTAGGATCTTTTTTTGTTTTGGTTTTTCGGTACTCAGGGTTGAACACAGGGCCTTTGCACTGAGCTACGTCCCCAGCCCTTTTCTATTTTGAGACAGAGTCTTGCTAAGTTGCCCGGCTTGGGCTCAAACTTACAATCCTCCTGATGGTCTTGTCTCAGCCTCTCGGAGTGCTGGGATTACCGGCCTGCACCACCCCATCCAGGTGGATCTTATTCTTGTTGACTCCCCCAAATATCTATTACACCTCTCTTCTAGCATCTCCTGTAGGATTTTTTTTTCTATGTGGTGCTGGAGATGGATCCCAGGGCCTGTGCATACTAATCATCGCTCTAACACTGAGCTACACCCTCAGCCCTAGAGCCGCTTTTCTAAAAGCAAATGTATCCATGACCAAACAGTAAATTATACTTTACTAGAACTGAGCCTCCTCCAGAGAAAGAGCCCAAGTGATGCGTGCTGAGAAACTGATAGCTTGAATTATTACTCCTCCTACTTTACAGTTAGGTAAGAGACTTAGAGCATTGAGAAACTTGCCCAAGAACCCACAATTAAAACACTCACTTATTAATTCAATAAAGAGACAAGCAAACTAATTTTAAAATGGACCAAAAAGACGGAGAAACGGGATATTTGAATAACCTCAAAGTATCTCTCCCAAATTTTTATTAATTACAAAGGGGAAAACAGTCACTTCACAGAGGAGAAACATGGCAGATGCTGCCATAACCAATAATTGAGGTTCATCTCATTAGCGGGAACACATACAGACAGTATGTACTTCGTGCTAGAATGTCCCAAGAAAGACACATCACTGATGTGGTATTTTACCAAAGATTCATACATCAGTCTACTCATGAGAAAACCCAGGGCAAGCCCAAATCAAGCAATATCCTACATAACATCTGGTCAGCACTATTCAAAAATGTCAAAGTCATAAAAGACCAGGAAAAAGCGAAAGAAACATGATAACTAATGACAATGGGGGATTCTGGCTTGGATCCTGCAACAAAATAAATATGTAAGTATGTAGTGAAATCCAAATGTTTAGTTCATGGTATTGTGCCAATTTTAGTTCCTTGGTTTTAATAATTGTACCATGATTATGTAAAATGTTATTAGAAGAGGCTAGGCAAAAGATATAAAGAAAGTTCTTGTAATCTTGTAACTCTTCTGTAAATCTACATTATTTCAAAATAAAAAGCTTTAAAAATGGATAAAGGAGAAGTCTTGAGTCCAATCTCCAGTATAGGCGTGGGCAATGGGCAAAAGATTTAAATAAACCAGAGAGAATATATAGATGTCAAATAAGCAAATAATAAAAACCCCACATTATTAGTCATTGAAAAATACAAACTCAAACATCTATGGGATTCTAATTAGAATTAGACTGACCACATCAAGTGTTGACAAGGATTTAAACCAACTGGAACTCACATACACCGATAGTGGGAATGTTCAATGGTACACCTATTTTGGAAAACAATGTGGCAATTTCTTAAAAAGTTACACACACACACCTACCATATAACTCAGGCCATGATAGGTATTTATACAAGAGAAATGAAGTTATATGTTCCTATGAAGATTTGTGCAAGGCTATTCATGGCAGCTTTTTCTGGTAACGGTCAAAAACTAAGAACAACTCAAAAGGCCATCAGCCTTTTGACTTTTTCACACAATAAACAAATTGTGGAATTATACATGAGAACACCACTCAACAACAAAAAGGAATAACCTATGACAACACAATGCATTTCAAAATAATTATCCTTAGTGAAAAAGGCCAAACAAAAAAGAATACATCATGTATGATTCTATTCATATAAAATTCTAGGGGGCTGGGAGCATAGCTTAGTGGCAGAGTAACTGAGAGCATGTGTGAAGACATGTATTCGGTTCCTTAAAAAAAAAAAAGCTGGGTGTGGTGGTGGTGAATTTTTATAATCCCAGCACTCAAGAGTCTGACCCAGGAGGATCACCATGAGTTTGAGGCCAGCCTGAGCTACACAGTGAGTTCAAGGCCAGCCTGAATGACATAGTGAGACCCTATCTCCAAAAAAAAAAAAAAAAAGCAAACAAATTTGTAGGGTCAGAAAGCAGATTAGTAGTTGTCTGGGCACAGGGGTTTGAGGGGAGGTAGGGGATGAGTTACAAAGGGACAAGAGAAAGCATTTGGGGTGATGAATATATTCACTGTCTTGATTGTGGTGATGGCTTCATAGATATATGTATATATATCAAAACTCATCGCATTATTTTATTAGAAAGAGGTGCTAAGATGCTTACAGGTTTCCCAGAGATTAGAGTTTCATGTCCCCAAACAGGGTGTCCCTCAAAGATATGAAACAAGTAGTTCCTATGTTGCTGGGATTAAAAATAAACTGAATCCAGCCTGTCAGTAGAGCCCTGTAGTTCACAGCCCTGGGGAGAACACTTCTTTTATCCTTTGCTTGGCAGAGGGTTTGGGTGCTCTGGCAAGTGGGAGATGTTTGTTTTTAACTTGCTCTGAGTTTCATGGAGGAGGTAGCATGCAAATCACAAATTCCTGATTCCTACTCTGGTTTACTCTAATAAGAACCAGGCTGGTCCCTTAATCCCAGTTTAAAGGGCCCATGTTTATTGATGCCATAAAATCCAGACAAAGGGTCATAAATCACTCTTCTGCTAGGTCCAAGGCAGGAGCTCAATGCAGGACTCAATGCGGGAATGGGCAGGTCTAGGTGATAGTACTAGGAATCTTGTCTGTTTCTCTGGCCTTTTTCCTCAAAAGCATTCTCCTCTGGGCCCCTGTGCTGGGAACCTCCGTTTGCCCTTCCAGACCCAGCTCTTTACTCTGTACCCCACTCTGTGCCTAGAAAGAGCGGTACAGCAGAGGTGCCTGAATCACCTTGCCCTTGATTTCCAAGTAGGTTCACCCAAAGGGAGGCACTAATAGGAAATCAGAGAAGAGAGGGAGAGATTGTGGGTTCATCCCAGATCCCATCCCAACCTGCCCCAACACTATTCTGCAATGACTGTGGTTTTCTACTTAGGGCCACAGCTCTGGACAGGTGGCAGGTGTCTCTGCCAGGAGGACAGGCCCCAACTGATTCCAGTCCAGCCCTGCCCTCGGGTCCACAGATGGAAATAGCTTTCCCCATTCCAATGCACCCTGGTGCTTTACCCTACTTGGCGAGTGTCCCTAACCCAGATCACACTTCTGTACATAGTTCCTTTTTGTTTGTTTGTTTGTAGACAGGGTCTCACTATGTAGTTCGGGCTGGCCTTGAACTATGTAGCCCAGGATGACCTGGAACTTGCAAAGATACTCCTGCCTCAGCCTCCTGAGTGTTAAGATTACAGGTGTGCACTACTATGCCTGGCCAGAGTTCCTTTTCAAACTCTTGTTTAGCCCTTTGAGTGTTCAATCCCTCTTCTGCTACAACTCTGATGCATACAGTTTCTTTGTCATTTTCTTTTTTCTTTGGGGATACTGGGGATTGAACTCAGGGCCTTCACATCCCCCTTTTTTTTACTCTGAGATAAGATCTTACTAAGTAACTAAGTTGGACTTGAGCTTCTGATCCTCCTGCTTCAGCCTTCCAGAGTGCTGGGATGAGAGGCGTACACCACGATGCCCTGGTTGATGGATACACCCCAAACAGGTGTACTTTACCTCCTCAGCAGGGTGCAATTTACAGAGCCCTCCTGAGGGTCCCCTGGTTGGCCCTCCTCTCTTGGCCTGGGTGTTCTTCCATCTCTCCCCTTCCTCCCCAGGATCCTCTGACCCCACCTGCCCTTTGCCATATCTATGCTGATACTGCTCTCTCTAAACTCATTAAAATTTTCTTTCTCAGCCATACTACTGTGCTCCCTACTCAGTTAATGTCACCTGGAGAGGTGACAAAGATTGGAAAATTACGTGACATCTGAAACTTCTCTTCAGAGGAATCTAAGCAGAGGCCACAAGCCCCTACAGAAACACAATTTAGGGAAAGGTGAACCTGGCCTCCCTCCAGGCTAAAGAGATGTAGCCTCAAGGAAATTTCTCTTCCGCCAATCACACTATCACAACTTAGTCCCCCCCCCCCCAAACTGGGACGGGCTACTGCTTCCCCTCCCCCTGGGCTCAAACCCATTCCTTTCCCTCCGACCTACACCCTGCCTCTTAGCTGCTGCTGGCCTCTCCCAGGGTTCCCTCCCTCGCTTGCATGTTGCCCCCATAACCCAGTCCCCACAACGCCAGCCCCGCAAAGCCTGGGTCTGAATGAAAGTAGCGGCTCCCTAGTGCTTGAAAATATCCACCCTCTCCTTCGCTTCTCTACTGAATGTGATTTTTTTTTTTGGTACCGGGGATATTGAATGTGATTTTTTTTTTTCCAGTCCTAGGGACTGAACCAAGGGCCTTCGTACTAAGCTACATCCCAGCCTTTCATTCATTTTTTATTTTAAGAAGGGTCTCACCAAGTCAGTAAATTGACCAGGCTGGGCTCAACTTGCAATCTTCCTGTTTCGGCCTCTCAGAGTGCTGGGATTACTGGTGTGCACCATTACGTCCGGCTTTGGATTTACCAAAAGCTCTTCCTTAAAACAAAACAACAGCAACAACAAAACTGCCTAGGATGCGCTAGGCCCTGGGTTCCATCCCAGCACGGGAAAAACAAAAACAAATGCACGATCACATCAATGCAAATGCCATTTAAAGGTGCCATTCATTCTTTTGGGTTTCAAAGATTTTTTTTTCATCCAAACTGGCGTTTGATGAGAAACTTGAGACTTTCCTGAGCATCTCCACTGAGGAGCACGGCGCCGTGCTCATGGGAGCAGGAGGCAGCGGCGTGCGGAGAGAAAGTCCCGAAGATCCCCGCGGACCCAGCGCTAGGGGATCTCGGCTCCGCGACAGTCAGCGAGGGATACGCGGGGTCCGGACGCGGGAGGGGGCAGACCATGAGTCCCAACCAGGCGTGGAGCTGGCCTTCCCCGTCCCAGGCCTCGGAGGTGGCAACAGGCTGCTCCCAGATGGTCGGGATGGCCAGGGAGGGACCCGTGCCGCCCCACCGCCGGACCTCGCAAGCTGCTGGCGAAGGCAGCCAGAGTAGCGCTGGCGGCAGCTCGCGGGAGGCGGGAGCGCAGGCGCGTAGCGCCGGGAGTCGGAGACAGGTCAGGGCAGCCCATCAGGTCCCGCCTCCCTCCTTGGGGGGGGGCGGGATTGTGGTGACGGATAGACCTCAGAGCCAGTCACGACAGGTCTGTGTTTCTGAGGGGCCAGCTTGGCGGAGCGGCTCCAGAGGGGGCGGGGGCGTGTGCGGGAAGCCTCTGGGTGAGGGGCGGGGATTCATGGAGATGGACAGCGTTTCCAGCCAGTGGGAGACGGGAGCCGTCCCGTTAGCGCTGGATTCCCGCGGGTAGGGCGAGGCGGGCGGCGCCGTGGGGATCCCGCGGCCAGTGAGGGCTCCTCCTGACTCGGCGCGGCAACATGGACCGGATGGCCAGCTCTATGAAGCAGGTGCCTAACCCGCTACCCAAGGTACTGAGTAGGCGCGGGGTCGGCGCGGGACCGGAGGCTGCGGAGCGGGAGAGCTTCGAGCGGACTCAGGTGAGGACGTGGAGGAGGGACCCCGGGGCATCTCTGGGGCAGCCCTAGAGACACGGTGGCTGGGACGGTGTTGGAAGAGAGAAGGTGTCTTGCAGGCCCAAGAGAGGTCTGGGGAAGGGAAGCTGTGAGCAGAGGGATCGGGTGCGCAGACCGAGGCGGACCCAGGAGTCGGGGACCCAAGGACACCCCTGCTGGCCTGGCAGCGGGCAGGGCTGCGAGACCCGAGCGGCCGTGGGGAGTCGTGCCGGGTAGGCACCGGGCAGGGGTCACCCGAGGTGGCGGGAGGGAAAGTTGCCGAGAAAAGGGGTGTCCCATAGGGGGCCGCTTGGATACTCAAGTGTGGGTGCCCTGGCCTGGGGACGTGAAGGGTGAGGGGACCTTTCTTCCCCTCTCGATCACCTCTTGGTTGCACTGATTTCTCCCGGAGCCCTGAGCACCCCCTTCTCGGCGCCTCTTGCTTGGCTCCCTCCAACCCCAGCTGTCCGCCCTCCGAGGGCTGAAGGGGTCTGAGCGCAGAGAAGGAATGTAGGAAACGCGAAGGGCGGCCGAGCTTGGAAAATGACTCGGGGCTGGAGGAGGGGCACAGGAATCGGGGCGTCGAGCCCGACTCCCCGCTGCTTGTAAGGATGAGCTCCCAGTGGTCCCTGGAGCCCTGACTTGGGGTTTTGGTTTCATCCCCAAAATATGCCTGACAGCTAATAGCCAGATCGCCCTCCTATTGCCTGGCCTGACCAGGGCTGGGAGCCAGAATTCCTCAGTGTTATCAGCAAAAAGCCACAATCCATTTTTACCTCCTAGTTTTAATGCTTGGTATATTGATTGGACTGAATAAAGCTGACATGTTTATGGTATTCCTCAGTTCACTTGTATATAAAATCCATTTCGAAGAGTACAACAGTTCTTTTAATCCCAGTGCCAAAGTTGTATGGGCAGATTTGTTCTCCGCTTTTGCTCCCAGTGGAACCTTTGAAGATCCAGTTGGGTTTCTACTGCCAAGGGCTGGTTCCTCTCCCTTGTGTTGTGTAAGTAGAAAAGATGGAAAAGATAGTGAGGGCCTGAGTGTTCCATAAATGGAATCTTGCGAAGAATAAAGCTTTTTGCCCTGGGAGATCTCATCTTTCTCTGATTACTAAAACCTGTGGCCACACCCACAAGCCTTTGGAGACTTTTAAGTGGGGTGATCCTACTCAGGAGGGGAGACAGAGATGACCTTTTACAGTACCACCCAGGGTCCAGCTGAGTTTGGGGCTGTCATCTGGACTCCTGAAAAAAAGTTTTCTTTTGGCCGTAAATAGCTGCCTAGACATGTGAGACTTTCCCAAATTATTGAAAGAAAAAGTAGTTGTAACAACTCACTTTTGGAGTGTTAGATAAGTAAAAACTGGAGCGATAGGGAAATATGCACAAGAGTTTGACCCACTATAATGATAGAAATTAGGTTTGTGGACATTCCCAACCATGACCAGCACATCCCCTAGCCATCTAAGGTTAGCCCTACAGGGAGAGTGTAGCTCAGTGTTTTGCAATATCTCACACTCTGTGGAACACTTGTACTTGGCTAGATTTCACTGTGTGTGTGTGTGTGTGTGTGTGTGTGTGTGTGTGTGTATGCACACATACAGCAGGTATAGATTGGTGCAGTAAAAGAGTTTTTCTGTTGTTGAAACTGTGGGGGGAGTAGGAAGGGGAAAAAAAGAAAAAGAGCACCATCCTAAAATATAGCATTAGTCCATCTGTGGAAATTTACTTTTTTACTGGCTACCCATCAAACGTATTGAGATATAAAAATGAGTTAGAAAAGTTTAATGAGTTAAGAGACCAAGAGAATCACCCAAGATATACTAATAATTTAAACTAATTATGATGTTTGGCACTATTCCAAATATAGTACTTTATTGTATTATTTTCTTTAATCCTTGACGAGAACTTTTGAGGTGGTGTTGGCCATGTTGTGCTCCTGAGGAAACTGAGGCATAGAGAGGTTAAGTAACTTGAAGGAGGTCACACAGCTGCAAGTAGTCCCAACCTTTAACCACTGCTTGCAGTGCCTCAGTACTAGGCAGAGCCTTGGCATTGGAGTGAGAACACATTTCAGATTTGCAGCTTGGCATGTGTGATGTGTATGGGCCTTGTGTCCTCAGACAAATTGTCTGACCTTTCTCGGCCTCGGTTTCCTTACAGTAAAATAGCAATAATACTTCCCTTTTGGGATGATTGTGAGGATTAAATTAAATGATACGCCTGAAGGCATTTTTGTGGATGGTGGTGCAGCGTTTCAGTGGTTACTGTTGTAATCTGGCTGGGGAGAAAGTACACAGGGAGCAAATGTGTAACTGGCTGTGCAGGCTCTGATGAACTTCTGTAGAGAGATGGAAGGTAATAGGATCATTACCATGGCACTAGGACGAAGGCCAGGCTGCCTCCCAGCACTGCACAACACTCTCCTGCATGAGTTAGCACTTGCCTCGTAGGGAAGAAGGACAGAGCATTCCAGCCACCAAGAATGTTAGAAAGAAACGCTAGAGTCAGAAACACAGCGGAAGTGGGTGCAGTCAAGACTGATTGGCTGAGACTAACAGAAGACGACATTGGCCAGTTTCAGTCCCCTGTCTGATCACCATTTCTCTCTGTGGCCCTCAGTAAACTCAGCTTCCTGGGGCAGGGCTGTGCCTGTGTCCTCTGTTGCTTGAGGCTTGCAGTCAGTGGCAAAGGGACTGTAGTCCAGGGTAAAAAATTACTGTTTAGCCCAGGGAGGGCAGCCCTGGGCCTGGGTAGGTACCTCAACCTTGGGTTGAAGGAGACATAAGTAACTACTTGATCTTTTTTTTCTGATGGCCCCAAGTTTCCTTCCCAGTCTAGCTTTGGACCCCACGTGCACTGTAAGGCGGTCTACCACCCATTTATGGACTCTGCTTTGTCTCATGTCCTGTGTCCTCTGCCTGAACCCTCAGCCAGCCTTGCTTTCTCCCTCCTGACAGCCTCTTCCAGGAAGCCTTCGACCCTTAGCTACCTTGGAACCAGCCTTGAACTTCGCGTGGCCACTGTCCCTGCCTAAGTGGGAACAGCTGACGTACCTGCTGGTCCAGGTGCTTCCATGCCCCAACCACTTCCCTGTTGAGCATGTCACAAGTAACTTCCAGGTGTTAGGGACATGATAAGTAGCTCTTGCTCTGCAGGAAACTGCTGTAATGGTAGCTCACCTGGGCAGCACTTTATAGTTTATAAAGCATGGTTTTAGCCCTCACTGGGGCTGGGTGATAGTTAGGGATGATCATCGTCATCTTGGAGGAGGATGTTGTGACACAGAGTTTGGCACCTGGCCCACGGTCATCCTGCTGGTGAGCCACAGGGTGGAGATTCAAATCCAGGACTCCAGGCTCCAAGCCACAGACCCGTTCCACCATGCTGTCTTCACGGTCGCCAGGAGGGTGATTCTGGAATGAATCATGAGGGCTGCCAATCACAGACCGACAAAATGCCCTGACTGTATTTTCTGAGCCAGAAAATGGTTTTCTCTCTGGTTTGTTTATTTTCCCAGCATCCATTTAGGGAGCACATACCATGGAGGGGACACGGGTGAGTAAGACAGAGACTGGCCCCAGAGGAGCTGTGAGTCAGCAGGAGGCGGGCTGAGCGGGCTCCTAGGTGGTCAAAGGATGCTTACCAGCATCACCAAAGCCTTAGAGCTGAAGTCAGGGTCTCAGGCCCCGCCTGCAACACTGATTTAGAGCTGCCTTTCAGCCAGTGCCCCAGTCTGATCAGCGATGTCCTGGGCTGGGTGAGCATGGGGTTTGGGGAGGGGACTCAGGCTTCAGAGTCAGAATGTCTTTGAGTGAAGCACAGCACAGAGTCAGGATCAAAATGCATCATGCAGCAGGAAGTCAGGAGAAGTGGGTTCTATAGGGGAAGGAAAAGAAGCATTTCTTTTTTTTTTTTTTTGGTACCGGGGATCGAACTCGGGTCCTTCCGCTTGCGCAGCAGGCAGTGAAACCACTGAGCTAAATCCCCAGCCCGAAAAGAAGTATTTCTTGAGGGCCTGCTGGGCGCTAGGAGCCTGCCAGGTGATTTAGACCCATTATCTCACTTAGAATCTCAAGTTCACATTCTTTGTGTCTTGATAGCTCAGATTCAGAGAGGCTCAGTTAATTTTTCCATGGTCACACAGTGAATAAACAGAGCAGCCAGGCCTCAAAATCAGATGGCAGCTGGGTGTGGTAGTGCATTCTTGTAGTTTCAGCTACAGGAGGGGAGGCTGATGCAGGAGGAGCACATGAACCCAGGCGTTTAAGGTCAGCCTGGGCAACATAGCAAGACCCTGTCTCAAAAAAACAAAAACAAGCCAAGTCTGGTGGCATACCAGCACTATATGCCCAGCACTCTGGGAGACTGAGGCAGGAGGATCACAAGTTTGAGCCTAGCCTGGGCAACTTAACTAGACCCTGTCTCAAAATAATAAAAAAGGGCTGGAGCTATAGCTCAGTGTGAAGGACCTGGGTCTAATCCCTAGTACTGCAAAACCACAAAACCAATAAAACTAAAACAAAGTCAAGGCCAAGTCCTTTCTCCATGTTTAAATTGGGAATGCCTCTGCCATCTTGCTCATGATTTCAGCAGATGCTCAACTTTAAGTTCTCCCAGTTGAAAAGTTTTAGGGTAACACTAGAAGGACCGGTGTTTCTTAATCCTGGCCAAACATCTGGAAAGCTCTTTTAAAACAATACTGGTTTTCGGGGCTGACCATGCAGAGACTGTCTCACGACATCTGGGGTCATCATTGACAATTTGTAAAGTCCCCAGAAGTTCTCATGGGCAGCCAGGAAGGGGACCGCTGGCTGTGGCACTCTGTGAGCTTGGGGATGGCTGCGTCCAAGTTACACCTGGGAAACCAAGTTGTCCCTGCTTTCCTCAGGTCGGAAGAAGCTGAGTCTTAGGTTTGTTCTCTGCAAACACAAATGCTCAGAGCCAGGCTGTGTAGCACCCTGAGCCTTGGAACTGATGCTCCCTCTGGACCTACTCCTTCTTGGCCCAGAAGCTCCTACTCCTGCTTCTTGTCCAGGTATAGAAAGCGCACACATTGCCTGAGGTCTGCGCAGGCACCTTCTTGCAGGAGAGGTGCAAGTGAGCCCTGTTTCCCCATTTGCTTTGCAATCAGAAATGGCTTCTTGTGTACAAGGCCTGGCCTGTGCCTTTTCTGTACCCTCTTTACTCCCTTATCTGCAATTGAAAACAGGAAGGAAGCTATGAGCTTTCTTTGGGCTGCTGGCTTTGTACTCTGGTTTTCTTCTCGCTAATAATAATGATGTTCACTGTCCACTTACTATGTGGAAGTGGTAAAGGCCTCACATGAACTAACCTGTTCATCTTTGCAACACATTTATGAATTATACACATCAAGTGCCCCTTATCCAAAATGCTCAGGAACAAGTGTTACAGATTTTTGATATTTTTTGGATTTTAGAATATTTCCTATACATGATGAGATGTCCTGGGATGGGACCGAAGTCTAAATACAAAACTCATTTGTTCCATCTATAGACACATGATGTGTAGGTAGCTTCACACAGTATTTTCAGTGCTTCTGTGTTTGAACTGTCACCCACCGTGTGACATCAGGTGTGGAACCTCCAACTTGTAGCATCATGTCAGTATTCAAAAAGTTTTGGATTTTGGAGCACTTTGGATTTTAGAGTTTTGCTCTGCCCATACTTACTTCCTATTTTACAGATGAGGATGTTGAGCCTTTGAGGGGTTAATAACTAGCTCAGGGTTCTCAAGCAAGTGACAGAGCTGAGATTCAAAGCCAGAACCTGGCCTTACACCATTGCTCTCTGTCCCTCTGTTGCCTTGGCTCCCACCTATTCGATTCCTCTGCCTCCCCAGTGCTTGGGATGTCCAGGGCCCTGTGCTCACCCCACTTCTCTTTTACCTCCTTCTACTTCCTCTGCCTCCCCACCCCGCCCCATGGTTTTGGTTCTCACCTCCATAGCATCATCTCCTTTTGACTTCCCTGCCTAGGTGACCACTTCCCCCAGGATGTGTGCACCCCACCTCCAATCCCCAGCGTAGCCACCTGTCCCCATCAGCTCTGGTGTCAGCGCTGCCTCCCCCTGCCCACACAGCCGCATGCTGGTGACTGTGCTCTGTGATGTCCCTCTGCCCATCCCTCCTCTGCCCCTCACCGTGCCTGCCCTCATTACCTCCTGCCTGGATGGTTGTCATCCCATCCTTCCAGTCCCCAGACAGCCTGTCCAGAGGCACTGTCCTCAGTGCCAGGCCTCAAAGCCCAGGACTGCTTCTGCAACTCCTTTTTTGCTGAAAAAAATTCCTGGCTTTGCTGGCTCCTGAGACCTCGAGTGATGTGGCTCCAGCAGGGTCCCTGGTCCCTGTCCTTTTCCAGCCTGAATTTACACTAGACAGCCCCTTCCTTCCCTGTGCCTGCAGTAGACAATGTATTTGAGGCAGCCAGGGCCTTAGCTAGTATATTGTCCCATTCATCCAAGCCCACATCTTGGCTTCCCTTGCAGATGGTAGGCTCTTGGGGACGGGCTTTGTGTCTCAGTACCCATCTGGGGCCCTGGCAGGAGGCAGGGCTGATTGCCAAATGTGTGAACATAAACAAGTTGGGGAAGCTGGGCACAGTGGCCCACACCTGTATTCCCAGGTACTTAGGAGGAGAAGGTAGGAGAATTGCTTGAGGGCAGCCTGGGCAACATATAGACTCTGTTTCAAAACAAACCACACATGGGCCGGGAATTTAGCTTAGTGGTGCTGCCACCTGCCTCAAAAGTACAAGGTCCTGAGTTTGATCCTCCATACCAACAAAACAAAACAAAACAAAAAAAATACCACACAAACAAAAATAGCCGGAAGATCTGCTGTGGGCAGACTCTTGCTTCCAGAGCACTTTTCCTCTGCACATTTTGGAGATTCTTCCTCTGTCTCCTCTGATGTCTCTAATGATCAGTTCCTACCAAGTGCCCACCCTGTGTGCCAAGGAAGCCCCGGGCCTGCTTCTGAGAGCTAGGCTGAGACCTCCTCAGGGGATGCCTCTGGAATCTAGAACAGAAGAAGGACTCAAGCTTGGTTGTTTGAGTCCAGGATGCTTTGTGAGCATTCTTGAAACATTGTCTTTGCCTTGCCAATGCTTCTTTCTCATGAAGGCAGGACCTTTCCTTCCAGAAGATTTCCCAGGGAGAGGGCCTGGCCATGTGTCCTGGGCACCTGCTTGTGGCTGGCTGCAGTATGTGGGTGCCAGAGTTTGTAGCAGGCCAGAGATGTCAAGCTGAGTGTGAAGTACAGGTCAGGCGCCCTAATCTCGAATCCAGGATGCTCCGAACTCTGAAGCTTTTTGTGCACCAAAATGACTCTACAAGAGGAAAATTCCACACCTTGAAACTTTGTTCAATACACAAAAATACTGTATAAAATTGCCTTTAGGCCAATGAAATATAACTAAATTTCCTCTTTAAAGT
Source organism: Heterocephalus glaber (assembly GCF_000247695.1). The sequence continues at coordinate 14,599,538 of NW_004624740.1, read as the reverse complement.
CTCATCCCTGAAATATCTCCTATGCTTGCAAATATTTCAGAATCTGAAAAAAAAAAAAAAAGGAGCCAGAATCTAAACTGGTTCTGGTCCCAAGTGTTTCAGGTAAGGGGTGGCACCCTGTAATCTGTGAGTGCTCCCCAGAGAGCGAGAACACCTGGCTCTGCTACTAAATTTCTCATTTCAAAATGAGAAGCTGGAAAAGATTTGGGAAGGTCCTTCTAGCCCTCAAATATTTTAGCTTATAAAACTCCTGCGAGGGCCAGGGATTTAGCTCAGTGGTTCCGCCGCCTGCACTGCAAGTTCAAGGACCTGAGTTCGATCCCTGGTACCAAAAAAAAACCCAACAAAAATAATAAAACTCGGGCAAGCCAGCTTCCATGCTATGAAATAAAGACATGCATTTCTACTGAGCTCTCAATTGCCATCTTCAAAGAAATTTCCATATCCCCCTGTATGTGGAACGGGGAGCAGGTATGGGTCTGGGGGTGTGGGGGGCTCTCAGGGATGCACCTCAGGAAGGGATGGAGCCTGTCCCTGTGGCCCAGGATGGCTGAGTCCCTGCCCTACTGGGCTCCCAAAGGTTCCTTGCCTGGCTGCCTGCAAGGCACAGCTGAGGACCACACTGCACGCCCATCCATTGGCTCGCTGACTGCTCTCCCCCAGGACTCAGCACACAGTGTGGAGGAGGCTGGGTGCGGCCCACCAGTGGCCAGTCTCCGCTTCATCCAGTGTGCTGATGGGCTGGAGGGCTGCCCACCTAGGAGAGGGAGCTTGGCAGCCCCACCTCCTGGCAGGGTGGAGGCTGCTTCCTGTTTTCCTGCCTGGGCAGGCAGGGAGGAGCTCTGTTCCCAGCCCTGAGCAGGACAGCCCAACACTTGGGAGGGAGGGGGACCAGGATTTAAGGTGCCCAAGCCTTAGACAGAAGAGAGAACATCGTATTTCTTACGTCAGTAAAGGTTGCCGCTGCCTCCTCTGCTAATTCTGCTCTGAGACAGCTCAGGAAGCTGGTCTGAGCCATTCAGGAAGCCAGCATTGCTTCTGATTTAACAACAGCTAACACTAGTTTAAAGGCATGTTTGTCCATAACCTCTGTCTGACCATGGAACAGTCATGCAATAGATGATTACATACATGGACCCTAAAGCTCAGAGAGGTTTAGTGACTTGCCTGTGAGCACTCAGGAAGGGGGCAGAACTGAGATTTTTTTTTTTTTCTTTTGAGACAGGGTCTCATATAGTTCAGGCTGGCCCTGAACTCATTATATACCCCAGGCTGTCCTGGAACTCACAGCAATCCTCCTGCCTCAGCCTCCCAAGTGCTGGGATTACAGGCATGCGCCCCCACACCCCACAGCCAGAACTGAGGTTTAACCCTGGCAGGTCTGATTCTGAATGTCTTGTCTCGTTTTGTCCCTCCCCTTCCCTTCCCTTCCCTTCCCTTCCCTTCCCTTCCCTTCCCTTCCCTTCCCTTCTCTTCCTTCTCTTTTCTTATTTCCTCTCTTTTCAGCACTGAATATTAAACCCAGAGCCTTCGCACTGAGCTATATCCCCAGCCCATCCATCCATCCATCCATCTGACTCTCTCTATGTGTCTGAGACTATCTCACAGATTACCAAGTTGCCCAGTCTGGTCTCAGTCAGAGGGTACCACCATGTCTGGCTTTAAATGTTCTGCTTTCATAATGCTTCTCTTTAAAGCTAAAGCCTGGCCTGTGGTTGACAACTTAGAAAAGATACAGATTTTTTTTTCAGTGGATTAATTTGTCATTTAAAGTTCCTTCCAGGAGAAAAATTTTTGCAATGCATATAACCATCAAGAGACTTGAATCCAGAATATGTAAAAAAAAAAAAAAAAAACAACCTAATAAAAAAATAAGCAGAAGTTACCTCCTGAAAGAGGGTAAGCAAATGACCAGTAAACATACAAAAAGGTATGCAACTTTATTAGTAATTAGGAAAATGCAAATTAACATTATGAGATGCCACTGTGTGCCCTTCAGGATGGCTGAAATAAAAATAAAAAACAAAACATTTAAAAAAACACACAAAAAGCTGACAGTGCCAAGCATTTTCGAGGACACAGAATGATGGATATGCTCATGGGGCTGTAAACTGGTACTACCACACTGTGAACAGCCTATTATTTCCTGAAATCGAACATATGTGTCAAGAACTCAGCAATAGGCAGGAGGGATGGCGCACACCTCTCATCTCAGCTACTCATGAGATCAAGGCAGGAGAATCCCAAGTTCAAGGGCAGCCTGGGCAACTTAATGAGACCCTGTTTCAAAATAAAAACTAAAAAAGGGCTGGAATATAGCTCACTGTGAAGGCCCTGGGTTCAGTCCCTAGTTTTGCATAACCAAAACAAAACATCAGAAAGAAACCAGCAATTCCACAGCTAGCTATATACCAGACTGTACCAAAAGATATTTGGAAGAATGTGCATAATTGTATTTTGTAATAGTCTTAACCTGGAAACAACCCAAAAACCTATGGATACATAAATTGTAATACAGTCTTTTGCTGGAATACTATATACTCATGAAAATAAATATACTCTGGCTACATTTAACAATATGATGAATCTTAGAAACAAGGTTGAGTGAAGAAAAGGGAGGCAAAGGGACATCTTCTGTATGCTTCCATTTATAGTAGATTCACAGAAGAGACAAAATGAAACACGTTCTTATGGGGACCTGTTTAGCTAGTAAAACAGTAAGGACTAAAGGAAGTGATCACCATGAATGACCACTAAAAATCACCTCTGGTGACAGCAGGGCAGGTTAGCAATCAGGTGGGTGAGCCAGGGGAGTTTCTGATTTTGGCCAGCAATCTGCTGATTAGCTTGGGTGGGATAATTCACAAGCTTAACATTCTTGTTTTGTGAAGTTTTCTGTATTTTTATTTTATCTCAAAATCCAAAGGTTAAAGGAAAAAGATAGGTCTTCCCAGGAAGTAGGATGCAGTGTCTAGGAACCTCCCCTTATCTCTCCTCGCCCCCTTTGAAGTCTCTCGTTAGAGACAGCCTCCATTGAAACCATTCCTGATCCTTTCCTAGAACAGGGGAGCTTTTGATTTGTGAATCATGCACGTACAAGCAACGTCTTCTTGGTACTGCTGGAACTTGTAGCCAGGAAGTTGCAACCTATCATTAGCCCACACTTAGTGTGTTGCCCTTTCATTCGTCTGCCTCCCTTAGTGGCAAAGGGCCTTAAAGTTTCCTACTCCTCTCTAGCGTGTTGCCCCAAGAGGGCTTTACACCAGCTAAGGCTCAGGGGCGTCTGTTAAGTACAAAGTAAATGGATGGTGAAAAGTTCTCAAGGGGAGGCCGAGAAAAGACAGCATGCCTCCAGGCTTGTGAGAAGCTTCTCCAAAGAAAATCAAAGGCCTGGGCGGTGGACTTTGAGGCTGTAACCGTAGGCTTGGGTCCTGTCCCAGAAATGCCGATCACATTGCAAATGACGGGCCCCCATGAGCTGCTACAGAGAATCTGGGAGCATGGGGAGAGTCATCGGGCCATGGTAGAAACCTTGACCTAGCAGGAGTTTGTCCCAGTGGATGGGTGTGGCAGATGCTGTGTGAGCTCTCCTCTCCTCTCCTTGCCCATCCTGGGTTGAAAGCAGATCCCTCCCTGTTTGGTTTTGATGTCTGACTGCTGCCACCTTCTTCCCTCCCATTTTCTGTCATCCTTCAGAAGGAAACACACAGGCAGGAGCTCTGTGGTCCTCTGGGCCAGAGCCAGTGCAGCTTCCTTGGAGCAGCAGCTCAGCACAGGTGCTCCATCTCTCCAGGCTTGTTGTTGCTGTAGCATTCAGAAGAATACTTAGTACAGCTGGCAGTGTCCTTCAGTGGTGGAGACTGGGCTTAGCATGCCAAGATCCTGGGTCCAAGTCTCAGCATCAAAGGAAAAGAAAGGAACTGAATGAACACCAGCCACGTTGGATCCCACTTCTGAACTAGGAACCTTGAATGTGGAAGTGGATCAGCACAAGAGGCCACCAAGGAAGCCCTCCATTAAGAGAGCAGCTCCCTGTCCTAAGCATGGGTGGGTGGTTCCCTCCTGTTTCCCTGAGGGCCCTGTCCCAGGGTGCAACCTCCCCTCTGGGCTGCTCTGCTGATAAGGAAGTGCAGCCTCATGGAGCTCTTTCCTGACCTGCCCCTCTGTGCATCTCACTTAGGGGAATCTCGGTGTCTATACCACTGTGGCCTTCAAAGCTGGCCTTCTCCCTGTCACCGTTGACACCCTCTGTGCTGCTCCTCTGCAGCTGGTCCCAGAGCCCTTCTGCCTCTGTCTTCTCTGGTGCTCTCTGCACGGTCCCACTTCTCTACCTGTCCCCTCTGTCACCTGAACTGTGGATTGCATGGCCACTGTCCATCCAGCCCTCTGGTCCCTGCCCTTGTGAGAGTCACCCTCTTCCTGGCTGGCTGGAAGCCAGCCAATTGCTTGTATCACTTGCAGTTAAAAAATCTGCGCTGTGCTGCTGTCAGCTGAAACCCAATCCTCGCCAGACTTCATGTCCTGCCACCCCTCCCTGCGGCCCAGGCCCTCCAGACCTCACAGTTTTATTTTCCTGCCTAAGGTGCCTCTCCCATTTTGTCCACCTGCCAGACTCGTCTTTCCTTTCAGTGCCACCTCAGATGTGCCCTCCCCTGGGAAGTTCCCCCTGCTCTTCCCGGCAGGTTTATTTGAGAGTACAGATGGAGCGATCTTACCCAGTGTGCGTAGGACCGGAAGCAGTTCAGATTTTGGAATATTTGCATATTTATAATGAGATCTGTTGGGGATAGACTCAAGTCTAAACACAAAATTTATTTATATCTCATGTACATTGTACATAGATTAAAAGTAATTTTATACCACATTTTTATTGCCCCTGCATTTTGTCTGTGACCTGTCACAAAATCAGGTGTGGAATTTTGAGCCAGGTGTACTGCCACACTCCTGTTAATCCCAGCACTCTGGGAGGCTGAGGCAGAAGGACTGCAAGTTGGAACCCAATCAGGGTAACTCAGTAATTTAGCAAGACCCTGTCTCAAAATTTTAAAAATTACAAAGGGCTGGGGATGTAGCTCATTGTGAAGGCTCTGGGTTCGATCCCTAGAACTGAAAAAAAAAATTAGATTCAAAGTATTTTGGATTTTGGAGCATTTTGGATGTGGGGTGCCCAACCTGTATTTCTGTGTCCTGTAACAGTAGCTTTGTCCTTCCTATTCGTGTGCTTGTCCATTCGTGTCTGTCCCACATGGGACTGGGAGCTTCCCCACAGCATTTAAGCCTGCTTTGGAGGCTTCCTCCACCTGCCCCAAGCACAGTGCAAGCACACCATGGGACATTTAGTATTGAATGAGCCAATGATGCCTAGTAAGGGCCCAATTGCATTTGATTGTTGTTACAGCTAAAAAAAGGTATAGGCCCACTTCCCACTCCTAGGCAGGTACCCGACCTGAGGGGACACATTTGATCTCCTCCTGGTGGAGCTGGAACAGAAGTTTTGGCAGCACTGGTGGGGGAGGTGGGTGCATTTACCAAGTGGATAATTTGGTGAGCAGGGCGTATTTTGAGAGGGAGGCTTTGTGTGCTGCCTCAGTACCCCCAGAGCCAGTGGACTAGGAGCTGGTGTTCCTGATGTATGTTCGCCAGGGGCCGATGGCCGCCCCTTGCGTGGCTTGGAAGTGTGAGGTAGAATAACACCCCACCCCAAAATGTCCACACAGTAACACTGGCACCTGTGAGTATGTTACGTTACATGGCTGAAGGGACAGATGCAATTAAGGATCTTGCGACAGGGAGAGTATCTTGGGCCATCCAGGTGGACTCTTCTAATGACATGTGCGCCATTGCTGCCTCTGAGATTCAGGGTGCACATGCAAGGACCAGACCAGAGCCTCTAGCACAGTGGGTGGCCCCTGGCTGGCAGCCAGCAAGGAGACATGGGGACCTCAGGATGCAAGGAATTGGGTTCTACTGACAGCCTGAGCTTGGAAGCCGAGTCTTTCTGGAGGCTGCAGTAGGGAAGGCAACCTTGCTGACACCTTGATTTCAGCCCACCAAGACCTGTGTTGGCCTTCCGGCCTGCATGATTGTGCAAATGTGGATGGGTATTGGTTCAGGCTGCTGAGTGTGTAGGAATGAGTTATAGCGGTGACAGAATGTGACTGCAGGATGGCAGGTAACTCGTGCTCCAGGGCAAGAGACCCCATGCGTCCCCGCATGGCTGCATAGACAGCCCACCCTTTCAGGCCTGCTGCGGTCCTTGCTATTTCATTTGCACTTGCTGTGGCTGTGGGTCAGATGTTGGATTTCCACACTTGGCATGTGTTCACAGAAGTTTTATCCTCAAGTGATAATTCAGCAGCTGTTCAAAACATTTTTCTTGCTGGGCCATGAAGTTCTTTGGTGCAATTCCAAGTTTGAAGATCACAGATATAATTTACTTAACCTTAAAAAAAAATTTTTTTTTGATCAGCTGCTGTGCTATTAAAAAAGCTGGGTGGGAAATCCCATTGTAATGGACCCTGGTGGCCTCTCTGCTGGGAAGAGAGCTGACACATGGACAGGAAGCAGAGGAGGGATACTTGAGCAGCATCCCCAGGCCCAGCCCTGGTGTGTCCTGATGCTATCTCAGGCTCATGGCGGGGTCTGGAATGTCCCCAAGATTCCTGAGCGGCCCAGTGCTCCCAGAGCACTGGATTAGGAAGTCTCACTTCTCCAAACTAGTGGTGGTAGTCAGCTCTTGACTGTAACAAATGCCAGAGATACCAGCTTACAAAAGAGAGGAGGTTGATTTTGGCTCACGGCTTTGGAGGTTTCAGTCCCTGGCCAGATGGCCCTGTTGCTTTGGGACTGTTGTGAGTGGGTGCATCTTGGTAGGAGCAGGGAGCAGGGCAGAGGCTCTCACTTTACGTTCAGGAGGTGAAAAACAGAGCAGCTGGGTGTGGTGGTGCATGCCTATTTTTTCAGCACTCTAGGAGGCTGAGGCAGGAGGATTGCAAGTTAAAGTGCAACCTGGGCAACTTAGTGAGACTATGTCTCAAGGAAGGAAGGAAGGAAGGAAGGAAGGGGTTGGGGATGTAGCTCAGTGTGAAGACCCTGGGTTCAATCCCCAGTACTGCAACAAAAGGAAGGAAGGAAGGAAGGAAGGAAAGAAAGGAAGAAAGAAAGAGAGGGAGGAAGAGGATGGGGGTCCCTTATCTCCTTCCAGGCCATTCCCTCATGACCTAAAGACCTCTCATTAAGCTCCACTTCCTACAGGCTCCCCCACCTCCCAGCAGGGCCACCCTGGGATGGAGCCTCTAACACATGGGCATTTGGGGGCCCCTCCAGATACACAGTACAGTGCTGTGCATCTCTCTGTCCTGCCCCATCCCTCCTGGTCTTCAGTCTGGGTCTGAGGGTGTTGGACAAGATGGCCCCATAGGCTTGGAGTGGGTGATTCTGGGAAAGGGCGGGGACTAGAGTCACCACCTCCCTGGGGTGCTGGCAGCTGGTCTCTTGAAGGCACAGCCCTGCCAAGTCCACTGCCTCTTCACAGCCCTTGGCCCTTGTTACTCCAGCTCTGCTGTCCCCACAGCAGCTTTAGACACTAGATTCTCTTTGGCTGTCCCAGCTCTATGACATGGTTCTCCTGGGTAGTCTTGGCTGCAAATGGGTAATTTTTCCCCCCTTTTATGGTGCTGGAGATGGAACCCAAAGCCTCATGGGATTTTAGTAACCCAAGCCTTTCAATGGGTAATTTCAATAGGCCTATGCTCCCTGGAAGAACTGACCTTCCACAGTTCTCACTCAGAACTTAACGCATGAAGAAGCCTTTTGCAGTTGGTCACTTTTTCCCAGACACCATCTTCTGCTCTCTACTTAGGGCTGTCACATACAGTTGCACAGGCTGAGCACTGGACAAGTTTGGGGTTCTTCTGATCCTGACCTTCCCAGTGTTCACTTTTGTAGCATACAACAAAAATTATTTTGAAAAACCTTTTGATTCTAAATCTGAAGGCCACATGTAGTGTCATAATGTAGTGCGAGACAGTAAACCTGAGGCCCAAATGACTACACCCATTGACTTCAAGGATGTTAGAGCAGGAAGAGATTCGGGAGATTCCTTAGGGAATGATTGGAAGTCCAGGGCCACAGGTATGCCTCTTTACCTTTATTTAGGCCATGCTAGGATTTTAACTGGGGACCTTGTATTTGCACTATACCACCAAGCCCTCTTTACACTTTGGAGACGTGGTTTCTGATTTAATCCAGTTCCCTAAAGGAGATTGTTGAATAGAAAAGAAAAATAACCTGCGAGGGGTCCACACCACAAGTCAGTGCCCAGTGCCAGGAGACCCCACCTTAAGCCTTGGGTCCTGGGTAAGCCCTGAGCTCGGGCTTCGGGGACAGACGGTTCACCTGCTGTGGGTACCAGGCAGACTTTTATACATACCACGCAGGCCTGGGCCGATCCAAGTCGTTTGCATGGAGAGCCCTTGCAAGAGCCTCGGTGGTAATAAAACCCCGCATCTCACAGGGCTGTTGGAAGGGTTAGGGAGCTCCATGTGGGAAAAGTGCTTTCCATGCCAGCCTCCGAGTGACCATGTAGCACAGTCTTCCGTGATGGCTTCGTTTTGGGGGGGCTGGGAGACTTTCGCATGGAGCAGGTGCACAACTGTTAAACATAAATGCAAAGGTCCTGGCTTCCTGGTTTATGTACGCGCTCCTCGCCCAGCCGAGGCCTGAGTTACGGGCACCTGCACACGCGCATGCCTCGTGAAGCCCCTCAGCTCGCGTGGGGTGTTCCCAGGTGGCTGCCAAACAGTGGGAGGCTTCCGTGGAGCTGGCCTCCCTCAGGGCTCCCCACACCCAGACCTGAGCATACTGACAGCCTTTGCGTGGCTTTGGGAGCACTGTGTCCTTGGGGGCATCTGCACACTTCCGATTCCGTGGCCTCGACAAAGACGTTGCAGCTCAAATCCAGCTCAGAGGGTTCTACTGAAATGAAGGCAGGATGCAGAGAGGGTACTGGCCTGGAAAGAAGCCTAAGGCAACAGTGCAGCCAGGTGGGCCAGGAAGAACATGGGCTTCACGGGGACTCAGCCCTGGCTCTGCCTAGTACCACTTGTGTGACCTTGATGTCTTTGTTTTAGGGTTTTTTGGGTACACACCTGTGCTCCCTGTTGCTCAGGAGGCTCAGACAGGAGAACTGCCAACTCAGAGCCCAGCCTGAGGCATTCAGGAAGACCCTATCTCAAAATAAAATTTTGCAAAAGCCCTAGGGACGCATTTCAGTGTTCCCTGTGTTCAGTCCTTGTACCACAAAAAGAAAGAAAATTTTTTGTTACATATAGATAGCTACAGGAGTCAGATACCTGTCCAGTCTTGTTACCAAAAAACAAGTCTCCCAATCTAGCTCTTTCCCATTCGCCAACCATTTCCTGCTTTCCAGAAGTACCAGCTAACTCCTCTAACTGCTTTAGTTTGTAGCTGTGGCGATCCTGCCATTCTGGAAGGTATAAAGATCTATCTGCATGTGCACATGTGCCAACCCCTTCCCACCACAGACCTCCCCTCCTCTCTCCCCTGCATCTTAAATCTATGTTATGTGTCAACTATAGATGCCAGGGACAGCTGAGGACCCAGGGTACTTTGATATCTTTTCCTCTCCTGCACGGACTTCTGTTATTTTTGGACCAACTCATTCCTCTGTTTGCCTGGGTTTCTGTTTATTTGTCACTAATTGCTCCAAAGCCACTCCCCCTCTGATGTGTAAACTGCCACTTAATACAGTAGATGTTCCATCAACTTCATCATCCTGGGGTCAAGTGAGAGTTCACATGGACAGGGGCTTTGTAAGAAGCCAGGGATCCTGAAGATCACAGAAACTGGTGAGGACCACTGCTGTCTGGGACTTTCTTCCCAACCCTCCACACTGGAAAATAATTTAAAAGTGTGAATGAAAAGGTGCTTCCTGTTTCTAGGGGAGAAGAAAAGAGTTCTGCTAAATAGCCACTAGAAGACAGTTTCTGTATCAGGCCTGCGGGTGAGGGTGTGGTCATCACCTTCTGTTCTGTACCAGGGGCAGCTCAGAGCCTGGGAGTTTGGAAAATTTGTTTTCATTTATTCTGGGTCCCAGTTGGATAGATGTAGCATGGGTTTTCTCATGGGAGATGGAAAATAAAAACCAAGTGACTAGAGAATCTTAAAGGCCTGCAGTAGATTCCCAGCTGGGGCTCTGTCCTGGCCTCAGGGTTTGGGGCAGGTTGGCAGCAAGACCCTCTAAGCCTCCATTTCTCATTTACAAATCACCTTATGTAATGCACAAGACCGCACACCTCATCAGCAGCTGAAATCCCAGAAGCTCTGGAAACCAGAAGTTCTTTTCAGAGTTTGGGATTTGTCCTGTGTCCATCTTAGCACAAGTACTCACACACCACGCCGCAAAAATAATACTGTGCTTCATTCAGGGGTGTGGCCCAGACCCCCAGATTCCAAATTCTCAAACACACCTGGGCCCAAGAATTTGGGATAAGGGACTGTGGTCCCGTAGTATCTACTCCATTGTGGTGTTGGGAGAATTTAGAAGACAGATTTTATGTATAAAAGATGAAGCATTGTGCTGGGCACATAGTAGGCGCTCAATAAATGTTAGTTGTTGTCCTTACTATTCACTGGCTGTAGAATCATAGGACTAGGAATGATTAGAGATTAACCATCCAAATACACCTTTCTGTGTTCAATCAAGGTCTTGATGAATTACTTTAAACTACAAAGAGTTGGAAGGGTCCAAAGACAGAACTTGGTTCAAATTCAGTCTCTGTCATTTACCACCACTGTGCCATAGGCTAATGAATGCCTTAACTTCTTTGCCTTAGTTTCCCCATCTGTATAATGGAGATAATTCCTATCTTACAAGGATCTGAGCCTCAAGAAAGAGTGTATTAAAATGTATTAATGGTCCTCGAGGGGATGTTCCGAGCCAGGCTTGTCACCTCTGTGGTTTTCTTGCCTGAAAGTTCATAACCTCAGTCCTATGATGAGAAAACATCAGGCAAACCCATATTAAGGGTTGTTCTGCAAAATACCCACTCCATAGACTTTGAGCAAAGCATCAAGGTCCTGAGAGACAGGCCAGGAAGGGCTGTGGAACTGCCACACACTGGAAGAGACTGAGCGGATGGGACAGTTCAAGCAGTATGGGATCCTGGGTTAAACCTTGGCCCAGAAAGGACAGTGGTGGGGAACTGGTAAGATCCAGGTTAGTTCTGTTGTAGACTCAGTAGTGTTATACCAGGTGCATTTCTCAGTTTGCTGCCTTTTCTGTGGTTATATAAGATGTTAATATAGATGGGGAAGCTGGGCGAAGGGGATACGGAAACTCTTACTATTTTTGCAACTCTCTGAAGATCTAAAATTATCTCAAACTAAAATGTTAAAAAGAAAAAAATGTGCATGGCTTGCCAAAGCAGTAGTCAGGACTAAGTAATGTGCGTTCTCTTCCCTCCCTTCTGGGGCTTTCACGCCTGGGGACACCAGACACACACCAGAGGTATGCGACAGGGCGGTTTCTGAGGAGGGACGATGAGTAGTTCTGGCTGGATCAGGCAGGACAGGGCCTGGTGTCTGCTCCAAAGAGCTGCTGCCCATGCGAGTGGCCTTTAGAGGCAGAAATGAGCAGAACCTTTCCACGAGGCCAGCAAAAACCCATGTCACCTCCACCTGTCTAGTCAGGTTTTGTTCCCTGTTGTCTTGTGGAGCCCTGGGGAAGGTTGCCTACTGTAATACAGGATGATGGGCTGACATCTGGACTTATCAAGGAGAGGGTCGAGAGGGTTTAGAGCGGTGGTCAGTGCTGCCCCTCAGTTGGAAACCTTCCCTCAGGCCTCCAGAAGAAGTGTCCATCACTCCCCAGGGGACTCATTTTGTACCTTAAAGGGCCCTTCTTTCTAGGGAGGACCTCCAGGTCCCATGATTTGTGTGCCTGGTCTGCCTATGAGTAGGGTTCTTGTAGAAGCCACTGAGGAAAAGTGTTAGGTGAATGAATGATTGAGTGAGTGATTAAATGAAAGGGGGTAGGTGAATGAGTGCATGAGGGAATGGTTGAATGAATGAATGATTGACTAAATGGAGTGAATGAGTAATTGAATGGCGGATTGAATGAGTGAGTAGTAAATTGAGTGTGAGTGATTGAATGAATAAGTGGATGAATGAGTGAATGGATTCCCTATGTAATATGTGGGATCATTGGACCACATTGTTGGTCTCCATCAGGCTCTTCTCCAGGATGACTTGGGAAGTGTTCAGGACAAATATGGCCTTTTGTTATTGTCCCCCAGTGCCTTGGGTGCCAGTCACCTGTCCAGAAAAAGCATTTGACTGCTGTTCGAATGCTGTTTGAATATCTCAGGCTTTCAGGCCGGTTGTCAGGGCCTCGGAGCCCTCCAGCTCTCTCCTTGTTGCTGAGAACTTCTTGCCACAGGAAATCAGGCTCATTTTGAGGGCCAAATCTCGCTAAATATAGCCTCCAGCACAGATATTTAAAGACCTATGCTGGTGATGTTATGTCTGAACAGAGAAGGGGGAAAATAACTTCTATTTTTTTCTGCAAAGGAGAGCAAAGTTCCATCAGGTTTATTCGGAGCCCCAGAAAGGAGAGAGACAGCGTGGTGTCAATGTTTTAATTATGAAGTTGCCAAATGCTGATCCTAGCCCCATCACCAGCTTGGGGCTTGGAGTTAGATTCTGTTGCTAGACAATCATTTCTTGATAATTCCTTCTTGTCTCTATTTAAAAATACCTCCTGTCCTGGAGAATGAGGCGAGTATGCCCTCCCTGCCACAGCCAGGAGAGCTGTGTTCAGGGAGGTGTTGCTGTTGTTGAGAGGGCTCTGCCCCCCAATCCCAGGACTAGCAGGGGGCCAGGTGAGGAGCGCACCCCGAGACCCCCTGACGGGCTGCTCCCCCATAGTATCTCTCTCTGGAGTATTTGTTGACAAGTGGCCAGTGACAAGGAATGGGGCCCTGGGATCTTTCCTGGTGGAGATCCAGCTGTGGATGTAGAGGCCAGGAAACAGTCTGCTTCAGAGAGGACTGGGCAGAAACCCGCTCAGGCAGATTCCAAGGCCTTCTGTGGGGTAGCCAGAGCTGGAGTCTCCTCCAGGCTCCACCTTGGGCTCAGTGGGTGTTTAGGATAACATCTAGAGGGTATAAAACCTTGTCAGGCAAGAACAAGGAATAAAAGCCATTGAATTTGGAAAGGAAGAAGTAAAAATATCTATATTCACTTATGACATGATTTTGTAGGTATCTTAAAGATTCAACAAAAAATCTGTTAGTACCGATAAACAAATTCAGCAGAGTTGCAAGACGCAAAGTCAATACAAACATTTCTGTTTATAGTAGCAACAAAAAGAGTTAAATACTTAGGAATTAACTAAGGAGACTAAAGACTTGTACAATGCAAACTGCAAAAAAAAAAAAAAAAAAAACCCTGAAAGGCATTAAAGACACAAATAAATGGAAACACATCCCATGTTCATGGGTTTGAAATTTTAATATTAAGATGTCAGTACTCCTCCCAAAACAATCTACAGGTTTAATGCAATCTCTACCAAATCTCAATGATGATTTTTTGCAGAAATACAGGAGCCTATCTTAAAAATTCATCTGGAATCCTAGGGAATCCTGAATAGCCAGAATAATCCTAAAAAGAACAAAGCTGGGGCCTCCCAGTTTCAAAACTTACTACAAAGTTACAGCGATCACAGTATGGACCAGCTGAAGGACAGTGATACAGAGCAATGAAATGGGGTAGAGTCTAAAAACAAACCCTCACTATATCATCAAGCAATTTTCAACAAAATGCCAAGCCCATTCAGTGAGGAAATCACAGGCTTTTTTTTTTTTTTTTTTCTTCCCAACAAATTATGCTGGGAAAACTGGATCTCCACTTCCAAAAAAAAAAAGAAAAAAAGAGATTGAACCTTCATCTAACACTGTATACAAAAATTAATTCAAAATCAATCCTTAACTTCAATCTATGACCTAAAACTATAAAACTGTTCAATGAAAATATAGGGCAAAGCTTGGATTGGCAGTGATGTCTTAGATATGACACTGACAACAACAAAATAGACATGTTATGATTTTGTACATCAGAAGATATAATTAAAAGTAAAAAAACCCACAGAATGGGAGAAAATATTTGCAAATCTGATATCTGATATCAGAAATATCTAATAAAGGATTAATAACCAGAATATATGGAGATCTCTTAAAATTCAACAACATGGATAAATGACTTTGGAAACATTTTTCAGAGAAGTTTGACAAATGCTCAGAATCATTAATCATTAAGGAAATACAAGTAAAAAATACAATGAGATACCACCTCACACACCTTAGGGTAGCTACTATTTAAAAAAAAACCCAGAAAATAACATACTAGAGAGGATGTGGAGAAATTGGAACTCATGCAGGATTGGTGGGAATCTAAAGTGGTGCAGCTTTAATATTCTGGCAGTTCCTCAGCACATTTAAAATATAATTAGCATATGATGTAGCAGTTCAACTTCTGGATGTATACTCAAAAGAACTGAAGGTAAAATCTCTAAGAAATATACACTCATGTTCATAGCAGCATTATGCACCTCAGCTAAAATATGGAAACAACCCAAGGGTCCATTGATGGGAATTGATAGGCAAAATATAGTTCTGTATGGATAGATAGATGGATGGATAGATAGATGGGTACTGTTGAACCATTAAAAGGAAGGAGATCTTGTCATATGCCAACATGGATGAGCTTTGTGGACATTAATGCTAAATAAAATAAGCCAAGGGCTGGGGATTTAGCTCAGTGGTTCTGGTGCCTGTCTTGCAAGCACAAGGTCCCTAGTTTGATCCCCAGTACCATAAATAAATAAATAAATAAATAAATAAAATAAGCCAGTCTCAAAAACACCAATACTATATGATTTCCCATATCTGAGGTACTGTGTACTTAGTCTCAGAGTTATAGTGACAGAACTGGTGGTTGCCATGGGCTGGCAGGGAGAGAGAATAGAGTGTTATTATTTAATGAGATACAGTTTGAGTTTTGCAAGATGAAAAGAGTTCTGGAGATGGATGATGGCCATGGTTGTACAGCAGTATGAAAGTACTTAATACCACTGACCTGAGTAGTTAAAATGCTAAATTTTATATCCTGTGCATTTTTCTCACAACTTAAAAAGATTGGAAAAGAAAGCAAGACAAATGACATTTTTTAAAGATGTATTAAAAACATGAGATATGGGCCAGGGATTTAGCTCAGTGGTTTCGCCGCCTGCTGTGCAACCGCAAGGACCCCAGTTCAATCCCCGGTACCAAACAAAACAAAAACATGAGATATAATATGCTTCTGGAATTACTGAAATTTTTCATTTCTAATATAGCTCATTAAATATCTTCTTAGAATCACAGAATAATGTATAAGAACCACCACCAGCCCCGCTATAAGACTTATTTCCTGCTATATTTGAAGCTGAAGTATTCTTAAGGGTCTGTTTTTGCTGTTAAGTTTTCTGCTTGATGATCCTCTTATTTTCTTTGCTATCTTTTCCTTTTGCCTTTTTTTGGGTGAAGATTCTAGTATTTCAAGGCCACATTCAAGGACTATTTGCTGATGCTTTAGGTGTTTCTTCTTAGTGTCTGTTCAGGAGAATTGACTTTGCTTCCTGTCATGTCAGTGTGGCTGCAAACAGTGACCTTGAACACAGCAGGGGGACAGTGCCAGGTGCATGCGAGTACCATGGTGAGCGCCTTCCCGAGCCATAGCTTGGGTCCCATCCTCCACTGCCTGGGTGGCTGGGGTTCAGGATGAAGGTGGAATGGCAGACAGAAGAGGATTAGGATCCTGCTTCCTCCTCACAGCTCACTCTTTCTTCAGCATTTTGATGCTGTTATTCCATTGTCTTTAGGTACTTAATTAGTCTAATTGTTGATCCCTAATTTCTCTTTCATATTTCCTGTTGGTTTTTCTTTCTCTGTTTTTATTTTCATTGATTTTCTCAGCTTCACCTTCCTATTCACTAATTCCCTCTTTAGTTGCATCTAAATCTCCATTTTGATTTCTAGAATTTCAGTTGGTTCTTGTAAAAATCAGCTGACTCCTTTTCTAGTGTTTTCTTTTTGCTTGTGGTTTCTGTTCCTTAATCTCTAATATAAGAAATAAAGCAATTCTTTTTTTTTTTAAAGCAATTCTTTTTAAAATGTCCCTTTCAGGGGACCATTGGTATATGATTTCACTCTGTTGAATCTGCTGTTTTTGTAGCATTTGATATTTTCCTACACTCTTCTCATTCATGTCTATGGGATTATAGTCTGTGGGGTTCTGTATGTGCCTTGACTGTGGAGGTATCTCTTGGGACACTTTTATAGTTGTCTCTACCAGGTCCTACTGAGCCTACTTGTCCAGGTCAGTTTTTCCCCCTGATATGGAGATTGAACCTTGACCTTTTATTTTGAGAAAAGGCAAGGTCTTTGTAAGTCACTAAGTTGCCCAGGTGGGATTTAGAACTTGAGATCCTCCTGCCTCAGCCTCCCAGAGTTATCCAGAGTGCTGGGGTAACATATGTGTGCCACCATAGCAAGGTCTAAGTCAATTTGTATTAGTTTTTCAGGATAGGATTTCCATGCAGTATGAGTAGCAGGGGGAACCTGGTGTACCTGCACAGCCCAGGCCAGAGATTCTGGCTTCTGGACTCTGCACCAAAGGCCTGGATCCGGAGGCTTTGCACACTGTCTGTGGTCTCTGCGTTGGTCCCTTAGCTGGCATATATCGGGTTTGTTTATTCTGTAGCATATTTTCAAATCTCATTTGCTGCAGTTGCGTTGTGGTCCCTGGAGATGCTTCCAACCTCATCTGTGTGTTAATGCTAGTTGAAATGTGTTTTCCCTACCAGAAGAAGTCTTGGTTCCCTACTATTCATCTTCTGCAGAGCAGCCAGAGAGACTTGTTTGAAAAACAAATGAAGCCAGGCATGGTCGTGCACGCCTGTAATCTCAGCACTTGGGAGGCTGAGGCAGGAGGATCACTTCGAGTTTGAAGCCAGACTGGACTACAATAGTGAAGTCAAGGCCAGCCTGAACTACATAGCAAGACCCTGTCTCAAAAAACAAAAGAACAAAAAACAAACAACATAAACCAGTTCACTTCGCTACCCTGCCTAAATCCTTCCATGGCTTCCTCATAGCTTAGACTGCAGTCCACCTTCACTGAGGGACACTGAGGTTCTCCTCATGCTACCCCTGCCACCCCCATCAGCCTCTTCTTGCCCACTCTGTGCTCTCTGCCCATCTTGCTCCCATTCTAGAACCTTTGTGTCCTGCTGTTTGTTCGGTCTCTTGAACGGGGCTTCTTCTGACCCCCCCAACCCTAACTTTCCGTCTCATCAGCATCTTGTTGTCTGCATAATACTTGTCCCTGGTGGAATAACGTTGTTGTTTATTGGGGATCTGTCTTCCTCCCATCATGAGTGCCATGAGCACCGAGAAGAATCCGCCTTCCTGTTGGATCCTCAGCCTCCACCACAGTGTGATGGCTCAGGTCCCTTCTTGTTGGTCGTCCTCATGTGTTGTCTTGGCTGTCCTTTGGCTGGGTTCTGGGTGCTAAGCTCTGTGTCCATCAACCAACAAAAATAATGTTTCTGAGGGCTTCCTGTAAATGTCAAGTATAGATTCAGATTCTGCTCTCAGGGAGGTTCTCTCCTGATTGTGGGGACCTGTCGTCTTCTTTGCCTGTTCTACAGAGCTGTGCCAGGACTTGGGATGAGTGGGCTCATTAGGATGTTAGGGTGCTCCCAGCAGTGCTCCACATTCAGTGAACATGGTTTCCCAGGTACTGGTCAGGGATCAATTGGCCTTGATTGCCAAGTTCAAATCACTCCTAGACCTGAGCTAAGTGTCACCGCTGTGCACTGTGTAACCACAGCAGCCAGGATCCCCGAAAAGGACCGGAAGAGCAGCCTGATCTGTTGCCTGAGGCTGTCGTGAAGGAACTCAGAGCCGCACTGTGGCTTGTAGTCCTTCTTAGCCTGACAGCTGGAAGAGGAGAGAGGGTTCCGGAAGCCAAGCCGTGAGGAATCCTCCTTCAGGGGCCTGGAGGAAGGCCTGAGGGGAAGAGGATGAAGGCCAGAGCAGAGGGAGGCACCATGGCCGTGTCACAGGCTGGATTCTTCTGTGGGCCTTAAAAATTGGAACGTTTTCTTAAAAATTGGAACTTAACTCTTTATGTAGAGAATGCACTCTGTGTCCTTCACCACAGTCCTCACCACCCCACTGTCACCCCTGACCAGCCTACACTTGGTTATGGAACCAGCCAGACTTCGCTTTGTCCAGCGAAAACCCAGTAGAGTCCATGGAAAAAGGTCTTAGACTTACCCAGCAAGTTCAGCATAGGGAATAAAAGTGCTGGGAACAAGGTACATAAAAATCAATAGTATATGTGCCTATATAGCAACAGCCAGCTCGAAGTGTAATCGAAAACAGAACCTGTCCAGCAAAGCAGCAGATTCTTTATACGAATCTGTGAGGGGCCAGGAGAGTAGCTCAGTGGTCCAGCACTTGCCTAGCATGTGTTAGCCCCTGGACTAAAAAAATGTGAAATCTTCACTCAGAGTGTATTTTATTTTAAATTTTAAAATTTAAATGTATGTATTTATTTATCTTTGTTGTGCTGGAGATCAAACCCAGGTTCTTACACACACTGGGCAAGTGCCGTAGCACTGAGCTGGTTTAATGAAAAGGCTCCTCCCTTCCACTCCTGCACCCTACTGCCCCAGCTCTGAAGGGAAAGTAGCACACCATCCAGCTCCTGTGTCATCCATGTCTTATTTTCATATACAAGCAAATACAAATATGTTGTAATATTACCTCCCCCATTCTTTCTATACTGTGATGATTTCAAATCTTTTTCATTAAATCAAATATCTTGGCTTTCTCATTCCTGTTT
The DNA here is from genome assembly GCF_000247695.1 of Heterocephalus glaber. Next base: position 14,580,566 of record NW_004624740.1, on the reverse strand, counting down.
ACATCTGAATAGTAACAGTATTTATTTTTAGATAAGACCATGAGTGAAATTGTCTGGGTTTGAAAAATTGGCTTTACTACTGTGATATTGGCCTAATAACTTACCTCTCCATGCCTCACTTTCCTCCTGTGTATGTGTAGGTACCTACTCCTATTGTGAGAATTCAGGGAGATGATGCTTATAAAAATGCCTAGAATAATGCCTGGCATTTAATGAGCCCTCTAAACATTTGTTGGTTTTCTTCTTATTTTTATAATCATGAGTCCTATAAAAGCAAAATCGGGTCAAGGGATAAAGAGTGAATTAGGTGAGTGTTTCAGATGAACATTATAAAACTTTACTGAAAATTATAAAGCAGATGACTTAACAGAGAGACATTCTTCGTTTCTGAATGGAAAGACCTGAAATTTGTAAAGATTTCACCTCTACTTAGTGTACTTTTTGTTTGTCCCATTTGTAACCAAAACCCCAATAAGATTTCTTCTGGAGGGCCGGGGATTTAGCTCGGTGGTTCTGCTGCCTGCCTTGCAAGCACAAGGACCCGAGTTCGATCCCTGGTACCAAAAACAAAGAAACCAAAAAAAAAAAAAAAAAGATTTCTTCTGGGACTTAAGTTCTAAAATGTGAGTGGAAGAATAAGTGAGAAGAACTTTAGAATTTTGAAAAAGATTGCAGCAAGGAGAATCCTGCCTTACTAAATATCAGAACACATTTTAGCCAGGGGTAGTGGTGTGCACCTGTAATTCCAGCACTCTGAGAGGCTGAGGCAGGAGGATAGCAAGTTCAAGCCCAGCTTGGGCAGCTTAGCAACTTAGTGAAACCCTGTCTCAAAAAAAAATATGAAAAGGCTGAAGACATCTCAGTGTGAAGGCCCTGAATTCAATCAAAGTACTACCAAAAAATATTAATGATTAAAACAGTGACATCAATAATCGCTTAAAAATAAACAGATCAGAAGATAGACCAAATAGCCCAGAAACTCTTTATACACATGTAAATTAATCATTTGATAAAGATGACCTTGGAAATCAGTAGGAGTGGAAAGATTATTTGATAAATTAGGCAAGGCTAATTTGGTTAGCTGTTTGTGAGAAGAGACTATGCTAGAGTAAAGTTTCCAGGGGTGGCATGGAATGAAACCATTCAACAACAACAAGTTAAAAAATGATGCAGGAAGTAGAGGATCTTTGGGTTTTGTTTTGGTGTTTTTTGGTACTGGGGATCGAACTCAAACTTGGGACCTTGCGCTTTTGAGGCAGGTGGTGGAACCGCTGAGCTAAATCCCCAGTCCTCTTTGAGTTTTAAAGCAGTCAAAAATACCACAGTGATGGAAAATAAAAACACTGAATTATGTGAATTAAGGGCTGAATTGTGTGAAGTATGTGAATTAAGGGCTCCCTCGTGATAGTTTCCTGGCAGCTATAAGAAGGTACTGCAAACTAGGTGGCTTAAAACAACCAAAATCTATTATTTCACAGTTCTGGAGGCCAAAAGTCCAGACTGAAGCTGTCAGCAGGGCCAGGCTCCCTCTGAAACCTGCAGGGGCAAACTCTTCCTCACGTCTTCCTCACGTCTTCCAGCTGCTGGTGTTTGCTGGCCATCCTTGGCATCCTTTGCCTTGTAGAAACGTCACCCTCTTCATGTCTCTGTCTTCACACAAGCTTCTCCCCTGTGTCTGTCCCAGTCATTTGGATTCAGGGCCCACCCTTCTACAGTATGACCTCAGCTCATCTTAACTTACTACATTGGACATGACCTCGTTCCAAAAAAGGTTGCATCCTAAGCTGTGAGGGTTAAAGCTTCAAGATATCTTTTTTTGGGAGAGACATAATTCAACTTACATCAGCTTCATCTGTCACAGCATAGGAAAGGGCTTCAGCTCAAGTAGCAATTTGGCCACATACCTTCATTTCCTAGTATTTGCTAAATACATAATAGTAAAGAGAGAAAAACGAGAAAGACCCCCAAGAACAAGGACAACAAAAGAGGGATCATTATTCCGTAAGGTGTTTCAACACATTCTGGAAAGGAGAGATGTGGAGAAGAGGGCAGATGCCCAGGGGCGTCCTAAAGTCAGTGGGGAGGAGGAACTGGTTGAACTGAATTCCAACAGGCAGCTGATATCCTGCAGCTGTGGACTGGGCTGCAGAAACAGACCTGGAAGAGGTCCCAGCCCAGATTCCATGTGGCAGAAGGTTGGATACAGCAGGTGCTGAAAACGAGGTTACCTGGAAGTCTAGAAACTTCTCTCCATCCAGATGAGCAGGTGCAGTCCACCCGCATCCACCTCCCAGGAGCTAGTAAATGCCCTGCAAGGCTGCATATCAAGGAGGCAGCATTCAGAAAGCTAGTGACACAGGCAGAAAAAAGACAAGAGTTCATTCAGATCAGAGTCCACTGTCAGGAGGACAGCAGGTGCCCTCTAGGTGAGAGATGGCAATTTATAAAAAGGGTCTATGAAGCAAATGTGGTTCTCTGAAGAACGCCTTTATGCAGGTCATCCAGCACCCTGTAGCTCTCCCATGGCAGTAAACAGAAGCTTCTCTAGGACACTTCAGGTGTCAGAGAAAAACCCTGCGCAACTTGACATTTAACTGTCTCCTTCGAAAGGCGGGCTCCCTGCCTGCTCTCAAAACTGGCCAGTAGATGAGCTTTACTGTGCACATAGAATTTCCAATTAACTTTTTTTTTTTTTTGGTACTAGGGATTGAACTCGGAACCTTGCACTTGTGAGGCAGGCGGCGGCACTACTTAGCTAAATCCTGGGCCCCTCCAATTAACTTTTTAGAGCCTCATTACTAGAATTAACAGCTAACAAAGGTTCAGCTGACATATAAGGAAAGCAAGAATTTGTATGAACAAAAGAATTAAAATAAACAATTAAGAAAAAGCAGGGCCAGGGATTTATCTCAGTGGCACCGAGCCTGCCTTGAAAGCGCAAGGTCCTGAGTTCGATCACCGGTACTGGAAAAAAAAAAATGGAAAAAGCAATTGCAAGAAACAAAGACAATGCAAATTTGGAAGAAACTGTCAAGAAAATATTTCTTTCTCTACCATAGGATTCAACTCAGTACCTTCACATGGAGCTACATCCTCAGCCCATTTTTAATTTTTTGTTTTGAGATAAAGTTTGGCTAAGTTGCCTAGGCTGGCATCAAACTTGGGATCCTCCTGACTCAGCCTTCCAGAGCGCTAGAACTACAAGGCATGCACTACCATGCCCTGCCAGAAATTTTAAATAATGTTCTGATAGAGTTCAAGAGAACATGCATCATAAAACAAAAATAGAATACCATGGATAGGACTCAAAATTCCATCAGAATATTAGGAAGATAAAGTCAAGGAAACCTCTCAGCAAATTTGAAAAAAAGATGCGGGGGAGGAGTTTGGAGAGCACAGAGATAAAAGAGAATCAATCCAGAAGTTCAATATGAAAGTACTTGGAGTTCCAGAAACAGAAGAGATGAGGAAAGGAAAAAGTTAGACAAGGAAGTCTCCCGGGAGACACATCTGTAAACCACAAGTGCCAGGCACTGGAAATGGCAAAAGACATAGCGGGGCGTGGCCCTGTGAAGGGTTAGAACATCAGGGGTAAGGGGGTGGATAATTCTGCAAGCTTCCCGAGGGGAGAAACAAGTGTCGGGGGAAGGAGCAAGAATTGGCTGAACTTTTCAAAAGCATAGCTGCATGCTAGGTGTCTTGGTCCCTTTTCTGTTGCTGTAACAAAATGAGACTAGGAAATCTATAAAGATGAGGGAATGTTTGGCTCATGGCTGAAGCCCGAGAAGTCCAAGAGCATGGTGCCTGCATCTGCTTGGCATCTAGTGAGGGCCTTCCTGCTAGGTCATCGTGTGGGGAATGGCATTGTGGGGGAAGGCAGAGCAAGTATGCCAGTCCCGCAGTTAACCGTTAGTCCACAAAGAGATTCATCCATTCACATGGGTGCAGCCCATGGCCCAGTCTCCCCAGGACCCAGCCCCCACCTCCAGATCCATCAACTTTGGAATTTGAGGATTACTTCCCAACACGTAAGTGTCAGGGAAACGTGTAAACCATAGCCCTAGTATCATATCCTAGATTAGCATTGTGGGGGGAAAATGATTTTCAATTTATTGTTTCATACCCAGCCAAACAACTGATAAACTGTGAAAGCAGAACAAAGAGAATCTGAGAGAGAGAGAGAGAAGAAAGGATTTATAGAGATGGTCTCCCCCTGCCCCCCTACAGCCTTCACACTGAGCTACATCCCCAGCCCTTTTTAGTTTTTATTTTGAGAGACAGGCTCTCACTAGGTTACCCAGGCTGGCTTCGAACTTGCCATCCTCCTGGTTCAGCCTTCCATAGGGCTGGGATTACAGGCGTGCACCACCATGAATCCTTTTTACTGAAGATGCTCTTCAGCAAGACAAGAGGAAGAGGAGACATGAGATCCAGGAAAAGTGGGCAAAGGGCGCTGAGGGGCCGCCTCCTGGAAACAAGGCACCCCACAGAGTATTTTACACAATGCAGTATTAAGAAAAGGAATGTGTACTGCACAAAGAACATTGTGCAAATAAAATAACAAAGGCGTTCTTGACTCCAAGAAAAACAAAAAACTGAACAAGGATGGAAATGTCGTCATAGTTTCCCACTTTGTTCTGTGCTGAAGTGCATTCGTATAGCCATCGTTTCAACACTGATTATTTACTAAAACGTTGTAACTGCTGAGTAGACTGGGAAGGGGAGGTGGGAGGATAGCTAAGAGAATGTCTTACCTGTCATCATAGGGAGTCATTAGGTGAGTTTTAAAATTAGTAGAGAAACAGCAGTGTAGGTGTATTTAGAAAGATTGAATTTATTTCTCTTGGAAGGAAAAAGATAGACTACAAGACTGCCTTGAGAGAGAGAGGAATTGGGAGGCTGAGAAGGCAGAAGCAAGGGATGCTGGTTCCTTTTTAGAAGCTCTCCTTGTCCCTTGATACTTTTCAGTGGAGGTAAAACTTGTATAGCACAAAATTAATCATTAACCACTTAAAAGAATACAACAACTTGGGGGCTGGGGATTTAGCTCAGTGGTTTTGCCACCTGCTGCACATACGAAAGGACCCGAGTTCGATATCCGGTACAAAAAAAAAGAGAATACAACTTGGTGGCATTTAATACATTCACACTGTTGTGTGACCATCACTTCTCTATGTCACAAGACATTTTCGTCCCCCCAGAGGAAACCATGTACCTGTTAAGCAGTCACTCCCTATTTCTCCGTTTCCTCCGTGCTAGTCTCTGGTGACCACTGGTCTCTTCCTGTTGCAGTGGATTTGCCTACTCTGGAAGTTTCATATGCATGGAATCACACAATATCTAGTCTTTTGCATTATATTTTTTTGCTTAGCATAATGTTTTTAGTGTTTGTCCATTTTGTAGCATGTGTTAGAACTTCATTCCTTTCTGACCAAATAACATTCTGTTTTCATTACATGGGTGATACCACCTTTATTCATCTGCTGAGGGACATTTGAGTTATTTCCACTCAAATAGTGCTACTGTGAACATTCCTGTAGAAATAGTTCTTTGAATACCTGCTTTGAGCCTTAGGGGTATGTACCTAGGTGTGGAACCGCTGGGTCATATAGTAGTTCTGTGTTTAACTTTGAGGAATTACCCAGCTGTTTTCCACTGTAGCTGCAGCATTGTACATCCCCACCAGCTATGTGTGAGGGTTCCGATTTCTCCACATCTGTGCTGACACCTGTTATTTTGTTGAAAATTATAGCTATCCTAGAGGACATGAAGTGGTACTCACTGTGGCTTTAATTTGCATCTCTCTGTGACTCATGCTGTTGAGCATCTTTTTATGTGCTCATTGGTCATTTGTATGTGTTTTTCAGAGAAATGTCTATTTAAGAGCTTTTTTTTTCTTCTCTCTCTCTCTCTCTCTCTCTGTCTCTCTGTGGTACTGACAATTGAACCTTGCACATACTAGACTCTACCACTAAGTGCTCTACCACTGAGCTACATCCACATTCCTTTAAGAGCCTTACATATTTTTTTATTGGATTGTTTTTCTTCTTATTGAATTGTATGAGTTCTTCCTATAGTGTGGATACTAGACTCCTATCTGAGCTATGATTTGCAAATATTTTCTCCCATTTTGAGGTTTGCACTTTCTTGACAGTGTTACTACTTGATTTTTAAAGTGTTATGTATGATTTTGATTTTATGAATAAGTTAAAATTAGTAAAAGGATAAAAAGCAGAGATAATAAAAGTAGTATTTTAGAAAATGCTAAATATGTTAGTATGCAAGGAACTAATATACATTTGTAAGAAAGATGGACTCCAGTAAAATAACTGGATTGGATTAACAACTCAAAAAGGAAGATAAAAATTCATAATCATGTGGAAAATTAGTAAAAATATAAGTTAATATAAGATTATATATTAAAAAATTGAACAATATCAGAGTGTACAAAATAGGCAGTCTTCTGACAATGAAAGTGTGATTTTTTTGGAAGTTATTTGGCCCACTGTATCAACAGTCTTAACATTATTGTTACTCTTTGATCTAGTACTTCAACTTCTAAGAGTGTCTCCTGGTGGGGGAAGTGAAATATATAAAAAAGTATAATACATACACAGATGTTTGCCACAGTGTTAGTTTAGTAGTGCTGTAAACCACCTGACCATATAGGAGGAGGAAACCAAGTGATTCCTGATACACCAAGCTCTTAAGAGATCTCTAATACAGAGTAGGCACAAAATATAAAATCATGCAGCCATCCAAAATTATTTTTAAGAAGTATTTTTACTAACATGTGAACTTCTTAGTCTTTAAGAGAAAATGAGATTAAAAATCCCATCTGGAATATGGTCTAAACACATTATTTTTAAAAAGGTTTCTTTAATGGTAAAAAATAAAGATTAAAAAAAGGAATAAAGGAAATAAAAATATTATGTATTACTTCTGGGTGGTGAAATATTAAATAACCAAAAATATGTTGTTTCCTTTGTTGCTGCACAATTACGCGGCCCTCCTTGGCCAGGACGGTTTTCCCAGGACTTCACTGGCTTGGAAGAAGGGGGCATCTCTAGGTGGAGGCCCCGGATTCCCCAGGTTGTTTGCATCTGAAACTCTTTGCTGAGCATGCTGGGAAATGGAGAATATAGGAAACTCTTCCTCAAGTTCTTTCCTCCTATCACCTCTTTTGCATCATGGATTAAGGTTTCAAAATTCAAGGAGACCCTCAAGATCTCACATTCAAGGGCAAATAAAATCCATCAGGGGTCCACACCTGCAGCCAGGGCATGCCAAACTTTATGTGTGTGTGTGTGTGTGTGTGTGTGTGTGTGTGTGTGTGTGTGTGAAAGGGTGACACTGTTGACAGGTTTTCTGTCAGTGCCTTCAGTACACCCATCACAGCCACTCAGCTGACATCTGCCAAATGACAGCCAGGGCTGGCACAACTGAGTGCTTGTTTTGATGACAACTCTCATCCTGCTTTTTCTTGCAGTTTCCTCGTGGAAATACAGACATAGTCACTGATGGTACTGCGTGGATACCATCTCTGAGTGCCAAGTACAGCCAGAATTTGTGTTCGTACTCTGTATGCATATGCGAACAGTATTTGTGTACACATTTATTCATATGTGTGTGCCTGTGCATGTATAGATAATTTCCCCCAGTGAGCCGGTACTGACTTTCTAACAAGGCACAAGTGCGAGTTTCAGGTGCTTTTCAGGCATTCACTCTGTGTGCTGCCTCCGCGTCCTGCTCCCAGGCTGCCTGCAGGCTGCCAGAAGGCTCTGCAGAGGGAAGGTGGGGTCCTGAGCATAGCTGCAATGTGGAGCTGATCCAGGGGACCTCAGAGAGCACAAAGGAAGCCTTGAAGAGGAGAGTCCTGGCCCCTGGTCAGCAGGCAGCACTGATCCTCTGCTTGTCACCCACATCAGGGACATCCAGGTGTCCCAGGGCCCCTCTCTGCTGCTGCACCCAGGGAGACGCTTGTGATCTGAAGGCTGCTGTTGGGAGGCAGGGCCGGGGGCCATGAAGAACCCTGTCTCCCTGCTGGCTTGGTGCAGCTGTTTTGAGGAGAGGAGCAAAGGCCCCCAAGGAATGGAGGGAGGGAGGCAGCTGCTGCTGGCAGGCGTAGCGCCAGGCCCAGGACAAGGAGGTAGAGAGTTTTTGTGGAAGGCCTGACAGGTGGGGCTTTGTGTCCCGGATGCCCTCATCCAGAGGGGTAGCCACAAGCAGATCTCTTCTCAATGCAGCATCCTGTCATCTGGGCTGCCCTTGGCCACCTTCCAAGCACTCACCCTGCAGGGGCTGCACCCAGGCCCTTCCCCCGCCACCCCTACCGGTGCAGCCCAGTGGGCTCCCCTGTGGACCAGACCCACGTGCCCTTGGCAGCTCAGCCTTGGCTGGGCCTTTTGGGTTGAGGGTCTCCTGGCCATGGGGAGCAGGTCTTGGTTTCCCACCACTGTAAGCACTGCTGGCCCTCCCTTTCCCGAGGATGGCTCCGAAGGGGCAATTATCCCTTCTGCAGCATGGCTCACAGTGGGGCACTGGCAGTGTGGCAAATGTGGCAGAGACCAGTCTTTACCCACAGTTCAGCAGAGGAGAGAGCTTATAAATGACCACAGTAGGTGTAGGGGGTCTAAGGAGGGACCTGAGGACTTTCTCTAGTTGGGGAGCCTAAGCCGACAAAGGTGGCACCCATGAGTTCAGTCTTGAAGTACTTTCACATACATAGGAGGCCACAAGAGAGAAAGCCAGTGGTAAAAATATCCTGTGCAAAGGCCCAGAGGCATGAAGGAGAGCTGGGTTCTGGGCACAGTGAGAGCTTTGGGACCTGGGTTGGGAAGAGAGGAAGGCTCAGGGAAACAAAGCCAGGAGGAAGGCAGGGCTCAGGCTATGTGTGTCATCAGAAATATTAAAGGTGTGTGGCGGGAGAGGCTGGCAGAGACAGTTTTGTGTTTTAGAAAAATAGATTTTACCAGCAGGATAAAGAAGAGGCAAGGGCAGGAGAGATGGGCAAGGAGATCCATCTGGAGGTTGTAAAAAGTCTGGAGACAAAAGCCTTGTGGGAGGGCCAGGGATTTAGCTCAGTGGTTCTGCCGCCTGCCTCAAAAGCGCAAGATCCCCAGTTTGATCCCCTGTATGAAAAAAAAAACAAACATTGTGGGACATGGATGGGGGCAGTGGCCAAGGTCACTTTCTGGGGAGGTGACTCCCGATGCAAGGTCAGTGTCTGTGGGGACCCAAACTAAGACGAATTCTTCCATAAATAATGCTGGAGCAACTGGGTCTACGTATTTGAGTATTATTACTTTATACATTCAGTAAAAATAAATCCCAAGTATGCAAAAGACTTAACTGTGAAAACTAAACCTTTTAAACTTTTAGAAGAAAGTCTGAGAGAATATCTTTACAATCTTAGTTAGAGTAGGGAAAAATTCTCAAGGCACCAAAAGCACAACAGTGAAGGGAAATGTGTATAAAACTGTGAGCTTTGGCACCAAAGATGCCATTGTAAATAAAAAGACAGCTTAGCTTGTGATGGAGAAGACAGACAAAGAACTGGTAATCAGCACATATAAAGCACTAGTGCAGATGTATAAGGAGACAGGCGGGCCAACGGGAAATGGACAAAGATACTAATTGGTGTTTCATGGCAGAGGAACGGCCAACCAGCGTATGACTTTGCACACTCCTTCTATCGGCAAAAGGGCAAAACTCTAACAAAATAAATGCTGCAAGGAGATGACACCACCAGAGCCTTGTTTCCTGGTGTTGGGAGTCTACATTGTCACCATCACTACAGAGGTTAATACAGTTTAAAATGTGCTTATCCAGGGGCCGGGGATTTAGCTCCGTGGTTCTGCCTCCTGCCTTGTAGGAGCAAGGTCCCGAGTTTGATCCCCAGTACCAAAAAAAATGTGCTTATCCTGAGGCCCAGCAAGTTCACTTCTAGGCACTTGTGTACCTAGGATGTGTAAACAGGATTAGTCACTGAAGCACTGAATAATCCATTTGTAAAGTTGAAATATAATCCATAAAAAGTTGAAAACAATGTAAGTGTCTGTCAGTATGAGAATGGCCAAATAAATTGGCATGGTGGAATACTAAATTCACCAAAAAAAAGGCAAGTAGGACTTTAGCTTCTGCTTAGAATAGAAAGGGGAAAAAAAAGAGCAAGAGCTGAAATGGTACTTCCATTTATATACCATTTACATATATACATAGTTTGAAAACATGAAAACAACTCAGCATATTGGTTTGGATGCACACATTGAAATAAATGTTATAAAAACATTCAGGAGAATGATAAACACCAAACTCAGGATCACGGTCACATTTGGAGAGCAAAGGAGCAAGATGGAGTTGGGGAGGATCCATAGGGAGCTCAGCTCTGCCAAGTGTAGTAGAATATTAAGGTTTGATAATGCTTAGGGCTGGGGATTTAGCTCAGTGGCAGTGTCTGCCTTGCAAGTGCAAGGTCCTGAATTTGATCCTCGGTACCAGAAAAAAAAAGTCAAAGATTTGATAATGCTTGATGGGTACCCTGGTGACCTTGCATTATTTCTTTTTTTTTACTTTTCTGTATGATTGATAATAAGAGAAAAGAAACAGGCTTGTGAGGGTCTTCATAAGGTGTGATAAAGATCCAGTGAATGCTGCTGCCCACCGCCATCCAAGGAAAGGCAGGCTTGTGAGAACATCACAGTGTGTCCTCATCCTCTTTATTCACCGCATCTGGCACCATGTGCTTTGTGGTTCTTCCTCAAGGTCAAAATGACAAGAAAAAGCAAATGTTTTGAATTGATTGAGGATATTGGGGCACCCATGACAGCACAACTAGACACTCACAACAGAAGACTTCTAGAATTACTCTAGAAAGTGGCAAGAATGAGGAAATGAGTGTGTTAGAAGCAAGAGGGAGTATTTGGAGGGAGATTCATGGCAATGTGTCTTTTACTGTAATAAATGTTTTAGATATTTAAATATTTACCATACTTTTCAACTATACCTTATAGCTCTGACACTCCCAGTGAATCATTTACCTTCTGGTACTTTGGTTTCCTCCAGTGGACCCTTTGCCCAAGATGTTATGAGGGCTGAATAATAATGATTAGCATCAGGCACAGATGTCTTCTTGTGTTAGACACCGAGCAGTACTTTCCTGCATTTAATCAGCAACCCATGAGCCAGTGAGCAGTATCCCTCACCATGACTTAGGGATGAGGACTTAAAGTCAGATAGCTACATAGTTTGTTCAAGCTTGTGTTGCTGGTTGGCTGCAGAGCTAGGAATTGACTTAAGCTCTGTTGCCTCCCATAGTGGAATAATGCGTGTGACTGTTTTGTAAACCATCAAGTGCTGCGCAAATGATCATTTGTTTCTGTTTCCTCCTTGATGAACTTCAGAGACCGGAACAGTCACTTTAACAAATGGGAAGCAGCTGTTCTTCTTTTCCACAATGCCAGGTGGTAAGGATAGGGAGAGGGTGGACAGATACCCGTGACCTCCAAGCCCTGTGGGGGTTAGAGTCTTGTCTCTCCTCCATATGGGAAAAGGAGAGATTCCGGGGTCCTCCTGTCTCTTTGGCCTCCCTACCCATGCTTACGTATGTACACACATGCTCTGCTGTCCTGTGCAGCCCTCCCACTGACCGACTGAGTGACTTCCCTTCCTGATGAGCCATCCCCTCCAACATGTCCACAGCAACCAAAATCATCATTTTTACTCTTGCTCAGACCACTCCCGGCTCCGAAACACCGCAGGAAAGCCTTCTGGGGTCAGAAGGGACTATGACAGCCCATTTGGACAAAGAGCCCATTTGACACAGCTTGGGTCCTCTGCAGGGTGCCAGCCAGCCCCTCCCAGACCCTTCATAAAGCTGGAGTGATGAATACCTCCTGTGGGTAATTCAGACCCCCAGCCTCACTGAGTAAGACCTCGAATAGACCGTCCAGATCCATTGCATTGTGCCCTTGCCTGACCAGTAGAGCAGGAATGGATTAGCAGCAGATTCCACTAGGGCAGTGATGGTGAACCTTTTAGAGACCAAGTGTCCAAACTGCAATCCAAAACCCACTTATTTGTCACAAAGTGGCAACACTGCAATTAAACCTGAATGCTCAGCTGCTGGGACAACTTGGCTCACAAGCCAACAGAGAGGGCTCTGCATGCCCGCTGTGGCACACATGCCATAGGTTCACCACCACTGCTCAAGGGCAACATGCCAACGACCTATCAGCAAGGAGGAGGCAGCAACATGGTCAGAATCATTTGCTCCTATTTCTGAGTTTTATAGCAAGTATGTTAGAGAAAGAGAGTAAATATGAATCAGTGCCTCCTTAAGCATTCCAAGGTCAATCTCATATGCAACTGAAACTCTTGACTTTTGTGATACAGGAATATTAATGCTCTCTGACTGCAGTTTTTTGTTTTATTCTATGTCCATAAATTGAGGATATTGGCTTAAATAGCTTTTGAACCTTCTACATTGATATATTTAGCAGGTATTTATTCTATCTCTGGTGAGTGGACAGATGTTCAACATGGAGTGACAGGCGAGATGCAGCCCTGAGGAGGAGCAGGTGCTGTGGGGTGAATATAGGGGGACCACCTAGTCTAGAGGCAGCAGGAAGGGGCATTTGGGCTGAAACATGAAGAAGGACTAGGAATTGGCTGGAAGAAGATGTCAAGAAGAACATTCTAGGTGGAAGGCTCAGCAGGTGCAAAGGCCTGAAGATGAGGAAAGTGCTGTTCATTCCAGCAATGGAGCAGGGTAGACAAGGAGAGGAGATGGGCTTTAGTTGGAACAGAGGAGTCTGCAGGGGCAGATGCCGCCCAGCCCTGTTGAGATTGTTAGTTTCATCCTAGGACACTGAGAAGCCTTCAGAGGAATAAAGTACATATGCATTTTCAAAAAGATTCTTCTGGCATGAAGTAGCAACCCCAGAGATGTTCAGATAAGGTATGAGATGGAGGAAAGGGAAAGTTCAGTGTGAGGAATGGGTTGGAGGGGATTGGAGGGATGGGCTAGGAGGATGGATGGGATGGTGGCCACAGAGGCAGAGAAGTGAGTGGAAATATTTCCAAAATGGAATTGTGAGGACAGGGCCATCTGATTAGGCATGAGAGGGAAGGTAGTCAGGGTTGTTCTCAGGACTTCCACTTTGACCACAATCAGCACGATGATGTCATCATGTTGCAGGGACAGTCACATGGAGTTGGGACCTCTGAAGTCTGTGGTCCCTGTGAGATGTTCCTGGTAAGATCTGGAGGTCAGCATGATGCAAGGGAAGTTGTTGAGTGGGTGGTGATTGGAGACATGGGCTAGAGCAGAGAGTCCAGAGGGCCAGGGGGGCTCTGTGTCTGGCCAGAGGACCCCAATCTTTAATACAGAATGGAGAAGGAACCAGCCAAGGAAACAAATGAAGAGGGAAAGGCAGAAAAGCAGAAAAGCCTGGTGCCCTGGGGGTCAAGGGAAGACGATTTCATGAGGCACAGAGTGCAGGGCCACAGCAAACTGCAGAGACCAGCTCTAGTTGGAGGGGAGCTGACTGTGCTGCTCTGACAAAGTACCTCAGAAAAACAACTCAAAGGAAGAGAGATTTATTTTGCCTCATGAGTTTTGGAGATTTCAGTGAATGATCACCTGGCTCCATTGTTTCTGGGCCCATGGTGAGGGAGAGCATCACGAAAGAGAGGGTGTGGTGGAGCAGAGCTGCTCACCTCCTGGCAGCCAGGGAGCGGAGAAAGGAAAGAGAGGGAGAGTGAGAATGGGAACAAGTGAATGAGCCAGCCCGGAAAGAACCAGGGACCAAGATGCACCCCGGTAAGGGGTACCCAACCTCCTGGAGTGTCACTGCCTCCCATGGTGCCATAGCTAGGGACCACACCTGTGGGGGACCTTCCAGACCCAAACAGTAACCTGGACAAGAAAGAATATTCTTTGGATTTTGCAAGTGGAGACTTATGGTTGACCTAGCAAGAGCTGGATCTATGAAATGAGTAATGAAGACAGGTATTTCACGATGGGGAGGGAAGGGGAAGTAAAAAGAATAAGACAAGTTACGTACATGCGGCAGCTCCTCACAGTGTCATCATTAGGTACTGCAAATGTGTACTAATAAAAATTAAATTAATAAAATCAGAACAAAATTAAACAAGTTTACCTGGAAAGGGGAGAGAGGACCATAGCTGGAGGAGTATGTGAGGTCACAGAGCGATTTTTTTGTTGTTGTTGTTGTTACTGGGGATCGAACTCAGGACCTTGCGCTTATGAGGCAGGCGTGGTGCCATTGGGCTAAATCCCAGCCCCCGAAGAAGGACTTAAAAAAATTTTTTTTAAGTTAGAGAAACTTGTTCAAAACCACATAGGGAAGCAAGAAGAATCAAGATATATCATGTACAGGTACACATTCCCTATGATGAATGTGATCATTATGTATATCTAAAATGTACCAATAAAATTATTTTTTTTAAAAAGCAGATAGAGATAAACTAACAGGGAATGGATGTGTTTTTGGAGAGACAGTGTGCCAGGTTCAGTGTGAGGAGAGTCACATGGAGTATGTGTAGTAAGGGTTCTGTGGTAAAAATCTGACCTGGCTCACCTGTGGGAGCTGGTTGCCCTGTGTGTGTGAAACTCATGTTTCTGTGTCTGGTGCCGGACCTTATAACCCACAGGGCCACAGTAAGGACTGGAAAGGGATGGAGAGGAAGGAGAATAAGCTGGACCCTTGGAATCCAAGCTGAAACCCACTGGATAAGCTGAAACCTGGGCCAACTTCTCACTGCCCCCTTGCTTCCAACTTTGATGGTGGGGGATTAGGCAGAGTCCTGGTGCTCTTTGTCACAGGTACCTCTCCTAGGAGTTGAGAAGCTAAGACTGGAGGTGCTGCGGATGTGGCTCCTGCTGCATGCCAGCCAGATGACCTGGCAGATGAGCAGCAATGTGCAGTGTTGCAGCTGGGCCTGGCACCCTGCCTAAGCATAAGGCAGTATGGCTGCTTTGCCATGGCTGCTTTCCACTTTTCAGGCCAAGTGTTTCGTGCAAACTTGGTTCTGCCCTTGGAGGGGAATTCTGAGAAGTATAATCCAGCTTAGCTAAATTGACAATACAGATCCATCATAGAAGGCTATTTTCAGTGTGCTTTTTTGAGGAGGAGGTTTGTTTTTGAGATGGAGCCTCACTATGTGACCCAGGCTGGTCTTGAACTCACTGTGTAGCCCAGGCTGGCTTCGAACTCAAGGCTGTCCTCCTTCTTCTCAGCCTCCCAAGTGCTGGGATTACAGGTATGTTCTACCCAGTTATAAAAGGCTATTTTAAAGCAAACATTTATTAGCATATCCAAACTGTTTACTTATTTAATTTGTGATACTGGGGATTGAACCTAGGGTCTTCTCACTGAGCTACATCCCTAGCGCCCCCCCTTTTTTTTCTGGTACTGAGGATCAAACACAGGACCTTGTGCTTACAAGACAGGCACGGTACCACTGAGCTAAATCCCCAACCCCCTAGCCCATTTTTTTAAAAAAATCTATTTTGAGATAAGGTCTCGCTGAGTTTTAGGATGTAGGGATGATATATGAGTTAGAATAAGGTTGTCCTTATAGAACATAGGTTCCAACTGAGAAGTCAGACAGTAAGCAAATAGATGTATTATACAATGCCAGATTATAATAAGTATTATGAAGAAAAGTGCAGAAAGAATACCAAGTGGTGCGTGAGTGTTGGCTGAGGATGTTATATTAGAGAGGGTCAGTAGAAAACCTTTTTGAAGGCATACCATTTAATCAGAGACTATAAAGAAACCATGGAAACATCTAAGCAGGGCTCTCAGGGAAAACTTTTTAGGTGTAAGAAAGTGTGTACAAAAGCTCCAAGACAAGAGTAAGCTTGTTCAAGAAAATCTAAGGAAGTCAGAGTAGCTGGGACAGAGTGAGTGAAGCATAGAGGGGTGGATGAAGTTAAGAGTTAAGCAGCAGCCAGATCTTTCAGAATACGTAGCATTATTTGACTTGTCAGGTGATGCCCTTGAAGGAAGGACTGAGGAATGAGATGTCTTTAGGTGGCTTTTAAAAGCTCAGCACTGTTCCTGGAACTTAGAAGCCCATGCATATGTGTTAGCTGTGTGCATGCCCAGGAAAGACTCGAGAGGGCAGTAATCTCTCACCTCTGACTGACCTTGAAGCAGAGGTATAAAATTGGCTGGCTGAGTGCTAAAGATTTGCCCAACATGCACACAGAACAACTCAGAGAGTGAGGAAATTATTGGTTTTAGAAGGTTAAGGAAATCTTTGTCTAATCATTAGCTGACCACAAAGTTAACTGAGCAAAGACTTCAGTGGCCACACATGACATAGAATAAACACTCTGCACAATTACCAGGAAAGTCACTAAACAAATATCAACTAAGAAAAGCAGTAGCAACAACAAGCCCTACTGAAGGGACAGAATGTGATTTCCAGAGTTGCCAATTTATATTATTTGAAATGTCCAATTCGGAAAAAAAAAAATCCATAGAAACAATAATCTTTAAAGGCAAAAATCTAAAGAACAAAAGAAAGAACTGATAGAAGGAAACAAGGTGATATATCTTTTACAAACAGGAAGAGGTCCAAGAGATCGAGGGCAAGGGGAGGAGGGGAGAGGAAGGGTAAGTAAAAAAAATAAAAATAAAGGCAAAAATCAGTTGATAGAAACTGTGTCTGAAGAAGCCCCAAAATTAGAATTACTAGACAGATACTTTAGATCAGCTGTTTTAAATATGTTCAAAGGACTAAAGGAAAACATGTCTAAAGAATGAAGAGAAAGCAGGGCATAGTGTGACCCCAGCACTCTGGGAGGCTGAGGCAGGAGGATTGCAAATTCAAGCCCAGCCTGGGCAACCTTGTATCCTAAATAGAAAGTAAAAATGGGCTGTGGACATAGCTGAGTGCAAACACCTTGTGTTCAATCCCCAGTACTGAAAAACAACAACAACAAAAGCCAGAATTAATGGAAATAATGAAAGAATGAATGGAAACTATGAAGTTTCAGATACAGAGATAGAAATTATTAAAAGAAACCAAAAATTGTGTAATTGAAAAGTGAAATAACTGAAGTAAAAAAAAAAAATCACTAGAGGGGCTCAGCAGTGAGTTGAGCAAGTAGAAATCAGTGACCCAAAAGATGGTTGAACTGAGACTATCCAAGCTATAGACCAGAAAGAAAAAGAATGCAGATAAATAAATAGACCCACAGGACACCATTAAGCATCTCACCCTAGGCATAATAGGAGTTTCAGTGACGAAGAAGGCACAGAAAGACTATTTGAAGAAATAATGATTGAAAACTTGACAAATGTGATGAAAACACTAATCTACACAGATCCGAGAAGCTCACTTAACTCCAAGAAGGATAAACTCAAAGGTCCACACTAAGATGTCATAATCATGCTGTCAGAAGCCGCAGACTAAGAGAAGAGTGACTTGTCACATACCTGGGATCGTCAGTAAAGCTAATAGCCAATTTCGCATAAGAAACCATGGTGGTCGGGAGACAGTGGGATGACATTCAGAGTGATGAAAGGAGAAACAGAATTACCAGCAAAGAATTTTATATATGGTAAAACTCTCAGAAGTGAATGAGAGGGCCAGGGGTATAGCTCAGTGACACAGCACCTACCTGGCAAGCACAAGGCCCTGAGTTCAATTCCTGGTATATAAAAAAAGAAGTGAATGGGAGGCCTTAGGTTTGATCCCCAGCACTGAAGGAAAAAAAACCAAACACATACACATAAACTAGAAACAAAAACATTCCTCACCTAGGTAAAAGGAATATATACAAAACCCCCATAGCTAGCATCACTTTTCTTTTGGCACCAGGGATTGATCTTGGGACCTTGTGCTTGCAAGGCAGGCAGCAGAACCACTGAGCTAAATCCCTGGCCCATCATTTTTTTTGAAACAGTGCTGGGATTGAACCAGGGCCTTTATTCTGAGCTATTTCCCTGGCCCTTTAAAAATGTTTATCTATCTATCTATCTATCTATCTATCTATCTATCTATCTATCTATCTTATCTATCTACCAATCAGTCAAACAAAACAGTTGCCTAGGGTGAGCTCGAACTTGCAATCCTCCTGCCTCAGCCTCCCAGAGTAATGTTGGTAATGCCATACTTCCCAGTTTCAAACCTTACTGCAGAGTTGAAGTGGTTACTTCCTCAAGCTAGACTTTCCATCAGCCAAAACTTAACACAGAGTAATCAAGATATGGTGGTACCAGTGTGAAGGTAGCAGTATAGATCAGTGGAATGGAATTGAGTGACCAGGTCTAAAACCATGTCTTTGGTCAGCTGATTTTCAACAGGGCCACCAAGACCATTCAATTGGAAAAGGATGGTCTCTTCAAGAAATGGTGGTAGAACAAATGCACATCCATATGCAAAAGAATGAAATTGGACCCTTACCTTGTACAGTATGCAAAATTCACTGCAAATGGGTCACAGATCAGCACACAAGGACTAAACCTATAAAACTCTTACAAGGAAACATAGGTCTAAATCTTCATGACCTTAGATTAGGTAATGTGTCCGACTAGGCATGTTACCATATGCCTTTATCCCAGCACTCTGGGAGGCTGAGGCAGGAGGATCATAAATTCAAGCCCAGACTGGCAACTTGGCGATTTAGTGAGACTGTCTCAAAATAAAACATTTTAAAAGGGCTGGGGATATAGCTCAGTTTGAAGGCCCTGGGTTCGATCCCCAGTTTGATTTTTTTTTAAAGTGCCCAGCAATTATTTTTTAGTTGAAATATGGTGGTGGTGGGGGAGGCTTGAGATATCGTTCTAATTATCATGTGTCGGTAATACAGTCCATGAACAGCTTTAGATCCGGAAATGCCTGATTTGAGATTTAGTTATTTATTTATTGCAGCACTGGGAATTGAACTCAAGCTTGCACATTGCTAGTGTTCTGTCACTGAGCTGTCCCCAGCAATTTTTTATTTTATTTTGAGACGGAGTCTCACTAAGTCTTCCATGCTGGACTTGAACTTGTGATCCTCCTGCCTGAGCTTCCCAGAATGCTGGAATTATTGGCATGTACCATCACACCCAGCTGGCATGTCTGTTTTTTGAAATCAAAGTGACTGATCAGTCAAGAACTGGCCTTGGGGCCCGCGATTTAGCTCAGTGGTTCTGCCACCTGCCTTGCAGGCGCAAGGTCCCAAGTTTGATGCCCAGTACCAAAAAAAAAAAAAAAAGAACTGGCCTTGTATTTTACAATCACTGTGTTTAATTTTGAATTGGATCTGTGCTGGTGCATTAATGAAGATGTGAAAGGTAGACTTAATACTCTTGAAATAATATAGTTTAATTGATTTAGAATTTTTTTATTTGTAGTATTTTAGTCTCAGCAAACTTGTGAAGCAGGTTTTATTATTTTCATACTAATATTTATGTAAGGAATTGGAAGCTTGGAGAGTTAGCACTTTTCTGAGTAGTCTGAACCCAAGTCTTTGAAATCTCACATTCTTTTCACTACTATTTCATGAATTAAGCAGAATATTTTGTGTTTACTTCATACTCTCTGTGTATGTTTCCACGGTACCTTTTCCAGAAAGTCTATTTTTATAGAATGCTTTTAATACTTGCCCATTCCAGTGACTATTTTAAATAACATTTCTTTTCTATTAATCATATTAATTTTAGCAAAGCTGCCAAAACAGTTTTTAAAAAATCACCACTCATAAACACTGTTAACATTTTAGTATCTCTGTTTTCAACATCTGCCTAAAAATACTCTGCCTATAAATATATCCACACACATACATAACATGCTTGCATATATATTTATAATGTTTTTGCAAAATTGTGCTCATACTTTATAAATGGTCTCACATCCTGTTTCCTGACTTCTCACTTTTTGTGATATGTGAGTAGCAGCACAGTGTAATAGGGGAAGGAGCCAGAATGAAATTCCCTGTTAGCTGTACAACCTGTCAATTACTTAAACTTTTTGTACCTTAGTTTCTTGATCTGAGGGATCTTAGGGGATCTGATCCTAGGGGATCTCTGACATTAGGAGATCTCAATCCACAGGGTCAGGAACTGGCCTGTCCTGAAACCTACCTGCTCTTTCTTCCATTTGCCAGCAGAGTCTTTGCCTACCAGTTTCTGTGCTTGGCATTTCCAGTCCCTGGTCCTGTGGCTGCAATTACACTTGCTGGAATATTGGGTCCACCCAGGCCCAGTTCTGAGTGCTGCTGGAGATGATCATACAGCAGAAAATACTGGTGTCTCTGTGCCCTTCTCATACTTTTGTTTTCCTTCCTTTGTAATTTTCCATTGTTGTGTTATGTGTATTTTTAAAATATGTCATGCATGAGGGCTGGGGTGCAGCTCAGTGGTAGAGCACTTGCTTACCTGGCACAGGCCCTGGGTTCCACCCCGAACCCTATATATGTTGTGGGTTTTCCTATGTATATACATATTTCTGATAGGGTTTAATTTATAAATTATGCACAGTAAGAAATGAGCAGCAATCGCGAATAGTAAAATATGGCAACTGTAACAACATACTATAATAAAAGTTATTTAAAGTTTGTCAATTGTTTTCTTTTTTTTTTTTTGGTTCTGGGGATCGAACTCAGGACCTTGGACTTGATCCCCGGCTGTCAATTGTTTATTTCTGGAATTTCCCATTTAATATTTTCTGACCGCTGTTGACCACAAGTAACTGAAACCACGAGCGTGGAGCCATGGGTGAGGAGACCACGGCATTTCAGACTCTCCTGTTTCTCAGTGCTCTGACTCCGTCCCTCCTCACCCACCTGGCGCCTGCTTCACCACGGACACCAGCCACCACATAGGACGTGCCTCTGCCTCCCACTTTATAACTGTGGACACAAACCCATCCACCTCCTGTTAACATGGAAGGTGGCCTCCTCCTGTGCCCAAATCACATAATCTCCAAGATTTGTCATCATCCCAAATCAAACAAAACTATGTACTCATTAAGCAAGAAGTCCCATCTCCTCTCTGCTTCCATCCTCTGGCGACATCTAATGCACTTTGTCTTGATGACTTTGTGTATTCTGACTACCTCATATCTGTAAGTAGGTCCCATTGTGCTGGCTTACTCCATTTAGCAGAATGTTTCCAACCACACTGTATCATTGTGATATTATGATTATGTATATATTTGTCCATGGTTCCTGGGCTCCCAGTCCAAGGTAGGTCATAGAAACTCTGTCCTTCCCTTGTCTTTCTGTTGTGGAGGGACTGGGATTTTATGCAGAGAGGCCAAGGATCTGGAGAACCGGAACCTCTGGGTGGCTGATCACATGGAGATTCCCAGAGGGTGGTGCACCTGGAGAGGGCATGGGACCTCCGTGCCTGCTCCCAGGCCTCCTCCATGCATCCCTTTGTACCCTTTGTCATGTCCTTTATGATCCAGTAAACACGAGCATTTCCCCAAGTTCCGAGCACCAATCCAGCAAGTCAGTGGAACCTGAGGAGGGACTGCAGGAATCCTGATTTCTAGCTCATTGGCTGGAAACACAGGCTTGAGACTGGCATCTAACGTGGGTGGGGGGCAGTCAGTCTCAGGTCCTGAGGCCTCATCTGTGTGATCTCCCGATGTCTCCAGGTAGGCAGCGGCAGAACTGGACTGGACTAGAGGACACCCTGCTGGTTGCTTGCTTACTGATGGGGAGAAATCCCCATACTTTCTCAGGTTCTAGAAGTCTTCTGTGTTTACTGTTAGGAATAAGAGTGGAGGGAAGACGGCTACTTTGTCCTAGCTGCACAATCATGTATCAGAACTTGGTTTTCCTGGCTGAATAATATTCCCCTGTGAGGACTTAGTGGATTGTTTATCCAGTCATCTGTTATGGACTCTTAGGTTGTTTCTCTCTGTGGCTGCTGTGAGCATGGGTGTCCAAGTTTCATTCTATTTGAGTCCATGCTTTCTGTGCTTTTGGGCATGAACCTCAGAGTGGCATTGCTGGGTCATGTGGCAATTCTGTTTAAACCTCTCTGGGGGCCGCCAGACTGTTTTCTACAACAGCTACAGAGAGCTGTGGTCCCTCTTTTAGAAAGAGCACTCCCTGAGACCTGGTCTTCACCTGGCTTTGCTTTCACTCCTCTGTGTTGCCTTTCACTTGGGACCACCATAAAACCTGGCACCTGGTGGTACCCAGGGGAGGCAGGGTGTGTGGATGGACAGGTGAGATCCAGACTGTGCAACACAACGGCGAGGGTCAGCAAAGGGCTATGGAAGCATCCTGTGGCCATCATACGTGATGAGCCAATGAGACAAGAGACAGGAGAGCTGCCTCTTGGACCCTTAGCTTCTCAGTGTCTCATTTAGCTCATCTATAAATGCTGCCGCCCTCCTACTTCACAGGGAATTGAGATGTGGGAGCTCGAGAATGCAAAAGCCTGAGGCACCACGAGGACAAGAGATGTCAGAGTCCCTGGTGTGCCCCAGCACTCAGAAGTGGGCCTGGCAGGTCAGTGAGATGATTTCTTGCATGCAGCCGTGCATACATCCAGCAAAAATTTATTGAGTGCCCATTCTGCACCATGCACTGCTGCAGAGCTGGGATTCAGCCATGAGCAAGAGCGGTCAAGACCCCCAGCCACATCGGTCACCCAGGATGGGTCCCAGGAGCCCTAGCTCCCTCCTGTGCTTTCAGTACAGCCCTGAACTCTGACAGCACAGCAGAAAAGGTTGGTGATCAGCTTGCATCTTAGGGAGGCATCTCTTACTTTAAGGTGAAGAACAGATTGTAAAATGAAGAACACAGAATAGGCTGGGTACCTTACAAGTCAAGCAGTTAGAAACCATGAAGGAGGGGCCAGGCATTTAGCTCAGTGGTTCCGCTGCCTGCCTTGCAAGCGCAAGGTCCTGAGTTCAATCCCCAATAACAAAAAAGAAAGAAACCATGAAGGAGACAGGAGGAGAAAGAAAAGATTCCAGAAACTTCCCCCTCTGCCAGCCCCTACCTCGTGAGCAAAGAGGCATGGCCTCCAGGCCTCTTGCAGTGGTTCAGAGGACTGTCCTCAGGTGTCCTGAGCAGGAAAGCGGATCTAACGAGGAATGGCACCAGGTGTCCCCCTTGGGCCTACTCTGCCCAGTGTCCAGGCCAAGCACTGGGTGTTGGTTATCTCATCGAATCCTCCCACGCCCCGAGATTACCTCCAGGAAACGGGCTCACGGAAGGTAGGACCTCATTCTGGGTCCTGCCATTCGGCGGGCGTGGTGATGTGGAATCCTTCACTTCCTGAACACCGCTCAAGCCAGATCTATGGAGGTGCAAGAGGGAGAAGCATTGATATTGATGGGATAAGAACTGGCAAGAAACTAATAAAACCTGCCCACAGGCATTTTTTTATTGTTTACTAACAGGACTTAGCAATAAAAGTAACTTTTTGCAGCTCAGCAAGTTTTATGGGCATTAATAGTTCCCTAAGTACTTTCCCATATGGTATTTTGTATTTGACCCTTAAAATACCCTGTTGTGGGAGCGTTGTGTTTATACCCATTTTATGGACACAGAAACTGAGGCCCTCAGAATAAAATGCCTCAGATCACACAGCCAGTGTGTGTGAAGCTTAATGTGGGTGGGGTCTGACAGATATGGGTAGCAGCCTTGTCAAGTGCTTTGTTGTCAGAGGGTTCTAGAGAAGAAGAGACCCGCCCCCCAGCCAAGAGGTCCCCAGCCCATGGGGATCCTCCCCAGGGGAGGAATGGGAATTTCTCAGGTTAATGAGGTCAGAGTTGTGGTTGTTTTCCCCCAAATCTCAGCTGACATACATGTGTTATTTTTCAGTTTTTCACTAGCAAATGAAATAAGTTTTGCCTGCATACTATTGCCACTAAAGGTACAATGGGCTCTTTCAGACATAGGCTATTTGTCCCAAGACCCCTAGTGGGTGCCCGAAACTGCAGGAAGTAATGAACTCTACATACACTATGTTTTTCCCTATGTGTACCTACCTATGATGAAGTTTAACTTATAAATTAGGCACAGTAAGTGATTAAGAACAATAAATAATAACGAAGTAGGAAATTATAACAATGAATTACAATAAAAGTTATTTAAAACTTATGAACTGTGTATTTCTGCAGTTTTCCACCTAAGATTTTCAGTCAACAGTTACAGAAGGTAACTGGAATGCCATTAATGGAGGGCTACTGGATTATCCCCTCTATGCCAATGTATTTCATAGTGGTGGAATTTTCCCTGTGCTTATGCTTCAAGGTCCTAACCAGAGGTTTGGAAAAGCTTCTTGCCTTGGGCGGAGCTTGGAATTAGACAGGATTCTGCCCTCCAAGGGCCCAGTCAGCCCAGCAGAGATCCGCGTTGCGCACTTTGGGGAGGCCAACGTTGCCTGAGAAGACTTTGCAGAAGAGACCGTGTGTGCGTGCGCTTCTTTGCAGGGAGAGAAAAACAGAAAGGAACAGACAAGCTGCAAGGGACCGGAGCAGAGGCTGGGCCACGTGGGCAGGAGTAGGGGGACAAGACGGGACAGCTGTGGGAGCCCCCTGAATGTTAAAGGCAGGGAAGTCTTGGGGGTTTTCAGGAAGGGTAACCTGCCTGCTTTTCACAACAGTCCCTGGCACTTCCCCAGGCAGGGGACCACTTTTAACCCCTGCCTGGAATGTTTTCATCTGTCACGCCTCCCAGAAAGGTGCCCTGACATTGCCCCCCCCCGCCCCGCCCCCCGCCGCGCGCCTTCCCGGCACAAAATTAACCATCACATCGGATAGGTGATTTTGGAGCCTACCGACATCACTGTGCTCCTCCCATTAGTTTTGCCACGGGCTTCCATTTGCATTCGCCCTTTCTACCCCTGGATTGTGGGTTTACCTGGTGACAGGAGAGAGATTAGCCTCTGCATTCCCACCTAAGGGGAGCAGAGCCCCTTCCACACCTGTCCTTAGTGGGTACTGGGTTATGGAAATGACTTTATTTCCTCTTTTTTACCTCAGGCTTTCTGTAGCTTGTATTATACTCTGTCTATCTTGTATACTGTTTTATTTTTTTCTTTGCAATGGGGTCTTGCTGTGTTGCCCAGGCTGGCCATAAAACTCCTAGGCTCAAGTGATCCTTCTGCCTCAGCCTCCCAAGTACCTGTGACTGCTGTACCAGTAGGCCTTGCTTAATGTATTATTTGAGATTATTCTTACTGATAGTAATAATTAGTATATATGGTACTTTAATAAAATTGTTAGCTAACTCATATAATGCCAGGTATACCAGGCAATTTTCTAAATTACTTTACATATATTAACTCATTCAGTTTCAAAGCAACCTTCAGAAGTAACTATTCATTTTTGTTTTTGTTTTTTGGAAGTATTTGAACCAAGGAGGTCTCAAGAATTAAGTTACATCCCAGCCCTTTTAAAAAAATTTTCATTTTGAGACAGGCTGGCCTCGAGCCTGTGATCTTCCTGCTTCAGGGCCCAAGTAGCTGGGATTACAAGTAGGCACCACCATGCTTGGCAATATCTATTACTGTTAGCCCTGTTTTGTAGAAGGGGAAACTGAGGACAGGACAGTTGAGTGACTTCCTCAAGACATCCAGAAAGTGTTGAAGCCTAGAATCTCTTCTGAGAGGCCTGCCAGCAAGAGGGGAAGATAGGACTTGAACTTGGGAATTTTGGTTTGCAAGTTTCTTCTAACA
Source organism: Heterocephalus glaber (assembly GCF_000247695.1). The sequence continues at coordinate 14,554,893 of NW_004624740.1, read as the reverse complement.
CTCTTCCTCCTCTTGCAGAATCCTGGGGTGTGTTCCCTGCATGGAGGTCCTTGAAGACCCTGTTCTTTCTTCTTTCCATGCAGACTGATGCTGATGCCCAGGTGCCCTCTCCACTGTCCACCTGTCTGAGCAGCTGCCTGCTGCTAAGCTGTTTTTTTGTACAGAGCTCATATTGTGACTCTTAAAAAGAAATGTGTGGGATGAATAAGCACCTAAAAATAGCCCAGGATCAATTGTGGGGAGGAGGAGGCTATGTTTTCCCTTCTGTTGCCTCCACTCCCTCCCTCTTCCCCCCAGGGGCCTGTAAATTGCTGTTGGCTGACAGCTGGGGCAGGCTGGCTTCCTGTAAGGCTGTAATAACATGGAATTAGCCTGGCTGCCACCCGTCCCAGGGCAGGGATGCTAGCCGTGGTCGCTACAGGCGTTTCTGAGCTGATACTTCCTGTCCCCTGCCTGGTCCACGCTTCTGGGACACATCTTTGCTTCAGAGATCACTGAACAGGGCCAGACTTCTGGATGTGTCCTGCTGGGTGGAGCAATGGAAAAACCTCACAGTACAAGGCTGGCAGCATCTGGGCCGAGCTGTGGAGGGTGCCCCAAATTGCTGCCTGTAAGAGCTCCAGCAGCCCAGCCCCCAGACCAGACTTCCAGGGTGTCTGCTGACTCAGGGGCTTGGCTGTGTGGCTCCGGTCTGTCTGGGTGGCTCTTAACAGGCTCCCTTTGCCCATGCTGGCCACACACAGCCTGCCTGGGAAGGCTTTAGAAATCTAGAAGATTGGTCAGGCAGGGTGGTGTGTGGCTGTAATCCCAGCACTTGGGAGGCTGAGGCAGGAGGATCACCATGAGTTCAAACCCAGTGTGGGCTACATAGCGAGTTCAGGGCTAGCCTGAACTACATACCAAGAGCCTGTCTCAAAAAACAAAAACAAATCCAGAAGGTAACTGCTGCTGCCCGAACCTGCCAGTGAAAAGCTGCATCCTAAGACCGGGCCTGTTTTCTTCCTCAAGGTCTGTCTTGCAGAGGGTACCTTAGGCATTTTTGAATAGTTCAGCCAGTGGGGTCTTCCTCCCTTGTCACGTCAAATGTGCAGAAAAGCCCGTGGACAGTGTGTTTGATATGGGGGGATGGCGGTGGAAAGAGGGAAAAAGACTTCCTGGAGCAAAGGGTTTAGAAGTCGCTGCTTACACCGAGGCTTTGCCAAGGGATGGAAAATTCCAGGTGGAAGCTTGGAAATTCCCAGAGTAGGCATGCGGTAAGGGAAGTGCCACACTTCCTCGCCCCCTGTACCCCTTGTCTTCAGCCAAGACCCAGGTGGGGGTTCCTGAGTCTTAGCTGTAGTTGTTCAGTTGTTTCCAGTCTTGGCTGTAAATCAGGGTCCTGGGGGAGCATTACAGTTCTGACGTCCGGGCCATCTCCAGGCTGCTTACATCAGAATCCCTGGGGCAAGCAGTGTCCCCAGTGATTGTCATGTGCGGCTGGGCTGGAGAACATGGCTAGCAAAAGCAGCCCTCGTTTTACTCCTCATCTCATTTCTTTTTTTTTTTTTTGGTACCGGGGATCGAACTCAGGTCCTTGGGCTTGCACAACAGGCGGCGAAACCACTGAGCTAAATCCCCAGCCCATGCATCTCATTTCTTGACTTCTAATTACTCAAGTTCAGAGGGAAGCATGACTGTGCATAGTAACTGATGGGTTAAGAAAGTACTTCTGGGCACAGTGAGACATGCCGTTAGCCTAGCTACTTGAGGCTGAGGCAGAAGGATCCCAGGTTTGAGCCCAGCCTGGGAAACTTAGTGACTTAACAGGACTCTGTCTCAAATTTTTAAAAAATGACTGAGGATGTTACTCATTGTGAAGGCCTTGATTCCATCCTTACTGCCCCCCCGCCACTAAAAAGACGGGTGTAACTCCATGTAGAGTGCTTGCTTAGCATGCGCAAAGCCCTAGGTTCCATTCCTTCAGAAAGACTTTGAAGTGCTGTTGCTACCACTATGATCATGATCACCACTTGGGACACACTCCGAAGAGCTTAAAGTGTTTGAAAAGTGCTTTTCTATGATATCATTGTAAAAGTTTCCTTAAAAACATGGAAAGGAGAAGATCCATTTGAAAGCTGTTTAAGGTCAAAAGGATTTAAAATGAAAGTTCCCCATAACCCATAGCCAGGCAAATAGCTCTTGCTCTGCTCCACCTGGGCCTGCCTGCGTGGACTCACTCTGCCAGCCAAGTGAGCCTCCCGGGCCCCTTGATACATGGGATCTTGGCTCTTGGCTTTTGTTACTGATCTGCCCAAGCCACACTGTGTCTATTACACTGCCTTCCACACCGGCGGGCCAGCAAGGCAGCTGCCCACCCCACTGCCCTGAAGACAAGGCCTTGTCCTGATCGCTCCAGACCCCCGCCCCCCAGTTCTGGGGATTGAACCTCGGGCCCCACACTGAGCTACATACCCAGCCTTTTTTTATTTTTTATTCTGAGACAGGGTCTTACTTAGTTGTCCAGACTGGCCTCAAACACACGATTATCCTGCCTCAGCCTCAAATAGCTGGGATTACAGGGCTGCGCCACTACACCAGGCTTAGCTTCCTCTTAGTGGCCATCCTTCCTCCCAGTCTCCAGGTTCAGCTCCGCAGTCAGGCTGATGCTGCCATCCTTCAGTGAGTGGTACCTCATCCATCCTTTGGTCCCTCTGCACCCCCAACAGCCTGCAGGGCCCATGGGCGGCCTAAGATGCTGCCGGGCTCGAGTTTACAGGCTAGAGGCCCTACAGAGGCTGTGCCTCCACCCCCAGGTGGCTTCACTGCCCGTGATGACCTCAGTGGCTGCTCCCGCCAGCTCTGCCTCAGCTCCCACTTTACCTTTGGGTCTGCACTTGGCTGGCTCAGGCCCAGCCCTTGCCACAGCAGGGGTGCCTGTGCTGGTTTTCTAGTGCCTGCACAGGGATCTCGATTGTCCAGGCTGGGGCTCCGTGGCCCTCGCATGGTTCTGCTCATTGAGTGAACACTATTAGACCATGCCACATACTCCACTGGGCCACTTTGATACTTGGGTTCAGCTCTGTTGTCCCATCTTACCAAGCATGCTGCACCCCGACTGTCCCTAGCCACTGGCCTCCCCTTGACAGCTCTGTCCTCACACCACGCCATAGGACACCACAGGACCGAGATGGCCTGTACAAATACCCATGGCACTTCGATAAATGGGGGCCTGAAGCTGTCTGTATCACCTGCCAGGACCACTGGGGCTCAGCCCTGTGTCTGCCCAGTACCCTTGGGGTGGCCTGAGAACTGGGAGCACTTCAGGTTCTCTGTCCCCACCTGTCTGAGTCCATCCTGGGAAGGGAAGCACAATTCTAATGTGCTCAGTAACTGCCACATCTTGAGCACTGACGGCAGCCACTGGTTAGCAAGACTAGGATCGGAGTTCGGGGTTTCATCTTCAAAGATAAAACTCCAGCCAAGTCCCTAGTGTCGTGCACATGGTTGTTGGTGCCGAAGTGAGGGGCACTCAGGACTTCTCAGCCCTGACTCCTGAGAGAACGGCAGCCCTTTGCTTGTCCAGCCGGGTACACTTTACACTTCCAGGCACCCTCTGCTGTGGGCTGCGCTCCCGGGCATGGCCCCCAGACTGACCTTGTGCTGATGATTGCAAAGCACTTGACCTTTGCTGGCTCTAAGTGCCACTTCAGGCCTCTTCTCATTACTCATTTATGCTGTGGCTCTCCGGGTTCCCAGGGGCAGCTCTGGCGTCCCCAGCCCATGCCAGAGAGTGCCCCGAGGCAGGCATGTCCTGGCTGATTGCCTTGCTCCTCACAAGCTGACAGACTGTCAATTAGAAGAGATCGGAGACCTTGCTGCACTGAGTTGACCCCTGGGAAGGGTGGGCTGGGGGTGTAGGGGAAGCAAGGACCTTGCAGGCAGACGACCAGACAGGTCAGAGCCTACCACCACCACCCCGCCCCGCACTAGACAGGTGAGCAACCCGCTCTGGTGGACCCTGTGGTTGGCATTCACAGCACAGATGGTTACAGATTTCATGCAGGCTGCACCACATGAGCCTGGGTTTGTGCTTCTGTAACCTGGCCTTTATTGACCATCGTTGGCCAGACTGAGGGACAGTGGGCTCAGAGCTCTCCAAGGAGATTCCAGAGGTGACCGCCCACATTCCTGTTTTGGTCACTGAGTGAATGTCAACATGTATGGGTGGCCTAGGTCAGGAGGACTGCTCATGACAGGTCACCAGGGGACCGAGGCTTCCTGCAGACCCAGCATCTGAGTGTGGGGCAGTACAGGACTCTGATCAGAGGTTCTGATTTCCTGGCTCGTCGGGGGCAGGGTGGGGGGACTTCTGGGGCAGCCGTGGCCACTCACAAAGCTGAGTTTTTGTTCGCAGAGACCCAGGGCTTGGCACAAATCAGGGTGAGGAAACTGTGCCGCTGACTGCTCTTGCCAGCCCAGGACTTCCCCAGGAGAGCTGTTCAGCATCACATTTTAATGTCACCATGTCACTAGGATTTCTGAGAGTTTTCTATAAAAATAAATGTTGTATCTGAAAAGCAAGTAAGATTCCACAAGTTAAGTTTTAAGAGGTCAAGGGAAAGACTTCACAGGGGTTCAGTCTGAAAGGTTTTGGCTAAGAATGCGCTGAGATGGAAGCTGAACCCCTTTGTCACCTACAGCAGCACTGTAGGTGGGAATTTCAGTGCCCACCTAGCAGTTCACTCTCCTTTCTAGCACTTTTTAACTCTAGGACCTCCCCTCTGCATTCTCTGCCTGTCTTCTGCTTCCCCTCCTACACCTCTGGTTATGGGGTTTTCTCTGTTATATCCTAGGACAATAGTGGCGAACCGATGGCATGCATGCCACAGTGGCTGTTTCTATCACTGAAAGCTCAAAAGGTTCGCCACCATTGTCCTAGGATCTTGTTCATTCCTACAGCTTTTTGTCAAAGCAGTCATTTTTTTTCTACTTGGTTGCTGTTTGGGGTTTTTTTGTTTTTTTAGTTTTTAAAATTTTTATTTTATCTAGGGTACTGGTGATGAACCCCGGGCCTTCACACTGAGCTACATTCCCAGACCTTTATTATTATTATTTTTCTTTATTTTGAGGCAAGTTCTTGTTAAATGACTAAGTTGCCCAGGCTGGGCTCAAACTTGCCATCCTCCTGCCTCAGCCTCCCAGAGTGCTAGGACTACAGGTGCATGGCACTTACCTAGTGTCATAGAATTGATACTTATTTTAGCTTCAGTTTCAGAATGTAGAATACACGGGACAGTGTTAGTGTGTCAAAACCCTGGACTTGTTTAGTATGTTAGGAGGAAATCTGTGTTCAGGGAAAACGTTTAAACTACAGAAGGGGAGTCATGTCTCAGGGTCCAGCCTTGCACATCTGTGGCAGGGAAGCCTGTAGGTCCGAAGTTTGTGCCCTAGAGGGAATGAAGTCTGTGCAGGCCCCTGCACTGAATCACAGGTTTCCAGTTCCTGGCTCTGGGATTTGTGCGGGTCAGGCTAGGAAAGGACAGGAAGCCAGCCAGACTCAAGGGACTCCCAGCTACTTCACAAGCTTTCAGAATGAAGAAAATCAGCACTGTAAATAAAAATTTACACTAATGACAACATAGTTTAAATCATCTGCTCACCCTGGAGAGGACAGCTGGACCTAGAGTGGGGACCGGGAAGGGGGCTCCAAAAAAACTGCCTGCGTTCAACCCAGCTCCCTGCTTCTGAGCTGGGACCCTTGCACAAGTCACTTAACCTTTCTGGGCCTCCATTCCCTTGTCTGTAATGGATAATGATAACCAAAAGAGACAAATCTTGTGACGTTCTTGTCATAGTGCTTGGCACACACCAGAAGCTCAGTAAATGTTAGAGTTACTATTATTATCGACAGCATGACACAATTCCCCTCTTCCCCCTTCCACACCCACCTTCCCATTGTCCCTAGGCACCATGCCTTTCAGATACTCTGTAGGTCTAGGAGCTTTTGTGTTCCCAAGAAGTTTTTTTTTTCTTTCTTTTTAAATGTTAAAGTGTAATTATGCACCCAGAAAGAGAGGAGACAAAGTGAAGGTGTGGGGACTCACTGCCAAAAGCCACCCAAGGCAAGCCCAGTGCGAATTCTCTGCTGGAGCTACCGGAATCATAGGCTGCATGCATCCATTTTTCATTACTATAACAAGTTACCAGAAGCTGAATAGCTTTACTGTATAAAGAAAAGATGTTTGTTTAGCTCAATTTTAGAGGCTCAAAGTGCAAGATTGTGTGGCCCCAAAGGTTTGGCCTCTGGTACAGGCTGAATGGTGGACGGCATGGTTTGTGTGGTGTGTGTGTGTGTGTGTGTGTGTGTGTGAGAGAGAGAGAGAGAGAGAGAAAGAGAGAGAGAGAGAGAGAGAGAGAGAGAGAGAGAGAGACCCTTCATGGGACAGCCAGAGCAGAGGGAATGGGCAGGCTTGCTGCTTTTATAACAGCCCTCCTGAGCCCTAACCACAGGATGGCATGGGAACTGCTTTAACCCTTTCCATTCCCCATGACCTCCCAGTAGGCTCCGCCTCTTAAAGTTCCCACCACCTCTGCACCACCATACTGAGGACCGAGACTCCAACACATGAGCATTTGGGGACAAACCTTGCACAGGCCCTGCTGGGGTCTTCCTCACGCTGGCCGGGGCTCTGCTTGCAGGAGTCCCTAAGGGGAGAACAGTAGGAATCACCCAGCCAGTGTCCTCCACGGCTTAGCTCTGCACTGTCAATGATTCCCCCTATTAAGCCTATTTACTGTCGTTAAATCAAAATGACTTTTAACTTTTGACCACCTTTCCCCATCCCCAGGTTTTAGTTGTATGCTTTTCCAGAATTCTTCATCTGCAAAATATGTGTTGTACCAATACTGCCCACTCTGTCTGATCTACCTGATAGTTTCAGGGTTGAATGGACAAAGGGCATTTTGTAAACATTACAGTCCTCTGTGGAGGCTTATTTTTAGTAGCAATGTAGTAACTTACATTATGAGGCCCTTTTAGAGGGAATATTTATAGTTTATATCCTATTAGTGGGAATTACTGGGCTTTCAAGCCTTTAAGGTACAGTAGTAGTCTCATACAGCCCTGCCCACACCTGTCATCTAGGGTCATCTGTGGAATTTGTAGTGCTAGGCTGCAGAATCCTAGTCACCGGTAGGTGTCAGGCTGTACCAGGACACAGCCATTTACCTTCTATGAGGATCATGTCTAGGAAGTGAGAGCCTCCTAGGTCGTCCATGTACTTTCTACCTGGTATCTAGCATGGGTTGATGATGTGGGTTTGAATGTAGGAAGGAGGAGTCTTAGAACAGGGAAGTAAGGGTGCAAAGGCCGGGGGCCCAAGCCTTGGCCTGAGTTTGCTCACAGGCACAGAGCAGGGCCCAGGGCACAGGCTTCCCCATCCCAGGGGGACTCAGGCCATGCTCCAGGACTGCCCGTGGTGGGAAGGGACTCCTATGTTACCAGCTATGTCGGGATGGGTCAGGATGGGTCAGGGATGACTTCACAGAGAAGGGGGTATCTGAAGGAAGTGTGAGTCTTACAGGCTGCAGACCTGGCAAGGGTGTTCCAGGAGCACCCTGAGCACAGGTGAGCAGTTTGATGTATGGGAGGAGAAGGTAGGCCAGAGTGGAGGGAGATGAGGCCAGTGTATTTAGGACCCTGCATACCAGAGGTCTTCAATTGAGGTAGGCCTGTGGGGAGTCACAATTAAGTGTGTGGACGGTGAGTTAAACAGAGAGAGACTGGCACCATGAGGCCAGTCTGGAGGCTGTTGAAAGTCTTGGCCAGGCAGGAACAGTCAGAGTTGGGAAGAACCTCAGTATTTGGGGTAAGGGCAACCTGGAAGTTTCTAGCTTGAGAATCTAAGTGGAAGTGGAACCATTAGTTGAGATCGGAAACATAGGAGAAGGAGCAGATTGTAAAGACAGAGGGAAAAGAAAAAGTCTGTGGACTGGAGTACGTAGGTGCTAATGAGACTTAAGACCACAAAGGAGTAAACGTCACAGTCGGTGGTCAGGTAGAGTGGCCCTGAGCCCTGAGGAAGGAACACAGTAGCAACCTGTGGTCTGCAGCACTCTTAGTTCTGGACTGGCTGTTCCTGTTTCTGTCCACTTTATTGAAAGAGGCTCCCTCACCTGAGCAGGGCGGCTCCAGCCTCCTAGGGATCATGCATGTGCATGGACAGCCAGGCGTACATCTGCGTGCATGTTAGGGTTTGTTCGTTGCCAGAGGCTGCTGGCAGGGCGCCCTCTATGGAGCAAAGAATGATCTACCACTGGCTAGCTTGTCCTGCTGCTGCCATATGGGCAGCTCCTGGGCAAGGAAGCCTTAAGAGAAGGCAGCTCCCAGTGAGTGGAGCTGGGACACTAGCATTCACCGACCTTTGAGCAGTATGTTTATTTCCTGTGGCTGTTAAAAACAGTGGTTAAAGCAACAGAATTGTATCCTTTCACAGTTCTAGAGGCCAGAAGTTGGAAACCAGTGTCACTGGGCCACATTCAAAGGCATTGATAGGACCATACCCTTTTTTCCCCTCTAGGGGAGAATCTGTTCCTTCCCTCTTCCAGCTTCTGGTGGCTGCTGCTGCTCCTTGGCTTGTGGGCACATCACTCCACTCTCAGCATCTGTGGTATACTGCTTTGTCTCGTCTGAGTATGTCAACTCTCCCTTTCATAAGGACACTTGTGATTACATTTAATGTTTATGCAGGTAATTGTGGACCACCTTTCCATCTCAGGATCCTTACCAAAGCTGCAATCTTTGCCACATAAGGTAGCATTTTTAGGTGCAAGGGATTGGGGCCTGATACCTTTAGGGGCCATTATCCAGCTTGCTACAGGTAGGGCTTGGGCGGACACTTTGAATGTCATTGCCCATCCAAGTGAGGAGTGTCACTATCTCCATTTTAAGAGATAAGGAAAGAAAATGGGTTTTGCTAGGCTAGGAGTCAAGATCTATTGGGAAACCTTGATCTATTGATCAACCTCAGGCCTTAAGGATTCATAACATTTTTCCAGACATATAAAACCTACCCATCTTTTCTTATTCTTTTTGTGATGCTGCAGATGCTGAGCTACACCCTCAGGGGCTCCTCCCTCCTTGAGACAGGGTCTTTCTGAATTCCCCTGGCTGTCCTTGAACTTGTTCTCCTGCCCCAGACTCCTGAATAGCTGAGATTACAGGAGCACACCACATCTGGTCTTCTTTTTAAGGAAAAATACGATAGTCCTTTTAATCAACCAGCAGATAATCTCTGCACAGGATGACCCCTGCGGGTTCACAGGGCCCTGACCTCCCTTGGGTGTCAGCACTGAAGATGAGGAGGCAGGGGCATGCTCCTCGCCCATTCCCTACTGCATATGAGTATACTCTAATGGGCACGGATATATGGATGGGAGTGTGGGAGCCTAGCATGCCACAACAGACCAGACCAGAACAGTGCTCCTGATTTCCCTGACTTGGGCACGGCTTCTGTACAGCCACAGCAGCCCCGAGATGGGGGGTGGGGGGTGAGGAGCTGCAAGTCAAGACTGAGGTCCAAACGTGGGGTCAGACAGGGAGACCTGGACCAAGAGATCCCCAACTTGAAGCTGAGAGACCCTTGACCAAGCCTCCAGACAAAGCCATGAAAATCCCTTCACTGTGAAAGCCCCTGACATTCCTGTCCAAACTTCTTGAATAGCAAGGTGTTCACACACACACATACACACACACACACACACACACACACGCGCGCGCAAAGCAGGCAGAGAAATAGATTTCAGAGATAAGAACTCAGATCAGAAGGGGAGGGGGCTGCTAGTTGGCCCAGCAAGGCCCCTTGGGTGGGTGCAGGAGACCCAGCCCCCAGCCTCTTGGTGACCGTCACCTGTTCATTTGAAAGGATTTAAAAAGCGAGCTGCTCCAACTGCAGCAGGGTTGCCCCGTGGCAACATGGAAAGCCTTTCTGGGCTTAGGCCGCACTGTCTTGCTTATCGTGTTCTCTCCTGGCAGGTGTGTGACATGGGGTATATCACTCGTGTTCTGGGCCCCAGGTTCCTGCTGTCTCTACTGCACCCCAAATCTTGCTGCTCTTCTGATTTTGGGAGGAAGCCTGTGTTGAATCTACATATAGGCTTGAGTGGCCAGGCTTTTTCTAGGGACCTACTGCAAAGGAGCATTTGCCAGGAGCCCTTTTCCCACCCCCAGCTGCGTTTCCTGCAGACAGGAGGCTGGCGTCACTTTTCTAGAAGGAATGAGAAATGGGAATTCTGGTTGGGGAGGAGGGAGCTCCAGATCAGTGCGGACCTCATTTAGAAGCGAAAGAGCCAATTTCCCTCCCTCCAGGAAGGCTGGCTGTGGCTCCCTTAGTGGGCGGGGGTGGAGAGCACTTAGAGCCCTCCTGGGGATACCTGTGCCACTTCCTTCCATTTGGCCATCTGTTTGGAGACCCCAGACTCATTTGGGAGGCCCTTGGGGATCAGCCGCAGGAGGCAAACAACTGGCTCTGAATTCCCTCTTTGTCCGGGGAAGCCGAGTGGGGAGGGGGACCCCCTGCCCCCGCTGGAATGTCTGCTGCGACGCTGCCACCTCCCTCCTCTCTCGGCCCCCCCCCACTCCCCGCACTTCCTGAGCCCCACTGATCCCCCCACCAGGACACACGCCCGCACACACGAACACATGCACACACACACTTCCTGGCGGGCCGGCGGCCCTCCTGCTTGCCGATCCCAGCCGCCAGGGTTCGGGGCAGAAGGGACCTTTTGTTATTCAAATCACACCCGGAGGAGTCGGGGCGCCGTCCGGGAATCATCCCTGGGCCCGCCCACCCCTGCTCGAGCCCCGGCAGCGGATCGCAGATCGCGGGGTGCCCGGGCCGCCCCTCCTCGCCCCCGCCTGCGCTGCAGCTCCACACACCCCTTCCCCTCCCCGCCCAGTTCCCCGCCCCGCCGCGCTTGGTCCTGCTGCCCGCCCCAGCTGCGGGCCCCCGCCGGCCGCGCTCCCTGCAGCATGGCACCGGCTCTGCAGTAGCCCGGAGCAGCGTTCGGGGGACGCGGGGTCTCCTGGGGTGGGGGGCGCCCTGCAGCCTCGGTCATGGATGTGAGCAAGATGGTAAGTGAAAGCCAGCTGCCCCAGAGCTCCCCGCCCCCACCGCGCTCGCGCCCCTCGCCCCCTCCTGGTCGGTCCGTGCGATCCATTGAAAGTTTCTGGATTGTTGATCCTGCCTGTTGGCCCCGCTCCGGGCGTGCTGGAGGAGGGACCAGCGCCAGGATCTGGAGGCGGCCGGCGGAATGGGCTCCTGGTTTTGCGCTGCACCGCCACAGCTGGGACTGCCCGGGAGATCTCACAGGACTCCCCAGGAAAGGCTAGGGGGCTGGCTTCCTACAGTAGCAAGCCCTCGGGGCGGAGGGAGGGGACAGCAGGGCTGAGGGAAGGGGTGGTCCGGTCCCCTCCGGACCCCCCTGCCCGCACCCGTCCTGAGGTCTGCGGGCAGGTCGGTAGGGCTGAGCAGTGGACACAGGTGAGTGGTCCTGGGAGGATGACGAGGAAAAGTGAGGGCTTCGGCCGAGGTAAGGGTGCGGGAATGGAAGCCCAGCATAGAGGGACATGTTCTAGATTGGCCCCTGGTAAACCCCAGCTTCACTCGCCTTTGCCTGCTAAGCAGCTAACCCCCCAGTCGCTGTAGAGGTGGGCTTCCCTGGAGGGGTCTGTGCACTCCCCGGGGCAGCCCCCAACCCCTACTCCAGACTCTGTAGGAGCTGAAGAAACGGTGGTCCATGGCCGAGACCTGCGCAGGCCTCCTGGGGAGCTGGAAATGACTGGGAGATTCTGAAGGAAGGGGTCTGGCGGAGTGGAGCGCTGGGAGACCAGGACACTGCAGGTTTTCCCAAGGCCCGCAGTTGACTCTCAGTGCACGTGGAGACTGAAGGGTACCCTGGAGATCCCTGCCACCCAGGCTGGACTTTAGGCCAGGGCACCCTCCCCTGATGTGCAGCCCTTAAGGACCATGTGTCCAGCCGGAGAGGTACCCCCCATGATGGCCTGTGGCCAGAGGAAAGCAGCCAGGTTGGGTCGTGTCTGGGCGTGAAGATGGGCAGGGGCTCTGGATCAGCTCTGGCTTACAGATGAGAAGGTGCTGGAATTTGAGGCTAGTTTTCCCAGAGGGTAGCCTTCCCCATAGAGCAGGTAGATCTGTCCTTAACCCTCCCTGGCTTTCAGCATTGTGTCTTGGACAGGAGGATGGGGGCGGGTGACAGGTGAGACTTGTCTCTTCCCTGGCAGGAGAACAGTCTCAAACTGTGACTGAGCACTCCCCCAGAGGCTAGGGGCTGAGTGAGGGGCCTCCTCATTGGAGGCCCACCTTCATGTGAGATGTACCTGTCCATGTTTGGGCGGTGCTGGAGGCTGGGCGACCATTCCCTGCATGTATACCATGGGTGGCTATTAGAAGTCTCCCGTAGGAAGTCCTCCCTACCGCTGGACTGAGCAGTAGCTGGCCCTTTCCTACAGGTGTCTGAGCAAGACCAGAGACACCTGTCTGGGCTGTGGTTGGGGGTCTGGTGGCTGTGGTACCACATCAGCCCTGAGCTTCCTTCTGGGCCTGCACTCATGTTCCCCCCAAAGCCTGGCCTGCCAACACCAGCTCACAGGGCTCAGGGAGCTTTGTCTAGAGAACCACATCACTTCTGATACTTCCACCATCCTCCACCCATCCCTAATGAATTCAGCAGTGTTTGTTTAATTCCTCTCATTTCTGTAGTTACTGATGGGTGAAGGACCCAAAGAAACATAACCCAGGGCTCCTGTTCTTAAAGGCCTTACGCATCTAAATGAGGAGGGCAGAGAGATCCAGACCAATCACAGACGTCAGTGTAGATCTCTATCAGAAAGCCACAGCTCCAGGGCCGTAGCAGTCCGGGAAGGGACGGGACTGCAGGGTTTAGGCACAGGACTAGGCTGGCTCTGGACAGGGTGTGGTTGGCTCTGCCAGAACAGCAAGGGGCATTGCCTATTGGGAGAAAGTCCCAGGAAGAGGAGTAGGCACAGCCCACTGGGTGAGACTGAGGGCATTTGTCTGGGACAGAGGTCTGAGATCTGGAAATGTCCATGCTGTTGGTTGGGGCAAGACCACAGGAAGGCCTTGAATGCCAGCCAAGGTGTTCTGACCTGGCCTGAAGCCACTGGGTAACGTCTGGGGAATTTTGAGCCCAGGAGAGGTACATTTATTGCCTCTTTCCTCTTTTAGCTCAGAGACCAAATAAAAATGACATTAGATTGTCATTAATCATTGAGCAGCTGAACGCATAGCCCAGAAACCATTGTCCTCAGCTCTTTGTGAAGGGCACAGACCCTGGGTTGTGTGGCCAGAAGAACCCTCTTCATTGGGCCCTTAGTGCCTCTGCTCTTTTCTGTTGTGATCATTCAGTCCCCATCACTGAGTTTTCTCTAGGAGCCTGGGGCTGCAGGGTTGACCTCAGACACAGCAAGCAGTTCAGCCACATCCTTGGATCCCAGCATCAGCTGGGGGTGAGGTTCTTGCTTCACCTGAATGAGAAAAAAAGCAGATTTTTAGTTCACCTGATGCTCTGCGTGATTTTGATCAAGTTTATTACTTAACCCCTCAGCCCCTTCAATAACACGGTACTTGAAGATTCTAGTGAGGGCTGGAAATAATTCTTTTAAGACACAAGACCTAGGGTGGAAAGTCCTCTGTACATGGTGGTCATTCTGTCTGTGAGCTATGGTCTTCAGAGTCTCATCTGGGCCAGAAGGCGGCTAACACTTCCACCTGCCCTTTAATTTCTTGATTGACCTGAAGAGCTGAGAGCAGGCTGTCTTTGAGTTGACTGCTCTTGGGGCCACTTTTCCCCAGCCTCATTATCTTTCTGAATGAGTGTACAAATGACTGGAGACAGTGGATTCACCAGCTGCTGCAGCCGATAAATTTTTGATGACATGAGATATCTGCCTACCGGAGAGCTGGCTAGCCCTGCACTCAGGATAAAGTGGTGCTTCTAGGGACCAAGGATGACATCTGCCTTCACTGCACATAGAGAATGCACAGTACCACAGTTTGGGAAACAGAGTCACGGCCCTCAATTCATACAGAAGAATGTATATATGGCTTTTAGGACAATTTGTATTTGCACAGTGGTTGTTGTTTTTTGTTGTTTGTTTGTTTTTGCTGGTATTGGGGATTGAACCCAAGGACCTTCACACTGAGCTATGCCCCCATGCCCCCAGCCCTCTTTTTTTTTTTTTTTTTTTGAGAGAGTCTCTTTAAGCTGGCTAGGCTGGGCTCAAACTTGTGATCCTTCTGCCTTAGCCTTCCATAGTGCTGGGATCACAGGCACGTGTCACCTTGCCCTGTTGCATAGTGCTTTACAGTGTCCAAGGCATTTTCACGCATGTTTTCACCACAGCCTCATGGGGGAAGGCAGGGCAGAAATGGCCCCATTTTACGAGAAAAAAACAAGTTCAGAAAAATGAAGCCTGGGATCCAGGGGCAGAACCCTTGATAACTAAAATATATACCCAGTTCCCCTGATAACTAAAATATATACATTTTGGTGATGGACTAAATAAAAGGTAAGGGGAAAGATTTAGTGCCTAGATTCTAGAATGGGCCCAAGCTCATCTCAGATAAACTGCCTTTTTTTTTTTTTGGTACTGGGGATTGAACTCGGGTCCTTTCGCCTGTGCAGCAGGCGGCGAAACCATTGAGCTAAATCCCTGGCCCTAAACTGCGATTTTTACCTTTGGCCTCTGGGTCCCCAGGGGAGACGATTCGGGGAGGGGGGATTTGAATCTTTCTATATGTGGACTGTGCATCTGATAAGTCACTTAACAGCTGCTTTTATTTATTTATTTATTTTTGGTACCGGGGATCAAACTCGGGTCCTTGTGCTTGTGTAGCAGGCGACGAAACCACTGAGCTAAATCCCCGGCCCATGCTTTTCATTTTTTGAGAGAGGATCTCGCTAAATTGTTAAGTTGCCCAGGCTAGGGTTGTGCCACCCTCATGCCTCAGCCTCCCGGACTGCTGGGATAACAGGCATCTACCACCACACCCAGCTCTATAGCTGCTTATAAAACTGGGAGAATTCCTTCATGACTCTCTCTGCCCTTTCCTCACATGTGAGACTCCTGACAGCAGGAAGATAGGGGGTGGGATAGAGAAAAGAGGATTCAGGTATTCTGTGTAAATGATGTAGATGGTGGGCCAGAAGAAAGTTCTGGTCAGCCTGCTGTGGTTGCAGGTGTGCAGGTGCCTGCCGGGTTGAAGGAGGGATGTGGGAGGTGGCTGGCCAGCTGGGGCAATTCCTGCTCCAGATGATGCCTACTCTGCTGGCTGGCCTCCTTGGCTAATCACTGCGTGGAAAGGAGGCTGTCTTCCCTTTTAGGGTCTAAGCTAAGTAATCGTTCGGATCTGGACAATAGAGAGGAATGGCCGACTCAGCAAAACGAGAGCAAGGTTTTCTATTCTCGGTCATGAAATCGGTTTAGTGGGTTGTAGCCAGTGTTGGAAAGAATGAAATATGTTAGAAAACGTCCAGGTATGTTCCACGTAAGAAGACAAACATTAGTTGCTAAAACTGACTTCTGTTGTACATACCCGTGCACACAAGTGAATCTGGGTGGCCTTGTAAAATGGATTTTTATTGTTGTCAGTTTCTTAGACCATTTGGGCTGCTGTAACAAAATACCTAAGACTGGGTAATTTATAAAGAACAGGAATGTATTCACAATTCAGAAGGCTGGGAGTCCATGATCAGGGTGCTGACAGGTTCAGTGTCCTGAGAAGAACACAGTGTCCTTGCTCAGGAGGAGTGGAAGGCAAGAGGGCTCACTTCAGCATCCAGCCCTTTTGTAAGATGCTGACCCCGTTTGTGAGAGTGGAGCCCTATGACTTAAATCACATCCCAAAGGCCACATCTTGATGTTGTTGCAACATGAATTTCAAGGATGAAAATATTTAAATGCTCATCAGTAGTTCAGCCCACGGAAGAGAAGACTACATAGGGGCTGTTGGTTGGCTTTGACTTGTGGAGGGGTGGTGGGAGGAAGAGGTAGTGCCAGTTGGCCCGGGACAGTGGGACTTGTTTTTAAGAAGGGGCAGGTTAGGCCGGAAGGACTTCCCCATAGCAGAGTGACCCTCTGGTAGAAACTGCCTGGTGAGAGAGGGCCCCTCTCTAGCCACCTGGTGCTGCTCAGGGACCCTGGAGGAAGGACCCAGGAGCAGCCTCAGCCTCCGAGTCCTTACACCTGGGGACTTTGGCTCAACTCCTGGGCTTCGGGAGCAACCTATAGGGTCCTGTGCATTTCATGGGTGAGGGTTGGTATGGCTGGCAAAGGAAAATTGACTTCGTATGCAAAGACAGCAGTTCCAGATCGGTGAGTCAGAATACCCTGGCTTTGTGCATCATTCACTACAGTTTGCAAAACTTAGCAGAGCACCATGACTCATCAGAAATCATAGATGACACTGGCCTCAACCAAGTGTCAGGGTGGAAGGAGATTTACCTCCTCTAAAAATGCCTAGGGAATAAAAGAGATTTTTAAAATTTACCATACAACTGCTATCTTTCATTGTCGCAGGTCACTGTTAAGATGAGGTTGAGTTCAATCCAGACATACATGGAATAATGTCCCCTTTATGCTCAGGCCATGGCTGAGGATGTGAAGATGTGGATCTAGAGCCTGGGATGCTGAGGCCTTGTCTCCAGAAATGCTCACCAGGAGGAGAGAGCAGGAGCTAGAACTCTCCTTGAAATGTGTTAAGTGTGTCAGCATATTAATAGATATTTGTAGTTGCCAGAACAATCACACCTGGATTATTTTTTCCCTCACAACAGCCTTGGGAAGCAGGATTTAGCATCCCTGCTTCATCTGTGAGGATGTGTGCTCTGAGGACCCTCATGCACACACCACACACCTTAAGTCCCACTGCCTGTCGGGCTAAGTCCAGATGCAAACCTGGGTTTTAGGGTAGCTCAGTGCACTATTGCCCCGATGATCCCTTCTCCCCACCACCTTGTGCTCTCCCTTTATTCCATTCCCCCCCAACACATGCGCACATGCATATACACACACACACAGAGTTGGATGATTTACTTGATGCACGCGACCAGGGGCTGTTTCCTGTCCACCTTTGTCTCCTTTTTGGCCCCGAGAGGTCCTAGTTCAAAGCAAGACAGGAATGTGCCCTGGCACCTGCCCCAGAGCCGGAGGATTCCAGCAGCCAGACAAAATTCATGCTGCCCTGAGCCTCAAAGAAATCCCATCATAGGTCTTTTTAAGAAGACAAAACCAAACCACATGTTTCCTGCAGATTGCCTGGAGCTCTGATGATACATCTTGACTTGGAGATAACTTCTGTGGACAGGAGGACAGCTCGGGCGTGGGACCCAGCAGGACTCCACAGTCCTGTCCGCTGTGCGAACATTCTAGATGCCAAGCTGGGGCCTTAGAATCCCAAGGCCAGAGGCCAAATCCTGATGCCTCCACTCAGCAGATCATGGCCCAAATAAGTTAGTTGATAGGGCTCTGCTCAGTTTCCTCAGTGTTCAGCTGGGTTGGTGACGCAGCTTTTCAGGAGTGGTGAGCTGCCTGTTTAAGGTCCTTGGCACATAGGAGGGGCTTAGTGAGCCGTGGCCATATGATTAATATTTTCATTCATTAATTTAAGCCATAAATGAAACTAAAACTTGAGGTGAAGGGGTGGAACATTGCTTCTTTCAGAATATTCACTACTCTGGTTTGAATGTGGATGTGGTTTAAGCGTGTCCGCAGGGTTCATGGAAATCGAATCTCATCCTAAAGTATTTAGAAGGCCAAAACTTAACGCAGCTATGGTGTTGAGAGCTGAGCTTTTGAGAGGTGATTAGGATTCAATAAGGTGATCAGGGTGGGGCTGCATGGTTAAATACTCCTGGCTTTATAAGAAGAGAGAGACCAGAGGATATAGACACACACATGTGCTTCCTGTCTTGCCATGTAATGCCCTGTGCCACCTCAGGACTCAGCCAGCAGGAAGGCCATCACCATGTGTGAGCCCTTGAACTCCAGAACTATGAGCTAAATAAACCTTCATAACGTTACCCAGCCTCAGGTATTTCATCACAGTAAAGCAAAACAGTCTAATCCAATCACTGCTGTTTGAGCTCAGTCTAGTGGGGCCATTAGGCTCATTAGTCAATAATTGTAACACATGTGATCGATTGCACAAAAAACTTCTGGGGCATGTGCTAGCATGGAAAAGGTACCAACTTGAGTAAGAAGATCATTGTGAAAGGGAACAGAGGAGGAGTTCCCCCACATGGTGAGGAAAGTAAGGCTACTCCAAACATTAAAAGGCCAAGGTCGTGAAACCATGGGGTTTATCCAGGAACTACCTGTGGTTTATACTAGAAGAGTAGACATAGCACCATCTATATGGGACTAACAAGATCAAGTCCTTTTGTGCCTCAGTGCTGCCTGGAAGAATTGTCCTTTTAGAAGGTGGGCGGTTTCATTGATGGAAATGCACAGTGCATGGTAGGTGCTGAATGAATGATTGGCTAAATGATGGGAGTAGAGGAGATTCCAGGTAAGAAGCCATGTTGCACACAAGCCAGAACAGAAGACAGGAGGTTGGGTGGATGTTGAGTAGGTTGGCTAGGAGCAGGGCCAGAGGAACGGGAGAGGTGGAGTGGGCACAGGTGTGAGGGCACATGTTAAAAATAATCAGCGAGGCTCTGGTAGAACCAGTAAGCAGCTTGGATGTGCTCTTCTGGCCAACAGGTTCCACCGCCTTCAGGTCCCTCTCAGTGCCTGGAAATGACGGCCCTTGCTGGTACCAGGATCAGCGTGGGAATGGCACTGTGGGTTGGAGTAGAGTTTTTAAAAAACTGAACGTTTTAACTTTTTACCCTGATTTCTCTTTGGAGCACTCAGTTCAGCCTTTTCTGGGACCTAAAATAGCTTTATCTTGCTGAATTCCTCAAGTTGGAAAGAAGTCTTGGTGAAATCACTGCCTCTTTCTTTCTACTCCATCAAAGATCTTACTACCAGCCCTGGCCCTGGACGGGGACGCTCTTAGGGGTTGTACCTGTTGTCCTGGCCACTGCCCCTCAGGCCCTGTGGATATGTGAAGATTGTCCCTTGAGCTGGCAGACACTGAGGACCCTCGGCCAGGCTTGGAGACTATATAAAAGAATGTGTTAATTGTATGGCTTTTCCTTCAAGGAGGTGGGAGACAAATCATAATATAGCGTGATTAGTGCAGTACTGGAGATTTAAGGAAAGTCCTGTGGAAACAGAGGTATGAATCATTCTGCTCAGTGTTACAAAAGATGTATTGAGAAACGTGATATTTCGTTCATTCATTCATTCATTCTAAGAAGATTTTATGGAGTGCCCTACATGTGCCAGGTGCTGATCTCCATATTCAGGATACCTCACTGAGCCAGAGATCCCTGTCTTGCAGAGCTGAGCTCCTGTGTGTGTGTGTGTGTGTGTGTGTGTGTGTGTGGCATTAGGGGGGCATTGATAGTAACAATAAATGTAAGTGAGGGAGTTGCATAGCCTGCCGGAAGCTGGTAAGTGATCCACAGAAGGGAGTGGAAGTACCCACACTGGTCTAGGATGTTTGCATAAGAATTGTGAAAGAGGGGTAGACCAGACCTTCTGAGCAGGAGTTTTTCTTTGGCCACCAGTGGACTCCAGGACCCCTGTTTCTAGTCTTTTCTTGGTTTCCAGTCCGGTGGAAATTACAGCCCCAGTTTTGGGCCCTGGCTCATTGCTGAGAGTTGCCGAAGTCTGGACCTCAGGGCCTCTCTGCACCAGCTGCCCCTCCCCTCCTCCTGCAGTCTCCTCTGAAGAGACCCAGGCCTAAGCAGGACAGTCTGGAGATTTCATGGAAGCTGAGGAAGACGCTGCCTGTGTTTCCCCCAGATCTCCACTAGGGAGCTAGGCGTCAAACTCGAGGTTCTCTGGCCCAGACCTGGGGTATGGACTGAGTGCCATCGACATGTGAGGAGACCCTCTCAGCTCTGCCCTCAAACATCAGCTACAGTGAGGGTGAGGGAGACAGACCACTTTGGTTCGTGTCATTCACTTCTCTGAAGAGCATGCTTGCTGCTGTTTTGTGCTGGTGAAACTGAGACTCAGAGGAGTCAGATCACACAGGGCTTCACAGTTTGAGTCTGGTCTCTTTCTGAGGTAACCTTTCACCCACCTAGCTCCCCAGCCCCTGAGGAGAGATGGCTGTGAGCTGTAAACTACACCCTGGGCTGTAGTTTAGGGGGCTGGGGCTTCTGCATTGTGAGCACATGTTAATATCATAGAGCTATTATAGTCATCGGCAGCACAGGAAACATTAAACTTCAGTGACTTTTTAGAAAATATGAAAAAGTCTAAAGAAAATAAAAGATTGTATATTCTCCCCTCGTGTAACACTGCTGCTAACAATTTAGTGTAGGTCCTTACAGACTGTTGGCTGGGGTGTGTGTGTGTCTGTCTGCAGATTGAACATAGATTGAACCATATGAAAGTACTGTTTTATAGGTTGGAAACAGCTAAATTTTCATTTGGTCTAGCCAAACCTATACACCTAGACCAGTGGTGTGAACCTATGACATGCGTGCCCCAGCCAGCTGGTTTTTTTTATCGTTGAAAGCTCTAAAAGGTTCACCATCACTGACCAAGACAAATACACATGTACTGTACTTACACCATCTCACGATACAATTTTGTAGACTTCTACTTTAGCTTTCAGTATGCCACAGGTCTAGAACATATCAGGGTCAAGGCCTTGGATTCTGGGGCTCAAAACTCTGCGTGTCTTACCCGCCTGGGCGGTTTATGAAGGCTCCAAATGCCAGAGTCTTCCTCTTTGTATAGCAGGGTGGTCATAGACCCTTCCAGGACTGATGAACTCCTGTGTTTGGGAAGTGCTTAGATCAGTGCCTCACATGAAGCAAGTGCTCAGCGAGTGTTGGCCCACGCCGCTACCAGGATCTGTAGCAGATGCTCTTCCAGAACACAGCTCTGAGTGACCCCCACTGTCCACACCCCTGCGCTTCTGGGTCCTGAGGCTCTTCCCCTAAGGAAGAGCTCCCCCCCTCTTCAACCCTAGAGATGCAGAAGTGAGAGTTCCTGGCAGTGTTGCTTTCTGAGGAAGTCACATCACCACCCTAAGGCTGATGATGAAATCCCCTCCCTTGCTGAGACAGTTCAGCAAATCCCCCCAGCCACACTGACCCCAGGGTCGGGGCCATCCCTGCCTGATGGGACCTGCACCGCTCACTTGTTTTCTCTTCTTGAGCTCTGACCTGAGACTGTAAGACCTTCCGTTTCGTTGTCTGTTCGTCAGGATGTCAGTCCCTGAGACCAAGGACTTGCCATGGCCCTGCGTATTCTTGTCAGTGCAGTGAGTCTAAATTGTCCTTCCCAGGCCAGGAAGGATGTCGCTGGGATTGTTGAACCCGGACCTGAGTGAGATCTGCGTTCAGATTCTGGCACTGTTACAGAATTAGCTGGGTCATCTAGTTAGTTAACCAGGTGTCATCACCTGCGGGGCACCCATCAGAAAGGGGCTTTCACTCCTCCCAGGGGACTCACACAGCCCCGACAGTCAGTGCAGCAGTCAGTTCTCATGTACCCCCCATCTTCCAGCACATTCCACACACTGTGGGCTCCCAGATGGGGGATGTTTCTCCACCCAGCTCCCCAGATACTGTACTGTCTTGGCTCCGCCTACCTTGTGGGCTGTTTCTTTTGCATTTCCATTACCAGTTCCCTTTCGTCTCTTTCCTGCATGTCAAGGTGTCCACAGCCTGTCCTTAGACCTCTCATCAGTGGAACTCTTGGAATTCCAGATGTGCCACATCCTGCTGCTCACTTATAGCTCCACTTGGACATCTGGGTGACATCTCATATTTCAAACGTCCGGAACAAACCCCCCTCTCTCCTGCCCAGTCCTGCTCCTCCCGTGGTTCTCTCCATCTTGTTAATGGCAGCTCTGTCCTTCTGGTTGCCCCAGCAGATAACCAGGTATCATCTTTAACTCCTTCCCTTTTCATATCCCACATCCTGTCAGCAAATCCCACATCGGCACACCCGTCTTGTCACCTCTGCTGCCGCTGAGGTCTGGGCCACCACCATCTCTGGCCTGAATTGATGCAGTAGTCTCCTATCAGGGTCCCTGCTTCTGCACCTGTTCTTACACCATTCTCAGCACAGCAGCCAAAAGGATCCTTTAAAAGAGTGAGTCAAAATCCCCCTTCCACATCTAAAGACTACAAGGAACTGAGCAAAAGAGAAAAAAGAAAATGCTTTGAGACAGTGGGAGACAGGGAAGAGAACCGGTGGGGAGAGCAAGCTAAGCAACAGAGAGACCTGTAAGACTCAGAACATAGTTGCTCCCACAATGACTGCACCACAAATAGAAAAGAGCCAACCTAATAGTCCAAGAAATTAATTTTGGTAGCTGCTAGAATACATATTAAATTTTGCAAAGCCATCTTTGCCTCTGTAAATGAATAGGATTTGAACTAAGTACAGAACCAAGTTGTTTTGCTCTGGATAAAAAGCGAGTGATGCCAGAGATTGCATTATCAGTTTAATTTGGTGTACATCTGGTGAACATTAACACACCTAAAGCAAATCAAAAGTCATGAGAAAATCACCAGGATAATCCAACACCTCAAGATCAGAAGTCTCGATCACACTGTGTCAACAATAAGCTATGCTAATTTTAATTTAGAATATTAAACTTTTTGGAAAATTCTTCTGAAAAAGATCAGCATTTAATGAAACAATAGTTTGATTATGACACCTACTAAGTAAACTTTAACCAAATTCTAAAAAATAAATAAATAAATGAATAAATAAAAATAAAAGAGTGAGTCAGCTTGTGTTGCTCCTTTGCTGAGAACCTCCCCCACACACCCCCTTTACTGAGACTAAGGCTGCTCCTTACAGTGGCCCAGGAGACCCCTTGGGATCTGGTCCCTCACTCCAGCCCCAGCCACACGCCCCTCTCCCTTTGCCTGGATCCTGCCAGGTGGGCTCCTGCCCGAGACTGAGTGCTTCTTGCTCTTCTGCCTGAAACTCTTTGCCCAACCGTCTTCCAGGCTTGCCTCCTCTATCACCTGCTCAGCATAGCCTTCCTTGTGACCCTTTTTGAGGTCACAGTGCCACCCAGAATACCCCATCCCTATCATCAGCCTTATTTTGCCTCCATGGAATTTCTCACCATCTGCATATCTCATATTTTATTTGTTTAATGTCTTTCCCACTAAAACATAAGATTGTGAGGGTGGAGGAGACTTGTTGCTTTGTGCACTGCTGTATTCCTGAGTAGTTCCAGGCACATGCTAGGCCTAGGACCCGAGTTCGATCCCCAGTACCAAAAAAAAAAAAAAAAAAAGAAATACATGTTGAGTGAATGAAAGAAATATATATTGAATAGGAAAAGAATTCCGAGCAGTGGTTCTGAATTTGGAGAAGACCAGAGGATTTGGGTGGCCCCTTCAGAAACTTAACCATAATTGGGGCAAAACATGGAAGTAGGTGACAGAGAGCAAGCCTGGGAATCTTCTGGAAGAAAACAGGTGACCATTCGTACCGGGCCAGCTCTATAGTTAGAGGCTACAGGGGAGGCGAGCTATTTTTCTGAGCTTTATGTAACAGATGTGGTTTTGTATAAATCACACTTCTGTAAACTGAATCCTATTTTAAATGTACTAGCAGAGTGCTATTTAAAGGAATCTGATTCCAGTTCCTTTTGTCAAATGCACAATATCTCCTAATTTGTCCTCAGTGTCAATTCATATTTTCCAGAAAAAGTTTACATTTACTTCAATCAGGTAGCTTGTCTGAGCTGAGGAATTCTGGTCTCCGTGTTTCTACCATCTCTATCTCACCCTCTCTCTGTGCTCACGTTCTTGTCCTCTTTGTTCCTGCTTTTTCTTTAGCCAAGTTGTTCCTTAGACATGGACATGGAATGCTCAGGAACATGATGTGGAATCAGGAGCGCAAAGCACAGTGGCCCCTCCCCAGACAAGAAGAGTTCAGGCAGGACGTGGGATCAAAGGATCTATTGGAGGCCAGGTAGCTGTGCATCCTGGAGGTCTAAGATTAAGTTGTCAGGTTACATCGAGGCACAGCCAGGTTTGGGAACCACTGAGCAAAGGGACAACCCAGTGCTGTTTGTCCTTGGCCCATCCCAGCTTTTGCTGAAGAGGTGGCCATGATCCCCTCCATAGCTTTGCAGAAGGTGGCTGGTGTGGGTATGGCCATCCCAGGACTGGCTGATGTGCAGGGGCTGGAGATTGGGTCCCAGGGCCACCCCTGCTCAGTACCTTGCCTGCCCTCCTGACTCCTCAGATGAGAGCAAGATCCTGTGGCCACCGCCTAATGGTGTGAGACTTCGGAGTCCCACTGGCCAGTCTCAGACTTCTTTCACACCAGAATGGGAAGCGTCCCCTAGGAAGCCCTGAGGGTTACCAACCAAGTCCGAACCCTCTTGCTGGAGATAGTAGAAGGTCAGCTTGTTTGGAGGTTGCTTGGCCTTAGGTCATCGCTCTGGGTTTTCTTTTTTTTTTCGGTACCGGGGATCAAACTCGGGACCTTGCACTTGTGAGGCAGGCATGGGAACCACTGAGCTAAATCCCTGCCCCGACTCTAGGTTTTCTGATAAATGTTCTCCTTTTGGTTCTCACCAGAAGTTGGAACATCTGCCAGTGGGTCAGGTTGGACTTATCCTAAGAGGAATCAGATCTGCCTTTAAGGTAACAAAGGTGTTGAGGTTGAGGTAGGTTGACTCTGACTGAGTTCAGTTATAACCATCTAAGCAGTAGAACATAGAATATTTAGCTGCTTAAGAAAGGCAGTGCCCTCCCAGCACTCTGGGAGACTGAGGTGGGAAGATCACAAGTTTGAGCCCTGCCTGGGCGACTCAGCCAAACCCTGTCTCAAAATTAAAAATAGAAAGGGTCAAGGATATAGCTCAGTGGAAAGGGCCTCAGTAATAACAACAGCAACAACAAAAAGGCAGTGCCAGCCCCACTGTGTGGCTTGATGCCTCGGAGCCACATGTTTATGTGGAAAGTGTGTCCTGTCTCCCTACAAGGCTTCTCAGCATCAGGGAGACAATGCAGATGAAAGCTTTTTGGTGAAGACTGTGAGGATCTAAAAACCATAAGCAGTGCCGTTATCCTTGTTCTTCCTGCAAATCTGGCATTCACAGGTTAGAATGAGCCAACAAGTAAATTGGCACTGTCTTGCAGGCAGAGCTGTTTGCCAGAATCAGATAAGATATCTGCACATCGCCATTGTGTATGTGAAATGGGGATTCTGTTTACTTACACACTACATTTTGGGAAAACTGGCTATGGTCGTACAAGGCCACGTAGAAGGGACAGAAGGTGGGTGGGAGACACTGAGCCGAGTTGGAGTCTGGATTTCACAAGATCAGCAATCATGCTAGATTTCTAAGATTTCTCATGAGGAATTCTATTCTTTTCTTTTTTCCTCTGTGGTGCCAGGGATGCCCTCAGTCCCAGATCTTCCAGAGTAGAGGCTGGGCTGGTTGTGAAGTGGGGCTGCCTGCTGTGTAAACAGAACAAGAGGAAGGAATGAAGAGGATGTTTGGGAGGGAGAAGCAGCATCCTTGGCCAGGATGTGGCAAGGGGTTCCTGAGTGTCATGGGACAGATGGGTCACCAGCAAATCGGCTGTGTAAGGGACAAGGAGCTGGGTGATAAGAGCTTCCTGTGTCTTGAGATCACTGGAGCAAACTTGCTCTTTGTCACGAGGGAGGAGACCATCTAACCTCACAGGGACAGCTGGGGGACGGAGAGTGGCAGAGGGGACGTGGAAGGGAGAGGGGAAGTTGGGCAGTGCTGCTGCTTAGAGAGGACCCAGCCCTTAACGCACCAGCTGGCCATCCAGAAGGCTTTCCCTGGAAGCCCCATAAGGGATGTGACTCAGAGATTAGCAGAGGCTCGGGATGTGTCCCATGTGCCTGGCCCAGGTGTGGCTTCCCAGGCAAGGTGATGCGCCGGAAGAATAGCTGGGTTACATGAGTCCCCTGGGTGATTCCTGTGAACGTGACCTCGCAGTTTAGGGTGCAAGGGCCACGACTTCCTCATAATAAGAGAAGCAGGCCTGTGGGTAGGGTGGGGAAGACAGGCCAGCTTCTCCTTTTCCCTGAGACCTGGTGTCCGAGCCTCTTACCCTGCACCCCACACTCAGGGCCTTCTGATGTCCTGTGTGGGCACCCGGAGGCGTCACAGCAGTCCTGTCATGAAGAGAGGCAGCTGGCATGTGGGGACAAAGAGTAGCTCCAAGACCTGCATGAGAAACAAGGTTGTTCAAGTCCACACAGGCTCTGGTTTTAAAGTAGGGGGACAGGAAAAAAAAAAAAAAAGTAGGGGGACAGAGCTGGGGCTCAGTGGTTCCAGTGCCTGCCTCGCAAGCACAAGGTCCCAAGTTCGATCCCCAGTACCAAAAAAAAAATACAATAAAATAATAAAATAAAGTAGGGGGACAAGGCTGTGATGGGAGATTCAGTGGAAGGGGAATCCTGGGCCATAGTGTGACAGATGAGGTGTGCGGGCACCAGGAAGACCTTGGTCCTTTCTTCTCCAGGCACATGGGAACAGGGCCCAGCAGGGGGCCCAGGGGCTCCTTTCTGGTTGTGGGAAGAATTCACAACCAGAGGGGGTCGAATTTAGGGGCTCTGGTCAAGGCTGGCTGGAGTTGAGGGGGTCCCCAGCAAGAGTGTAAGAAATGTTAAGGTCCCATGCCTTTCAGTACCATGATGTTGGGAATCAAGTTCACCATTAGTTTTGGCAGGGGACAAACCATACCCAACCTATAGCAAGTACCCGTGAGGCCCCCACAATCTGCTGCTCCCCACCTTACTCACTGTGCCCCAGCCCTGCTAAGTTCTTGCTGCTCCTCATGCACGAACCAAGCCCACTCTTGCCTCAGGACTAAAGCTTGTTGTTCTTGTGACATAAATGCTGCTCCGCAATATCCTCATGGCTCCTCTGTCACTTCCTTCAGGGCCCTGCTCAGACATGACCATCCCACATGAGATTGCAGCTGTCTGGCCCCCATGCCCCCAGCAGCTCCCTTTGTACCTCATCTTTCTCTGCAGCCACACTTGTGTCCACCTGAGCTCATGTGTTTACTTGTTGGGGTTGGGTCTCTCTCTCTCCGCTGGAGCATATCCCATGTGAGCTTTTGTCTGTCTTATTTGCTGCCATACCCCAGTGCCTAAAGCACAGTGTAGGCCCATACAAAACATTAGCTGGATGAAGTTTAAGAGAAGAGGACACATTGTGAGGTCCCCACATCCTGGGATCAGAAGGTCGAGGGACCTGAACACCTCCTGGTGTGAATGCTGCCTGGTTGCTGAGCCTTGAGCCCAGGCCACGCGTCAGGGCCCACTTCCAAAGGCTCCCACTCACCTGTCACCAAACATGGTTTCTTTATTTTGAGTTACGGTTTATATGCAGTAAAATTCACCATGGGGATTGACAGTCACAGATAGGTAACCTGCACTCAGCCAAGTTTAGCCTGGTCCTGTCCCCCTACATCTCCCCAATGTCCCTTAGCAACTAGCCCTTCCCCGACCCACAGCCCCTGGCATCTGCTGATCTGTTTCTGTTTCTACAGTTCTGACCTCTCTGGACATCATATAATTGTCTTGTGTCGTCTGTGGCCTTTGAGGCTGGCTTCTCTCACTTGACACAGTGCCTTTGAGTCATCCACAATGTTGCATGGATCAGTAGTTGTTGCTCTTTTATTGCTGAGTAGTGCCCTGTGCTGTGGCTGCCCTGCTGGTGATGTATTCCCTGCATGCAGGGCATTGCAGCTGTTTGCAGTCAGGGAAGATGAACACAGCACCAGGTTCTTCCCATTTGTTCTCAAGGGTCCTCCTCCTGGTCCTTGAGGATTCCCATCTTCCAGGTGTGGGAATTGAGGTCTGGGAAACTTGTGCCCCCTTTCTTCTCCATCATCCCTGCCCCACACATTTTCCCTGATTTATCTTATCTGGCTTTTCATGGTTCACGCTTTGCCATCCCAGTTTGTCTCCTTTGTATAAATCAGTTGATGTCATCCAAAAGGAAATTAGCCTTCTAAATTTTATCTTACTACAGTGGCTACCTCCATAATGTTAGCAGAATTATTGGGGGGTATATGTTCCCCCATCCCTTCTCATCCATTCTACTCTTCTATCATTCACAGTGGGTGCTGGGTCCAGGTAGATTCTGTCCTGGTTTCCACCCACATTGTGCTCTGTCACTGTCATCTAGAGGCATGTGCCATCGTGCCCAACATTGATTAGGTCCATGCCTGTGCCTTGTTTGTGTCTTCCCTGGGAAACTGAGGGAAGAGGACCCTCATTTCACCCCCAGGGGCATTCTCGTCTAGAGGATGTTACGAGAGGCTTTGTTCAATCTCTTGGTGGTGGATATTCAGACTCACACCATGTCTGTTCAGTTTTCATGAAACAATGGCTAGAACAGTGATGACGAACCTTTTAGAGACAAGTACCCAAACTGCAACCCACTTACTTATCACAAAGTGCCAACACTGCAATTAAACCTAAACATTGAGGTTTTAGTTTAGACAAAACAACTCATCCATTAACATCTTTTGTCTTAAAAGAAAAACAATGCACGTGCCATAGGTTCGCCACCACCGGTCTAGAACATAATAGGGAAACAAAGTCAGCCTCACGTGACTTGTTTCTGTGAATGCATGGTGATTCGTGGTGATTGGTGCCTCTTTCTGGGATCTCTTGTGGAAGATGTGTGGGGTTTTACCTTCTCCTCTTGGGCAAACCCAGCAGTCCTCCCGCTTGTGGTCTGTGGGTGCCCCTCTTTCCCCGCCGTCCCACTGTGATCCAGATGATGACTTGCTTGCTCATCACTGTCCCTCTCTCTCCCACTCACCCCTGTCACAAGCCCTGGGCCCACTCAGCACCAGGCACCCTGTGATCTCCCAGCTCACCTCAGCCTCTGCCCACTGTTTCTCGTCCACTGTTTTTTCTGCCTTTTGGGGTCCAAAAGTCACTCTAGACAGAAAAGATCAAAGCAAAAATAGGAGTTTATGGTCCCCATTAGATGAAAGTGGCATAGCCATCCTTTCCTTGTTCTTCGGCTCTTTGTTCAGTAAAGCACCGCGATGGGTATCCTGCAAGTTGTCTGCTTCAGGGTTTAGCTTTGTGACTCTCACTGTCCTGTGCCATTCAAAGACCCGTGGACCCAAGCGGTTTCTTTTCTTTATGAAGTACTCTGGATTTGCACAGCCAGAGGAGAAGGAAGGACAGAAGAGGGGGAAGAAGGGCAGTGTTTGTGCCCCATCAATGGTTGCCCTTTGAGGATGAAGTCCACTTGCTAATGGTGCCCAGTCCAGCATCCAGGAAGCCACGTCTAGTTACTTGCTGTCCATCATGGTCTGTGATTGGCCCACCCGAGGGTTGTGCAGGAGGCAGTCCCACCCCAGGTGGTGGCCCTGCCCTGCCTACAGACGGTATTTTTTTAATGACAGTTTCTCAGTCTCTTTTATTTTGATAAAATACACATAACATGACATTCCCTATCTTAACCAATTTGAAGTGTACAGTTCGGTAGCATTTGGTACTTTCACAGTGTTGTGCAGCTGTCACAACTGTTTAGATTCAGAATATTTTCCCAAAAGAAAGCCCCTTACCCTGTCCTACCAAGGTCCACAACCATGGATCCACCTTCTGCCTCTATGGATTCGCTGGTTCTGGGTGTGTCAGGTCGGTGGAAGCATACATGTCTGGCTTCTTTCATTTAGTATGCTCTTGAGGCCTGTTTACCTTGTAGCAAGTATTGGTGCTTCATGTGTGTGGTAAAATATACTTGCCATACCATTGTAACCACTTCCAGATGCACAGTTTGGTGGCATTAAGTGCGTTACTTAACAGTCACCACTATCCATCTCCAGGACTTTTTCATCTGTCCACACTGAAACTCTGTACCTATTTATTAACACCCCTCCATTCTCCCAGGCCCAGTAATTACCATTCTGTTTTCTTTCTCTAAGGATGTGATAGCCCTAGGAATGTCACTAAGTACAATCTTATACAGTCTCCGTCCTTCTGTGACTGGTTTCTTTCTCGTTGTGTAATGTCCTCCTAGTTCATCTATGTTGTAGCATGGGTTAAAATGTCCTTTTTTTTAAGGCTGAGTATCCAGTGCACAGATATTTTGCTTACCCATTCATCTGTCTGTTGTCACTGGATGACTCCCCGAGGGTCCCCCACTTAACACACCCTTGTTTCTTTAGCTCTTCAAGCACTTCCCAGACCTGGTCGCTCTCCTCCAAACCAGGTTAGCACACCCTGTCAGCTACAGGAGTGATTTACATTTTTTGATCTTAACAACATTCTTAATCTGTCTTCCCTTCCAGACTAGAAAATCACAGAGTAATGTTTTGTTTTGTTTTGGTTTGGTTTGCTAAACCTTTGGAAATCTGCCTGACCCTGCCAGTTCACTTACTCATCGGCCATCTAGAAGTTAGGGAGGAAAGGGGGAGATGTGACCTTACTTCAGTAGTCCTCGGTTTATGAAGCAAAGAGCAAAAGCAAACAAAATACTAACCTGGAAAAGAAAGAAAAAAGAAACAACACACAATTAGCTTGGGCCATCTTGACACAGGCTGGGTGGCTTAAACAACAGACATTCGTTTCTCATATCCTGGAGGGTGGCAAGCGTGAGGACCCTCGTCCTATCTTGTAGACAGTGGTCTCCTCGCTGCATCCTCACCTTGGGGAGAGAGCAGGCAAGCTAGCTCTCTGTGTCTCTTTGAGAGCCCTACTCTCATCCTGGGGGCCCCATCCTAGTAACCTCACGTAAACTCAGTCCTCTCCCGAAATCCCCACATCCAAATAACAAGGCTTCAACATCTGACTTTGGAAGGGACATAATTCAGTCCATAGCCAGTACCTTTTATAAAAATGTGTACATGAGTCACAGTGTTTAGCTTCGAAGAGCCTAGCTAAGTGCGAAAGGAGCAGAAGAAAGAACAGCTGGATGCCATTAGTTAGGGCAGCTTACACTGAAATAGCAAGAGTTTTCAGTGAAAGGAGAGAAAGAAATGAGATTTGGGGACACAGAGGATGAGGCATCCTAGATGGGAAACATAATGTCCAGCTAGTAAGGCACACAAGGAGGCCAGAGCTGATGAGGCTGTTGGGAGAGGACTGGGCAGATGGCACTGCTTCATCCCCCAGTCCATCTGCGAGGTAGGAGCAGTATGCACCCAGGAAACAGCAGGGAGCAAATCCCTACCTTCAGAGCTTGTGCTTCAGCAAGGAGAGACTGGCAAAAAGCAAACTCTCAAACAAGGGAATCTGAGGTTGAGCTGCCGCCCTTTATGGGAAACAACCAGAGTGCTGTGTGTTGTGATATAAAGAGAAACTCCAGGGCAAGGAATGGGGAGATAGTTTGGATGGGGAAGCCGGAGGAGCTGACCAGGACGTGGTATTGGAACACCCTTACCCTTGCTAAGTATGGAAAACCATCCCAGGTACAAGGACCATTGGCAACAGAGGGAAAGAATTTAAAATGTTGGAGGAATAATATTTTTTTTTTGTACCGGGGATCGAA
>NW_004624740.1:14485267-14516476 GCF_000247695.1 Heterocephalus glaber | reverse complement strand
GGACTCAGGAACAATATTTTTAATAGCAGTGAGGGCAGCAAATGGGAGGTGATGCTCCTGGGAGGCCACTTAGGCCAGCGTGGGAGCTTGGCCTAGGCACTGTCACTAAAGGAGCAACTGTAGGTAGACGGAAATCTGGGAGGAGCTGTGGAAGACGAGACAGTTTGTGTTGGGCTGCTGGAAGTTTCTGACAGGGCACAGTGAGGGACGAGGGATGATCTCAGATTGACCCAGCTTTGAACTCAGGCTCCACTTTTTCTGTTTTGGCGGTGGGGATGGAACCCAGGGCCTGGTGCCTGCTGAGCACCTGCTCTTCCCCTGAGCCTGCCCCAAGTCCTGTCTGTGCTGCTTGGGGTAACTTGATTTGGGAGACGGATCAGATTACCTGCCTGGCAGGAGATGGGGCTCAGGCCAGGGGCTGCTGCTGCTGCCGCCACTAATCTGATGACAACTGTAGATGGTCCATGCTTAGGATGGCTCCATTTATGATTTTTTTTTTGGTACTGGGAATTGAGCTCAGGACCTTGTGCTTGCAAAGCAGGCAGTGGAACCACTGAGCTAAATCCCTGGCCCTATTTATGGCTTTTTTGACTTCACAGAGATGCAAAAGCACCTCCATGCAACCATTCTGTTTTTCACTTTCAGTTCAGTTTTCAGTAAATTCCCTGAAAGTCAGTGCTTTGTTATAAAATAGGCTTTGTGTTGGACAACTTTGCCCAGCTTTAAGAGATTTTTTTTTTTTTTTGAGACAGTCTTGCTCTCTAGTTCAGGCTGGCCTTGAACTCACTATGTAGCCCAGGCTAGCTTCGAACTTGTGGCAATTCTCCTGCCTAGGACTCCTGAGTGCTGGGATTACAGGCTTCTGCCACCACTCCCAGCACCCCACACTTTGCCCAGCTTTAGGCTAACGCAAGTATGTTGAAAACATGTAAAGTTGGATAGGCTAACCTGTGATATTCAACAGGTTAGGTATATTAAGTGCATTTTTTGGTTTTCTTTTCTTTTTTTTTTTCAGATAGGGTCTTGCTGCAGAGTTCAGGCTGGCTTTGAACTCACTTTGTAGCCCAGCCTGGCCTTGAACTCATTATGTAGCCCAGCTAACTTCAAACTTGCAGTGATCCTCCTGCCTCAGCCTCCCCAGTGCTGAAATTATAGGCGTGCATCACCACAGCCAGCCCATGAAATAGATTTTCAACTGGCCGGGGATTTAGCTCAGTGGTTTCACTGCCTGGTGTTCAAGCACAAGGGCCCAAGTTCAATCCCTGGTACAAAGAAAGAAAGAAAGAAAGAGAGAGAGAGAGAGAGAAAGGAAGGAAGGAAGGGAAAGAGAGAGAGAGAGGAAGGAAGGAAGGGAAAGAGAGAGAGAAAGAAAGAAAGAAAGGAAGGGAAAGAGAGAAAGAGAAAGAAAGAAAGAAAGAAAGAGGAAGGAAAGAAAGAAAGAAAGATTTTCAACTTACCATAGGTTTATTGGAATGCAACACTGTTATAATTTGAGGGACATGTGTACTCTGTTATTATTTCTGATCAAGACCAGAATTGAAGGCCTTGCTGACACCAAATGTTAGGTGTCACAGCTAAGACTGGTGCAGTCTCACCGATGCAAAAGGCACCCTCTTGCCACAGGATGCTGTTTGTGACCTTCTGTGCCTTGCCTGTCTCTTCACATGTCACAGGCTTGGGAGATCTCAGCTTGGGCTGAACTTTGACCTCCTAGGGTGATGTCCTGGCTCCTGCCTGGCTGTATTGTGACATGACATGCGGCAGGACTTGGCCTGCTGTCTCTCTGTTCCAGATAGCTCACCTTCCTCCTTCCCCTCACTGGCCGAGCTGCTCCCAATGGAGCTAAGGGCCCACAGGATGCCTCTCAGCCCACACCCCAGGATCAGGCACTTGAGGAGGGAGATTCTTTGGTCCCTGAGCAGGATGAGTTTGGTTCATGGGTGCAGAGAGCCATAGCAGGAATGCAGGATGTAGGGGAGGAAGAAGGCTGGGAGCGCAGACCCCACGGCCCTTCCAGCCAGCTTCCAAGACCGCTGAGTGGCACTGTGAGGAGCTAGTGGTTCCCAGTCAGTCCTGCATCCCCAGGAGGAGCAGCACATGGTTCCCGGAGGCTAGAAATTCCAAGGGCAAGGGCCGGCAGCCAGCAAGGCCCTAGTGCTGCTTCCCCTTGTGGTGGAAGTGAAAGGGCAAGTGGGCACATGTAGAAGAAGCCACACATGTAAGGACCTGCCCTTCTGACAAAGCATTCTTCCCTTTTGACCACTGAATTACCTCTTGAGGCCTCACCTCCAACACCACCAGTGGCAATCTGATTTCACCATGAGTTTCCAGAGGGACAAACCATAGCGCATGCATGCTTGTTGCATTTCTTTTTCTTCTCTTTCTTGCCTTCTCCTCCTCCCAAGGGCCTTCTGTGGTCCCTCACCTCAGGGCGGCCACCCTCACGCAGAGCACATCCTCTCTGCCCGCCCCTGCATGGAACCTTTTAAGCCAGCCTGGCCTTGTCATCCCAGGGGCTGGGGCCCTGCCAGAAGCTGTATTTGTAAGTGGGCAGTGCCCAGCTGGCCCCACAGGCCAGCCTAGGACCTGCTCCGCCCAGAAGCAAATCCCAAAAGGGCAGCCATTGGTCACAGCCTGACTGGGCTGTCCGCAGGGAGCGAGGCTGGGGGGATGGGGAGAGAGGAGGAAGGGCTGGGAGAAAGCCGCCCTTCCCAAGGTGCCTGCTGCTAATTGGCTCTCTTGGGAGCGGCTTGGGGCACAGGGGCCAGCTGGGGCAGGAAGTGGTACACAATGCTGCTCTTTCAGGGCGACTGCACTGGACTCAGGTCCCATGTGACTCCAGGGAAAGCTGGAGAACAGCCTGTTCTCAGAGGATGTTCTCTAACCTAGACCCCCCTCCGGAGGTGAGCTGCTGCACCCTGGGCTGCCTACCCTCTGCCCTGGGGGCACCACTCCCCCTGGCATTGGCCTAGAGAAGGGCTGGGACAAATTCAGACCCAGTGATTTCCTCCAGAGTCTGGGACTTCAGGGACAGGGAGCAGAGTCTCTGAGTGGCTAGGGATCACATTGGGACTCTTAGGGGGACTTAGGAACAGCAAAACCTGGAGCCTTACCAAGCTGTGGGGCCATGGGAAGAGAGAAGCAGGATCCCCACCCTCTGGACTTAATCTTGGAGGAAAGGGAAGGCATTGTATAAGTATCAAACACATTAAAAGACAGAAATTCAAAATTAATAAAAGGAAGAAAGAAAAACAAATGGTTGGCCTAGGAAGCTTAGTAAGTCCAAAAGAAGGTGAAATGTGGCCTGTGCTCTGAAAATGGGTAGATAGATGTGTATAACACAGGATGGGACATAGTGGTAGGATCCCAGGCACAAGGCATTCAGGAACCTGGTCCTAGCAGGAGACTTTTGCCCTGGAAACCTGGAGGTAGGTGACATTTCCTAGGGCCTTGGGGAACCTGCGGCTTGCTTAAGACCCCAGCATGCTGAGATTCATGCTCAGCCCTGCCTTGTGTCTCTGAGCCCCACCTTTGTCACGAAAGCCAGGCCGTGGCCTCCACCCATGGGACAGCCTGTGCCGCAGCCATGTCCACAGAGGTGAAGCGTGGCTGGAGTGACAGTGGGCGTGTCAGCTACAGTAAGAGGCTTCCAGGAGCTGCCCAGCCACAGAAGGCTCCGGGCTGCCCCAGCGAGGCCAGAGGGACTGACAGATGCCCCACAGCTGCTGCTTTAGGAAGCAGCTTCTGTCTGGTGCTGGACCAGGCCCTTGTCACTTGGACTCGTACTTGGTGGCTCTGATGCCCACACTGATGTGTCCCACGCTTCCCTTAGGGCCCTGAAGAAGTAACTCCTCACTCAGGAGGTTGAACTTCTGTCTGGTTCTTCCCTGCTCAAGAGCCTTCTGTGGACCCCCAGTATCTTTCACATCACGACTCCTTCCCCTGACGTGTCCAGGACCTTTAAAATAATCTAAAAGTAGGAAGGGACATAGAAATCACCTAATTCGGCATGACCCTAGAAGGCTTTCTCAGTCACCTGGAGTAGTGACTTAGTGGTAAACTCAGTCTGTGTCCAGGATTTCTCTACTTCAGAGTACTCCGAGGAACTAGGGCTTCTTCGGCTGATGGAATAGAGTGCGCTGCAGCCGCACAGCCACCACCTGGGTTTACTGGGACACAGCCTCACTTGCTGTTTGTGTATTTGTTTAGTCTTCAGTAACACAGCTGAATAACTGTGATGAAGACCATGCGGGCCGCAAAGCCTCAGATATTTACTAATATTTGCTGTTTACAGAAAAAAAGAAAAAGGCTGGTCCTGGTCCATAGCAAACAAGTTCATAATGGTTGATGTACAAAAGAAAAAGACAAAAAAAACATAATGGTTGATGCTAGGGCTTAGAAGACTACTCTTCCTGTTTGTATGTGATTGGACTTTTCCATAATGAAAGGTTAAGAAAACACTTTGACCCTAGGAGTCATCTCACTTCCAGGAATCTACCCCTTGGAAACAAAAGCATCCATTAATAAGGGTGTGTGTGTGTGTGTTTATTAACTAGGTTACAGTGGGGGATGGGAAATAGTTGATTATTTAGCAGTACAGGAAGGTGAGCATAAATCATCCCCACCCACACTGGGGAGCAGTATATTGTCCCTTTAAAGGATGAGCTAGAGGTTTGGCGTCTACTTGAAGAATGTTGATGAGATATTTTCCAGTGAGAAATGCAAGACAGAAAAGGCTGTACGTGTTAACGCCATGTTCATAGAATGATGTCAGAATTCACCGCTTCAGGCTGTAGGGGTATGTGTGTGTGTGCGTTGTGCATGTGTACGCGTGTGTGTAGGAACCCTAACAGGTTGTTGATGTGGGTTTGGGGTGATTGATGTCTCCAGAAAGAAATCAAGCAAAGTTTTAGAAAGGAAAAATTTCCACTACTTAAGAAATG
This sequence comes from Heterocephalus glaber, assembly GCF_000247695.1. Next base: position 14,511,533 of record NW_004624740.1, on the reverse strand, counting down.
GTCCAGCTTAGTGGCCCAGGGCCTGCCTCACAAGTGCAAGGTCCTGAGTTCAATCCCTGGTACCAAAAAAAAAAAAGAAAGAAAGGAAGGAAGACACCACCTACATGATATGATCCCATTTATGTGTTTGTATAAATTTTATTCATACATGTGTGCTGTTAAATTTAAGAGAATTATAGCTGGTCACAGTGGTACACACCTGAAGTGCCTATAATCCCAGCCATTCAGGAGGCTGAGGCAGGAGGATTTGAGTCTCACCTGGGCAATTCAGTAAGACTTTGTCTCAAAAAATAAAAAGGGCTGGGGATATAGCTCAGCACACCTTGATTCAATCCCCAGGACCACAAAAATAAATGAATAAGCAAATAAATAATTTTGAAAGAATTGTAAGTATAAAAACAACCGGAAAGACGTATTTTTAATGTCCTTTGATGTAATGAAAGAAGGAAAAGGAAATTCATCTAGGAGTCGAAAAATGCCCAAGCATGAGAAAGCAAGACACTGGAGTAGCCAGCCAGGAAAGGCTCCTGGGCAGTTTAGAGGTGACGGGGGCAGCTGGATGGTTTCGGGCCACATTCGCTCCCTGACAGCAGCACCCCTTCCTCCTGCTCCGCAAGGAATAATGTTTCCCTGGGGGATGAAAAGCCTCTCTTTGTGCAGGCTTTAATTGCCGTTGTTGTGCCAAGCGAATGAGTGGCAGGCAGGCGCAGCAGCTGGGCACAGCCAATGCCAGGCAGCAAAGCCCGCTTCATCCAGGACTGCTGGGACCAGCTGGCCTGGGAGCACTGCCCATCTCTGCCCCCAGCTGGGCGTCTGCAGAGGAACCAGCCTCCCTTGGCACAGGGGGTCAGCAGGGGAGAGGAGCACCGGAGGAGGAAGGGGCGGGCCGCCGCAGGGTCTCAGCCCCTCTCACAGGCTTATTCATCGTATCCTCCTTTCCCCTCCCCCTCTTGTTTTGCAGACTGTCAGCATCAATAAGGCCATTAATACGCAGGAAGTGGCCGTAAAGGAAAAACACGCCAGAAATATCCTTTTGGATGTTGGGGAAGGCTGGCCCTGCTGAGGGTCAAGTCGTGGGGACTGGAGTCGGGGAGAAGCTCTTGCATAGCAGCAGGAGGGGACCCCCATACTGGCCAGGTGCCTGCAGGCTGAAGCAGTTTCCGGTGGCAGCAGCAGACTCTCCAGGAGCACTGGCTTCAGAGTGCACGGGCACCAGGGTGGAAAGGACCCACAAGGCCATCAAGCCCAGCCCTTTTAACTTGCCAAAGACCCTGCTGCTCTCCCTTAGGACGGAAGCTTGGCAGAGCCTCCACGTTCCTGAAAGCTGCTTTCCTTTAAGAGTGCTCCCACCACACCGCGTCGGCCATCGTGAGGCTGTGGCTGTGTAAAAGCAACAGGCACACCTGGCTAATGGGTCCCCTGGGATGTGCCCTGTGACTCTATGGGCTCTGAGGAGCTGGATCCCTGAAGGCTGATGGATTGAAGCCCCAGTGGGGGTGGACTGCAGGGCCCTGCTTGTCTGAGCTCCTGTGGGTCACTTTGCCCCAGCACTTAGATCACAGCCACTCGTCCGTCCCAGAGCCACCCAGCCTTGGACCCTTGGCGGGGACCCGCCAGGTGAGACGGTCAGAGATGGCCAGTGCTGCACCTCTTGTGGGTTGGAATTAGGACTTTGCTGTGAAGTGAGGGGTATGGAATCCCGCTGCAGTAACCCAGAAGCCCAACCCAACTATGAGGCCAGCTAGCGCCTAGTTCGCTTCTCCTCAGGAAGTGTTGCTGAGCCAGGCTTATTTTGCTCACTACGCCACCGTATGCCAGTCGTTGGAAAGGGAACTTTTCTGGAAAACCTCATTCATGAGGTGGCAATGGCTGTGGAGACAGACCCAAGAGTGGGTCTCCGATTGTCTCCCTGGGGATGGAGTTTAAAGGTATTTATAGGATAAAGCAGGGTTGGGCTGGGGATTTACCTCAGTGGTTCCACCGCCTGTTTTGCAAGCACAAGGACCTGAGTTTGATCTCCAGTAGAAAAAAAAAAAGAAGAAGAAGAAGCAGGGTGGTCTGAAGCACGAGGACCAGTGATTAGAAGAAGCAAAGTAAGGTCATCGGTAATCTGAGTGTAGGTAATCAAACCCGTGGCTCCTGATAGGAGGCATGTTCTGAGCATGCTCTTCGAGTAGAGTGTTGGCCCTCTGAGTGAAGGGCTTGGTGGCTTCAGCTGATTTGAGCTAGACAAGGCTACATCCTTAGATTTAACCAAGCCAGATGTGGTGTAATCTCAGCACTCTGGGAGGCTGAGGCAGGAGGATCACAAGTTTGAGCCCAACCTGGGCAACTTAGCAATTTAGTGAGATCTTGTTTTAAAATTTAAAAAAACAACTTTTAAACGGTCTGAGAATGTGGCTTAGTGTGAAAGCCCTGGGTTTAATCCCCAGTACCAAAACAAAACAAAAAGCACCATTAACTTGACTATAGAGGTGTTAGCAAAAGTACCGTGAGTGAAATACATTACTGGCAAGTGCAAGTGCCTGACCATTGAGCTACCCTTCTAGCCCAGAAATACATTATTCTTTAGCTAAGCAACTTCTGAGATCAGCAGTGAAAGCAAGTAACTAGAAGCAAGTAAGATAGAGGTTTTAGTTTTTCTTTGGGCTCAAAAGGCCCAGTCACTCCCCTGTACTATAGCACACTCAGTTCCCTCGCCAGGATTAAAAATACAGTAAACCAACAAACAAGAACCCTTATTTTAAGTGGCCCAGTTGGTTTTTCTCAAGAAATCAGTCCTGACCCCTACTGGTGGAGGGAGTCGTAGGATGCTGAGGACCTCCAGGGTGGGGATCGGTGGGTTCAGAGAGGCCAGGCCTTAGAGGGTACCTGGGATGGGGCAGTGACACTGGGAGATTCCAGAACCAGTTCGGGGCTCCCTGGTTCACTCTGAGACCTTATTTAGTGCCTGGGATCCTCCGTTCACATTTCCATTAAAGAGTTGTCCAAAGATATTACAGAGTGAGCATTCTGGCTCTGCTATTCTGTGAATCTGTCAGATTGACCATTTCTGCATGGTGGATAGATGTTGAAAACATCAACTCCCTATAATATGGGTATAAAATGTCTAGTTAAAAAGCTGAAAAACATCCTTTATCAGTTCTTTTATCAGCTCTTCTAGATCCCAACTGAATAAGCATTAGTGATCTGACTTCAGAAATGCTGTTCAGTCATTTATCACAGAGGCCTGCCTGGGAACAGGTTGGTCTACTCCTGAAGGGCCAGAGACTGGGTCTTACTTTATTATTTTTCTCCCTGAGCACCTGTTACAGGACCTAACAAATAATTGGGGATCACATAAAGGCTTATAAAACCAAAGAAAGCCAGACAGGTCTCCTGGCTTCTTTTAGAGTCCAGACCTTAGTGGCTTTTGTGTAGACAGGCCCTTGGGTACAGTGAGGAGCCAGAGTAGGCAGCTGTCACCTCCCCTCCCTGCTTCTGTCTCGTCTGAAAGCAGACCCGAAGTGTGTATGCCTAAATGACTTGAGAAGTCACTCCAACACCAAAGCTGATCTCAGCTTCTGAACCCAAAAGTCTTGTGTTCACAGCCTCCCCCTCAGAATGACAGTTTCATCCAGGAAAGGAGCTTTACGGCACCCTCAGCTCAGGAGCAAGACATGTGTTCCAGATGAGTCATTGCTGTCCGGCCCCAGGCAAGTCATTTTCCCTAAATGGTGCTAGGCTCCTCACCTGTGCCTGGATGAAGAGGCTTTGAGTCTGAGGAAAGGGCTCGCTCAGAGCTGATGGTGCTTGGTAAGGGGGCCTCACAGCCTCGTTAAGCAAAGGCATGTGGAAACCTTTTCCCCAGAAATGGCTCGCTAATGACCGAGATCTGAATGCTAACCCAGAAACCACACAAAGCCAGATGGACATTTGTTACATGCTGACTGCAGCAGGCGGTCTGCAGGTGGTGGCTGCATTTGGAGCTGGGCCTGGGAAGGAGCAGCCCCAGGATCCCATGTGCAGGGAGTCAGAGGTGTCCCAGAAGGAGGCCAGGATGGTTGATGGAAGAGGTGGGAGCCACAGGCATGTGGAGACTGCAGGAAGGGCGTTTTAGACGACTTTCGAAGGGACAAGTAGGGCTGGCCGACTGGTGAGGATTTGGAGGTGCTGCCAAGAAGACCCCCGAGAAGCAGCTGATCAGGGTGGAGGATTCCCCCGAACCAGCCTGGGTATGGGATGGAGCACCACAGCACACTCTCGCTTATATTCATTCATTCTTTTTTGCAGTACTAGGATCGAACCTAGGGCTTCATGCATGCTAGGCAAGGACTCTACCACTGAGCTACAGCCCCAGCCCACACCTTCACTTAATAATCTCTAAGAAAGAATTCTGAGAAGGTGTCACTTGTTAAAATGTTAGCTGTGTTTATTCCCTAAGGGTCCCACCACTCACTCGGCACACCCAGGGGAGGGCAAGCCAGGAGGGCTCCTGGCCCTCTGGAAACATGTAACATTAGGAAGAGAGACACTCTCAAGATGCTTCGGCTCCTGAGGAAATTTTCTCACAGGACAGATCTTACCAGAAAAGGGCATTTTATGTCCATCGGCTCAAAAATTGTCAGAATGAACACCCAACTGGGCCTTCATAACAAGCCATGTCCCAAGTGCCCCCATCCCCTGAAAGTAGCGCCATGTGACCTGAGCAGCCGCCACACCCTCTTCGGTGGCCGGCTGCTGCTCAATCCTAGGTGTTGGCTGTCTGTGGAAGGGCCCACACCTTTGTTTTCCATGACTCCCCTCACCGTGCATCCTGGGTACCCACCATGAGAAAGGGGCTCAAACCTTCTGGTCTGTTGTCAACCGGCTGCCCCTCTCCAGCAACGCCATGCTCTGCTGGAAGTTCTGCCATGTGTTCCACAAGCTCCTCCGAGACGGACACCCAAACGTGAGTTCCTGGGGGTACAGGCGGGCCTGGGAGCCAGAAAAGCATGTGGGGAAAGTGACTGTTGCAGTCACGAGGCTGCTGTCCACTGCCACACAGCCCCCTTCTCCCGGCCTCTGGGCCACCAGAGAGGTAGGTGCACCGCTGGCTGTCCCTTCTGTTTTCTGACCGCTCTCCTCTTTGCCCCCCAGGTTCTGAAGGACTCCCTGAGATACAAAAATGAACTGAGTGACATGAGCAGGATGTGGGTGAGTTTGGAGATGTGTCCAGGGGCCACAGAACAAAGACTGTGGAGTGGAACAAATTCCTCTCTGGCAACTTGTTTAGAATTTCTCCCACGTGCATCAGGAAGGGGCTCAGGATGCCACCAGATAGTATCACCATGTCCGCTGTCTCGCTTGGTTGCCTGGAAGCTGCAGAAAAGTTCCGGAGCCTCAAGCCTCTCCTGCCAATGGAACCACATGTTTTAAAGCTCTCCTGGCTTAGCAGGGACATTGCCAGAGTCTTTCCTTAGGGGTCACAGGACTTTAGAATTAGCATGTTTAATTCTTAATGTTAATCCCTTTTTTTTCCTAGCTGGGTTTTTCAGTGCCTTAGGCTGAAGGGGAAGGCAATATTAAAATCTCTCAAAAGGAGTGTTCTACACACTCCTAGGTCCCTGTAGATTCTGAAGGCCAAGGGCACATATATGGGGCAGGGATGGTCCACACTGTGAAAAACCTCCCTGTTCCTTGTGGAGAGGCAGTTTTCCACTCACTGGCTAAGAGCCACTACTTGAGCCTTTCCATTCAGTCTTATTGTATCTGGAACTCACGAGTTACATAGTCCACTCTGGTCATTGGTGAGAACAGAGCGTCCAGAGGGGGAAGTGTTTTATCCTGAAGTCACAAGGTATGTTGCCTGAACAGAGGTGAGACTTGCCCCACCTCTTCCCTATGACCTGTAAAGGTTTTTCCATTCTTTTCCCTTTTGGGGGTTTTTTTTTGTTTTGTTTTGGTTTTGGTGTTTGGTTTTTTGAGATAAAGCCTTGCTATGTATCTCAGGCTGACCTTGAACTCACAGCAGCAATTCCCCTGCCTCAGCTTCCCCAGTACTGGGGTTATAGGCATGCACCACCATGCCAGGCCATTCTTTTACTTTCAACTTCCCAATATTCTCATCTTTCAGGAATGTTTTATAAATAGCATTTCCTGCAGTTGGGTTTTTGTTTTGGTTTGGTTTTTGAGATGAGATCTTGCTATGTTACCCGTGTGTTTTATTCAAGATGGCAATCTTTGTCTTTTAACTGAGCATTTGGTCCACTTACGTTTATTATAATAAAGGATATATTTAGGTTTATATCTCCCACTGGTTTTTTGGTTTGGTTTGGTTTGGGGTATTTTGGTGCTGGGAATTGAACCCCAGGTCTCTACCACTAAGTTACACCCTCAGCCCCCACGTCTCCCATACTGTCTTGTGCTTTTCTGTTTGTCTCATATGTTTTTATTCTACTTCTCTCATTCTTTGCCTTCTTTTGGATTGATTGAGTTGTTTTTTTTTTACCGTGTTTTTCTCTTCATTACTTGTTGGGAGATTTTTTTAAATCTAATTTTTTAAATTGTCAGCATATTCTTTAATAGCTACAAAATGCTTGCTTGCTTTATCAGAGTCTAAATTTCATATCTTTATCTGTTTTCTGTAGAACACAAAGACCTTAATATTTTAATAACATTCACTCCCTCAATTTGTATGTTATTATTGTCATATGTTTCTGTTTAAACTGAAAGTATTGTTTTATTTTGTACCCTTTTGAGACCTTTCACCTGGGCTCACTTTCTGCCTGGATTAATTCTGTTAGAACTTTCTATACTGAGAGTCTGCTATTGACAGACACAATTTTGCTTGTGTGAGAATGTCTTTGTTTCAGCCTCATTCATGAAAGATATCTTCTCTGCTTTGGAATTCTAGGCCAACAGTTATTTTCTCAGTGCATGAATAATATTATTCAAGTCATCCTTCCACTGACTTCTGGCTTCCATTGTTTTCTTGGAAGTCAGCTGTGACACTCAACCATGGTGCCTTTGAAGCTAACCTGTGATTTTTCTCTGGCTGTTTTTTTTTTTTTTCTTGCAGTACTGAGGGTTGAACTCAAAGTTTTCACACTGAGCTACATCCTCAGTGCTTTAAAATTTGTTTTGAGATAGGGTCTGGCTAAGTAGCCCAAGCTAGGCTCAAATTTGTGATGCTCCTGTCATAGCCTCCCCTAGTCCTGGGATTAGGATTACAGGTGTTCAGCACTATGCCCAGCTAACCCTTCTTAGTATCTTGTATCAGTTATGAACAATTCTGATTTTCACTTCAAATACCACCTTAACACAAGTCTCTTTCCCTTCTGAGATCTTGGTTAGAGCTTTGTCAGTGATTCTTACCATGTAAAATGGCTATAATGCTTTTTCTACCAATTGGTCTCTGTTGCAATCTGGATAATTTCATCAACTCACTGATTCCTTCTTCAAGTGGGGCTAATCTGTTGTTAAACTTCTTCATAAAGTTTTCAATTTCACTGTGGTTTTCATTGCTTTCAATACTTTTTTCTTAATTTGCTTGGTATTGTTTTCCTTTTTGGTTGTTTTTTTGTTTGTTTTTTTGAGACAGAACCTGACTATGTAGTTCAGACTGGGCTTGAATTCACTTTGTAGCCCAGGCTAGCCTCAAACTTGCAGCAATTCTCCTGCCTCAGCCTCCTGAATGCTGGGATTACAGGCATGAGCCACTGTACTCGGCTTTGATTATATTTTTTATGCCCTACAAATACTTTGAAACAATCCCCTATTTCTTTAGATATAATAAGCTTAGTTATTTCATATATCACTTTTTATAATTCTGTTATTGGAAGTCCTTAGAGATCTGTTTCTGCCATCTGGCAGAATTTTGCCCATGCTTTGTATTTTCCTTTTGTGCTTAGTTATTTTTTATTGTGAGCTACTCATTTTCCTTGGGATTTTACTTGTGGAAATTCTTTGAAGTCTGTAACAAAGGCAGGTTCCTCCAGAGAGACTTGGTATTTGCTTCCATTAAAATCACTCTAAATTTTCAGCTGGAGGTTTTATGAATTTTGGGAAGATCCTCTTGAGGCCTGGCTCATAGGTCCAATTCTCAGGAGTGTATTTTCCTTCCCTCTGATCATTAGAATAGTCTGAGGGCATAGATTTTCTCTACGGTCCTCAGGGAGGAATTCCTCCATGCAGGAGTGCCAGGGTGTGCATGTGTGCGTGTGAGTGCACTTCCTTTGCACCCAGGAGCAGTCTCCTGACCCTTTCACTCAATTCCTCCACCTGGGCTGGCCAGAGCCTTGCTTCCTGTTCACCATCTGGCCCTTGAGGTCTAGAAAACCTATTATTTTTTAGTAGTTCTCAGGAGAAAAGTCAACCCAGGTTCCCAGCCTGCCTTGTTCAGGCTAGGATCCTTTACACCTTTCTTCCTATGCAGTTCTGTCTTAGTTACTTTCTCTCCCTTCTGACACAATATCAAATACCCACAACTTAAAGGAGGAGAGGTTTATTTTTGTTCACCTTTTTTAGAGGTTTCAGTTGATAGTCAGCTGGTTCCAAGGAAGCAAGGCATGGCAGAGAGCCATAGCAGAGGCAAGGCTGCTTATGCCATGGCAGCCTGGAAGCAGAAAGCTAAGAGGGACCAGGAAGGGGGAGATAAACCCTTCCAGGTCACCCACCAGTGACCCAGCTCTTCTGATCAAACCTCTCCTCCTAATGTCACATTTAGCTTCACACCCCCTTCACCTTTCAAAAACCCATTCCTACGAGTGCCTGGGACTCTTGGGGAACATCTAGATATAAACAGCCACAACAATTTCTGTCTCTCACCTTGGATTAAGAGTTTCTGAAAATCAGAGCCCTTTTTTGTTTTTGTTTTGGTACTGGGAACTGAATCCAGGGCCTTCATACTGAGCTACATCTCCAGCTCTTTTTTAATTTTTTTGAGACAGGGTCTCACCAAATTTTTTGAGACAGGCTGGCCTCAAACTTGCAACCCTCCTGCCTCAACTTCCCAGAGTGCTGGGATTGCAGGCATGTGCCACCATACCCCTTTGTTCTTGTGCATTTTCATGTTATAATTGTCTTATATTTTCACTTTCCAGCAATTTCAGTTTTTCTGGAATAAATAAGTATTACATAAAAATTAATAAAATATGAATTATTCCTAGAAAATTAATATGTCCTGAAAGCACTGGCAGCTGTGGTATTGATGTTTCACCTTCCCCGTCACTCACCTCCCTTGGCGCCCTTTCCGGAGCACTGCAGTGCAGGTCCTTTAGTCTACCCTAGAGGACCTGGTGCATTTAAGAGAATGTAGAAGGCAGAATTCATATGGGAACCACAGCCATTCAGATTTAGAGGTCTGTGCATTCCCATGTCCCTTCTTTTTTGTAGATGACTGGGAGTTTCCAGCATCACTCTGCTAGTTTGACCACCCCCGCCCCCCAGGCACCTGGCCAGGTGGGGCCCTGGCTGCCTGGGCAGACCCCATGGGAAGGCTCAGGGAGGCTCTGTTTCCAACTCCACCCCATGGAGACTGTTAAGGATGCTCTTTGTCCCTGAGGTCCGGCAAAAGATTTCTTTCACTGTGCTTAGAGAGGCCAAGGGGGAAGAAATAGCCCATAGCTGGACTGAGTGATCAGATTGGAGACTAAAATTCTTAAATAAAAAGTCTTGTCCATAGTCCAGAATTTACCATAAGAAAGTCCTCATGTTGTATGCAGGATTGTATGGCAAGCTGGGCACAGTGGTGCTCCTGTAGGCCCAGCACTCGGGAGGCTACAGCAGGAGGACTGCGTGAGCCCCGGAGCTCAAGGCCAGCCTGGGTAACATAGCAAGACCCGGGCTCAAGAAGAAAAGCATCGAACTATAAAAAAAATGCATTGTGTTGGATGGACATGATCAGTGCACAAAGTATGCATGGATGAAAATATCGCAATGAATTCCACAATTATTATAGTTAATAACTATAATAAAAATTTAAAATTGAAACATAATTTGTAACAGCAAAATTTTCAACTCATTTGAATTGGTTTTACCTACTTTGAAGGTATTGAATCGGTTCAATAAACTATGATACATACTTAAGAGGGATTGGGCAGCCACTAAACATGATGATATACAGAACCAGGCATGATGATGCATGCCCATACTCCCCGCTTCTCGGGAATGATGCAAGAGGATTGCTTGAACCCACAAATTTGATTACTTTGGTTTGTTTTTTGTGGTTATTGTTTTGTTGTGTTTTGTTTTTTGAGACAGGGTCTCACTATGTATCTCAGCCTGGCCTCCAACTCATGGTGATCCTCCTGCCTCAGCCTCTTGAGTTCTGGGATTACAGGCATGAGCCACCATGCCCAGCTGAACCCACAAATTTGAGACCTGCCTGGGAAACATGGGGAGACCCTATCTCAAAGGAAAAACGTAATCTAGAAGAAAAATAGAAAAAAAGATTGTAGTACATTAGGTGAAAAATTTTAAATATAAGAATAAAGGTGGCACCCTAAGGGTTTGGGGCACTGAGATCATCATATGTGATACTATAGTGGTAGGCAGGCCTATGTCATATGTTTTGTCAAAACCTGTGGCATGGGGGCCGGGGATTTAGCTCAGTGGTTCTGCTGCCTGCCTCGCAAGTGGAAGGACCAGAGTTCGATCCCTGGTACCCCCCAAAAAAACAAAACAAAACCCTGTGGCATGTACAGCACGGAGAGTGAAGCCTGAGGTGAACGTGAATTTGGGGTGACAGTGACTTGTCACTGCAGATGCGTCACGGTAACAAGTGTAACTCTGGTGGGGACCGAACATAGTGGAGGAGGCTCTTTGTGTTGGGACCACGCAGTGTAAGGAACTCAATGCAGCCTACTCAGTTCTGCTGTGAACCTAAGACTGCTCTTCAAATTGAAAAATTGAAAAAGTAAAAGGGAAGTTTATACCCAGTGTTAGATATTTAGTGGTATAATAATAGGGTAATATGTTTGTATATGTGCTTTTCTATATTTTCCAAATTTTCAGCCTCTAACATTTGTCTTTTTCTTCTTCTTTTTTTCCCCCCTCTGGCATGGAGGATTGAACCCAGGGCTTTCACATCCCCACGCCTATTTTTAAATTTTAAATTTTTTATTCTGAGACAAAGTCTCACTAAGTTGCTCAGCCTGGGCTCAAACTTGAGAGCCTCCTTCCTCAGCCTCCCAGAGTGCTGGGATGACAGGCGTGCACTGCCACACCTGGATGTTATTTTCACCACAAAAGATAGTTCCTTCCACCAGAAGCCCTGACTGCAGATCCCTCACAAGTGTCCTCTATGGTGATTCCACTTTCTTTCCTCTCTGAAAGGGCCACCTGAGCGAGGGCTACGGGCAGCTCTGCAGTATCTACCTCAAACTGCTGAGGACGAAGATGGAGTACCACACCAAAGTGAGTTCCTGCCCTCAGGGGAGGCAATGGGGCAGTTGAAGTCAGGCCCCAGGGACAACAGGGGGACAGGCTTTGACTTCTGCACCTTCCGTTCCCCTTTTCCAATGGAGGACCCACATCCACCAGGTTGGGGAAATGTCACCCATGGCCTCCTCCTCTGCTGCTCCAAACAGTTCCTGCAACTTCGCTAGTGAGTTTCCACGGCACACCTGCTTTTAATCAATATCTGACTTGGTCAGTATTTCTCCAACCCTTAATGCAGGTGAATTGTGCCAGGCACCAGAGGTTGCGTAAGCTACAGGGCCAGGGTCTGCTCCGAGGGCTTCACAGGGCTGTGGGGAGAGGGAGCTCACACTCGAAGTGACCTGTAACAGCTCGAGGCCACGGGATCAGGAAGGGCCAGTCTCTGTGACCTTGGGCCAGGTGCAGTTCGGTGGAGCAGAGGGCTGCCATGTAGGGAAGAAAGCAGTGTGAGTCAGGGAGGAAATGGAGAAGGGACGAGATAGAAGAAACCCCATGTGTCTTTATCTCTGCTGTCTCTGATGAATTTGAAGAGTAGCTTTGACTTGTCAACATTGTTGTCCTCTGTCAAACGTGTCTGGATATCATCTTATCCTCAGCATCTGTGTGGCGGAGATATCAGACCTAGGAAAATGCCCCAGCCCCATCATGTGGCTGCTCAGTGGGGAAGCAGAGATTAGAACCTGTTGGACACCACAGACGTCCTATGCCCCATGGCTGTTCCTCCCCACCCTCTATATATCATTGAGTGGCCACCATGGGCCTGAACTAGGAGGGCCTGGAGAGAGGCCTTGCCCCAGCCTATAAAGTCTTCCTGTTGGCCTGGGAGAGGGAGCGAGGGTGAGCAAGCAGTAGTGGGAGGTGGCACCGAATCAGGCGGGGCCTGTCTGGCCTGGGCCTGGGCCAGGGTTGTCAGAGACAACAACAGCTAAGCTCAGGCTTGGAGGGCACTGGCTGTCTGTGCTGCATGGTGCTTTGCACCGCAACACAGCCCTATGGTTCTGGTTGCTGCTGGTAAGGAATCCTGGCAGGCCTGAGTGGGGAGAACACAGGAGCAGAGGTTGAAGATGGAGAAGAGCAGAACCAGGGGGCCTCCCAACCTGGAGTTCTGAGAGGACAGCACAGGTGTCCTGCCCCCTTGTGTCCTCTGTCTGCCCAGCTTCCAGCCACAAGCAGGTGCCCAGTCCAGATTAGCTGAGTGAGTGACGGGGTGGAGGCACAGCGAAGGGCAGGGAAAGAGGCTGGCCCTTCTCCTTTGACAGCGGGGAAAGGGAGGGAAGGGGAGGCACTGGAATCTGGGAAGGGAGTGGGCAGCAGGGGCTGAGGCCTCATGCTGAAGGCGGCAGTTCAGGATGAGACACTGGTGTGATAGTGGAGCTATTACAATGGCCAGGGGGACAGGCGAGGGATCTGTGGCAAGGACTGTTAGAGGGCACTGTTACAGACTGAGCGTTGAAATTCCAACCCCCAGTACGGTGAGGTTAGGGGCTGTGAGGTCATAGGACATGAGGGTAGAGCATCTCTCCATTCATGAGGGACAAACCAGAATGTGGCCCTCACCAGGAACCAGATGTGCCAGTGCCTTGACCTTGGGCCTCCAGAGCTGTGAGAAATCAATGCCTGTATTCAGCCCAAACTGACAGAGATGGATGCTAAGGCCAGCTAGCATGAACGAATAGTGACACTGGCTGTGAGGCCTTCTGCAGGGACATTCGTTAGCTGGTCCTAGGTGCAGAGTGTGTGATGAGCATCCAGGCCCAGCAGGGGTTAGTGGCAGTGTGACAGAAAGGTGGCAGCTTCCAGGCCACCAGTCCTGATGTCTTGATGGAACAAGAAAGTGACCAGAAGGGGCTGAGGAAGCTGGGAGGAGAGACTGGAGGATGAGGCCCAGATGTTGCGGCAGCAGAATGAGGGACTATGGTGAAGAGGTCTCCAGAGGGACAGGTCCAAGTGATAGCAGGGTCCCAAGTGGGTGTCAGTAGCCAAAGGTCCTGAAATTGTAGAGGAAAGGTTGTGACCACAGAGAGCCACAAAGGAAGCCTGTGGCCTGGATGCCAAGGACTTGGGTGAATGTGGGGTAGTGACGAGAAAGTGAGCCATGTTTGTGGGGTGGAGAAGCATGGGGACCCGAGAAGAATGCCAAGCACGCCCCTAGCCTTGGTAGGCAGGGTGGTGGAGGATGAACACCCACCCCTGCAAAATTCCACAGCCCTCCACAGGGGAGAGGTGAGGCCGGAGGCTTCCCTGAAATCCTGGGACAGCCACAAGTTGGGGAAAAGCTGGCCACCTGGAGAGCCCTGTGTGTGACACCCAGGATTGGGCAGCATGAAAATGCCTGAGGCGGCTGCAAACTATTCCTGGTGGAGGATGGAATATTATGGCCACAGTCACAGGATACAAGGGGAAGTGGGAGCCAGAATCATGTCCCTGCTGCTCCCTATGGCCTGGGCCTTCCCTGCCCATGGAGCAGCTGCCAGCTGGGACTTTCTGGTAGGAGGATGGAGGAGAGCACTCCCAAACTATGGAACCCCAGTTGTCCACTTCCAAAAGATAGAAAGTGGGGACGAGGGGGGGCCAGAGGCAAAGTGTCAAACTAATTGAAGGTTATTTGTGTGTCTGTAGTGCCTGGGATGGAACACAGGACCTCAAACATGCTAAGCAAGCACCCTGCCACTGAGTTACACTCCCAGCCTCCAGGTCAAAGTTTTAAGGCCGAGCAGGCTTCAAGTGCCAGCATATCTTTGTGTGCCTGGCATAGGCGGGTGAGCTTGTGGCTGAAATTGCATGGATTAACTGCAAAGAAGTCACCTTGCCCGGTGTGCCCACACATACAGAAGCACTGGATCTTGCTAAGCTCTCCTGAGGGAAATAATTCATAGATCAATTCCAGCCTCCCCAAGTCGGGTCCTCACATGAGTTCCTCACTCTCTGCCCCTTGCCTGCAGCTCTCAGCCCCTGTGGGCCTTGCACCCAGTTCGCCCCCACTGTTTCCCTCCGCACCTAGAAGCCACCCGGGTTTTTTACCCAGAGTGACTTAAGTCCATACTGCTGCTTCTGGCCGACCTGACTTTCACCCGAGTCCCAGGGTCCTTAATTCCCAAATGATAATAACTTCCGGCCTGTGGACTGCTGTGAGGAAGGGAAGAGGGTCCCTTGCAGGTGCTCGGTAAGTGTCCCCTGCCTCTTGCACCTCCCCTCCCGGTCCTGCTCCCCACTGAGTTACCGCTACCAAGCTTGCTGGCCCTAGGCTCCCACTCTCCTACCTGCTCAGGGTCACCCAGTGGCTGATGAAAACCCACTAGAGAGAGTCTCCCCTAGAGTCTCAGATACAGCGGGTCTGCCGCAGGCCTGGGAATTTACATTGCTCACACATTCCCAGTTGGTCCTGTCAGCACACTTGCAGAACTTGGAGATACTCTACGATTATTTCTCTCAACTTTTGGGATGCACTGTGTGATCTTCCCTGCCTTCTAATTTGTTTCATTAATGACGTTTTGCAAAAGCCGAGAAGAGAATGGGTGTTCCTTTCTTGAACTCAGCAGCAGCGCCAAGAAAGGGCAAAGGACAGTGGGGAGCCTGGGTAGGAAGCGGAATGGACCAAGGATGAATTGGTGTGCATTGCTGTGTGAACAGTGGAGGGCTGGCAAGTGACCAGTGTTCCCCTCCAGGTTCGTGGTACCATGGAGAGAGTGTAGAAAATGTTCAGGTGCAGACTGCAAGGAGGAGCCCTCTCCTGGCCCGAAGGGGTGGCGCAGAGCAGGTATTCTTTAGGTGTATCTGCTGCACATACTCAGTGAAGACAGCTTGCGACATTGGCTTTGTTGGGCTCCAAGGAGCCTCTTCATATGCCCTGTTCTGACTTCTTTTCTCTGCTCCCTTCCAGAATCCCAGGTTCCCAGGCAACCTTCAGATGAGTGACCGACAGCTGGACGAGGCTGGAGAAAGTGACGTTAACAACTTGTAAGCAGTGACTTACATGCTCTGGACCCAGTGAGGGAGAAACTTATGGTTTTGTTACTTCCTGTTAGGGTCATAGAGGGAGGGCCTGATGGCTGGGACAGAGGCTGAGTGGGGATAAAAGCTCCTAGGTGACATGGCCATGGGGCCACTTAGTGCAGATGCCACATCCAGAGCCTCTGCCTGGCCATCTCGCACCCCAGGATCCCCTCTGTGTCACTGTCCACTCCAACCCAACACCAGTACCATCCTCTCTACCTTTGCCATGTCACGGTGGACTCTGACCTGCTTGGTCTTCTAGTGGCCTTAACACCCATGAGGTGGGGAGCTGACCATTGGAGCTGGGATGTGCCTCTATGTACTTGTGCTTGTGTGTGTACCGTGCGGGACGAAGCAGGAGTAATGGTGTGGGGGAGGGCGGGGCAGCTGAAAGGCAGGTGAGCAGCATGCACAAGGTCCTGGCTGTGATCGCCAGCAATACACACACAAGCACATGCACAAGCCCTGGGCCTGTGGGGTTGACGTTCTCTCTTTTTGGCTCCAGTTTCCAGCTAACAGTGGAGATGTTTGATTACCTGGAGTGTGAACTGAACCTCTTCCAAACTGGTGAGTCTTCCTTCCCTCGCATTGCCGGGTTCCCAGCGGGGTTCCCCACTTGGCCCAACCGGCCCAGCCCTCACCCTGCTGCCACTGCGCCCGCAAGAGTGAGGCTGTGCACACCTGTCTCTGCTGCCTCGTTCCTCGTGCCAGGAGGGGCTGCAGCCCCTCCCTGCTGGCCTCCCTCCTGAGGCTCTGGTCTCAGATCCTACAAATAGCTCTCACCTCTGACAGCTGCAACCTGTGGCCACAGCCCAGGCGGTCCTTTGCCTCCATCTTGTCTGTCATCAGAGCTGGGCTGTTCCTCGGGTTTCTGCTCAGAATGCATGGCTCATGTCTGACACTTAGTTGACAGCCAGGTCCTCGGGTCACCCATGAAGCCCTGCTCTGCTAGCAGGGGCAGCTGCCACCCTGCCGGGCTCCCTTCTGCTGAGGCTTCAGGTGCTTCCTGACCCTTAGCTGCTAACACTTCCTGACAAGCCTCGGCCCCTCCCTTCTCTGCAGTGTCTCTCTTCCCCTCACCTCCCAGCCAGGCTCCACTCCTTTCCCTGAGGAACATTGTAACCCAAGTTCTGAGGCAGGATTGCCATGAGTTCAGGGCTAGCCTTGGCTACATAGGCCAGTCCTGAACTACCTAGTGAAGCCCTGTAGCCAAAAAAAGGTCAATAACTATGCAAGAATAAAATACAGTCTGTGTATGGAATGGGCTCAGCCCTTTGGCATTCCTGGTTAGGTGAGAGAAGTGGTATAGATGCATCCATTGTTCTTTCTAATATATTGGAAGTACTTGCATAAAAATATATGATCAAAGGCCGAGAGTGGTGGTACACACCTATAGTCCCAGCAATCAGGAGGCTGAGGCAGGAGGATTGCCGCAAGTTCAAGGCCACCCTGGGCTGCATAGTGAGTTCAAGGCTAGCCTGAAGTACATAGCAAGACCCTGTCTCAAAAAAAAAAAGTTTTTTAAAAAAAGTATATAAACAAAGCTAGGCACAGCGGCACATGCTTTAATCCTAGCACTTGAGAGGCTGAGACAGGAGAATCTCAAGTTTGGGTCCCATGTGGGAAACTGAGCAAGACCTTGTCTCAAAATACTGTGAAAGAATAAAAAGAGTAGGTATGTAGCTCAGTGCCAAGGCCCTGGGTTTAATCCCCAGTATCTCAAAAAAAAAAAAAAAAAAAAAAAGCATGAACAAAGGTTGGGGATGTAGCATGACCACGATGGCCACCTGACTTGTAGTGAGTGGACTTGGGGTTTTCCAGCTTTTGAGATGGTACAAAGCATAGCCAGGCAACCAGCACTTTTCTGTTCTCAGTATTGAGTGAGTTACATGAGCTAGTCGACATATTATATAAAACAGGCTTTGCGTTGGATGATTTTGCCCAAGTAGAGTAATATGAAAGTATCCCGCACACACAAGGTAGGCCAGGCTGAGCTGGGGAGCCCCGTAGGCTACATGTATCAAATGGATGTTTTTATCACTATATTTTATTTATGATGGATGTGGTGGGATACAACCCCATCATAAGTTGAGGAACATCTGTATTTCAATTGATTGCAATGAAATAACTCATAAAAGTCAAATCTTAACTGGGCACAGTGGCACATGCCTATAATCCCAACTATTCAGGAGGCTAAGGCAGGAGTATTCTAAATTCAGGGGCAGCCTTGGAAACTTAGCAAGTCTTCATCTCAGAATAAAAATAAAAAGCGCTGGGGGTGTACCTCAGTGGTAGAGCACTTGCCTACCATGTGTGAGGCCCTGAATTCAGTCCCAGTACCAGGGCGGAAAAAGTCAGGTCATCGGTTGCACCAGCCATATTTCAGGTGGGCGCATACCAAGAACATTTGCATCGCACAGGAATCTATCTGGGGGATATGATGCATGTTAAAGCCTGACATCTCCTGAGCTAGTGAATACAGTCTGCAGCCCTCTAGAATCACCAGGGGCCTTTGGAAAACTATCAAGGCCTCCATCCTACCCAGACAGTTCAAACACAGTGGAGGTGAGAGGAGTCGCAGGTAGGCATAAGGGTTTTTCTGTGTTCCCACATGGTCCTAATGAACCTCGAGGCTAGAAAGCTCTGCACAGGACTCTGCACTCCACACAATGACCTTCTTATTGGTCTCAGAAGAGACTCCGAGCCATGTGCTCCTGTGACCACAGGCCCAGGGAGGCTGAGTGACTTGTCTGCAGGCCCCTGCTGTAGAGGGTGCTGGGTGCTGAGGAACATTCCTGGAAGGCTTTGGGAAAGCAGCGAGCAGCCCAGGAGATGGAGCAGGCCGTGGTTCCTTGCCAGCTTGGAGCCTGAGGAAGCCAGGAGACACGGATGGCTGCCTTGCAGTGACAGCTGCTCTTAATTTGTCTTAGGAAGAAAAGCTGCCTTTTAATTAGAACCGTTTGGGATTATTTTTCAGCTGCCAGACTAACCCTGTTACCGGGATTCTCAAAGGCTGGGGAGGCAGAGCATATGCGACTCTGGGCTTCCCTCCAGCACCTCCGCCCTCAGGCGGACCTCAGTGTCATTGCCTTCCATGCACAGAGTCCGCAGGGACAGTGGGCAGCTGGTGCAAGAAGGACAATCAGCCTGGCTGGGGGTGAGCGGAGAGTCTGTGGCCAGGCGTCCAGTTTCTGGGTCCGAGGTCTCTGGCAGGGGCTGAGTGTGGAGGAATTGCAGGAGCAGCAGGAGAGTGAAAAGCAGCATTTCTCCTGATGGCTCCTCCAGGGAGCCTGGGTCAGCCTTAGAGCCAGTGGGTCATCTCCCAAGCCCCTTTCCTTCGCCTTTGGGGGCTCTCCAGTTGTCACCCAGCACTCCTGCATGTGTCCCCACTTTGAGTGTCCCAAGAACCGAGTGACAAGCCAACAGTTAGCCACAGCTGAATTTATTTATTCTCTGATCAGTGCTCTCCCCACATATGAACCACCGCTTTTGGCAGATTTGGTTCTTCCAAAGATGAGGGATTACCATCAGACTTCGTTCATGCATGGACTCAAAATAACAAAATGAACTCTGTTAAACCAGGCTCAGGCAGCAGTGCTCCGAGCTCCATAGCTTCTTCCCTCCCTGAAAATCTGCCTGAGGGCTGTCCTTCAATGGTAATCTATCTCCCCTTTAGATGGGAAACTCTAAGCGATGTGTTGGATCCTAGGGTGGAGACTAGGAAGCTTCTCAGCGACAGGGAAGAAGGGAATCTTCTGGAGTGGCTGCTTTCCCAGGTTGAAATCAAATCTCTTCTTCCCCGGGCTCACACAGGGCTCTGCCCAGAGTAGAACCTTGCCGGCCTGTTCATGACACACTGTTGTTAGCAAAGGGCGCTTGATCTAACCACTGGTGGACTCTGGTGAGTCTTTATCTCAGTGTGGCCACTTCTTGGCTTTGTGACTGCCTTCAAGTGACTTTCATTCCATTTCTACACCTGTATAGTGGGGATAGCTTTCCTGTCTCAGGAGGGTTGTCAGAGTTAAATGACTTAGGCGAGATATGCATGCCCAGGAGGTGTGCATCCAGTTCATGCTGGGCCCCCACCTCTGCAGAGTCCCCTATAATTGCCTCACCTTATTGCTTTTTTCCCCACTTTTGTTTCCCAGTGTTCAACTCCTTGGACATGTCCCGCTCCGTGTCAGTGACCACAGCCGGGCAGTGCCGCCTCGCCCCACTGATCCAGGTCATCCTGGACTGCAGCCATCTCTATGACTACACTGTCAAGCTTCTCTTCAAACTCCACTCCTGTGAGTACGCAGTCTGCAGCCTCTTTGTGCGCCTCGGGGCCAGGGGGAAGATGTCCCTGGAGCAGTGCAGCCCCATTCAGGGCCCTGGGCTTTTGGCTTCTGATAGAAAAGGCCCTGGAGCTCCTGGCCATTGTGAGAGCAGAACCCAAGCTTTGGTGTCTCCAGGGTGGTCCTCTCTCCTTCTCCAGCTCTACCTCATCACCCTTTCTCAAGGACATCGTGTGTTCTAGGAGCCATGCAGAGGTCTGGCCTAGACCTACATGAGCTAAGGCAGCAATCTCCAAACCATCCCTTTATACAGATGGAATTGTATGCGGAATTTTATTCAGAAATAAAAATATGGGGCTGCTGAAGTAAATGGAGGGCCATCCCCTGTTTTTCTGCAGGTCCCTAATGATCGCCTAGAGGTTTCTGTAGTTTTATATGTTTCCTGTTTACAATGACGTGTCTGGGATGGACTCACTGCTTTAGAAAGTGTCTAGTAGGATCTTTGTCATTAATGTACATTGCCATATAAGTGACGAAGGTGGCACTTGGGCCACACTCCAAGGCAGCCACCATGAAGGGTATACTCAGGTGGAGATGTTCGTGATGGGAAACCAGGAAAAACCAAGACTGGAATGGATACAATCAAGAGCTTGTGGCACCAAAGGGACATGGCTGTGCTTCCTGAGTGTGGGACAGGGGATACCACAGCTGTGGTCACTGGTGGGTGATGAACCCGGGTGTGTGATGGGACAAGGAGAGCAGCAACTGACGGATCCAGGGTAGTTTCAAGGCAGGGAGCTTGGGATTTGCCATTTAGCCATTCGAGAGGCTGTGGAGCAGTGGGTGCACCTGGAGGGAGTGGACCAGGTGGGCCAGATCCCAAGAAGAGGGAGGTGGTTTCCACGATACTACAGAATGTAGCCATGCGGCAGAACAACACTAGTTTCCTACAAGGTGATGAGTTTTGAGAAGAAGCAAATAATTATTTGGATTTACAAGCCTTCTCTGAAAGCAGGGGAATGCATGAGACCCACACTGCTGGCCTCCAGGCAGGGGAACTGCGCAGCCGGAAGAGGGTAGGGAACGTCCTACGGGTTAAATGTCCCTCATCCAAAATGCTTGGGATCCAGAGGGTTTCAGATTTTGGAATTTCTGAGTTCAGAATGTTTGCATAGACTTCCCTGGTTGAATGTCTTTAATCCAAAAATCCAAAGGCTTAAAAAGGTGTGGATTTCAGAGCCGGTCACAGTGGTACACTCCTTACAATCCCCTCTGGGAGGAGGAGGCAGGAGGACTGCAAATTTGAGCCTAGCCTGAGGAGCTTTGCAAGACCCTGTCTAAAAATAAAAAGTAAAAAGGCGCTGGGGAGGGCCAGGGATTTAGCTCAGTGGTTCTTCTGCCTGCCTCACAAGCACAAGGACCCAAGTTCGATCCCTAGTAACCAAAAAAAAAAAAAATACTAAAAAGGAGCTGGGGATGTAGCTCAGTCCCAAGTACAGCAAAAATAAATTAATAAATAAAAGCAGAGTTGTGATCTGTAGCTGACATACACAGACTCAGAATTAGGCAGGAAAGGGACCTCAGTACTGATGTGGCAGGGAGCTGGCCCTGGGAGGCCAGTGCTTCTGCAGCGTGACAGGGTTAGCTAACGACCAAGCCCAGAACCTAGAGTGCATGTCACACCTGGGAGAGGCCCCCAGCCCACCCCAGGGCCTGAACTGGTTGGTCCTGTGTAATGTTAGGTCACCCTCATTTCTGTGGTCAGGGACACACCTCTACCCACTGTGCCCAGAGTGACTCCTCCTCCAACAGCATGCTGAAGCCGGATGATGGGAGCTTGAGCATCCCCAGCTCTCGGCCCGCACCCTGGGTTACCAGACCTCAGAGCAACTCTTGGCGGAGAGAGACCACAGGCCCATGACAGCTGGCCCCTCTCTGCAGTCCGGCCTTGGCTTGCCAGCCCTCTGCTCCTCCCATTCTCACATTCCTTCCAATTTCCCCCAGGTCTCCCAGCCGACACCCTGCAAGGCCACCGGGACCGCTTCATGGAGCAGTTCACGAAGTAAGTGGCTCAAATGACAGGACTGAGGGGGGATCAAAACACTCTATAGGGCCGTGATACAGCTCAGTGGTTCCGCCACCTGCCTTGCAAGCGCAAGGTCCTGAGTTCGATCCCTGGTACCCACCTCTCCAAAAAAACTATAAAATCAATTCATCCACACAAGGGCATGTGCCTTGAAACCCTGAGAGGTGGCAGTATCAATATTTTGAGATGATAATATGATAGAAAATGGCTGGACAGCAGTAAACCTGCCAGTGCTCGGAAGTTGCTGAGTCTCTACGAAATCCCACAGAAGGACATAGGAGAGAGATGTCACCTGTCACACATGACCTGCTTCATGTCAGGACATCCTCATCTCTGTGTCCTCTTCCTGAGTTCCCTGGTCTGATACCATTTGCATGCTGACAGCTCCCAAGTATGTATCTCCAGCCAGACCTTCCCAATTCCAGTCTCACGTACCCATTTTGACACCTATATGCCAGATTTAAGTCCCAAACTGAACTCTAGGTTTTCCCAGTGAACCATTTTCCTTCCAGTCTTTTCTGTCTCAATAAATACTGCAGCCATCCATTTATGCCAGAGATCTAAGGCACAGATTCCTGCCAGTCCCTCCACAGATTCGATTGATGCCCTATAAGTACATCTTGCTCCATCCACATTTCCATCTTTCAGCTACCATTGCTGCCTTCCAGGGCCTTCCAGTGCTTTCTATTCCCTCCTCTGTAGTCCTCTTCCAGGCTGGCCATCTGTTGGTCACCTTTTGTCACCCCAGAAAGGCAATCTCAGGCCCCCTTAGTCAAATCACTTTTTTTTTTTTTTCCGGTACCCGGGATCGAACTCAGGACCTTGCACTTGCAAGGCAGGTGTGCCAGCACTGAGCTAAATCCCTGGCCCCAGTCAAGTCACATTTTTTTCTTTTTCACTCTCTCCTGTTCCTCCAATCCCATCCTACCTCACATCCACAAGCACCCTGTTTGTTTCCCTCATGTGTTCTTAGCACAATTTTAGTTCTGTTTGACTATTTTATCCATTACTATGTCCATAGCATCTGACAAACAGCGGTCAGTGAAGCGTACAGTGGCTGATAAATGCTGGAATGAACCAGTGTGCTAACAAGCCAACTTGGTAGTCTAGGAGAGACAGAGCTTGTCAGGCTGAGGAGTGAATCATGCTGGTACATTTGGGGGAAGACATGAGTGACCAGATGAGAAGTGTGGCTCCTCCCTAGAGTACGTGTCCCAAGAAGAGGGCAGGATGGAGTGGAGAGCCACGGAGGCCATCATGACTTGGCCCTGTGGATAGATGTTGGTACTCAGGGGTGAACAAGCCTCCTGGCTACCTTGTTCCATTAGGGAAGCCTGGTACATAGTCGATAATAAATGACTTACTAAATTCTAGGAGACAGGCCCTGGGGCTGATTTCCTGGAATGTGAAATTCCAGTAGCTTGCAAAAGCAGTAGGGCCTATTACTGTTGGCTCCCACCCAGGGAGATGGGATGTGTGGTCAGCTGGTTTTCTTCCCTTTAGTTTTTTCTAGCATATGAAAACATCTTCTGTGAGTAGCTGCCTAGATCTTTCTTCTACACAGAAGTAGCTGCTCTCTGAGGCCTAACTGTCCTTGAATTGAGAGAAAGCAGCAATGACATCATGGGGACCTAGCTAAGTGTTGGTCTTGGTCTTGGGATCTGAAAGGCTGTAATGAGATCCCTGGGGCTTGCTGAGCTAGAGAAATGTTGGTGTTGCTTCTGTTGGGATCCATTATCCTCTTCATCTCAGAATATACCCCTCTGGGTACACTCACATTTCTTGGTCTTCAGTGGTTTGAAGAGAGATTGAGGAATGAGAAGAACGTGTGGTTTTTGGGGCTGGGAGTTCTGCATATGTCAGTAGGAGAGTGCTTATCTAGCATACCCGAGGCCCTGGGTCCAATCTCCAGCACCAAAAAAAAAAGTTGATTTCTTCATAGCCATACTCATCTAAGATTAGGGCTCAGTATAGACAGGTCGTTCTTCCCTAACAAGCAACTCCTCTACGCCTGGTTCTTTGGTAAACAGAAACTCACAGGGCTCAGTTCTTGCCTTCTAGAAATGTCTGGTTTAATAGGGAGATCGTGTATAGCTTAAAAGCCAGGTGGATTCCCGAGAAGAGATCTCCCTTGGTAATTAAGCTCCCTTCCCTTTTCTGGTGGCTTATCCTCTGAGAAAGTCCATTTCTTTTGCTGTTACTCTAAGCCAGGCTTGCATAGGAAGACAAGTCTGCCAGACATCCGCATGTACTCCACGGCAATGAGACATTTGTGTTGGGATCATGAGTTACTCTTTCCTCACCTCTGGGGTAACAGGATTGGCTATAAATGACCCTTGTCTGTAACATCAAAATTGAATTCCGGTGCCTTGGAGAACATCTCCTTGACACCTGTAACTTTGGGGTGACAAAGCTGAGGGTGGGCTATCTCCTCCTTGGGGCTGCCAAAGACATGCAGCACCCTGAGGCCCCTCTCCACCCACAGGCTGAAGGATCTGTTCCACCGCTCTAGCAACCTCCAGTACTTCAAGCGACTCATTCAGATCCCCCAGCTGCCTGAGGTGAGTGTGCCCAGTCACACCTGGGCACTGCGGGGTCCCCAGCTCCTCTCTCAAAGGCTGGTGGGGCCTGGCAGGTGAGCACCAGCTCAGAATGTCTTCCCCCCTTCAGAACCCACCCAACTTCCTACGAGCCTCAGCCCTGTCAGAACACATCAGCCCTGTGGTGGTCATCCCGGCTGAGGCCTCGTCCCCTGACAGCGAGCCAGTCTTGGAGAAGGATGACCTCATGGACATGGACGCCTCCCAGCAGGTAAGAACCATTGGGAGAGAAACGTTCCCTTCCCATTGCCCCAAGTGCAGGGAAGAGGATGGGAGAGGCCTAGCCCAGGTGCACTGACTTTGCTCAGAGTCAGCCTCCCCCAGCCCTTTTTTGTGGGTCTCACTGCATTGTCTAGGCTGGCCTAGAACTACTGGGCTCCAGTGATCCTCCTGCCTCGGCCTTCCACATAGCTGGGACTACAGGCGCACACCTCTGAACCTAGACTGAAAACTCTACTCTGGTTTTCAAAGGGGTCACAAATGGGTCTGCACCATATCAAGAGAGGGACCATTCCTATGTCACTCATCTGACCTCACGTATAATTTTCTGTGTCTCTGACTTGCTCTTCCTCCTTTCTGGTCACTGCAGAATTTATTTGATAACAAGTTTGATGACATCTTTGGCAGCTCATTCAGCAGTGATCCCTTCAATTTCAACAGTCAAAATGGTGTGAACAAGGATGAAAAGTGAGTCCAATGTGGTGCAGAAACTAAGTTAGCATGTTGACAACAAGGCTGTAATTCTGATATTTCATTGCTGGGCAGCTTGAACCACTGGTGGTATGTGCATGACCATCCCATAGAGTGGCTTTATTAATTTGATTAGTAAAAGACTGATGAAAAAGACTGATAAGATCCATTTGGATATAAGCTGCCATGTGGGACAGTCGTGCATGTACCACCAGTGGTTGAAACTGGCAGGAACATGTCAAGTCACAATCTGCCTCATAACACTAGAATTCCATAAGAGGGATTCTTAACACTAGATAGAGAACGTCTTGCCCTCACATATTAGCCCCTTTAATCCCAGAGGATCAGTAACTGTGACGTATCTGTGGGTATTAGATTAGGTAACACTTAAGAAACAAAGGCTGGGGATTTAGCTCAGTGGTTCCGCCACCTGCCTTACAAGTGCAAGGACCAGAGTTCGATCCCCGGTACCAAAAAAAAAAGAAAGAAAGAAACAATTGTCCCTCCATATCTAAGGGGAGTTGGATCCATGACCCCAAGTCCCTTATATAAAATTGAATTCTACTTGCACAGAACCTACACTCATCTTCCCAAATACTTTAGATCATCCCTAGATGACTTATAATATCTAACACGATGCCAATGCTGTGTAAATAGTTGTTACGCTATATTACATTTTTCCCAAATATTTCCAGTCTGCAGTTGGTTGAATCCACAGATACAGAATCTGCAGATATGGCAGGTTGCCTGTGTAATTTATAGGGTTGAAGAATCATCCCCAAATGAACAGCAGCTTTTAACTTCCTCACCCAGTCTCCCAGCTCACATTTAGAAGGCAAGGGACAGCACACAGTGGAAGCAAATGCAGTCTTCTTCTCTCCCCAGGGACCACCTGATCGAGCGACTGAACAGAGAGATCAGCAGGCTGAGAGCCCAGCTAGAGAGCATGAAGACTGAGGTGTGTGCTGGGCTCTCACCTGCTTTCGTGCTTCACTGACACCTGATAGGTTTTAACATTCTAGTTGTGACTCATAGATACAGAGTGGACCACGTCCGGGGCAGGTTAATTATTAGAAACACCAAAGCCAAAAGAACCTCCCATTGTCTCCATTAGAATTCATTTCCAGGGGTAGTGGGAGGGGCAGGGGAAAGGAAAAATGATGAGAAATGGAAAAAATGGAAATAAAGTCTTTGTAAATAGGGAAGGGTGGAGGGCATGA
>NW_004624740.1:14344594-14483732 GCF_000247695.1 Heterocephalus glaber | reverse complement strand
GCAGGCAACCGATGACTGCGAGTTCCTCCGGGCAGAGCTGGACGAGCTCAAGAAGCAGCGGGAAGACACAGAGAAGGCACAGCGGAGCCTGACAGAGATAGAGAGTGAGAGGGCTCGGGGCTGGGCCTGAGAGCAGGTTCTGGGCACACTCAGGACAAGGAAGTGCTGTAGGAATGCCAGCCCCGTCACTGGCCAGAGGGACAGACTTGAGGGCGGCAGATGCAGCGTCTACTGGGCCCACAGAGACAGGAACTGCAGAGGTGAAGAAGGGGTGGCCGCCCTGGGGTAGGGGACTCCCAAAGAGGAAGGAAGCAGGGCGAAGGCCTAAGGAAAAAAATTGAACTAAAGGCTGAAATCCCCAGTGACAGGAGTGTCCTGTACAGAAATGCCGAGGAGGTACAAATCAGAGGAAGGATTTTAGTCAGGTGAATTCTTTTCGATGTCTTTTTTAAAAGAAGACTTCAGAGAAGTCTCTGTAAGTAGGAGTTTGGAGGGAGAAGAAGGTCTGTGTCCTTACGGAAGGAGGAGGGTTGAGGGTCCTAGCCATGGGTGACACCTCACCTCAGTCCTTGATGATGCAGGGAAGGCCCAGGCCAATGAGCAGCGGTATAGCAAGCTCAAGGAGAAGTACAGCGAGCTGGTTCAGAACCATGCTGACCTGCTGCGGAAGGTAGGACCTCCACCCCTCTCACCATCCCACAGACCCGGCACCACAGGGGAGATGGCAGCACCCCATTTCTTGGGAACCCTAGCTCCACAAGCCCTTTCGCCTTGCGTATCTTGAGCTCTGTCTTAGGTGCCAGTCTCTCTTAGACTTACCCACCATCTTTGTTATTTTTGGAAATACTGCAGTGCAGTATCTGAAGGTCATGGCTGAGTTCTGGCATCCCTGTGGGTAGGGAAGTGATTGGTGTCCAACTCCTAGGCATTCGTGTCTGAATGGGGTAATTGGTCCTAGAAGGAAGATGTCCTATGAGCCTGAGAGACACCAACTCAAGGCACTGTTCTTCCTTACAGAATGCAGAGGTGACCAAACAGGTCTCCATGGCCAGGCAAGCACAGGCAGATTTGGAACGAGAGAAAAAAGAGCTTGAAGATTCCTTTGAGCGTGTAAGTGACCAGGCCCAGCGGAAGGTGAATGGAAGGAAGAGCACTTGGGGGATAGGGTGAAGGTGGCTCGTGATGGGACTTTATTGTCTGCTCCATGGGTGGCCCTGAGAGTGCGTTTGAGGACAGCAGTGGGACATGGTCACTGAGGCATGCACAATTCAGAGTAGGAAGTAATGACAGGACTCAAGAGGAGCGAGATTCGTCAGCAGAAAGCTTCCCAAGAACAAGGATTGAGGAAGGGAAAGCAAGAAAGGAATGCATATTTACAAAGATTTACAGACAAGCAAACAATGTTGTGTCGCTGTAGGGTTGGCAGGTTACAGGACATCTCATGGGAGATATCAGGTGGGTAAGACCGAGTGCCTGAGACTAGAGGAATGACCTTTGCACTTTCTGTGACCCAGAGTAGAGTATACATCTACCTCCTGGAAGTAACCTTTTACCAAGTAAGACTTATCCTTCCTATTTGATGCTTTGGGACAGTTTCTGTCCATTTAGACCATTTTATAGTGTTAGCTGTGAATTCCTAACAGGTAGTAACCCACTCTTTGAAAAACACCACTTGAAAAAGAAATCAAAGAAAGGGAGTTTATTCAAGATGGTGAGATGTTGTAGTCTACAGTATTCTAAGTGTTGGGCTGGCTGTGGTGGTGTGCGCCTGTGATCCCATCACTCAGGAGGCTGAGTCAGGAGGATCGCTGTGAGTTTGAGGCCAGCCTGGACTACATAGTAAGAGCCTGACCCAAAAAGCAAAACAAAATAGTATTCTAGGTGTTGGGATGCCTAAATCACAGGCTGAGTTCCACCTTAATCCATATTGCGGGCTCTCCCTTGACATTCCCCTTAGCCAGAAGAAAAGGCAGTGGTACAGTCTGGAGCATTGCCTCCTTCTGCCCTGGCCCCCAGCTTTTTGTCGGGGTGCAACTTCATAAACCAGAGCACAGAGTCTCACATCAATAGCTTGGGAAACTTTGGCATTTGCATCTCCCTTCTAACCATCACCCCACTCAGCGGTGTCTTCTGCTGCTTTTTCAGACCCAGGAACAGCAGGAAGTTCTAGAGAGCTTGAAACAAGAGCTCGCCACCAGTAGGCAGGAGCTGCAGCTCCTCCACAGCAACCTGGAGACCTCTGCCAAGGTGAGTCTGGTCCCCAGCACTCCTTCCTCGCCAGCCCCCAGCATCCTGCCCACAACCAAGTGGGTCCTGCTGTGAGCACAGGGCAGTGAGAGCAGCGGGCTGAGGAAACATCACCGGCTGCTCCTTGGCGCCAGGTGGAGGGTTTGGACCTCTGGGAGGGAACAGCCTGATTTTCCCAGCGCCTCCTTCCCATGCTGTCTCCATTATAGTCAGAAGCGAAATGCACAGTGCAGATCACCGAGCTAGAGAAGGAGCGGGACAGCTTGGCGAGTGCCGCGGCAGGTCAGGAGAAGGAATTGGCAGCCCTTCGAGAGCAGCTGCAGTGCTCCCAGCTCAAACTGGCCAGCACACAGGCAAGTGCAGGACACTCACCCTCGAGGGTCAGCGTGCGTGGAGGCGTGGATGTGTAATGGGTCGGGCCGTCAGCCTGCTTGCCAGGGCCTTGTCTGGGCATCACTCGTAGTGCCAGCCAGTGAACAAAGGCAAGGCACCTACTTTCATATGAGGAGGGAAGCGCTCCACATTGTCCCCAGGTGTGGAGAGTGGGTCGCTGCGGTCCACTGCACATACCTGTAGCCCACATCCAAGTTTCTTTTTGTGTTTCAAGCACACTGGCTTGGACCTTTCATGACAGCCTGAGCAAGAGCCCAGTGATGCCAGCGAGGTCCCGAGTGGATGCTACTTGGGCCCGGGATGGGCCGGGCAGATTCTCACCTCCCTGGGCTGTTCTAGGAGTCTATGTGCCAGCTTGCCAAAGACCAGCGGAAGGCGCTGCTGCTGCGGTCCAGGAAGGCTGTGGAGCACATGGTGCAGGAGGCGCTGAGCCAGCTTGAGGAGCCTGTGCTCATCAGCTGCGCGGGGTCCACAGGTACTGTCTCCCTCCCAGCTGCCTGTCAGCATCCTTGGAGACCAGGGTTAGTCACATCAGGAGCTCTGTGGCAGGGCCCAGGCAGCTGGACTGTCCTTAGGCTCAGAGTGTGATAACCACTGCTTTCCTCGGTGGGTTACACTGTGAGCAGGACTCTGAAACAACTGTAAGCTGAAAAAGGAGGCATCTCCCTGAGGAGAAAACTAGGGATGGAATTAGGAGGTCTCAGAAACTGGAGGAGGCAGGGAGGCAGCCATGTGGCATGGCATGGTGGGAAGAGGGAAAGTCCCCACCTGGCCACAGGATGTGCAGGGCCCAGTGTGCGTGTAGACGAGGCCTGAGGGTGTGCGGGTGTAGCACTGTCCCCATCTGGAGCCCTGCCATGGAGGACAGGGAGGTGGGAGAGTGCTCCAGCGCAGACTTGTGAGGCCCGGGACCCCACCAAGAACAGTCCTTATTGCAGCTCGTTTTTAAGCCAAGGGGACAGCTGGCAGAGTCCCAAGCCATCCCAAGGAAGGGCAAGCAGAAGAGAGGATGTAGATGACAGCTGGTTTCTTTACCAAACGGAAGGATTCTGATTTGACAGAGTATACAGCAGGCCTTATTGTGGCCTACTCAGTGGGGCCGTCTGTACGGAGACAGTGACAGTGAAAGAGCATGGCGAGTGCCCGCTTGGCTCTGGGGACACCAGGCACCGCAGTCACTGGCCAATGAGGCTTTGAAGAGCAGAGAGCCAGGTGCAGTGCACACACCTGCAATCCCAGTACTTGGGAGTCTGAAGCAGGAGAATCTCAAGCTTAAACCCAACCTGGGCAGCTTAGTGAGACCCTGTCTCAAAATAAAATATAAAAAGGGCTGGGAGGTTTAGCGTCCCAGGGTTCAATCCTCAGTACTGGAAGGAAAGAGAGAGAGAGAGAGAGAGAGAGAGATGAATTAGTAGAGAGAAATGGAAGTAGGAAGCAATTTTTTAAAAACCTCTCATGGGGCCGGGAATTTAGCTCAGTGGTTCCAGCACCTGCCGTGCAAGCACAAGGTCCGGAGTTCAATCCCCGGTACCAAAAAACAAAACAAAACAAAAAAAAGGCCTTACAAAATCACACGTAAGCAAAAGGTCCATTTGGGCTGGGGATGTAGCTCAGTGGTGCTGCTGCCTGCCTCGAAAACAGGGTCCTGAGTTCGATCCCCAGTACCAAATAAATAAATAAATAAAGGCTGTCATGAACATTGACCACACCT
Organism: Heterocephalus glaber; assembly: GCF_000247695.1. The sequence goes on along the minus strand of NW_004624740.1, from coordinate 14,479,381 downwards.
ATAATCCCAGCACTCTGGTAAACTGAGGCAGGAGGATTGCAAATTTGAGCCCAGCCTGGGCAATTTAGTAGGGGCCCTGTCTCAAAATAAAAAATTAAGGGCCTAGGGATTTAACTCAGTGGTTTCGATGCCTGCTGCACAAGCGCAAGGACCTGAGTTCGATCCCGGTACCAAAATAAATAAATAATTTAAGGGGCTGATGCAAAGGCCCTGGGCTTAATATTCAGTACCCTGCCCCATATACAATAAGTAAATAAATAAATAAAAATAGAAACACGTAACTTGTATTGAGAGCTTCCCATGCGCCAGGTACTGTCCTTAGGGCTCGCGTGGACATGTCCTGGCCCAGCTCACCCTCCCAGTGTTTCCATGAGGAGGTCCTGTCATTCATCTGCTTTCAGATGAGGCGGGCACAGCCAACCTGAAGTCACACAGCCCAGTGAGAATGGCAGAACCAGGAGCCAGCCCTGGGCCATGCTCTCAGCTCCTAAGCTGTGTGGTCTTGGTGGATCAGTGGCCAGAGGCCCAGCAGTAGAAATGACGGGGGTCCAGAGCCAGATTATAGGGCCGCCAAAGAGCCAGTGGTGGGCAGTGAGACTCAAAGGGCTTTGAAGGACTTTGCAGGATTCATGTGGCGGCCAGTGTGAGAGGAAAGAGGCAGAACCTGGGCCAGCACCGAATTCCCAGCTCAATGCTGAGGCCGAGGTGGGCTCAGCAGCATGGCTCCCCCATGCAGTGAGAGGATCCAGTACTTCCCATCAGAAGCAGTGCGGCCAGCAGCCTTCCCACTGCCCAGCACTTCCCTAGAGAGGGGGACACACCCCTGAGAACCCTTGCTCTGACTTTGCCCTGTCTTCCCTCTCACAGATCACCTTCTCTCCAAGGTCAAATCTGTTTCCAGCTGCATCGAGCACCTGGAGAAGAGTCGGAGCCAGTACCTGGCCTGCCCAGAAGGTGAGAAGGCAGAGGGCTAGACTGTCACTAGAGGCAGCCAGGCAGGGTTCGGGAGTGCTGCCATGTGGGAGCAGTGACAGGTCCGTGTGCACCAGGGAAAGGAGTGTGTGTGATCTTGAAAGCGGGAAGCAGAGGGTCGGAAAGTGACATCCTCCACCTGGCCTGAGATGTTTCTTCCCACTTCTGGCAGATATAGGTGACCTCCTGCACTCTGTCACCCTGCTCGGCCACCTGACCAGCGACATCATTGTTCACGGGAACAGCACCAGCCTCAGGGCCCCACCGGAGCCCGCGGACTGTGAGTGCCGGGGGTCAGGGGCTGCCCTGAAAGTAGGACAAGCAAGGGGTCTTTAAACATCCCTGTCACCCTGGGTTTCCAGCACTGACAGAGGCTTGTAAGGAGTACGGCAAGGAAACCCTCGCCTACCTGGCCTCGCTGGAGGAAGAGGCCACCCTCGAGAATGCCGACAGCATGGCCATGAGGAGCTGCCTGAGCAAGATCAAGGCCATTGGCGAGGTATTTTCTTCTGCTCTTAGGACTTGAGTGTGAGCTGGAAAAGCTGACCTCCGGAGGGGCTTCTCACCAGTGTAATTCACTGGCTATTAATTGGGAAGGTGCTGTGTGGCCAGCACTGGTAAAGGAGGAGATGAGCAGTGTTCTGGAAAGGTGTTGTGAATACATTCTGTGTGCCAGGAATTGGAGCAATAATACATGAACCTTATGGGAAAGAAAAATAAGAAAAGCAACCATTTTGTAGTCTGATAAGAGATGTACTAGAAATCTATTTTAAGATTATAATACATGGTCTTATTATGGAGGCACATGCCTATAATGCCAGCTACATGGGAGGCTGAGGCAGAATGATCTTGAGTTTGAGGCCAGCCTGGGCACCTTAGTGGACCCTGTTCAAAAATAGAGTGCAATATAAGGTAACATTTCATTTATTCCTAAAATATGTGGTAGTAAGTCAGGGAAGGAAGAGCCCAGGGCCACAGTACAGGTCCTGCTCATCTCCCATTTGAACTCTTGTTCGCTTTTTGGTTTTGTTTTTTGCAGTGTTGGAGTCCATCCCAGGGCCTTGTGCTGGGCAAATGCTCTGTCACTGAGCTCTGCCCTTGGCCCTCTCATATGGACTCATTAGCTTCTCATATGTTTTTCTGCCTCTGGCCTCTTTCCTCTCCTCTCTTCCAAAAACAGAGATTTGCTTGTATTTCTTGTTTGATGACAAGAATCAGTGTATGAGGTGTGATCACAAAAAATATGGAGAATAGGGCCGGGGATTTAACTCAGTGGTTCCACCGCCTGCCTCACAAGTGCAAAGACCCAAGTTCGATCCCTGGTACCAAAAAAAAAATACGGAGAATATTGCCACGCGTGGTAGTGCACACCTGTAATCCCAACACTTGGAGGCTGAGGCAGGAGGATCACCTCGAGTTTGAGGCCAGCCTGGGCTACATGGTGAGTTCAGGGCCAGCCTGAGCTACAAAGTGAGGCCCTGCCTCAACAAACCAAAAAAAAAAAAAGAAAGAAAGAAAACAAAAATATGGAGAATATTTACAGTAAAAGACATATTACCATGAATCCCCATCAAAATATTTCTCCTTGCTCCCAACTTATCCCATCATTCTTGCCACTTTCTGCAGCAGTTCTGGAAGTCCTCTTTTGTGCTTGTCTTTAGTTGCGCTGTCATGGATGCCTCAATGTCCTGAATTGACTCAAAACATTTCCCTTTCATGATCATTTTGACTCTGGGGAAGAGCCAGAAGTCACACAGTGCCAGATCCTATGAATAAGGAGGAAGAGGACACACAGTCACATTTTCACTTGACAAGAAATTGCTGCAAATGTGTGATAACAAGAGCAGATCACAAAACACAGTGAATGTTTAAATAAAAAATTTATTATAGTAAAAGACATTGCCATTACTCTCCATCACAATTCCTCCTCCTTGGTTTGAACACACATGTCATCATTCTGACAATGTGTCTTTTACTGTAATGGGTTTTAAAAACTTTTTTTAATTTAAATATTCACTGTACTTTTTGATCACTCTGTGTGTGTGTGTGTGTGTGTGTGTGTGTAGCTCAGTGCACGAGGACATTTCCTATCTGGCCGTTCATTCTCGCTGGGTCTTCCTCACCACTGCCTTCACCTGACAGCTCTGGCAGCTGGCACTGTCAGTTACCTGCTCACCTGTGTGTTGCCCCAGAGGTGGAGACCACACCTCCAGTTGCCTCCCAGGCTGTGGCACTTGGTAAATCAGTACCCGGTTTATGTTCAGTTGGTTAAATATGCACAGCAGAGAGCACACATAGAGAGACCAGATCAGATAAAGAGTAGGGCCTGATGCCAGGGGGAACTAGGAGTGGGGCAAATTATCCATAATGGGGACTTGTAAACTTCATTTCCAACGGGATGCCATGACTGTCTTGCTGCTTTAGCTTCATTATTACTATTATTTTATAGCAGTATTATTATACAGGGTGGTAGCATAGTGGTACTATCTGCTTCTGCTGGAGATAGAGCATCCTCCCTAGTATAATGCTGAGGTGGGTAAACTGAGGACTCAGTACGCAGGTCCAAATATGGAGGACACCATGAGGGGAGAAAAATTAATGAAAACAAAGCAAATTGTGGTAGACAAATCATGGGCATGCTTCCTTTTTGGCCAGGTATTCAGAGGTCCTTCCCAGCGTAGGACACGGAAAGTGCTGGATAAATTTGGGGGAGAAAGCATTTTTTAAAAACTTGAGCAACTGAACCTACTAAAAACTAAGGAAATTCTCAGGATCCGAAACGGAAGGAAGCCAGAGTCAGCATTTGTCCTGTGATTTTTTTTTTTCCCCGTCTCCAGTGACCTAGAGCTGGCATTTCAGTGAGCTACACATACCCGGGAAAATAAGAAACAAAACTGAGGGCCACACAGGATAATAGATTGCCATGAAGACCCTTCCTCCCAAAGTAGGAGCCTTCAAGGGTCACACCTTGAATAATGGGGGATCTCTAAATAGTAAATTAATGTAGTTAATTCACAAGGCCCTCTAAGACCTCTGCCCTACATGTCTGAGACTTCACATCCTTGGATCTAAGAGAAGAACACTCAGGTTCTGGATAATGCATAGCCACAAGCTGCCATGGGTTCCCTGTCCAAACTTCCTGGTACCTGTATGGCCTGAGGAACCCAAACAAGCATGAAGTTTAAAGTAGCTGGGTGGATAGAGGCCCAGTGGCTGGCAGGACAGATCCTGCTTATCACTAGAGGAATGTGCCTGGACTAAGACTTCACAGAATTTTCAAAGGTGAAGTCCCAAGGATGTGAATTCACAGTCATTACGTGCTTAAAGAACTAGAAGAAAAAGTGTGAAGAGTGTGATGAAGGAATACTTCAGAATATTACAAAAAGAACCGTAGAACTTTCAAAAATAAAAAATATACAAAAATAATGACTTAATGTGGAGTTCAACAGGAAATTAAAACAAAGCTGAAGGGGAGATTAGTGACCCAGATGACAGATCCAAAGGAAGTACAGAGTATGTCACTGGTTTTAGAAACTGGACTATGATGGCTAAAGACATAGAGGACAGAATATCTATTACAAGTTCCAGGAGGCAATGTCCTCTTTTTCCCTCCTAAATAATACATGGTTAGTTTTACATGTTATAGATTATATAAATGGAATCATATGTATATATTCTCCTACATCTTGCTTTCTCACTCAGCATTCTGTATGTGAGATTTATCCATGAGGACAAATCCATTTCACTGCTCTGTAATATTCTGTTGTGTTGAGATAGCTTAATACATTTGTTCTCTTGTTGATGAACATTTGGGTTCCTTCCAGTTTAGGCCATTATGACTGCACCCCCGTGATCATTCTTGTACATGTCTCCTGGTACATATGTGTTAAGAGAGTCCCTAGAGTATGTTCCTAGGAATAAAATTATGAGGTTATAGAATGAACCAGATGCATAGAACATAAAGGGGAAAATTAAGTATAGAAAAATATATACAGTGTGGTTACTTTTATACAAAGACCTAACTATTCAAACTTAACAATATCTTGTTTAAGGATGCATCCATATAGGGTTAAAAAAAAAAAGAAGACAGGGCCAGGGATTTAGCTCAGTGGTTTCGCTGCCTGCCGCACAAGCACAAGGACCTCAGTTCAATCCCCGGTACCAAAAAAAAAAAAGGAAGACAAAGATATGATAATCACTCTCCTGAATCTGTCTTTATTTTGGGGTGGAGGGTAAGGAGGAAGAGAGCTAGAATTCAGGCAAGAAACAAAGTGGATTACAAAGGTAATACATTTCAAATGGTAGTGTTTCTTCAGCTGTTCCTGAAGTTGGACAGTATAAAATGAGTCTATTCTTTTTTAAATTTTTACTTCTTGACTAATACCTCATAAAAACATAAAAATTGCCCAAAATAGTGGGCTAACAAATAATGCTTCCATACCATGTATACATTGCATAATGTTGAAGAGTCTGTTCTTATTTAAACTCTTTACTCCAGGAGGTATAACATAGTATGTGCTCAACAGTCACAGGCTTTGACTAGTCAGTATCACAGGGCTGTAATCTCAGCACTCAGGCTGAGGCAGGAGGATTGTGAGTTCAATCCCAGCTTGGGCGACTTAGTGATTTAGTGAGACCCTCTCACAAAATTTAAAAAGAGCAGGGGTGTAGCTCAGTGCAGAGGCCTTTGTTTACTCCCCAATACTGCAAACAAACACAAGCTACATTGGTTTTGCATCATCCAGTCCTGAGTTCAAATCTCTGCTTTGCCCTTGTATTACCAGCATAACTGTGGTCAGAATACTCTCCCTCTTTGAGCCTTGGTTTTCCATCTCTCCAACAGGAATAGGAACTGCTGGGTCATACTGGTTGGAAGGTACATTTGTGTTTGAGGTGTTAAAATACTTCCACCTAGCAAATAAGTTGTGTAAATACAGGGTTAGGGCCCATGCAGCTGCAGCTGAGTGACCATGTGGGTTTAGGGCTGGTGGCCTCACGAAAGGCTCCCACCTCAGCCATCTTGTAAGGGTGACTGGTCTGCCAAGTGTCACTGCAGCCTTCGTGGTGCTGTTCATAGGAGCTGCTGCCTAGAGGCCTGGACATCAAGCAGGAGGAGCTGGGAGACCTCGTGGACAAGGAGATGGCCACCACTTCAGCTGCCATTGAAGCTGCCACAGCCCGGATCGAGGTAGGAGGATCCTGTAGGGTCCTTCTCAAGTGACACTGTTGCAGTTGCCCTTGAACAGCCTTGCCCTGTGGACACGTCTTAGTCACGCATGAAGGCTAAGTGGCCCCTGTAAAAACAACCCCCACCCAAACCCACTGCATCTAGGAGGAGCAGAAACCAGGGGGTCCTCGCTGAAGGAAGGTGAGCAGCTTCCAGACCAGCTTCCCTGAGGGTCAGAGGCTTTGGTGTTGGACCATCCAGGGTTCAAGTTCCAGACTGACTGCTTATTAGTTGCATGACTTCTATAAGTTATATTCATTTGGCTAAGATTTTGATCCCGTTTCTATAGGATGGCAGTAATCATGACCCTACCCAAAGGCATTGAATGGCAGCCCTACTCAGTAGTAATGACTCTCAGAAAAAGCTGAGTGGGCACCATTGGAAAGGTCACCTGTCGCTCCTTGGTGGAAACTTCAGACCACGCTCACTGTGGAAGGATCACCTGCCTCTGGGAGCTGGTAGCAGTTGCCCTTCTTGGCATGGGGTGATTGCTCTCAGCACTCTGCACTTCTGCCTGGGTGCCTGAGAGTCAGGACCCTCGCCGATTGCAAAGTGACCTTCCACTCTGACAGACAGGAGCCCTGAGCTCTCCCTGACCCTCAGAAGCTCTAGGTAGGGGGTCTAGAGTCGAGTTTGTTCAGCACACACAGCAGGTTGGACCTGGAACGTAGAAGGGCATTGCTGGATTCCTAGCATTGGTGTTGCATTTAGAAACCATGTTTTTTCTCAACAGGAAATGCTCAGCAAATCCAGAGCAGGAGACACAGGAGTCAAGTTGGAGGTGAACGAAAGGTCAGTCTGAGCCTTGACGCATGTTCCTGGTGTTGGCTTATGCCCTGCATCCCCGTCAGGGGATTAAGGTAAAACTCAGCAGCCTTGGAGAATTGCAGTGTCAGTGCGGGTAGCAGCAGCAGTAGTAGCAGTGCTGCATTATGAGGAAATGGAGCTCTGGGAGTCATGGCGGAGCCATTCCTTATGAGGAAGGTCCCCATCAGTCTTCTCATTCACCGTCCAGCAATCTCGGTGCCTTCCCAGCCCTCAGTCCCATCTCAAGTTGGGCTTAAGAGTGAGAGGGGGGCCAGGGATTTAGCTCAGTGGTTTTGCTGCCTGCTGCGCAAGTGCAAGAACCCGAGTTCAATCCCCGGTACCAAAAAAAAAAAGAGTGAGAGGGAACTGTCCTGTTTGTTCTTGGTCTCTGTGTCTCAGCCTTGTTTGTTCTTTGAACAGGATCCTCGGTTCCTGTACCAGCCTAATGCAAGCCATCCAGGTCCTGATTGTGGCCTCAAAAGATCTCCAAAGGGAGATCGTGGAGAGCGGCAGGGTGAGCAGGGTGTGGGCAGAGGAGGGGCACACAGCTGTCAGCTATGGCTCCCTCGATGGTTTTTCCTCTGTCCGTCAGGGCAAAGCTGCCACACTGGTGGACACTGGATACCATGGGATGAAGCAGGCCCCTGCCAGCTTTTGAGGGCAGCCAAGCACAGCTTCGGGCTTCAGCTCACGCAGCCCAGGGAGACCTGCTGTGGAAGCCCCATTTCTATTACCAGTGTGGGTCCTCTGAGGAGGAAGTGAGGACTTTGCGAAACTGGGCAGATCTCAAGGACAAACCCAGTGCTGTCCCTAAGCGTCCCTGGGGGTTGGAGCCCCGTGGACACTGAAACCTGCCAATGCTGCTGTCCCTCTTACAGAGCCTACACAGATCCTCCCATAAACTTCAGATCCCCTCTAGATGACTTCTAATACCTATGCAATGTAAATGCTACCGAAAGAGTTGTTATGCTGTAGTGTTGCAAAAAACCAAAAGGGCCGGGGATTTAGCTCAGTGGTTCCAGCGCCTGCCTTGAAAGTACAAGGTCCCGAGTTCGATCTCTGGTACAAAAAAAAAATAGATGGTGCTGGCTCTGGGGCAAGGGATTTAGCTCAGTGGTTCCGCCCCCTGCCTCGAAAGCGCAAAGTCCCAAGTTCGATCCCGGGTACCAGTAATAAATAAATAAATAAATAGTAACAAAAAATCTGTACCTCTTCAGTACAGATGCAGTTTTTTTGGTTTTTTAAAAACATTTTTGGGCAGACATGGCTGCACAAGCCTGTAATCCCAGTACTCGGGAGGCTGTGGCAGGGGGATTGCTGTGAGTTCGCGGCTAGCCTGAGCTACGTAGCAAGACTCTGTCTCAAAATAAATAAATAAATAAAAATTTAAAGATACATATTTTTGCTCCAGGGCTGGTTGCTCACAGATACAGGTAGCCCATAAAGAAGGAGGGCCAGCTGTATTGGCTTCCCACAGGCATCTCTTGCCAGGAGTACAGTGGCCTCATCATTCACAGAGGGCCTATTGTCAGGCTTCTTGGCCTCTGTGTCACTTTTGCTTGTTTTCCCCTCAAATCCAGTGCACAGCTGCAGCCCAGGAGACCAAGGTTCTGCATGAGGGGTTGGAGCCCAGACAGCATCCTAGAAAGAGCAGCCTACCCTCTCTTTACAGCCTGGGCTTGTTTCTGGTCCCTACTGTGGACAGGTGGACCACAGGAGGTTTATCTGCAGATTGTCAGACACTTCCCAAGCATAGGTGTATTTTTTAAATCCAAGTAGAAGTCATTTTTAAGAATTACCCACTGTGTACTTCTTTTGGCAAATCATGGAGCACAGCTGACCCCCTTGGGTCATCACTTGCTCATTTTATTCATATAGTCGCCTCTCAGCATCCTCAGTGAGTGGTTCCAGGACCCCCTGCAGATACAAAATCCGAGCATACTCAAGTCCTTGTATAAAATGGTGATGTTCGCATGTAACCTGTGCACACCCTCTTGTGTACTTTAAATCAGCTGTACTTATACCTGATACAGTGTAAACACTAGGGAATAATGACTAGAGAAACTCCATGTTCAGTACAGACATGATTCTCTCCCCGGCTTTTTGTGGTGCTAGGAATTGAATACAGGGCCTCATGCATGCTGGGCAAGTGCTTTGCCCCAGAACTACACCCTCAGCACACACACCCCCATCCCCAGTTGTTTTCAGTCCATCGTTACTTGAATTTATATGTGTACAACACTTGGACACTACACAGGTGTTGGGAGTCAGGGAAGCCCAGGACATACTCTTATTTATTCCCTACATGACCTCAGGAAGAATATTTTTGCCTCCCTGAAGAATACTTTTTTGTTTTTTTAAATAAGATCTCACTCTGTAGTTTAGACTGCCCTTGAACTTGCAGTGACCTCCTACACAGGTATGCACCACCATGCCCAGGGTTAAATCATAGTTTTCTATGTAAAATGGGAATGATGATGCTTTCCATCAAAGCGGCAGTGAAGACTATAGAATTATATAGAACATCTGCCTTGTCATAGGTACTCTATGAAAACAGCTGTTATTATTTTTCACTTCTAAAGGGTACCGCATCCCCTAAGGAATTTTATGCCAAGAACTCTCGGTGGACAGAAGGACTCATCTCAGCCTCCAAAGCTGTGGGCTGGGGAGCCACCATCATGGTGTAAGTGTCTGATCCAAGGCTTCCTGCCAAGCCCCCTGCTGTTGATCCATGCCAGAGAATGCTAAGCGAGGAAAATAAACCATCCCCTAGAGATGAACTATTGACAAGGAAATCAGTGGGACTAAAAGTTTGAAAGGGACCTGGGTTCTCCCAGGATGCCACAAGGGCAGGGTAGGCAGGCTGTCCTCCCTGTCTAGCCAGAGCCATGGGGTAGGCTGGAGTGAGGGTACAGCTGCCCGTGACCCTGTCCATCTTCTCCTTTCCTGATTCTCAGGGATGCTGCTGACCTAGTGGTCCAAGGCAGAGGGAAATTTGAGGAGCTGCTGGTGTGTTCCCATGAAATCGCTGCTAGCACAGCCCAGCTTGTGGCTGCATCCAAGGTAAGACCATGCTGGGCTCCCCAGGATGCTGTGAAGCCTGACGGGGTTAGAGGCCTTGGACAATGGAGCTGACCCCAGGGACAGGATATATCCATGATTTTGGTAGGTTGGGTCCCAAATTCTGCCCCTCAGGGTCTCATACCACCCTCTTCTAACAACCTAGTATCTGCCGGCAAGGACCCCCTCTCCCCAGCTTACCACCTGTGTGCCTTATGGCTCTTTGCTTCTGTTGGGGCCTTTGAGGGTCTCTAAGTAGTAATCTCAGCATCAAGGAACACTCAGATAGGATCCAGTTGGCATGGAAAAGATGCCACCTGGCATGGCTCTGGGATTCCATAGAACACATATTTGCCCCGCCTTGTTAGTCTCCAAACTTGAACCAATACCCCAGCTAATCCTGTGCAAAGCTTGTAACCAGAACCTAAAGCTTTCACAATCCTCCTCCAGTGAGTGTTCTTTATTTGTTCGTATTTTTTGTTGCCTCAAATTGTCTTTTACAACTGGAACAGTTTATCCAAGTAAGTGAGAAAGCTAGAATTTGGGGCCACCAAGCCCATAAGCTGGGAAGGATTGTTCAGATTGTAGGCATGCTGGGAGAGGACTCCATAGGCAGAAGTTTTTAAGAAATTGGTTGGTAACATCAGTGGGTCTCACTTATTTGTCAAGAACCATCAAACCAACTGTTTGATGCAGTCCTTGCTCCTGCAAGTGTTTGACCCCAAATCTGCTTTATCCCGGCAGGTAAAAGCTGATAAGGACAGCCCCAACCTTGCCCGGCTGCAGCAGGCCTCTCGGGGAGTGAACCAGGCTACAGCAGGGGTGGTGGCCTCAACTATTTCTGGCAAATCACAGATTGAGGAGACAGGTAGCTTTCCAGAAGTACTGCTTTTCTCTTCCACCCTGTTTAGCCACTATTATATTTTATCCCATGATCCCAATTTCCCATAGTTCTATTTCTAAATGCTCTTATTTTTCATCTTTTTGCATGTGTACTTACTTATTTTCTTCTAAGGTGGAATACCATATAAGCATGTCATTTATAGTGCTACAATGACAGGCCCTTAAGGAGACTTTCAGAGAAATAGCTAAATGAAAAATCTACAACCCAGTTGCCCCTTGGAGAGGGCAAATACAGGTTACCCCCTTCATCCTTCCTTCCTCTTGACCACTCAATTTCTTCTATGTACGTGTTGGCACGTGGCAGGCCAAACATTCAGCAAAGCATTTGGCATTGCCTGGCGGAGATCAGCCAGGGACATTATTTGACAAGACCTTCTTATTTCCATCCTTGCAGACAATATGGACTTCTCAAGCATGACACTGACCCAGATCAAGCGCCAGGAGATGGATTCCCAGGTGAGAACCCCATCACCGTCTCTGAGTTTAGAAATCTCCTTCGCATAGACATCAGCCCCCAGTGTTATTCCCAGGGAGAGAAGCCAGAGAGAGAAACTTGGAGGGAATGAACACACATGCTCCTGCTAGCCCAAGACTGAATGTTAATGATGTTGGAAGACTCAGTGGAAATGGGAGAGGTGGTGATGAGCAAAGATCAGAATCTGGAACTCTTCCCAACTGATCTTGGATTGGTTCCTCCAGATATGTTTAGGGATCTTCTAAGCAGCCCAAACTGTTACTTAATAGTCTTCCTGTCACCAGATCCTGGGGTGCCCAGAGGTCCCTTCCAGCCTCTTGTCCTGTTCAAAGAACAACTGAAGAACATTGAGATTTTACATTTATTAAAGCTAAAAGTAGGGAGGAAGGAAGAAATGTATAAAGAAAAAGAAGTGTGGGAAAATAAAGTATACCCTACACATATAAAGGACTACTGCAAGAGAAAAAAGACAGTGGCCACAAGGCCAATGGCTGCCATCTTTTATACCCCCATTCTGATGTCAGATTCAGGCCATCCTACCACTGTTCTGCATGTGTCCTGGCCGTGATTGACAGGTCATGCCCAATTGCCCAGCCAGTTCACCATGCCCTAATTTCCTACCTCATTTGTATAGATAATGTTTTCCAAAACTTCTGATACAAAGTGTGTATGACCTTTAGTTGAAAATATAAGTTGACCAAAAAATAATAATAAAAATAAATAAAAATAAAACTCAATGGTAATTCAAAGGCAATGCCATTTATCTCCCTGGGTCAGTAGAGCTAGACCGTGCAACACAGGAATCAGTGGGAGTCTTGAAAAAAAATCGGTTATCTTTTCATCAATCTTGGATTAAAATCCAGGTTGGGGTTGTTAAAGCTCTACAGGTAGTTTACTCAGCATCTTTCAGAAGTCATATGGCCAGATTTCTATCTAAAAACTGAAAGAAACTAGTCACAGTGGATCATGCCTGTAATCCCAACTACTCAGGCAGGAGGATTGCAAGTTTGAGGCCAGCCTGAGCCACTTAGTGAGACCCTGTCTCTAAATAAAAATTTTTTTAAAAGGTTGAGGTCCAGGGATTTAGCACAGTGGTTCCGGTGCCTGCCTTGCAAGCACAAGGTCCCAAGTTTGATCCCTGGTACCAAAACAAAAAAAAAGTTGAGGTGTAGCTTCATAGTGTTTACCTAGCATACCCGAGCGAGGACCCTGGGTTCAGTCCCCAGTACAACAACAAAAATTAACAAATCCTAACAGGACTATTGCCTAGTGATCTCATCCAGTCCTTCTTGACTAAATACTATCTATATGCTGACAAATACCAAATTCTTTTCCCTATCCTAGATCTTCTCTTTGAGCTCCCTATATATCAAACTGTTTGTTGTCTCTTCTTGATGGCCAATAAGTATCTTAAGTGGAACATATCCCAAACAGGTCCCTGCCTCATTTTCTCCATCTTGTAAATGTTGCCACTGCCACCCATCTGGGTGAACTAGGGGTCATCTATGGTTCCTCTGTTTGCCTCACCCTCTATATCCAGTCCATCTGCAAGCCTTGTCAATTCTGAATCTCCAAAACTTAGCCTTAAGCCATCCACTTCTGTGAGGCAACTGACCTGTAACTGTCATGTGCAACTGCCTCAGTTGACCCCAGACTGGGCAGTGGGAGCACAGCTGTGCTACAGGGACATATCTAGCTGTGAGTGGATGGTGGGTGGAGGAGAGGAAGGCACTGTGCTTGCTTGTCTCCATCATTCTGTGGATGTCTTACATTTTCTGTAATGGTTTAGTTGAGAAACAAAAGAAACTACACCTGTAGGGCTACTAGTTTACTTCCACTCTTGAACAGCTACAGTTCATTCATCCTCCACATGGGATTTTAAAGATATAAAGGACACCATGTCACTTCTCTGCTTCAGTCCTTCCAGTGGCTTCCCCTGGACTAGAATAATACCCAAACTCCTACCAGCCATGGCTATTTCTCAACATCACCTCACAGTCCCCCTCTCCCATGCCTCACCTGGGACTCTTTCATTCGTCCAGAACCTCAGGCTCATTCCTGCCACTGGGCCTTTGCTCTTGCTCTTTTTTCTGCCTGTTCTCTAGGCAGCTGTGTTCTGCTGGCCCTGTCAGTTTCAGCTTAAAAGTGACTTCCCAGGAGCATCCTTGACTGGACATCCTTAGTCTTTATCATGTAGCCGTTACTTCCTTTAGTCTGAAATTATCTTGTTCACTTGTTTCCTCCTCTCTGCACAGTAAACTGTCTGTGTGTTCACCTGAGTCACATGTCTCCAGCACCTGTAGCAAAGCCTGGTGGGCATTCAGCAAACATTTCTTGAAATAATAAATAAAATTGAACCACCCCTTCTTTAGTAAGATTGTCCAAGCCTCTTCCTATAGCAGTAATAACTTAAGAGATACCAGAAGCACAATTCTTCCTCTCTGGACTTTCAGGGGGCTCGTATTGAAGGAGAAGGGTCCCAGCTCAGTTGGAGCCCACTATATATACAATAGGCTAAACCAAGAGCTGTTCCAGATGACGACTGCCAGAAGCCCAGAGGATGGGCTCACCTCCCATGAAGGTCACAGGTGAGGGGAGGACGGAGAGCAAAGCAGAAGCTGAGAACAGGGTACGCTCTGGAAACAGAAGGATGGAAGAAGAAAACAGGAACAGAGGAACACAGTTGCCAAAGTTATAAGGGATCTGAGAGCTGATCAAAGGAAACCTTCGCTTCCTTTCCCTACAGGTCAGGGTGCTGGAGTTGGAAAATGAGCTGCAGAAGGAGCGTCAGAAACTAGGAGAGCTTCGGAAAAAGCACTATGAGCTCGCTGGCGTGGCCGAGGGCTGGGAAGAAGGTGAGCTGCCCCTGAGGGCCAGCAGTGTCATAGTGAGGTGAGGCAGCTGCATGGCCGGATCTCCCCGCTAATGTGACAGAACAAGAGAGGAGAGACCCATCAGCCACTTCCTCCTGCTCTCCTCTTAGCGCCTGTTTTCATTTGTAAATGACCTGTAAGCCTAAAGCTGGGGCAAACTGTAGTGAATTAGAAACTTTTGCTGTCACTCTTCAAAACCTCAACACTGACTGGCACACTCCACTTACTGCCATGTCCTTGCGGGCCACCAGCCTGACTGGCACCCCAGGAATTTAGTCCCTGGCCACTGCAGAATAGTGGTCAGTGGGGGTCTGGCATTGAGGGGCAAGCAAATTACAAGTTTCTGTCCAAAGCCAGTGATGGGCCGTGATGGCCAAAATATAAAGGCTCAGGAGGCAGAGTGGGGTGGAGCGGAACCCCCAGCTCCAAGACTGCTGTCACCCGTGCTCTGTGTGTGCCATTTCTCACGTGTCCAAGGCAGTCAGCTGGATAGACATTGAACTTGGGAAGGAGGAAGATGGCTACAGCATGGTCATGGTTGTCATGTATGTTACAGCCCAACATGGTGACAGTGTTGTTGGTTCAAGGAATGCATGCATGCGTGAAGTGCCATGTGACATGAATTATCCTTGTCCTTTAGGAACAGAAGCATCTCCACCTACGCTGCAAGAAGCAGTACTTGAAAAAGAATAGAGGCGAGCTAACGTGCTGTGAGTCAGTGTAAGTCCACGTTCCCCATCTGTGTGTGTGTCCGGCCTCAGGACAGATCCTTGAGGTCCGAGTGGTGACCACTGAGCAGCCCAAGGAAGCTTCATGACCCTGCGAAGACACCCTCCTCGGTGATACCCCCTCTGTTTGAACTCGTGATTGGGATTCTCTCCCTGCCTTCCTGGTATCCCTGTAGGCCGCCCTGTGCTGCCCATGAGTAAGCCTGGGTCCAAAGAGGAGGGGGACAGGGCCCCTCAACAGGGAGGACACCAGCCAGTCCCACCCACTGTTTTATCACACAGCCATCAGTGACCTTCTTAGAGGGGTTTCTCGCCCTATTGCTGTTGAGAGGTTGGAAAGAATCTTGAGCTTTTTCTGTTCCTTTACCTGCAGTCCTTTCCATTTCATCATTTGCACAAACTTTCGAGCATTGAGGACTGGTGACCTCCAAGCCAGGACGCCCCCGGAGTGCAGCCAGGACTGCGGAGGCATCCCAGCTGAGAACAGCAAGGCAATTCTTCCCCTTTCAGCAGTTCCATGGATTCCCACTGCTTCTTATGATGGTCGTTTGAGCCTTTTGGTTTTAGATTTTGGAAGTGTCACTCATATAATCAACTCTCCCTGGAGCTCCAAGCCCCTGGGATCCACACCGCACAGCCACGGTACTGCTCAGGCTTCGCCTGGTGCTCCTACTCAGCCTCCTCGCCGAGTGCCCCGCTGAGTCAGTGCCAGTCAGCAGAGGTCACTCACCAGAGGTGGGCGACAGCTCTCCTCAGAAGGCCGAAGCAGAGCGAGTGCCTTTCCTTCTTTACACTGGGTGCCAGCGGAACCCCTCTATCCACCGTCACAAGCTGGAGGGCACCTGAGTCAGAGGGTGCACACGGCCCCAGGGCTCCCAGGGACACCTCTCTTGGAGCTCCTGTGACCAGGCTCACACACCCTAGTACTTAGTTGAATGGAGCTGGCGAGAGTAGCAACGCTGCTTCCCTGGGGTGAGTTGCCCTTGCCATATCAAGCCAGCCACCTCCTTCAACCCAGGCAGGGCCCTAGGAGGGTGTAAGGGGGGCCCCTCCAGTTCCTCCCTCCGCCTGCCCTGGCATCCTCTGGAACCTGAGGAAGATCGTTCCACGTGCTACCTAACAGACCTGGCAGAGCAGGCCCTCTTGTTCCCATTGGGAAAGAGCCCTGTGCTTGGTGTGGGCCCCTTCGTATTTATTACTAACCTTCAAGCAGCGACAGCCGACATAGACACTTGGAGCAATCAGGACTAAAGATGACTATGGCAAGCCTGGCACTGCTGCCCTCCAACGTCAGTCATCAGGGATCCCAAACAAGGCCAGGGTGCCATCTCTGGGCAGTTCCAGGCTTCGATCCCAAAAGCAAGCAGGTTCCTCTGAGCATTTGGGGCAGGGCAAACAAGCAATGGGGGCCACTGACTCTGACTCCTTCCAGCCACGTGTTCTTGGCTTTTGCTGCCCTGCAGACAGGACAAGGACAGAGGGCACAGCCACCTAGAGACAGGGAGCCTGACAGCACTTTCCCACTCCCAAATGGACCCCAACATCAAGTGACCTTCTGTTCTTGGAAAAGCAGCGTCTTCCTTCTTTATCTGTAGCAGCTCACAGGTCGTAGCAAGCAAGCACACCTTTGGACCTGGGCCCATGGCAGCATGGCTGAGTTTTGCTACATGACGGGTTGTGAGACTTGTTTAATCACTGTGAATCAATCTCCTTCTCCCCTCCCCGGTCCATGTGTTTTCTAAGTGGGACACTTCAAACACTGTCTCCCCGAAACTCAGATTACCATTTCTGGACATGGGACCTCCATGCTGGGCTCGGGAGGGATCCACTGTAGGAACTGGCCCCATCTTATGTTCACTGTTTCTCTGTGCTCAATGTTTCTCCATTCTGAGAGTCACACAGAGCGGCATGTGGCATCCCTAGCCCATCTGTGCCACTTAAGCCAGTGAGTGTATTGTCAGTGTGGGTCACCTTTTCCAAAAGTGGTACCGAAGCCTCACTTCTAGTCTAAACCACTCAGACTCGTGGTGGTGGAAATTGGGGATACTGGAGCACATTAGGGTTCTCTGAATGACACTCCCTCTGAGAAGGCACCGTCTTTCTTAAAACTTTCTTGGGCTCAGCTTGAGTTATAAACAGTCAAGAAGACACAGAGCACAGGCTGTGTGTCACACAAGTGTCACTGTCAGATGTAGTATAATTATTCCATAACAGCGCAGATTATTTTTGGCTCATCTAAAAATGAGTGTGTTAGAGTCGGGGTGGAATTCCTTAAGTGAAAATAGAAATCACATCTTAAAGCTTTTAAATGAGTCACTGGGCCTCCTTAGTGACTGAAGTCTGATGAGTGGGTGTAGACGGGGCCTAATCAGGCAGGATGGCAACAAAATCCTGGCTTAGGGCTGAAAAGAGGTTCTAGTTCAGCTGTGCCTGGTATCTAATTTTGTAATACAGCACTCTAATGCCTCTAGAGTAAGGATACTTGTGTATGCAATAAGGAAAAAATAGAGGAAGAGACCTACGTTGGTGGGATTATTTTATATCCGAGCACAGAGTTTTAATTAGACTCTAATTTATACTATTTGCTGGTTCTGTTGCCTACGGTGGTGTCCCTAAGAACATGAGTCCTTACCCAGTCACTGGAAGAACCTCTTTCAACTACCAAATCAGACACCAAGGTTTAGGCCAGGTGACATAGGAATCGCAGGGACGTGTCATTTCGGTCAGTTTAGTTTCCTTTGGCCTCTTGCATCTTAGGAAGAGCTGGTTCTTGGCTGGGACCTGGGAAGATCTCACTTCTGGTCACCTATATAGTCTGAAGGGGACTCCCGGATCCGTTTCACCCTGGTCTTTAATAGCTGCCAAGTGTCTTGCTACTTTCTAAGCCTTTCCAGATCTCCTGAAATTCTTCCTGCCAAGGAAAGCCTTCTGCCCCAAACCTTCTGGCCAGAGCAGCTTTGCCCTCTCTCCGCCATCTTGGGTCCTCCAGTGTCAACACTGCCTGTAAACTAGGAAACCACCACCACAGAGCCTGCCAGCCATCAATACAGCAAAGCTGTTTACTGCTCAGTCCTTGTCTCCCAGGTCCAGACCAAATATAGGACCAGCAACACCCAATGGTGTCACTGCCTGCCATGCCCTGGGCACCAAAGCAATGAGATAGAATTGGTTAGATGCTGTTGAACTCGATTCCAAGAGTAGATCCCAGACATGTCTTTCAGGTGACCCTCAACTACCTCAGATTTGAAGGCCCTAAATTAAGCTGATTACCACTCACAGCAACAAGCCGAGGGGGTTTGGTTAAATCTAGGTGATAACACAAATGTCTCAAACTTACAACAAACTCACATTTAGGTTTGCAAGGATGGGGTTGGGTTGGTTTTTCTTCTGTTTTTAACCTCTTCCCCCAATTCTCCATTAGAATAGTTCCTATGAATAAATTTCATTTTTCACTGAGTGCCTACCTTCCCAGGGCAGGTAGCCACTGGCTTTTGTTTCCTTCCAACAATACTTTTATTATGGTATTAAGACCCTTCTTTGTATAAGACATTTCATCTGTGTTTTCAGTTTTTCAAATAAATATTTCAGCTTAGCAGTGGGGGATAGTAGTGATAACCGGCACAGTACCCTGAGATCTGTGCTCCAGGGACACCTGGATGCACCTGGTGGTGGATCCTAAGATTCTTGGAATCTACTTAGCTCTGTGCCATGGGGCTTGTGTCTTAGGAACATTTTATTGGAACTTCCTATGCATGTTCTGTCTTTGTGCAGTGCCCTGTGAGACTGATCAAACAGTGCCAAAGTGGTCAGAACTGTGATTTATCCAGAAAGCCGGGTCTCTGAGTAAAATC
Organism: Heterocephalus glaber; assembly: GCF_000247695.1. The sequence continues at coordinate 14,460,485 of NW_004624740.1, read as the reverse complement.
TGAGGGCTCAGCCTGTGGCTACTCCCTCCTTATCCTCCTTATCCTTACACAAACATTACCTGCTGCCTTCACATTGGATGTGACTCATTCAGCTCAGGAACAGAAGCTGCTAATCTGAAGGAATTCAAAGTAAGGTAGTTGCAGCCACCATAGGATTTGCAGAGGAGATAACAGAATGGGCTGGCTAACATAGTGACCTTTCCACTGTAGGGCAAGCTGCACGAAGATAGATAAGGGGACCCTCTGGGCACACGCAGAGAGTCAGAAAACCAGGGAAATCAGAGAAGAGTGGCTGCAGACTCTGGCCTCCAGTTGGGCTTCTCCACATTCAATGACAGTGCCACAGTGATCCTGCCTGCTCTGAAGCACTTCTGATAGGATGGAGGGTTCCTGGTCACGGCCCTGCAGTTTATTCCTGGAGCTGGACTGTGAAGCTAAGGAGCCCAGAAAGCCAGGCAGCAGGACTGTCCTGGCCCCCGTGCTTCCATGAGGCTGCACTGAAATTGGCTAAGTCTCCTTCCAGACCTGGGTCTGGCCTGGGCCAGGAGAGCCTTTGTGCCCTTGCAGGTGTGCCACAGCCCTGAACACTCCCTGCCCAGCAGCACTTAGCCTTGATCAGGTGTCCCAGGGCTGGTGCTAACACCCAAGAGGACTTTCTGTGTCCAGTTCCAGAAGGGCAGCCTGGCTGGCTGATCACTGGGGCTGGCAGAGTGTTCTGGTCACCGGAATAATGCTAACAGCCCCTTCAAAAGGCTTGGAGAATTAGGGTTCGTACAGGCAGGGGTCAAAGTTGCCTGGGATCTGGGGTCAGGGTTGCTAAAGTGAAAAGGAAGAAAGCGGAGATGGACAAGTAACAGGAAGGCACAGAGTGAAAGCACACTGGGGCCAGCTGTGAGTTAAAGCCAGCAGGTTTGAATCCTGCCTGTCCTGGTTACCCCAGTCTCTATCACGTCAGAGATGTGTGGCAGACTTCTGAACATTACTTTGGAGTGAACGGATGTCTCCTCTATTTCAGCACATCCGCAGACACTTAATATACGTTATCCATCCAGTTGTGGTAGGCCCTGAACTTTCAAGGACAAAGGCTTTATGTTCCCTGTCCTCCAAAATTGCATTTACATGTTGTTACCCGTTGTCTACTGTATCAGGCACCGGGAGCACAGCAAGAGCAAACAGACAAGGTTCTGCCCTGTTGGAGCTTATAGCCTGCTGAGAAACAATCGCGTGATGCAGGAATCAGAGTAACAGGTGCTAAGGATCGAGGTAGAATGCTGGCAACCTGTAAGGAGTCATGGAAAAGCACTGTTGACAAGGGTACTGTGTGCATCACTCAGTGCTCACCAGAGAAACATTTAATGCAAGATATACAAATGTATAAGAATTTACAAGATTGGCTTACAGTGTCTGCCCACAGTCAGGTGTGGAAGAGTGCAAAGGGCTGGCTGTGCGCTGGAGACCGAAGGAACCAGTGGAAGGCCTGGCGCTCACTGTAGTGTCCCCTGCGAGTCTGTGCTGGAGGCTGAAGAATCTGCGCTGGAAATTGAGAGGACGTCCAAAGGAAAGACCAGAGCTCCTCTGAAGAAATGGAAGCCAGCCTCTTTGTTTCCCTTTTATTCCATTCAGGCGGCAAGCCTGTTGGTTACTGTCACTCATACCCAGCGTGGGTCTTCAATCTTCAGTAAATCCCTTCAGCCACATCCAGAACTATGTTGATCCAATTCAGCTGGGCATTTCTTACCCAAGTTGACACAGTTAACTATCACCCTGAGCTAAGATCGAGAAGTTGAGGAGATACTAGATAGACAAGGTAGTAAGAAAGTTCACTCCCAGTAGGAGCTGCATGTGCAAAGCCCCTATGGTGGGACAAAATGAGTGAAAAACAAGCGGGGCAAGATTTGCATTTTGAAAAGACTTCTGGATGCAGTGTGGACTCCAGATCCAAATGGAGCAGGAGCAGGTAGGCAAACGCAGAAGACAGCTGTTATAATGGCCCAGGCAAAGGATGGCAGCAAGTGAGGCAACGGAAGTGGCCACAGATCGGGGGAGGATGTTGCTTTAGGTTGAGGGGTGCTGGAGAGGCACTTCCAAGGAGGGTTCTGAGGTTTCTTCTGGCTTGTGGAACTGATGGTCCCATTGCCTGAGAGAGAACATGCTGGCAGAAAGCCAAGTGGGGGCATCAGGGGGATGGTCTCAGTGGGTTGCCTTGGAGACCCCAGGAGATGCTAAGGGACCCCTGAAACTCAGAGGTGAGGGGATTTGATGGTGACTGAAACCACAGCTCAGAATGAGAAAAGCTGCAGAGCAGAGCCTTGAGGCTCAGTTCACAAAGCGCCTTGGAAAGCACAGTGTGAGGGGTAGGAAGAGGACTAAGGGAATGTGGGTCCAGAAACCAAGGGCAGATTGTTTTGAGGTGAACACAGGCAATGCGCTGAAAATCGCTGTTCTGGACGCCTGAGACGATCTCCAAATGGAATGACCGAGAAAGGCTGCCTCTGAATGGTTGCTGGTCCCAAAAGGATACATCTAATTCACCAGGTAGAATAATATAATGGGAATACCATAAAAGGAATAAATACAAAGCAATAAGCTTAGGAAAAGTCTATATTCTGATGAAAGCAGAGCATCTTAAAAAATGGGAAACAAAGCTAAAAAGTTGTGACCAAGCTAAAGATCAATTTGAGTACTAGGCTCTCAGTCCTTTCAGATTGTTATAACAGAAATACTGTAGACTGAGTAAACAGCAAACATTTCCTTCTCACAGTTCTGGAGGCTGGGAAGTCCAAGATTAAGGGCCCGGCAGGTAGCCGGATCCAGCAACACTTGCATGCTGTATTTGTGGCAGAGAGAGAGAGAAATGCTTTCTTGTGTTTCACTGGGGGACCAATCCTCTTCACGAGGGCTCCAGCTTCCTTACTAATCACTTCCCAAAGGCACCACCTCCAAACACCATCACACTGGGGATTAAGACTTCAAGGTAACCTCTTGGTGGCACACCTGTCATCCCAGCATTCTGGGAGGCTGAGGCAGGAGGATCACAAGTTCCAGCCCAGCCTGGGCAACTTAGTAAATTCCTGAGATCCTGTCTCAAAAGAAAAAAATATAAAAGGGCTGGGGATGTCACTCAGTGTGAAGGCCATGGGTTCAATTCCCAGTACTGAAAAAACAAACAAACTTCAGTGTATGAACTTTAGGGGGCCCCAGGCTAAGAAGATTCTGCTGAGTCTGACCCAGGAAGGCAAGCCTGGCTCTCAGCCCACCGCCTCTCTGTGTTCACCAGTCACACTGAGCCAACTGGGGACAGTGAAGGCTGGCACAACATTTCTGTCACCCCAAGAGATCCCCATACATCCTCCTATGTCCCCCTTCCAGGGCCCCCACCCTTGGCAGGGCTGGGGCTGGAACCCAGGGCCTCATGCATGCTAGGCAAGTGCTCTGCCGCTGAGTGGTGCCCCATTGCCTTGCTCCCCAGTAACTGCCTCTCCCGTTCACTACTCCAGTCCCTCTGAGCAGTCTCCCTGTGCCCACAGGCTCCAGAGCCCTCTGCCTCATCCATGTCACTCTGTCTGCTCTGGGCCAGAACAGCCGGATGGCACTGACGGTCAACAGTACTGCTTTGAGAGTCTGTTTCTAAGTTAAAAATCAAAATCAGACCTGAACTATCCTTTAAGACTTCTACTCAATTTTCCTATCTCATCGAATTAAATCAGTTTTTTTCCTACAGGATCAATATTCAAAAGTTGAGGCTTCATTTTACTCCATCCCTAAGTTGTTTAAAAGGACTAGTATCACAAGTTATGTCCTCCAGATTTATGTCAATTCTGCAAACACTGCTGAGTGCTTATTGTATGCAAGAGACTGTGGGAAATAGAAAAATACACAAGACACAGTTCTTTTAGGACCTCTCAACCTTGGAAGGAAGACAGACATGTACATTAGAAAGCAAAGTATAAAAAAGAAGTGATGAGATGCTATTTCAAAAAATTTAGGGCTGGGGATTTAGCTCAATGGTACCATGCCTGCCTCACAACTGCAAGGTCCTGAGTTTGATCCCTGTACCGGAAAAAAAAAAAAAAAAGAAATACAAGTAGTTTATCAGTATTCAAAGGAAAGACTAAAGCAATAATTTTAGGAGTTAATAGAGCTTGGCGTGGTGACACATGCTATAATCTCAGCACTTGGGAGGCTGAGGCAGGAGGATGGAGGCCAGCCTGGGCTACATAGCGAGTCCCAGGCATCTGAACTACATAGCAAGACACTGTCTCCCCTCCCCCCCAAATAGGAGGAAATGGAACACATCAAAAATGTAAGAATTAAGCATGTTTAAAGGCTAAAAACTCATGGGAGGTGGTGCTGGACGAGGACAGGAGTAACAATGCTGAATCCTGGAAGTGTGGATTTCTTTCTTCTATTCACAATTTTGAATTTGTGTCCAGGATGTTTAAGGCAAAGAAAAATGCAGTGTGTGAGGCACATCCCTCCCTCCTAGAGCTTGTGGTCTGGTGGATACAAAGAGATCTTCAAAGATGAGAGACGCATCCATTCCAGGAGGCCAGGGGAAGCCTCCAGGTGGGGATGACACTGAAACCAAGCCTCAGGGAATAAGTGGATATCGGCAGGGAGGAGAGCTGAGGAAGGGTATTGCAGCGGGCTACCCAAGGTGAACTGTGGTGAAAAAGAGCTTGAAGAGGGCCAGGGATTTAGCTCAGTGGTTCCACTGCCTGCTTCGCAAGTGCAAGGACCCGAGTTCAATCCCTGGCACCAAAAAAAAAAAAGAGTTTGAAGAAGGAGAAGAGCCCCTGCCCGGTGAGGGACTGAATTCAGGGCTGGATTGGTGAAGGCTTTTGGCTTTGTTCTCTGGATTTTAAGCAAGGGTGTGATCTTACACCAACTACCACCTCTTATCTAAATAGCCTTTAAATCTACCCCCTGCCCCTGCCCCTGCCCCTGCCCCTGCCCCTGCCCCACCATCCTTGAGTACAGAAGTAGCTCAGGAGGTGATCATCCTTTCCAAAATTAAGTCTGATCTTGTCACTCATCTTCTCTCTTTTTTTTTTTTTTTAGTACTGGGAATCGAACTTGGGACCCTGCGCTTGCAAGGCAGGCAGTGGAACCACTGAGCTAAATCCCCAGCCCGACTTATCTTCTCTTTCTAACCCTCAATAGGTCCCAACTGCTTTTTAAAATTTAAGGTGAAATTCACATGACATAAATTAACCAATTGAATGACTGATGATTTTTGTGGTATTGGAAATTGAACCCAGGGCCTTCACACTGAACTACATCCCAGCCCTTTTTTAAAAAAGTATTACTTTTGAGACAAGTTCTCACTAAATTGCCCAGGATGGGCTGAAACTTGCTATCTTCCTACCTCAGCCTCCCCAAGTGGTGGGATTATAGGCATGTGCCACTATACCTGGTAAATTAATCATTTTTAAAGTCTACATCCTAGTGACAGCACAGTCATCCTGTTGCGCTGCCATGACCTCTGACTAGTTACAAGGCATTTAGAGGTCTCTTGTCATTCAGCCCCCACCCTCATCTCCCAGCAATACCACTCTTTTCTGTGTCCATGCAACGATGTATGAGAGGTGGCCTTATAAACCAGTGAGGAGATTATATCTCACACCACAAAACGTTAGTTTTTAGGGATACCTTATTTAGGTGTGTACAAAATTTAAAAATTTGAGCCGGCTGTGGTGGCATATGCCTGTAATCCCAGCACTCGGGAGGCTGAGGCAGGATTGCTGTGAGTTTAAGGCCAGCCTGGGCTACATAGGGAGACCTTGTCTCGAAAACACAAATCAGAAAATTTATTATAGTAACAGCTTCCAGGGAAAGTGGGAGAAGGTTGATACTGGAGTATGTATATGAAGAAAATTTCATTTTTATCTGAATTGAGTTTTTTTCAGCTTCCAGGGAAAGTGGGAGAAGGTTGATACTGGAATATGTATACCAAAGAAAATTTCATTTTTATCTGAATTGAGTTTTTTCATTTAAAAAGATTGTTCTTTTTTAAAAAAGCTTGACACATATGATAAAATGTCAGTATTTGTTTATTCTAGGAGGATTATTTCATATTTATTATTTTCGTACTTTTCTATATTTCACATTTTTCTTTAAAAGATGTATACAAAAATATACAGTTGCAGAGTAGATGTAGGTGAGATTATTTACTAAAAGAATAGAGTTGAGTTGAAAGTTTGTGGTAGATTTAGCCTGTTTTCTGTTGATCTAATAGAATACTGTACCTGCATTTATAAAGTAATTATAATTATAGAGTGATTTATAAAAACAAGAGGTTTAGCAAGGTGTGGTGGCACACAGCTGTAATTCCAGTGTTTCGACAGAGCAGAGCAGCTCAGTGCTATAGCCAAGTGTTACAGCTCAATGTTGCAGCCAAGTGTCACAGCTGAGCTTTACAGCTCAATGTGGCAGCTCTGGGTCACAGCTCCTGTAATTTGAAGACCGACAATCTGATGATCAGTTGAAGAGGTGGAGAAAAAAACCTGGTGGGCTCAGAGGAGTCTGATCCCTCTACCAGAAATGAGAGCCTCCTTTTATAAGGATCTACAGGGTAGTCGAGCATGCTCAATAAGGCGGGCTGGGGGGGCGGGGGGCAGAGTTACAGAACATTCCTGAAGCAAAGGGGCAGAGTTACAGAGCATTCCTGAGAGGGGGTGGAGCTTAACGGAACCTTCTTGTGAAGGGGCAGAGTTTAACACAACATTCCTGAAAGTTCAAAGAGTCATAAACCATTTTGATACACTGGGCACAAAATGAGGAGTTACAGAACATTCCTGAGAGGGGGCGGAGTTTAACAGAACCTTGTAAGGGGTCAGAGTTTAACAGAACATTCCTGAAAGGTCACAGAGTTCAATCAGTCACAAACCATTTTGATACATTGGGCAGGAGCCCAGCAGCACAAACTTACACGTCCAAAACAAAACACTCTGTGGGAAAAAAATGGAGGCAAGGCAAGTCCCTAACTGTATAGGCCTTCTCTATCACCAGCACTCTGGGGGGCTGAGGGAGGAGGATTGCAAGTTTGAGCCCAGCCTGGACAGTTTAGGAACTTAGACAGCTCTTGTCTCAAAGTAAAAACTTAAAAAGCTCAGTGTGAAGGTCTTAGGTTCAGTACTACCACCATCACAAAAAAAGGGGGGGGTGCTATTTATCTCACAATTTTGGAGGCTGGAAGTCTCAAGTCACATGTCAGATGTTCCAAGTTCATGGTCTTACAACATTGAGGAATGTAGTTGCAGTCCAAAGAAGGAGAGTTTTGTTTTGTTTTGGTTTTTTGGTACCAGGGAACAAACTCGGGTCCTTGTGCTTGTGAGGCAGGTGGAGGAACCACTGAGCTAAATCCTGGCCCAATTAGGAGAGTTTTATTGGAAAGTAGGAGAAGAACAGCTTTTAGATTTCCAGGAGGGGTCCCGAGTGGGTGGCCACCAAGGCTCTTTGTGGAAATTTGTACAGCAAAATTACAACCTGGGTACAACGTGGGTCAAATTACAATCAACCTATTCAAGTATAGTCACTTAGCCAATATTGGAAATGAGTCATGTAGCAAGGGTACATGGAAAGAACAAAGGCATTATTGAAAAGAGATTGGTCTGGACGCTCTGGTCACCCTCCTATGCATCTGATCCCTTCTGGGTTACTGGACTAGGCAGTGGTAAACACAGTCAATCACAAGTTGCTGTTTATCTCTGGGTGAAGCAGGAAACAGTGAGGACCCCAGACAGACACTCTTAACATGAAGATAGGAGCAAAAAGGAACTTCTAATGCTGGCAGCTCAGCGAGTGACTCCTGTCACTCTCGAGTGCACCAAATAGTTTGTTCTTCTTTATATACCTCTTTTTACATCTACAAAGCTTAATTCCATTAGAGTTTCCCCGAGAATAGAGCAAGCAGGATTTACACAAGGCAGAGCAGTGGTGGGGGTGAGGGGGAGAGCAAAGAGTTCTGGCAGGACTTTCTGAGTCCTTTGGTGACAGGTTACAGAAGTTGTTATGTCTACTCAGGTACATCCCACAAAGAGCATAGTTACCTAGTTAACCAATAGTTACCCAATCCCATACAGAGGGGTGGTCTCCTCTCATAGAGAGGCTTGTGGTCCTGGCTACTGCATCTTGAGACCAAGCTCTCTTCAGATTTGCCTCCAGCCACAATCTTTGTGTGTTTCATCTTCTGTGCTAACATCTTCGAGGGCTCAACTCCTCTCTGACTGTATATCAATTTCTATCTAATTTAGCTGTCTATAATACAAGCAGATTCTGGTAAAGGCCTTGTGCTGACCCATGCGTGGTGAAAAAGAGAAAAGCAAGCGGAGTATGTAGAAAAGAAAGAGGGTATCTTAGTTACTTTTCTCTCATGCTGAGACAATATATCCAACACCCAAAGTTAAAGGGGAAAGGGTTTATTTAGCTCACAGTTTGTAGAGGTTTCAGTCCATCATCAGCTGGCTCCAAGGCAGGGTGGCACATGACAGAGGGGCAACAGTTCATGGTGGCAGAAGACAGGAAAACCAACAAGGAATCCTGAACAGCATCTTTCTGCATTAAATCCCACAGTTTTACTTCCAGCATCTGAGGTAATCTGAGGCAAGTTGTGAACTCCAAAAGGCTTGGGTAGCTCCGCCCCTACAGCCCTTCTGGTGGTTGTAACTCCCATGGCTTCTTTCTTGGGCCAGCCCTGCTCCCTCCTGGCAGTTTTCCTCAGATGATCTTCTTTCCTGGCTTCTCCAAACTTCTAGGGTTTCCATTGTACCTGCAGCTTCACACTCACAGCTTCACACACTGCCCTCTCAGCGGCCCACTGTCTGGCCTCCCAGATCTTCTGAAATCTGGGTGGAAGCTTTCCTGACCCCGCAACTCTTGCATTCTGCATCCACCTAAAACCAGTGCCATCTGGATGATGCCAAGGTCTGCTGCCAGATGGAGCAGTAGCTAGTCTTCCTTCTCTCTTGGCTGTAGGGGTTCGGTGCCTATGAACCAAATCCTGAGGAACAACTTCCCTAGGCCACCGCCATCCTGGAACATGGTGCTCTGGGGCTGTCTTCTCAAAGCACAGTCTCACTTTTTCAATTTTAAGACTGCAAAGGATGGAGTCCTGTTGCTGCTTGTGATGCCCTCAGGCCACCTATTCCCCTGTTCCTTCTCAGCAATCAAGATCTCCTTTGCTTTATCTTTTCAGGGCATAACTTTACTGGAGCTTCCTTTCTGGCCAAACTCAAAACATTTTAAATCATTCTGTTGGGCTCTTTGCTCTTGATTCTCAACATAAATCTGGCTAAAAGCCACTGACAGTAGCCATGCCACTGCCTCAACATTAGACTGCTTTGAAATTTCTTCTGCCAGATTAATTAGTACACTGCCCTTAACCTCAGTCTCAGGCAAGTTCTCTGGACATGAGTAAGATGCAGATAAACTTTCTGCCAAGGCATAACACACATCATCTGGAGTCCAGCAGCCAACGCAATCCTTCTTCCCAGCAGAAACCTCCTGAGCCTGGTCCTTATTGCCTTTCTGGTCTTTTGAGCTCTAACCAGAACTCTCATACAGTACAACCTAAGGTGTTTCAGTTCTACTTTTTCAGCCAGCATCTCTGAATCTTTCCTAACTCTTCCCCTTCCCACAAGCCAGCTCCAAAAACTCTTGAGCCACATGGCCAAATAATGTCACAGCAATGACCCCACTCTTGGTACCAAATACTATCTTACTTTTCTCTCACTGCCAATTCAAAATACCAGACAACCAAAGTTAAAGGGGAAAGGATATATTTAGCTCATAGTTTGTAGAGGTTTCAGTCCATAATCAGCTGGCTCCGAGGCAGAGTGGCACATGGCAGAGGGGCATCACAGAGGAGAAACGGTTCATGGTGCCCACATAGTAGCAAAAACATCAAGAGACCTTAACAGCATCTTTCTGCCCCTTTCATCCAGACTACTAGGATTAGGGTGGTACCAAACTAATCAGTATACTGATTTAGTAATCACACATCTTTAATCCCAGCATCACACACTAGATTCAGCCCCCTCTGAAAAATCCCTATGACCACATGAGGTCTGTGGGGACATCTAGACACGAAGCATAACAGAGGGATAACAGGGCTAACTCATTTAATAAACTCTGTAAGGAACTAATCCATTCCTGAGAGAACTTACCTAGTTTTTCAAGAAAGACATTAAACCATCTTAAAAACCCCACTTCCCAACACTGCTACATCGGCAACCAAATTTCAACATGAGATTTGCCAAGGAGAAAAGACATCCAAATTATAGCACAATGTATAGGAAGTCTGGGGAAAATTCACATGTAATATGACAGCAAGTCCACAAGGATGAATCAAAGAATTTCCACCCCACAGCAGGGACCCCCCCCCCCCGTTCCATTGGGATTGTGTCCATTTGGCAGGGAGTGGTAGCGCTGCTCTGTGCTTTTCACCAGCCACATTTGGAATCTCTGCAGCTGGAGAAAACATGGGACCTGGTTTAGCAAGAGCTGGAGATCAGCAAAGAGGGCAAAGTGAAAAATCACTAGGGTGAGCAATGAAATGATTCCTTATGGGATCCAGGCATTTGGGCACAGAAGAGAAGCCCAGAGAGCTGCTGCTGAAGATAAAAAATGCACTTAGTGTTTTTTAGGTTTGTCACACTAGGGATTGAGCCCAGGGCCTGTGCACACTACCTGTGTGCTCTACTACTGAAATACATCACCAGCATTTTTTAGATTTTATTTTGAGGTAGAATATCGCTAGGTTGTCCAGGATGGCATTGACATTGTGATCCTCTTGCCTCAGCCTCCCAAGTAGCTGGGATCACACGCATGCACTACCATGGCTGGTATACAGTATTAAATTTTTTTTTAAAAAACATTCAAAGACAGTTGTTAATGACAATAAGGAGGACTTTATTCAACAAAGAATTTATTCATCATGGGTACAGGGAGCACTACAATGGGACAGTTATATCTTATGTCTGGGTGTCCCTCAAAATCTCATGTGCTCATAGGTCGGGCTTTTGGGAGGTAACTGGATCATGGGTGTGTGATACTGGATCAGTCCACTGATTGGTTTAGCATAAGGTGTGGGTGATGGATTTACTGAAGAGGGAAGATCCACCCTGTGTGTGGGTGGCACCAACCAATAGGCTTGCAGCTTAGGTGGAATAAAAAGAGAAAGAAGGAAGATTTGCTGTTTGCTCCCTGCCATGCCTGGAACTGTTTCTTCTCTGTTATGCTCCTCTGCCATGCTGCTGTGCCTTGGAGCCTGGCAACTATGGACTGAAACCTCTACAAACTGTGAGCTAAATAAACCTCTTCTCCTTTAACTTGTGGGTATTGGGTATTTTGTCCCAGCAACAAAAAAGTAAGACAAGGACCTTGCAGTAGGGAACAGAGATTGGGCTTAGCTCCAAATACATCACAGGTGAGTGAAGACATGAAGGAATTTCAAAGCCTGAAAGTAGAACAGGTTTTAGCTGTTCATTTGTGGTGAGGCCTGTGGCAGAATGATTGTTAAAGTGTGGAAATCCCTCCTCAAGCCAGGCCATGTGCTTTCTCCTGCCCCTGCTGCAGAGTCCAAACAGGGCTGGAGAATAGCAACAAACCATGCTATCACTCCTTGACAAATGCATGCACATGGTAAAGAAATCAAATTTTAAAATATTAAAATGCCCACAAGGTTTGGCTTCAGCGCAAATGTGCAGTTTTCCAGGCAATCTTTATAACAGGCTAACTTTCAAAGAACAAAACAAAGACCAAACAACCATGGGTAAACTCCAAATGTATACATGTGCTCTGTTCCAGCAAAACTTGGCAACTGTGAGGGCCTGACCTGAGCGGGATTGGGGTGCCCAAAGTGCCAAAGCCTCTGGGGATGGTGGCACAAGCCTGTAATCCCAGCATTTTGGGAGGCTGAAGCAGGAGGATCACAAGTTCAAGACTGGCCTGTGCAATTTGGCAAATTAGTGAGACCCTGTCTCAAACTAAAAAAGGTCTGAGGTAGCAGCTCTGGGCGAAGGCCCCAGGTTCAATCCCCAACACCAAAAAAAAAGAAAGGAGAAGGGGGAGGGGGAAGGGAGGAGGAGGAGGAGAAGGAGGAGGAGGAGAAGGAGGAGGAGGAGAAGGAGGAGGAGAAGGAGGAGGAGAAGAAGGAGAAGGAGAAGAAAAGAGGCCGGGATTTAGCTCAGTGGTTCTGCCGCCTGCCTCGCAAGCGCAAGAACCCGAGTTCAATCCCTGGTACCAAAAAGAGCCAAAGCCTTGGAGGAAGTCACTATACTAGAAGGTCCTAGATATTTGAAACAGAATTAATAACCCCATCCTGGAGCAAAGAGTAATCAGACTGGCATCAACACACCCCCACCTCCCACCCCTTACCCCATCCCACCCCTGTCTAAGATGAAGGAAGAGTGGAAGGGAGCCAAACCACCTGCGACTCTTCCACTAGTGGAAGACTCTTGTGAGCACCTTGGGAGCAGCAACCAGTCTAGCCTCGTTGCCTGGCAACCTGCCTCATGGGCTGTTCTCGCGGGAGACGCCCCACAGTGACGTGAGACGCGCGGTGCACGTCGGAAACATGAGCCCGTGGGCTGAGCTAGGCGGAGCAGCTGGGGACTGGTCCTCGAGACTCGGACTCAGAACCGGTTGGGGCCTTGCTGGTTGCAGCTGCCAGGACCGGGTGGTTGTTACAGCCATTGGCGGCCACATGGATATGGCGGGGTGGGGTAAGTCCTTCCCGTGTCCCAAAGTTCAGCCTTGCCAGGCCACCAGAATTGACGTAGATAAATCGGTGGACGCCCTGTGTTATAAGTCTGTGTTCTGTAAGAAGCATGTCACAGTGAAAAGTCAGTTCCGGGCATGGTGGCACACTCCTATAATCCCAGCACTCAGGAGACTGAAGCAGGAGGATTGCCGGGAGGTGGAGGCCAGCCTGGGCTACATAGTAAGTTCAAGGCCAACCTAGACTACATAGTGGGACCCTGTCCAAAAGAGGCAGTTTCGGCACTTTGAGGTGTGATGCATGTGTTACCTAGCAAATGCTCCCATTCCAGTTCCTGTCCCATTCCTCCCCACTCCCACCACCATGGCACTGGGATTGAACCCAGGGCCTTCACACAGAGCTGCAACCCCAGCCCTTATTTTTATTTTTTATTTTGAGATAGCATCTCCTTCAGTTACTAAGTTGCCCAAGGCTGGACTTGAACTGCCTCAGCTTCCAGTGCTGCGGTTACAGGGATGCCATGTCCAGCTTCTGGTTCATTCTTGACCTCTGCCATGTGGGGTTCCAGTGCTCTGGCTCCCTGGGGTCCCAGGTTGCCACTCCTTTGATCACTTTTTTGGTCTCTGCCTGGTTCATCTCTTCCCTGGTTTCTGCTCCACGACTCATCGCCATGTCTTGGTTGTCCAAGCTTCCCTCTGTTCATGGCACACTTTGAAAGGATGTTGCTATTCATCATCTCAGTTACATGAGTTGTTTAGATGGCCTCAGGCTTTCTACTTCCTGCTGGACTTGCAGTAGGATTATTGGACAGATTAAAAAAAATTTGAGACAGAATCTCACTATGTAGTTCAGACTGGCCTTGAATTCACTATGTAGCCCAGCCCAGCCTCCAACTCATGACGATCCTCCTGCCTCAGCCTCCCAAGTGCTGGGACTAGAGGTGTGCGCACCACCATGCCCAGCAGGAAGATTAAATAGATGGTTCCATGTCACACATGTGGCAGAGCCTTGGCACAGAGTACACAGTGGGGTAATTGTGATAGCTTTCAATTTTGCCATCACTTCTGCCTTGGTAAAAGACAACCCAAGCTGGCTGTGGCCTCCACCACAGTAGGGGAATCAGACTCCTCCTAGCTTTGGAGTGAGGAGGAAATTTCCACTCCTGCAGGAGCCTGCAGACATTCATTGGGTGCTCACCATGAACCATGCTCTATGTCAAGGGCTGACAGCCAGGTAAGACAGTCTGTTTCTTCAGAGACCACAGGCTAGAGAGGGTGATCTATATGCGAGTGTGTCCAATAGATTGACTGAATGTAATGAAAATAGTCTGTACAAGGTATAGTGGGGACAGCGGGGTGACAGGTCCTGTATTTGGGCTGAGGGCAGCTTCATAGAGGTGGTGACCATTAGGCAGGGTCTTAAGTGCAAAGTAGGTTTCCCAGGGTGAGTAAGGTATTCCATGGAGAAGCAGGGCGAGCCAACTCTGAAGCATGCGGCAGCAGGTAGATAGTGTCCCTGTCATCAGTGTCACAGGCTGCGGTGGATTAAAGATGTGTCTAGAGAAACAGTGAACCAGACCAAATTTGCAAGGTCCTTCATGACTTTCTTTCGTCACATTTACAATTTTGTCTGATGTGTTAATACCTTCACACTGATGCTCAGTGTTATTTTTTTTTTCCTGTATTGGGGATGTAACCCAGAGGTTTGCACCAAGCTACATCTCTAGCCCTTTTTTATATTTATTTTGAGACAGGGTCTTGCTAAATTGCTAAGTTGCTGGTCTGGGCTCAAACTTGCAATCCTTCTGCCTCAGCCTCCCAAAGTGCTGGGATTGCATGCGTGGGACACCACACCCAGCTTTCAGAGTTGAGACCTCTAGGATCTGACTCTTGAGAAAGGCCCAGTCACTTGAGACACATTCATTGCAAGGTATTTAAGAGAAAGCCCATTTACTCATTGATCTGAATCAAGGATGAGGGCGAGATGGTAGCGGATAGCAGATGCCTAAGAGAAAGCAGCTTCAGGGTTTTACTGCTGGGCCACCTGGCAGCCTTGTGTCGTTGCTGTGCCTTGTGCAGTCTCTCTCCACCCAGAGCTGCTGTGGGCACCTGGAGGAGGAGGCACAGGCAGGAGGTGCCAGGACACAGTATTCTCTTCTGGCTTCCTTTGCCATGCCTGGGGATGACTAGAAAGACAATAAACACTACAGCTTTCCCCATTTTCAACAGTTTGGCAGAGGCGGTTGGCTGCCCCTGTCTCCTCCACCTCCTTGCCCCTGTTGCAGCTGAGGGCGTGACCCAGAGCAGGGTGTGTGTGTGTGCATGTGCGTGTGTGTTCCATCTCTCCTCCTCCCACACTGCGTTTCCTCATCATCTGTGTCTGGTCACTCTCAAACGCAGTGCAAGCTCACCAGCTTCTCTTTGGGCTCCAGCCTCCACACCTGCAGATTCTTCCACCTGCAGCTCTTCCCGGACCTCCATGTAGCCCCTCACTGCTCAGCCAAAGATTCCACCTCCTCCCAGTGGCCTTTGCTGGGTCCCCCTGCAGGCTCTATGTGCTCCTTTTGTAGTACAACCTGGACCATTGCATTGCTTGGGAGAGCATGTGTCTCCTCCTCTTGAACCTCTGTGAGCTTTGATGCCTTGGCCAATAATGTGGGACAGTGCAATGCATGGGATTCCTGGGGTTGGAAGGTAAGAGCACCACACACCTGGACCCTTTTCTGCTGGAATGCTCACTCCCACAACCAAAGACAACATGGAGAGGCCATTCGTGCCTGAGGTCCTAGCAGACAGCCAGCCTCACCTACTAGTTATGGGAATGAAGAGGCCTCTATCTCATTCCAGCCCCTCACTCCCAGCCTTCAGGTCTTCCTAGCTGAGGCCCTGGACATCGAGGAGAGGAAGCCAGCCAGTCCCAGTAGAATCACAGAATCCTGACAAGAATAAAATGATTGTTTTGCACCACTATGTTTCTTGGGCAATTGGTAATGAACACAGCCTACTGCTTTGGAACACACAGCACATTTCTGTTTGTTTAATGTCTGATTTCCCTCCTATCTGCATGGAGGGTGTATTGCTATATCCTGCATGGCACAAAGTCATAGGGTAAGAATTCTCGAATGGATCTGTATGTGTCCATGTGGGTGGTTCTGCCTGCCGACATGCTTGCCCTGTCCTCTCCAGCAGTCTCCCCTCCTCCCCACACTGACCTCTCTGTCATTTCCGCCACGTTTTGTGCAATCAGGTGGTGCCTCTAATGGTTCACTCCAGCTCTGCAGGAAAAGGCGAGATGGTGAAGGAATAAGAGCCAGCAGTTCCAAACCCAAGCTTGACCCACTTTGTAACTGTGTCACCCATACTCCTGAGAGAGGAGAGATTCGAATCTCAAGTGCAGAGGTTTGCCACGTCTCAGCACTATGCTTTGAGGACAGCTTTCGATGAAGGCTTAGTCCTATGCCACTGTAGACAACCTCAGGCTGCCCCCTAGTGGGAGGTGGCTTGATAAAGCCCTGTTGGATCTCAACCTGGGCTGCCTGGATCTCTGGAACCAAGAAGATTCAAGGGCAGGGACCTTATCTCCCTATAGTCAGCACTTGTCATATCACCTGACATTTAGGAGCTTGCCTAACATTGGACAAACTAACCAGTGTGCATGCCGTCTGATCATTAGCATGTTTTGAGAGCCTACTGTGTTTAGGACATTAAGCCACCCAGGAACATGGCTGGCACATGCCTATAATCCCAACACTCTGGTAGGCTGAGGCAGGAAGATTGCAAGTTCAAGTCCATCCTGGGAAATTTAGCAACTTAGACCCTATCTCAAAATTTTACAAGGGATGGGGCATGTAGCTCAGGGCAAGGGCCCTGGGTTCAATTCCCAGTACCAAAAAAAAGAGACATCAAAATGCTACAAATAAAGGATTGGCAAACTTTTTCTTAAAGGACCAGGTGTAAATATTTTAGTCTTGGAGGCTGTATAGCCTCTTTCACAACTAGAACACTTAGCCACAAGTTAGGTGCTGAAGGGCAGAGCTACGTCCCCAGCTCATGCCATGAATCCACAGGGAATCCGTTCCAGCAGCACAGCGCCTTCCCCTTGGTTCTCGAAAAGTGCTCTTCCCTGGGCAGGGCAGGCTGGTGCTTCAGCTGAACCCAGAAACCTCTCTTTGGCTTCTCTCTTTTCTGATCATTTTCCTCCACACATTTCAGGAAGTGGGCTCAGTAGATACATTCATTCTCTTGGCAAGTATCTTGCCCTTAACTCGCTTGTTTCCAACAATGGCAAGAGCATGCTGGATAACACTGTAGACTCTTCCAGTTTGCCATGGTAACATTTGTGTGGCATTCCTTTTTGAACAGTACCCATTCATTCCCTTGGTGTCTACAATGTCATCCTTTTTGTAGATTCTCACATATGTGCCTAAAGGAACAACCCCATGTTTTCTAAAAGGCCTAGAGAACATATACCAGAGTCCTCTCTTCCTTATGTTCATCACTCTATGCGTGTGTGTGTGTGTGTGTGTGTGTTTGTCCTTTTGCCTTATTACTGAAAGATGGCAGTTCTAGCCAAAGGATCTTTTCTCAAATTACAGCTCTGTGGCCCCTGCTTTCTGGTAAGCCTCAGATATGCCCCTCTGTGCCTACACAGTTCATGAAATGGATCTGTACTGAGAGAGATTATCGTAAGGAATGGATGGGTTCACATGGTTATGGAGGCTGTGAGGTCAAGATCCACAGTTGGCAAGTTGGAGACTAGGAGAGCCAGTGATGTTGCTCTATTCTGAGTCCAAAGGTCTGAGAGGCAGGAGAGCCAGGGCCATGAGTTCTAGCTCTAGTCTGAAGAGAAGACTTATGTCCCAGCTGGAAGACATTGAGGAAGAGGGAGAAATTCTTAATTAGCCTTTTGTTCTATTCAGCCTTTCATGGGACTGGTTGAAGAGCACCCTCACTGGGCAGGGCAATGTTTTACTCTGTCTACCAATTCAAGTCCAGAACACCTCATCCAGAAATACCTTCACAAGCCAGGTATAGTGGCACATGCCTGTAGTCCCAGCACTTGAGAGGCTGAGGCAAGAGGACCACCATGAGTTTGAGGCCAACCTGAACTACAGGGTGACCTTGTCTCAAAAAAAAAAAAAACGAAACTTCAAAGACACACCCAGAAATAATCTTTAACCAAATATCTGGACACTCCGTTGCCCAGTCAAGTTGACACATAAAATTAACCACACTTTAGTCTCCAGCCACAGAGTCACATCACCCACAGACTTCAGGAACCCCCTCTCTGGATGGTACCCTCCTTTTCCTTTCTCTGCCCTGTGATCCAACCATTTCAGCTGTCTCCGGGTGTGATCTCTGCCTCCTACGCCCAGTAGGATTGTCCTACTTTTCTCGGACTCCAGTTCTTTGCACTATTGTTGGGAAATCAATTGTTCCTAGGTAGATGGAGGAACTGAGTTATTTGGGGCTAACCTCAGGAGTTTTCTTTCTCTTAGGGATCACAGTCTCGTGCTTCCTGTTGTCTTCTTCCCGAAAGTAGTTACCTTATAAATTTTGTCCATTTTTATCATGAGTCCTGGTGGGAGGACTAATCTGGACTTAATCACAGTTAGAAAGGTTGTTAATTTTCAGCTGCTTATTTGTGTTTTATTATATGAATTATCCACTTTATTCATTCTTGTTTTGATGAAATTAGACATTGAGGTGTATTCAAACTTTTAGTAATACAGATGATGCTTCAATGACTATACCCAGAAGCAGAATTGCACGGTTATAGGAATTGTTTCACTCTTACAAGATATTGCCGAGTTGCTCTCCAAATTGTATGTTCACTATATTCACAAACAGCATATGTGTTCTATTCATTCTACATCCTTGCTAATATTTGATCTTGAATTATTAAATTTTTCTTCTTGTGCAAATGAACTCAAAATGGTACATATTATGTTACCTTAAGTTTTTCATAAAAAGTAGTGAGGATAAATATATGTGCATATATTTATATATCTATGTATACATTGGTTATATATGTATATATTATGTGTATATTTTTGGTTATTTGGGCTTTCTATTCAATAAATTGCTTTTGTACCAATTGTCCTTTTAAAAAATCAGATCTTGTTCTGTTACTGATTCTTTTTAGGGCCTGATAAATTCTGGTTTCTAATTCTTTTAGTTCTGTATTAGATTTGCTTTTCTCACTCTTAGCTTGTTTCAGATGTATGTGTTGCTTTTTTTTCCCATAAAGAACTGTCAGATTTTAATGTAGTATTTATATTTTACAAAGTGATTTGTACTGTTTGTGTCCCCATCACTTTGACCTCTGAACACAAGGGTGCCCAGGCACTGCCCTTGACCTCTTTATTTATATTAATTCTCAATAATCTTCTGGCTGTAGTGGTGCACACTTGTAATCTCAGCACTCAGGAGGCTGAGGCAGGAGGATTGCCACAAGTTCAAGGCCAGCCTGGACCACATAGTGAGTTCAAGCCCAGCCTGAATTACATAGCGAAACCCTGTCTCAAAATACCAAAAAAAAATCCTAATAATCTTAGACTTATGGCTTTCATGTGTATGTCCTCCATGAACTCCAGTTACATCTGATAATTTAAAGGGCCCTTGTTGAACTGGATACTATCTTCTTCCGTGCACGTTTCTTGAATGAGGAGGCTGCAGTCACTGCCTGCATTTATTCATTTCCCCTTCACTGTTCAACCCACTGCAGCTTGGCTTTTGTCTTACTATTTCACTGATACCAGATTTTTTTTTTTTCAGACAGGGTCTCACTATGTAATTCAGGCTGGCCTTGGACTCACTGTGTAGTCCAGGCTGACCTCAAACTCAAAGCAATCCTCCTGCCTCAGCCTCCTGAGTGCTGGGATTACAGGTGTGTGCCACCATGCTTGGTTTAAAATTTTATCACCCCTCCCCCCATAGTGGGGATTGAATTTAGGACCCTGCGCTCACAAGGCAGGCGCAGGTTCATTGCCGCTGAGCTAAGTCCCCACCGCTAAAATTTTATCTTAAGCAACACAGACCAGCCCTTTTCCTTTTCAGAATTAGAATTGCTCTGAGAATGAGCCGGGGAAGAGCTGGAGCCCAGCATTTTCTTCTCATCTACATTGCTCCAGAGGCATCTAGACTGAGCCCTGATGGTTCCTCCAAACACTGTAATCTCCAGTGATCATGAACTCTTTAGACTCTTGCATCCTCCCCCTCCATTTTTCCTGCCTTGAACCTGAACAACCCCGTTCTCTCAAGTCCAATAGCATTTCCCAGTCACCTACCTCTTTATTGTTCATTCTTTCTCTTTTTGAGCAAATACTATGCTTAGCACACTGAATTGTAATTTTCTTATACATCTTTCTTCCCTACTAAACTGAGAACTTCTTTTTTTTTTTGGTACCGGGGATCGAACTCAGGTCCTTGTGCTTGTGAGGCAGGCGGTGGAACCACTGAGCTAAATCCTCGGCTAAACTGAGAACTTCTAAACATCAGAGACCCTGTCTTTTCCACCTTAATCTCTTTAACATGTCATAATAATGGGATGAACAAATCAAAGAATGAGTGGCCAGCAGCTGAGCTAGGCCCAAGTCTAGACTGGGAGACTACCAGGTTGTTAAAACTGGTAGTTAATCCACATAACTTAAAATTCACAGGGTTGTACAGTCATCAGCCCAATGCAATTTTAAAATATTTTTGTCACAAAAAAAGAAAACCTGTAATTACAAGCCATCTTTACTCCACCCCTTAACCACACTTCCAGGTCCTAGACAACCACTGATCTTTCTCAGGCTCCCCAATTTTTTTTTTCTTTTTTGGTACCAGGGATTGAACTCGGGACCTTCTGCTTTCAAGGCAGGTGGCAGCACCACTGAGCTAAATCCCTGGCCCCGGGCTCCCAAATTTAACATTTGATTGATTACAAATCCTCAAAATTTACTCTGATATCTGGACTATAATGTGCAGCTTGGTAGGTAATTGCCCCATGTTGTTACTTGTACTATTATTGCATAATCCAAGAGACAGGAGAGACCACTGGGAAACAGGAGGATTTTATTTTACAGCTGGACTCCTGTCCAAAGGGCTGAGCCCTGAACAAAGGAAGAGCTCCAGTTTTTATACATTCTGTCCAAGGGGTTGGGGCAAAACAGGACAAAGGCAGTTACTCAGTGACAGTTTACAGTTTAACCTTGACAGAAAAACAGATATCAGGAATTCCAGGATGTCATAGGACCCTGTTCACAGGAACACAGTTGTCAACCTTATCTGCACCTCTTGAGAGAAAACAGCTTTTAAGATGTCACAGGACTTTATAGGAATATAATTGTCTACCTTATCAATACCAGACCAGAGGTCAGCCTTGAAGGAAAGCAGATTCCTGAGAAACTAGGACATCACAGGACTCTGTTTGCAAGAATTTTGTTATTTATCTTGTCTGTAACAGAGGTCAGCAGAGGAGGAGGAATCTGAGAGGGAAACTGTTAAGCTGGGAGAAACCTTAAGAAAAACTGACTTTCTTCCAAGTTTTGCTTCACTATAGACACTCAAATTTGGGGACTAAAGCAGCAGCTTCATGTCAAATCTTCAGTTTGTTAGAACTAGATCCACATTTAACAAGGGTGGTTGGTTTTGCCTTGCTGTCTCATGGTAGATAGCATTGTATACTTTGGCAGAAAACAAGGTAAGTGAGAAAACTCACAACCTCTGGTAGCAACTGTGACAAGTTCCCTCCAGCACATTGCTGGAGGAGAGTTTAACCCCTAGAAAACATGGATGGAGAATTATGTGCGCTGTGCTCCACTTTTAGAAAAATGTATTTAGCTTAACCCCTAAAAATATGAAGAACTGCGTGTACAGCGACGCTCCTCTAGTTCTTTATTCTGTGGTATTGAGTATCGAACCTAGGGCTGTCGAACTGAGCCACATCCCCATCCCCAGCTTGTTTTTTTGGACACAGGGTCTCGCTAATTTGCCCAGGCTGGGCTCGAACCTACGGACCTCCTGCCTCAGCTTTCCAGAGTGCCGGGATCATAAATGTGCGCTAACATTTGAGAGGTGCTTTCCCATTTAACGCGATTCTTCCACAGGACCGCGCGAAAGCCACGCGGGAAGCTGCATTTTTCAAAAGCTGTAGGTTCTCGGGTGTCGCCAGGCAGCCGCGTCTCCCGGGAGTCGCGCGCAGTGACGTACCCGGCGCGTGGTGACGCAGCGCGCAGCGCGCAGCGCGGTGCACGCTGGGATATTTAAGTCTTCTCCGCGGCGCGGAGCCGCGATGTCTCCGGCGGTTACGGCGGCTGGAGGAGGCGAGCGGCGGCGGCCCATAGCGAGTGCCAGGGACGGTCGGGGCCGTGGTCGCGGCGGGCCGGCCGGGGCGGCGCTGCTCGGCCTGTCGCTGTTCGGCCTCGTGTTGTACCTGGTGCCCGCGGCAGCGGCTCTGGCCTGGCTGGCCGTGGGGGCTACCGCGGCCTGGTGGGGACTGAGCCGCGAGCCCCGAGGTTCGCGCGCCTTGTCCTCGCTCGTGCGGAACGCGAGGCGCCACCGTACGTTTCTCGCCTCGCCTCCAGCCAAGTCCGCAGTGAACGGAAGTCTCCTAGAGCCGAGGACTCCGCTCGAAGGACCCGACCCCGCCGAGCTGCTCCTCATGGGCAGTTACCTGGGCAAGCCTGGCCCGCCGCAGCCAGCGCCCGCAGCCAAGGGCAGGGACCCGCGGGAGAGGCCCCGCCGCCCGCAACCCGCCAGCACCCCGCCGCCAGCTCCCGCGGCCCGTCGCGCTCACCACCACATCTACCCCTCTCTCCCCACCCCTCTCCACCGACCCTCCCGGAGACCTTCCCACCGGTAAGACCAGCCGATCTTCCCAGATAACCCTGCCAGTAGACTGGCCGAGGATGTGACTTCTAAATCTGATTTTCTTCTTCCTGGAGTCCAAAGTGGATTCTGTGGTTTTGACCTTTTTAAGGTTAAGGAAATCTTGGTGTTTGTCAGGCGTCACCTGCCTTCCTCTGACTCTTTCGAGACGTATTGCTAAAATCCTGCTTTCTAGTTCTGTTTTGTTTTCAGACAAAGTCTTGCTATATAATTCAGGCGGGCTTTAAACTCGCTGAGGTGGCTAGGTTGGGCTCAGATTTATGATCCTGCTGCCTCAGGCTCGAAAGTGCAGGTTTACAGGCGGGAGCCACCACACACTGCTCTCCAGTTCTTAGAAGTATTTGATAGTGCAGTTTGCATTTAGCAGAATACTTAACTATTAAAATATCTCTCCTTCCGGTGAAAAAGTCCTTTCAAGTTTAGTCGTATAGTTTGTTTGGCAACATTTTTGTCTTTGGGCTGTTAAGAGAAATGATATGGATGGAGCTCAAACAGGTGTCCCAGGAAATACCTCTTTGATTGAAAAAAAACTCAAACAGAGCTGATCAAGTTAGCACATTTTCATTTAGTCCCAAGAGCTGAATGATACAAGAGAATATAAAAAGTTGGTGAAAATGTTGGGTTCTTGATTAATATATTTAGTTAAGAAAATGAACTAGGGTTGAAAATATTTTAATGAACTAGGGTTGAAAATATTTGACTTTAAATGCATATTATGATTTAGCACAAACAAGTGAAAAATTCTTGAAAAATCCCTCCCAGCACACATCATCATCTCCATTTTTCCCACAGTACTTGTGTTACCAAGGTTTTCAGTTTCCCTGTGAAATCACTGAAGTCTGTGGTAGAGGCAGCTGTTAAGCAGCTGTCACTTTCTACCCTTAGATGGACAAGGGGAAAGTTGTCATGAAACTACTGTGTTCTATTTTGCTTAGAAAGAGACTTAAGCTGGCTGGTTCTTTAGCCATTTACATTTTCTGACATTCTTTTAAGTTTCTTTGGTTCCATGATATGTCTCCCTTTTTCTGTAGGGATTATGGGACTTTATCCAATCGGTTTGTAATAACGCCTCAAAGACATTATCCGATCCAGCAAGCCCAGTATTCCTTACTGGGGGTCCTGCCCACAGTGTGCTGGAATGGTTGTCATAAGAAGCCCATGCTGTCTACTCACAACTCAAGGATGGTGTGTAGCCCAGTGACTGTGAGGATTGCACCTCCAGACAGCAAACCACCTCGTGCTCCAATGTGAGTATTATTGGAAGAGTCCTCCCACTTTGTATCTGTTCTTCTACATTCCTTTCTCTGACAAAACGGCTATAGTGTAAGAAAAGAAGGCAGCTGCTTATTTGAATGAAAATTCCCAAATTCTAGTGAAACCTTCATTTATTTTTTTGGCCCTTGACACTAGCTTTCATTGCTAATGATAATTTCTGTGAGTGTATAAATGATGTTTTTGCTCATTTGTTGGCTTCTGGTGACTTTAACTTTGTGTTGTGTGGCCTGGTAATTGTTTTAACTCACTGTTAGAACGTTACCTTTCATTGCAGGTCCGAGCAGATAGTCAACTCAACACTGTCCTCACCAGCAAGTAATGCCGCAGACCCATGTGCAAAGGAGACTGTACTGAATGCCCTCAAAGAGAGGAGGAAAAGGAACGTGGAGGAAGAAGACCAAATACTCGTTGATGCCCAGGAAAATAAAAGAAGGTAATAGGCCCAGCAGAATACTAAATGAGCCTCCCATGTAGACTACTGAGAATTTATTAAAATGTGTGTCATTCCCAAAACGATAAGTCAACCAACTGCAGTTTGTGAGCCCCTTCTTTGGCTTTCATGGAAGAGCCTGGTAGTAAGGACTTGAATGCTAATCACTTCCTAAGGCATAGTTCAGGTACATTTTATAATGTTCGTTTTCCAGAAGTAGTAGAGATAAGCTGTTGACTCTTAGCCACATTGGCTTCTTGCTTTGATCCAAATATGTTAAAGTTTATTTTTGAGAATGAACGTTCAGAGTCTTCTCACAATTTTGTGCTGTTCATTATCTGGATAACCAGCAGTCATTACTCTGCTGAAGGAAATGTGTGTCATGGCAGAGGGAAAACTAGAGTATAGGAGGTTTGTCAGTGATAAGAGAGTAAAAACCACTGTCCTTCTTTAGGTTGTATAATAACTTAAAACAGAATAAAAAGTTTCCTGCATACAGAGAGGAGGTTGAAGAGGCAGTTAGGATACAGGACCATTTGTGGCTTTCCAAGGGAGTCAGTTAAGGGTTCTACTAGTGGATGTTTTTTGTTTGTTTTTGACAAGGATTGAACTCGGGGTCTGATGCATGCTAGGCAAAATACCACTAAGCTATATCCCCAATCCTCCACTTATTTTTTTAATTCATCAAATATCAATTGAGTGCCCCCTAAGACTGTTCCAGGTGGATGGAGCATGAACTAGACAATCCCTGCCCTGTGGGTCTCTTCTTAAGGGAGACAGGGAATTTTTTTAAATGACAAAATGAATAAGGTAATTATAGATTGCAAGTGTATGGATGCAAAACAGAGCAGTAAGAATAATGAGAAGATAGCTTCCTTCTAAAAGTCTTGAAGAAAGAGCTCTCCAAGAAGACAGGTGAACCCCATAACTGAAAAATATAACTATCATCTCCACTACCTAAACCAGATTATTCGTATCTGAAGTTTCAAAGTTGACCATCTTTGATACTGTAGATGGCAGAATTAAATGAGGGAAATGTCCATAAATGCATTTATATTTATGTAATGTAGAAAAATCAGGTAATGGTAACTAAAGATAGGGATTACGTTGCAGCAAGTGAGTAGTTCATGCTAATATCAACCAGCTAAGCAGAAATGGCAGGTGGTGGGGAAGAAATGACAGCCTTATGGTCCACATAGGTTTCTCATGTTCTCCAAGGTGATACTTTTTCTCCAGCCCTGTGCACTTACAGTTAAGGATTCAGTGGTATCTTCTGTAATTGGAATTAGCAGTGTACCACATACATGTTCTTACATGTGATATGTAGAAAAGTTTTCCCAACAGACTTGGCTGGCATATTACCCTCTGGGGCACTGTGAGGAGTGTGGATTGGTCCCTGATTTTTTTTAATTTGGGAGGTGTTAATTTTATGATTATAATACTCTAACATAAAGTTAGCACATAAGAAAACTGATACGTTTGAAAGGTCTTGACATACTTTCTTACTGTTCTTATTACCAGGGCAACCTTAGATTAGATTTGCCTTTTGGAAGTTTAGGGATTTGAAACATAGAGGTTGTATAGGTCTCAGAAGTAGAAGAATATGCTTTAAGCAGGGGAAGTCATGTTATCTCATTGAGAAGGTTTTGATTTATCTAGGCGCCATGATAGCAGTGGGAGTGGACATTCGGCATTTGAGCCCCTGGTGGCCAATGGAGTCCCCGCTTCTTTCGTGCCTAAGTAAGTGCAAGTCCATTTGGGTGAAGTAGCAACTGTTTGGAAGAGGGGTATGATCACAGCTGTTGCCCTGTAGATTGTCTTCTTTGCTTTTTTCATTGCTTAATTGATTCAGGTTCACATCTTTGAAATCAGAGGAATGTCTTAAGTAACTTGTCACAATTAACTATCTAGTTCCTTTTCACATTTTTTGCATTAATATGAGTGAAATACCCTAAGGGAGGCTAAGAGTGTTTGTAAATGTAATTGATACCCAGGTATATAAACAATTGCAAGGCTTATGCAGTAGATGAAATACAACATGAAAAATTAATATGAACAATAAATACTAAATTTCTACATTTGTGTTTAAAACATATTGGAGGAAGAACTGAATAGAAGAGAAAGTGGCTCAAGGCTATGTGTGAAAATAGGGTAGCATATGTTTCCTTTGAGTCAGCAGTATGGTGTGGCTGCCAGAAAAGCCACTGTGCTCCTAGTCTGTGCTGTCAGAAGAAGACTAGAGAGGCAGTAGTGGTCATCCCACTTCCTGGAGTTCTGGTCAGACTTCCTGGAGCATTGGAGTCAGTTTGTTGTATTGCAGTACGGGGGAGGTTGACACAAACCAGCAAGATGTTCAGGGGACTTGGAGCCTCGTGGGTGAGGAGGGTTTGAAGGTACAAAAGGACTGGCCCGGGAACAGTCTCAGAGGAAGTAAGGAAAGGAAGATTGAGGGTCCTCCAGAAGCAAAAGGACGGTCATGTGAGAGCCAGGCTAACCTCTCTTGGCTCCAAGTAAGAACCTGGGTGAAAGCTGAGGAGCTAGATCTTAATGTAGTGGTAACTGGGAGGCAGTGGGAATTGACTGTATTGTAGCAGGAAGGATGTATAGGGAATTTATTTCTGTTGGAGGCTTCAAAACATTGGTTGCTTCCTCTTAACTCTAATTTTTTAAAAACTACTATTACGGTATAACTAATAAATAATAAACTTTCTGTTTGAAGTGCAGACTTTTAACTTTTGCCATGTGTGCCCCTGTGAAGCTGTTACTACCCTCAGGCTGTTGAAGTATCTATGCATTATCAAACCTTCTCTACTCCCTCCCTCCAGGCCCATCCAGCCCCAGGCATCCACTGGTGTGCTTGGTGTCACTGTAGATTAGGATGTATTTTCTAGACTGTGTACGCAGAGTCACATTTAAGTATCTGGCTCTCCCCACTGACTGTCTCAGATAACTTAGCCAGATTGTTAGTGCAAATTCAGAGTATTCTCTTCCCTTACGGTTTACTAAGAAAGGCATCATAACCAGGATGACATCTTCAAGAACATTGCCTTCACCAAAATGTGTAATAGATATTGTGAAATAGGAAGAAATGTTCAAAGGGGAAGGGAAAACAAAGGGAAAGGAAAAAAAAGAAAAGGAAAAAATGGAAACAAAGCTTTTGTAAGTGAGGGGAGGAAGAGGGGTTGAAGGGAGGGGAGGGAAAGGGGAAAAAAGCAAGATATATCATGTACAGGTCAAATTCTCTCTATGATGAATGTTATTATATATATCTAAAATGTGCCAATAAAAGTTTGTTTAAAAAACACTGCCTTCAGTAACACGTCGGACTTTGCCCTTTTGTTAGGCCTGGCACCTTGAAGCGAGGTCTTACTTCCCAGAGTTCAGATGACCACTTGAATAAACGCTCACGCACCTCTTCTTTGAGCTCCCTGACAAGCACCTGCACAGGGGGCATCCGCAGCTCCAGCCGCAATGCCATCACCAGCTCTTACAGCTCCACCCGAGGCCTCGCACAGGTACAGTGGCAGCTCTGCTGCGGGGCGTGGGTTCCTGCCACCATGAACTGGTGAGCAAGGGAATACTGACTGCCTTCTAGCTGATGCTGGGATCATCTTTCGGCTGACAGGACACACAAAGCCTCAAATAATAAATAAAATAAAACACTGACCAAGAGAACTGAATAGAAAGCTCAGAAGATAAGCCTGATAGAAGTACAGTGGTACCTTGGTTTATGAACTAAATTTGTTTTATGCTTTTGGGGACATGGCCACGTTTGTGTTTGGGTTGGGACAATGGCTGTGGTTGTGTTTGTCATCCAATGCACAGTTTGTGAATGAAAACAAAATTTTGCCAAATGCTTTTGTTTGTGAACTGAATTGTTTGAAAACAAGCATTCATGAACCAAGGTATTACTGTAGCATCATTATTGCAGATAAATGGACAAAGGAAGAACAACTCAATAAATGGCATTAATTGGATTGAAAAGTTAGATTGCATCTGGTTAGCATTGGGCCATAGAAGAGATTTAGCCTATAAGCAGGTAGAATTTAGTGCGAAAATTTTAAACAAGTCATAATTCAAGGTGGCCATGATAACACATGCCTATAATTCCAGCACTTGGGAAGCTGAGTCAGGAGAATCTTGAGTTCTAGGCCTGCTTGAACTAAGTGACACCCTGTCTCAAAAAAAAAGTCATAATTCTTATTGTTTAGAAAGGGGATTATAGTATAGTGTAGAGAAGACAAAAGGCTTTGCTGCCAGAAAGCTTGGGTGCAAATCTTGCCTCTCATACTTAGTAGCTATAGGGTCTTGAGTGGATAAATCATTTAAATTCCTTTTCCTTCTCTCTGAAGGGTTGTTGCAGTCACTGAAGGTAATGTTTGAAAACCTTGCAGTGCCTAGCAGTAGTGGGTACTCTGTGTTGTAGCTTGTAGCTAGAAAAAAAGATGGCAGCTGCATGGAGAAGGATTTGGAGGGGAGAACATTTTCAGACAAGGTCATCAATCTAAGAGGCCCTGGCAGGGACGCGTGTGAGCGGTGGGTGTGGAGTGAGACAACGAGGGCTCTGTAGCAGCCTTTGCTCTGACGCTCACTCACTGCAAGGCCCTGCACTAAGCGCTCCCTGTGCATTTCTTCCATCTCCGTAGCAGCCCTACTGAGGATACACCAATCCCTAATTTTTAAATCTTTTTATTATGTAAGGTTTCACACGTTTGCCAAAACGAAGAAAATAGCATAATGAACCTCCATGTAGCTTTAGTAGTTACCAACATTTTCTTAATCTTGTTCCATCAGTTTCCCCAATTTGCTTGTACTCTTATGTTTTAAAGCAAATTGCAAACATGTCATTTCATCTATAGGTACTATGTTATATTTTTAACTGTTAAAAACTTTTTAACAATCATAATGCCATTATCCCTCTTAAGCGATAACTCTTTAATAGTAGTTAATATCACTCTAGAGTCAAATTCCTGTTATTACTCGAAATTATCTTGTTACAGATACTTTGAACTGGGAACCAAAATTCAGTTCATCACGTTTGTCTCTTAGGCTTTTTAAATGTATAATGCTTCTACTTCTGTTCATGCTTTTGGAGAAAAAAAAAAGAATCATTTTCTTCTGCAGAATGTCCCATTCTGAACTTAGTTGATACTGTTGTGTACATGTGCTCTCTCCCATTTCCCACGTAAGTGAACAGTTGGACCCTCGTGCTTGCTAGGGTTCAAATTGAGTTCTTTGGGCAGAGTACTCATAGGTGGTCCTGTGTGTGTTTTTCTGTTGTGTCCCGCGGGGTGGGAGTAGGGTTCCCCTGTAGTGACCCTCCGCCTCTCTTCCAGTCCTTGCCCTCACTCTGGCGAAGAATGAAGTAGAGCTCTTAGTGAAAAATGGAGTTAGGACTGGTACAGTGCGAAATGAAAGTTTATTTAAAGTATGGCAAATGCAGAGAAAGCAGAAGAGCTATCTTAGCAGCACAGTGGGCTGCAAGAGCTACATTTGAGGTGTACTTGATCCTTACAGGGTGGGTAAGCTGACTTCTGAAAATAACTGTTTCACTGATTGGTGTGGTTTAGGCCAGTCAGGGTCTTAGCTGTTGTTTCTGGGATGGGGACAAGGTCAGCAGACGGTAAATGTGAGTAACACTCTCATAAGGATACAGTAGGGTATATTTTCTCAAGAACGTGATACACAAGTAAGCGTGATGATTTTACAGTGTTAGTCATCAGGTTTTGTCCTGTATTTTTTTCCTGTGTCCCTCTAATCTCCCCCTACAGGAGGCAAATGATGTCGGACTCCCCACTTCAACGGTATACATGTTGATCGCTGGTTCAGTGTTGTCACTGTGACTTGTTCGTTTTAATTTTCCTGTGGGCTCTTTATCTGCTGCTTTTGTCAGCCAGATATCAGCTTTACCTGGGTACACTGTTGTAGGATGCAACATGGTGATGCTCAGATTCTTCCTTCCCACTGCTTATTAAATGTATGTGCAGAAACACATCCTTCCTGCAGAAACGGTAGGCTGAGAGGGTGTTGGTGCCGAAACTCATGCCAGGGTGGCCAGTAGGATTTTCACTGTTGCTCTTAATTATCTATCTTCATGAACTTCTGAATTTGTGTAAGTATTTCACATTTCTCAATTTTGTTTTGGTGTGTGATTTTTTTTTGTTGGTTTTGTGTGTGTGTGTGTGTGGTACCGGGGATCGAACTCAGGACCTTCAGCCCTTGCAGGCATGGTGCCACTGAGCTAAATTCCAAGCCCTTGGTTTGGTGATTTTGAAGATTGAACACAGAGCCTTTGCCCTGAGCTACATTCCCATCCCTTTTTTATTTTTTATGAGACAGGGTCTCCCTAAGTTTCCTAGGCTAGGCTTGAACCCTGTGATCCTTCTGCCTCAGCCTCCCAGAGTGTTGGGATTACAGGTGTGTGCCACCATGCGCAGCTCCTTTAATTTACAAAAAAATTTTACTGGTATACTTTTGATATAGATAATGATCACATTCATCATAGGGAATTTGTTCCTCTACATAATATATTTTAATTCTTTTTTTCCCCATATCCCCTCCCTTCCCTTCAGCCCTCTTCCCCTCCGTATTTACAAAAGCTTTGTGTTCATTTTTTCCTTCTATCCCCCACCCCATTCCCCTTCCCATTTGAACATTTTCTTCCTACTTTCCAATATCTGTCATCCATTTTGGTCCTTATTTACGCATGGAGACAAAGTCCTGCTGATTTACTAAATTCCCCAGGCTGAGTTTGTATTTGCAGTCCTTCTGCCTCCATCTCCCAGAGTGCTAGGATCATAGGTATGCGTCACCATATTCAACTATGCAGTTGTTCTTTTTGCTATGTAAACTTTTTCAGTTTGGGCTGGTAAGAGCAATCTCAAACTGGCTCTTGTATCCTTTTGTTTAGACACCAGCAGTGTGATAGTTATGTTGCTTTTTGCTCCTTTCCTCCCAGAATCCATCTTGTATAGTTCCACCCCAGAGGAAGTTGGTTGTTTCTTCAAATAGCCTTGGTTTCTTCCAGTGGAAACAGTATTAAAGAATACAGACTGAGTTCTAGCAGAAATAGATGTACAGACCTCCAAGAAAGAGGAATCTAAATCATTGTTCATAATGATATTTCAAATTCACTTTTAAAGATGGCAGAATCTTTATGTAAAATTTCTTTGATTTTATATTTTTATGTATTCTTACACCAAAAATGTTGGTTCATAATCACTTACTTGGTTGATACTGGTACACGATTACAAAATAATATCACTGTCATTATTAACAGTGAGGCTTTTGTCATTCATTTTACTTTTAGTCTATGTCTCTGAATACTAGGGATACACAGTCAAAATACTGTATCTTAAAGGAACAGGAATGAAGTCACTTGGTTATACTGCCACCTTTATCTACACTGAGGTTCATGAATTTGGTATTTTTAAGGCTGTAGAGATTTGTTTTTCTTTTTGATTTGGGATTAATTCCGAATTAAATTATTTTGAAAAAACAGCAAGACAAGATACAGAGAAATCCAGAAATCTCTTCCCTTTTCACTTCACATTATTTCCTTCCTCTCCTATGAGTGTGTATATCTTTAAACGTGTTATGGCTGTGTCTAGATGTCTCCCCAGAGCCTTATGCAGTCACAGGTGGGGCTTTTCAGAGGTGGCTGGATCTAGAGTGTGTGGTGCTGGAATCAAGGTGTATGGCTACTAAGTCAGTCCACCATTGGTTGGCGTAGTTCTGGATAGGATTAAGGGCACCCCACCCTGGGTGTGAGTGTGCCTGCCCTAAGTGCTGGTAGTTTGGATAAGATAGACCAAAAGAGGGCTCCTTGCTCACTATGCTTATTATGTATTGCTGCTGCGTATCTTCTGCTCTGGATGCCTGTCGTGCCTGTCTACAAACCGTGAGCCAAAAGGCACCTTTCCTCCTTTAACTTTGGGTGTCAGGTATTGTGTCAGCAACGAGAGGAGTAACTAAGAATAAAACCTCTTGATATAGTAGTACAACTGCCTGGCTTATCTAGTCCTCTGTTGAGAAATGTTGGGTTGTTTCAGTCTTGGGCTGTTACAAACCGTGCTGCAAAGAATATTTCTCCTTCCCTGTCTGTTCACACTTGGCAGCTGCACTTCAGGGATAGAGTCCTGGAAGTCAGGTTCCCAGGTCAAAGGTGAGATACATGTGAGGTCTTGCTTCCCCTCCAGAGAGCGTGTCCTGTCTACATTCGCATCGGCATGTTGGAGAGGGGCGGTGAGGTTGTCATAACTCTGGGTTGTCCCCAAGTGACAAGTGAAGAATAGTGTCTAATTCTCCTCTCCTGAATGACTTTGATCACCTTTTCATAAGTTAGTGTATTATTTTCACTTTTCTTCCTGTTATTGTTCATATCTTTTGCATATTTTTCTGAAGGGCTACTTGTCTTTTCTCATTTTCAAAAGCTTTTCATATGTCCCAAAAACCTATTCCAAATTAAGCTTTAAAAGTAAAGTTGAAACTACAGAAGTATCAGACAGGGTTCTTGAGCATTGCTGGTGGGAGGGTCAGTTGTCCTCTGTAGTGGACTTGTGGAGGACTTGGTCTGCATTAGAGGAGCTCATGCCCTTGTAGCCAGCCACTTTGTTTAGGAAGTTATCCTACATGTACTGAGAGAAGCACAAGGAGTTGATTATAACATTTTATTAGCAGAAGCTTGGAAACAGTAATTATGTACCTTCTCAGGGGCCTGGTTGAGTGATAATATTTTTGTAAGCTTTGAAATACTATGTAACTGGGCCAGGGATGTAGCTCAGTGTGTGAGGTCCTGAGTTGATCTCTGGTATCAGAAAAAAGAAAAAAAAATACTGTGTAACTATTAAAAATAATAAGGCAGCTTAATAGGTACTCCTGTGAATGATCTCTGAAATTTATAGAGTAGGCATGGTGCATGCCTGTAATTTCACCTACTTGGGAGGCCAAGCCAGGAAGATTGCAAGTTCAAGGCCAGCCTGGGCAACTTAGTGAGACCCTGTCCCCAAATTTTAAAAAATAAAAAGGCCTGAGGATGTAGCTCAAAATTATAGAAAAGAGTGTGCAGAACTGTGTGTGTAGTCACCTGTCTGAGCTTCTTGTTTCTTTAGTGTGCGTGTGTGTGACTCTATAATGTTCCCTTTCCTTCTCCTTTTTAATCCTTTAATGGGCACAGACTGATTCTTGTAGAATACAGTATATTAGAAAGTCAGTGTAACATTCCACTTTCCAATATATGGCAAAGTGCATTCGTTCTTTCTGTGTTTATTAGTTAGCATTAACATTCCTCTACCTCTCTAGACTTTTCTTTTGCTTCTATAATTTTTTTTTTTTTTTTAGTAACGGGGATGGAACTTGGGTCCTTGCGCTTGTGCAGCAGGCAGCGAAACCACTGAGCTAAATCCCCAGCTTGCTTCTATAATTAATACTGCCAGTTGACTCTTTTTACAGGGATCAATCTGTCTTTCTTTCTTTCTTTCTTTCATTCTTTCTTTTTTCCTTTTTTTTTTTTCTTTGTGACAGGGTCTCACTGTTTAGTTCAAGCTGTCCTCTAACTTGCTGCTATCCTGCCTCAGCCTCCCAAGTGCTGGGATTACAGGCATGTGCCACCACACCTGGCTTTTCAAGGATCCTTTTTCATAAAGATTTTCTTAATCACTTAAAAAGAAACTTTCTGTGCAGTGATGAATAGACCACGTAATGACAGCATGGGTCAGATGCTCTGTTATTATGAGGCTCAGTCCTGTCTCTCTTGACTTCCAGCTGCGGAAGAGGAGCGGACCCACTTCCTCCCCCTTCTCCAGCCCCGCCTCCTCCCGCTCGCAGACCCCGGAGAGGCCAGCCAAGAAGACCAGGTGATCAGCATCTCCTCCTCTTACCGTTTGCTGAGTGGGCGAGTGAGTGGGGAGAGAAGGGGACATGGACCCCACTCTTGGTCTTTGTGTGACTCTGACTTTGAGTCACAGGACTTCAGTGCTAAAGGCCAGTGAAGGGCCTGGTACTGCGAGGCCCTGTGTGTGCCTCCTACTCCAGCTGGGCCGCTGGGGCGCAGGGTGGGTTGTGTCTGTGGGCGGGAGCCCTCTGACCCTGGCCCTGGCCCTGGGTGCTTCGTGGCACTGCATGCAGCTCCACTCCCTCAGGCATCACATCGGAGCCTGGGACTCTCTGGACTTGTCAGATTGTAAGTTTTTGAAGGTTTATGTTTTGCTCTTGGTTTAAGACAAGAGATTTCCCCAGCCTTCATGAAGTGCTCCCTTCATTTCTGCAGGAATTTTCTTTTGACCTTTTTTGTTCTAACATACAGATGAGTCATGGCCACTCAGTAGGGAGGAGAGTATGAGGCACTATTTGTCCAGTGCTTAGGTCCAGAAGTCTGTCTGAACTGAATTCTGCCTTTCAAAATCCCTATAGAGAAGAGGAGGCGTGTCATCATGCCAGTTCTTCAACTCCACTGGTGACGGACAAGGAGTCCCAGGGAGAAAGGGGTGAGCTGTTGAGCAGCCACAGTGGCTGCGGTACTGGCGGTGGTGGGGGGGGAGGTGAGGAAATGCAGATTCCTGCCTTTGAAAACAGGTGGAGCAGCACTCCTGCCCTGCAGAGGTGATGGGAGAGGGGAGAAAGCAGCCCCGAAGTAGATGGGTCTGCCTGGGTCAGCTCAGGATGAGGCATCTGAGCAGTCTGGGGCAGGCCCATCTGGGAAGCAGTTGGATGCATGCACTTGGAGTTGTTTTCTTTATTTCCTCTTGACTGTTGGAAATATACTTGCAAACACTATCCAGGTACCCCAGTTGTGGAAGAGAAAAATCTTCAGAGACCCAGTGACAACTGTTAAAAACCAGGCTAAGCCGGGTGTAGAGGTTCACGCTTGTAATCCCAGCACTCAGGAGGCTGAGGGAAGGGTGAGGCATGAGGTTTGCTGTGAGTTCAAGGCCAGTGTGGGCTACATAGCAAGACCCTGTCTCAGAAAACCTAACAAAACACCAGTGGCTACATAAAACTCCCTTCCTGGGAGAAGAAAGGAAGCCAGCACCTCTGTTTCTCTTTAGGTGTTTTGTTTTGGTTTTGGTTTTGGTACCGGGGATCGAACTTGGGACCTTGCCGCTTACAAGGCAGGCAGCAGCACCACTGAGCTAAATCCCCGGCCTCTGTTTCCCGTTAGTTGCCGAGTCAACCACTTGCAAGCAGCAGAACTCCTGGACTTCCCCATCTACACCTGTCAGCTCTGGGCGGCGGAAACGGAAGATTCAGCTGCTGCCATGCAGGCGTGGGGACCGGCTGACCTTGGTACCTCCTGCCTGTCACCCTCCCACCAGTCCTCTGTCTGGGGAAGGCTAGATGCAAGTTTCCTACGATTCCTTCGCATCAGCCTGACCTCTCCTTGTTCTTGCTGGCAGCCTCCCCCGCCTGAGCTTGGTTATTCCGTCACTGCAGAAGACCTGGACCTGGAGAAGAAGGCTTCACTACAGTGGTTTAACAAAGTCCTGGAGGACAAAGCCGGTAAGAAGTGTAGCTCAGTGGATATTGCAGAGGGCTTGGAAGTGTTTGTCTCCTTAGGTTTGATGGGAAAGGATTTCCCTGGAACAACTGCTCATTTTCTTTTCATTCTCTCTCAGTTGAAAAACCTGCTCAGAGGTTCACTGAAACTTGGGGGAAAGCATTTCTGGACAAAGTTACACTAGGCCCAGAGCTACCCCTGCTGTCTGGAAAGAGTTCCCGAGCCAGGCAAGAGTTTGATCTTGTCCTTCTTCCATAGATGCTGCCTCGAACTCTGTCACTGAGAGCCCAGCCACCACACAGCCTTCTTTCACTTTCTCCCCGCCTGCTGGGGTGCCTGAGTTCCCATCGGCGTCCCTGACACCCAGCTCGAACCCCCTACTGGACAGCTTGAAGAAGGTGCAGAGTCCCCTGGGCTCACCATCTTCAGGTGAGCCAGGCGCCTCTGAATGGGTGCTGAGCTGAGCCTGCGAGACACATCCAGCAGTGGGTGCTGGGGTTGTTTCTGAATTCAGACCTCCTCCCGCTTCGGAGCCCTGAGGGTGGCACTGCTTCCAAGTTCTCTATTGGAAAATGTGAGGGTTCAATCCCTGATACCAAAAAAAAAAAAAAAAGAAATTTAGGAAAATGTGAGGGACAGTGTCCTGCCACACAGAATTAAAGCTGAGGAGGGCGACTTGGGTTTGCAGTCCAGTTCCCTATCTGCTGTTGTCGTCTGTGAAAGAATGACACAGCCCTTGTGAGGTATCTGCCATTTGAGTGTGGCAGTGCCCTTAGGACATTGTGGGCTCCTAGGCCACAGGTCCTTACAGGGGTCATGCAGGCCCACTCCTTCATGGCACAACACATGCCAAACTGTGCCCTTGGCTTTGCTAGAGAGCGTGCTGCTGTGGTGTCGCCTCTCCAGGACTCGGCACACCAGCTCTGCACTTAGCATGCAGT
Organism: Heterocephalus glaber; assembly: GCF_000247695.1. The sequence goes on along the minus strand of NW_004624740.1, from coordinate 14,423,752 downwards.
TGGTAAGGGGGCAGGTACATCTGTGGTAGATGAGTAAGAGACGTCTGGGTGAGTAGCTGGGCTTCTGAGGATTGCACTGCCCTCTGTCCTCACACTTGTCACCCCCATTAGGCCCTGGTCACGTCTGTCTGTCTGATGGTCTGTGGAAGTAGGAATGCCTCCTTGATGGCCTTTGCGGGTCTGTGACATAGACTTGCTCAGTTTCCCGACTGGCTCTTGGATCCCCAGCACAGTGGTGGCTCTGGGAGGGCACACATGTTGCACACCACCCTGTAGAAGTCTTTGGAACTCACCTTTTTTCCTCTCCTTCCCAGAACCTGCAGGAGTGGCAGCCTCCATGGCCTCTACCCCTCTGAAGACAGCCGGCCTCTTGGCCCCTGTAGCTTCTTCCCTATCCGGACCCCTGCCAGGCGCCTCTTCAGACACAAAACCCACAGCCACCCTCCTGGGGCTGGCCCCTGCTGTCTCCACAGCCCCAGTCACCGACACCAAGCCACCTCCAGTCGCTCAGGCTGAGACACGTGCCAAAGTCCCCACGCCCCCCGGCCCGGCTCCTGCTCCTGCTCCCAAGCAGAGCGCACCATTTGAGATGCTGAGCCCCCTGCCTTCCAGCCCTGCCACCCCCCCCACCACCCCTGCTGCCACCACCGCCGCCGCCGCCACTCCCAGCCTGTCTTCTGCTTCTCCCATGTTCAAGCCCATTTTTGAGCCACCACCTAAAGTTGAGAGTGATGGGCCCTTGCTGTCTGGCACCCACCTCACAGCAACCACCTCCTCCAGCGCCACCCTCCCCGCCACAACCAGCACTGCAACCCCAACCTTCAAGCCCATCTTTGACAACATGGGGCCACCTACATCTGTCCCCTTGTCAGCTCCCTTCTTCAAGCCAACACCTGCTCCAGTCACTACTGCGGCCACAACCGCCTCTCTCTTCCCTGCCCTGTCCACCGCTGCCTCCACGGTGGCTTCTGTCACCACAGCCAGTACCTCCACAGACTCTACTTTGAAGCTCACTTTCAGCTTTGGGACGAACAGCGAGGCCAGCACCCTGAGCAGCACGACTAGCACCACTGCTTCCACTGCTCAGCCTTTCCTCTTTGGGGCCCTTCCCACCTCTGCCGCCAGCTTCACCCCAGCCATGCCCTCCATTTTCCAGTTCGGCAAGTCTCCCGCCATGCCTGAGTCCACGGCTGTCACTAGCTTTGGCCAGTCCCTTCCTGGCACTGCTCAGACAGCCGCCAGCAGCAGCAGCGGCAGCAGCACTGCTGGCTTTAGTGGCTTCAGCAGTGCCCTCACCACCCCAGCCCCGGTCACCACCAGCCAGTCCACGCTGACGTTCAGTCACACAGCCACCCCAGCATTCAACATTCCCTTCAGTTCGGGCACCAAGCCCCCTGTCCTACCCCCGCCGTACCCAGGGGCCAACTCTCAGCCCACCTTCGGGGCTGTGGATGGGCAGCAGCAGGGGTCCACTGCGCCAGCCCTCGCTCCCAGCTTTGGCAGCTCTTTCACTTTTGGGAACTCTGCGGCCCCGGCCCCCACCCCGGCTCCGGTCCCGGCCCTGGCCCTGGCCTCTGCCCAGCCTGCCTTTGGCGGCTCTACGCAGTCAGCGTTTGGCAGTTTGAAAGCCACAGCCTCTGCGTTTGGCACCCCTGCCAGCACACAGCCAGCCTTCGGCAGCTCCACGGCAGTTTTCTCCTTCGGTGTGGCCACCACCTCGGGCTTCGGAGCTACCACCCAGACCACCAGCAGTGGGACCAGCAGCTCTGTGTTCAGCAGCTCTGTGCCATCCCCTTTCACCTTCGGGGTGTCAGGGGCCGTGGCTAGCAGCAGTGGGGGCTTCGGGCTTGGGGTGGCTGCCCCAGGCACCAGCTCCACCTCAGGAGCATTCAGTTTTGGAGCCGGACAGAGTGGGACCACGGGCGCCACCACCCCCTTTGGTGGGGCCCTGACTCAGAGCAGCCTGGGCGTGGCTGGCCAGAGCACACCGTTCGCCTTCAACGTGGCCAGCACCCCCGAGAGCAACCCAATGTTCAGAGGTGAGCGGGGCGGGCTGCCGAGACACGGTGTATGAGATGCCCGCCTGATAAACTCGTTAGCATGGCTTTGGAGGGGCAGCTGCAGGCCTCATGACCTTCCTGAGGATGTGACGCTTAAGTGGAGAGGTGTTTGTGTCATGGGCTGGGAGCGCAGGGTGAGAGGAGCGCGAACATGCCAGGCCTGAAGGAGCAGTGAGGTGTGTGCACGACGAGCCAGGCTGGCCAGAATTGTGTAGGGAGAGAAGTATGGGGTGTTGAAGCAGACAGGGAGGCTGCCGCAGAGGTTTAAGCAGAAGATCATGATCTCAGTTGCTGGCCGAGGGTGAACTTCTGGTCCTGAGCACGTCCATCGTCTTCATTGAATAGGAGTATGGTAGGGTGACTCGTGAAGGGAGGGCCTCTTGAAAGTCATTTTGGGCCTTGAGAAGAAAACGTAAGTGAGTGCAGTGGCCTGCCAGGTGCTTTTGTGGACTGGAAAACTGGTAACACGTGTCAAGTGAGGCCATTGGCGCAGTGCCCTCCCTGCAGTTGCCAAGGTGGGTCCATGGTGAGCACGGCAGAGTGGGCAGGGTGGCGGAGGTGGGCTGGAGGTGGTGAGCTGCCCTCACAGGCGCTGAAGGCGCCCACAGTAGGGCAGAGTTAGAGTGGGCGGCAGTAAGCCAGCCGTGCCAGTGAAGGCAGGACTCACTGGCAGTTGACAAGTTGACAGCGCTGATGAGGACTAAGTGACAAAGTCGAGAACTGGGAGTTTGGAAGAGGAAGGAAGTGGCATTGGGAAACAGAGAAGCTCCCTGCCCCTCCTGGAGTCCAAGACCCGTGAGTCAGCATGAGTCAGGGCTAGGGGCTGGTGAGTGTGAAAGGGAGGGAGTGGACAAGAGATGGCTGCAAGCGAGCTGAGTGCTGGTGGGGGAGTCCTCTGTCAGGCTGCTGTGGGGTGCGAAGCCAGGGAGACCATGGGCAGGGCAGGTGCCCTGGACCCACAGGGCTCGGCCCTGAGTTGCAGGCAGCCAGGGCGACAGCACGCAGGCCTCCAGTTGGGCTCCCTGCCATCTGCTCGCTGGCCAGCCTGACCATCCTCCACTGGCTCTCCTCCCAGGGACCTCCACACCCACCTTTGGACAGAGCACCCCTACTCCCAGCGTGGGCACAACGGGCAGCAGCCTCTCTTTTGGGACACCTTCAGCACCTGGCCAGGTCTTTGTCGGAGTCACGCCTTTCGGTGAGTGATGGCTCCAGCAGCGTGGGGTGGGGTGCAGGCTCCCGGCCCTCAGACCTGTGGAGATCAGGCTTTGATTCTGGACAGCAGAACTCAGAGGAGCCCTCTTGGGTAGCTGTGCCTTTTTTTCGGGACTTTGCCTCTTGCTGAGCCCTTCCTGGATGGGGCTGCAGTACCTTTGGGAAGCTCTGGTGGTGTTGGCCTGACTTTGCAGAGCCAAGGCACTAGAGACGTGTCCTCTGGGAAAGCTGCCCTCATGAGACCTTGTCCAACCTTTCTAGGATCAGCGGCCCCTTCCTTCTCCATTGGTTCAGGGTCCAAGACCCCAGGGGCTCGACAGCGACTGCAGGCCCGAAGGCAGCACACCAGAAAGAAATAGCCTCTCTCCTGTCTCCTGTCCCTGTCCCCTCACCCCTCACCCACATCTGGACCTCAGCACCTGCTAGGAAGAGCCTCTGACCCTTCAAGTTCTGTACAGCAAACCTACCCCAGATCCCTGGCTTCAGCCACCAGGGCACATACGGCAGCTCTGTGCCCTTTCCCTCCTGGAGGAAGCAGGTGTCTCAGAGAGGGGCAGGAAGAGCCAGGGCAGAAGCCCGCTACGTTTACTTGAACAGTTGCTCTGGTGAGGCTGGAGAACTACAGAAACATCTGTACATACTGTCCACTTCCCCAGCTTGCTTAGTGTGTAGCTCAGCCAGGCACCTCCCGCCGCCTTCTCCAAGCGGCCTCTTGCCGGAGGGTGCAGTGCCCCGCACCCCTGGATCTCCAGCACTTTGGATGGGTTGGGGAAAATAGATCACCCCTAAGCTTTACCTGCTCAGCTTGGCTGTAAGAAGTGGTTCTCTTCCTCTGGTCCCTTTAGGGGACTATTGCCTCATTTCTTGCTGCTTTGACCCTCACTGGTTCCCTGAAGGATTTACTCCTTTTAAATGATCTTGAACCTAGCTTTGCCTTGGAGACCCCAGTGGGTGCTGCTCCTGCTCCACTTCCTCCTGCCAAGTCTGAGGTGGTTTTACCTCCAACCCTCTGCCAGTTTGGCCCCTAAAAGCGTGGTGGCTCAAGACTGTTAGCCTGGCAGAGCCGGGGGTGAGCCCCTCGCTCCAAGAGAGCAGCTCCTGGAGCAGGCAGGATGCTCCCCCGCTTTCAGCTGCCTCCCCCGCCCTCTGGCCTCCCGGCCTGCGTCTGCCTCTTTGGGATCACACGTCCCAAGCCTTGTCCTGTGTTACTGTCTGACGCTTGTGTCTGTTGCTCTTTGAATCGAGTTTGGAGGAAGAATTGAATCGTATGTGTGGCGGCATGTTGGTAGTGCCGGACCTGTCTCAAGTCTCCTGGGCCTGGTTAATGGAATGTGGAAAGTGGCACCACTTGACAGCCACAGTGCTGACTTCTGAATTTTGCCATGGTGTTTTGACTTTTAAGGGCTGGCAGCCCCTGGGATAGGGCTGGGGGGAGCAAGACCTCCCCTCCACTGTTCTCCCACTTACCCACCCCGGGACATGGCAGGAGAGCCATGCTGACGAAGCGCGTGTTACGCTCGTCACGCAGTCACGTCCCCCATAGGGTCTTCTCTACCCACTCTGCTCCCAGACCCCCCAGGCCCCAGTGCCTCGCTGCCACGCCCATCCTCTTTGGGAGAAGTATGAATGCGTGTGTCTAAATTAAAAGAAAAATATTTAAACATTTTTTAACAAAATAAAAATTTATTTTTGTATTTAAGCTAAATTGCCTTTTAAATTCCTTCAAGCTTGGTTCATTGAGGTGGTTCAGTATAAATGCTATGGACTAGAGATTAGCTGTATAGTTAAGTTATGCCTGTGTGAAGGAGCTCACTGCTCCACTGCAAGACTGGAGCTCCTTCTGGATTATACAGACTTAATCCTTATTTTATAAATAATGTGACATAGGTGTAACTAGTCCCTCCCCCTTAGTGTCTGAGGTTGAATGTGGGAAGAGCGCAAGGCCTAGTCCCAGCAGGGTGGGTGCAGGTCCAGCAGCGAAGCTTCGGCCTGGCCTTGCATCAGGGCCCTCGGCTGTGGGGTCTGAGCCAGCTGACCACCCTCCCCGCGTGGGCACCGGGCATGTGTGCAAGCACGTGTGCAGCACAGGAACAGGAGGCTGGGACTGACTTCCCGTTACCGGTGAGATCTGGTTCCTGTTGGGGCTAGTGGGCATTTTTAGTATGAATGTGACATTTTTCTCTCTGCTTATGTCATAAGAATAAACAAACTGTGATCCATCATAGACTGTCCTGTCTTTTTATTTGTGTGGGCAGCACTTCTGTCACCAGCAAAAACACAGTCCAGGGGAGGGAGCCACAGGGCTAGGACACCCCTGTCCTTCCAGCAGTTGAAGCCACCTGCCAGGCAGCTTCCCTCCACTTCCAGATCCCAGCCGCAGCCCAGGGCTCAGTGTGCCATCCAGCAGCTGCCTTCCCTGCAGTTCTCACCGCCGACTGGCATCTGCTATGTGCCCTCACCAGCCGTTGCTTTCCGCCGCCTCTTCCTCCTCTTCCGTGCAGGGCTGGCTGCAGGTTCCGGTGCCAGCACTTCAGCCAGTGAGGCTGAGCTGTAGGGCAAGGACAGGTCAGGGGAGCCCTAGTTGCCTGCCCCCCCCAGCAAGCCCTGCCCATCCCCCACTCCTCACCTGGGCACCTCTGTCCGTTCAATCACAGCAATGAAGAAGCCACTGGTGAGTGTGGTCTCAGGAGAGGCCCGGAGGCAGTGTTCAGCCCCCGGGAAAGTGCCGAGGCCTCGGTGTGGCCAGGAGGGCAGGACGGGGGCCAGCCTGCAGAGGGAGAGGGCTCAGCCTGCACTGGGGCAGCGAGCACCCTCCACCCTCCATGCCCTACCCAGGGCCCGTGTTACCGGAAGGCCCCTAAGCTCTGCTGCAGAGCCTCTCGGACCACATCCTCATTCTCCTCCTGGCTCAGGGAGCATGTGGAGTAGACGAGGCGCTGCACGGCAGGGAAGGTGAGCGCGTGGCACAGAGCTCGAAGCTGGAACGCTGCCAGGGCACACAGGCGCTCCTTGCTGGGCAGCTCTGCGCCGGGCTCCTCTAGCTGCCGGCTCAACATGCCTGTGAGAAGAGTCCTCTGTACAAACCCACAGAGTGCCAAGTTCCAACAGTCCCACGGCCGCCAAGTCCAACTGGGACCAAAACAAACAAGCCTGATCTAGCCTGCAACCCCAAGGCCAGCCTCCCCCTCTCACCAGAGCCACTGCAGGAGGGGTCCAGCAGGATGTACTGGACCCTGGCATAACGTGTGTCAGAGGGCGACACTGCTAGGAAGTCCTCCTCGGCCAACTCGCAGCAAGAGACCCCAGCGCGGGCCAGCAGAGTGGCCATAGACGCCAGCCGCTTGGCATCCAGGTCGAAGGCAAAGATCTTCCTGGGGGAGAGGACAGAGCTGGGATGGACCGAGAATGTACAGGGCACCTCAGGGAGGCCATATCTCCGACATGTCCCACACTGACATGTACATTAAGTCAGGACATGCAGGAAGTACTGAATACACAAATGGCCAACTAGGGTCGGGGGCTTAGCTCAGTGGCAACACGCCTGCTTTGCAAGCTCAAGGTCCTGAGTTCAATTCCCAGTACCAAATAAATATATAAATAGCCAACTGGCCTAGGGTCAAGCATGAAGGAATGAGGGACCACATCTCACCTGCAGACCCCAGGAAGCTTAGCCTGGGACACCCCGGCTCTGTCCCTACTAAAGATGTCCTTATTGCCCCACCCCTGCCCTTTCCTCTCCTGTTCGCCACGTGGCGCTCACCCCTGGTTCTTCAGAAGAGCTGCCAGGTGACTGGTCTTGTTTCCTGGGGCAGCACAGGCATCGATGACGTGGGAGCCAGGTGGTGGGGCCAGCAGCATAGCCGGGAGGCAGCTGGCCTGGCAGAGCGGAGCACAGCAGCAGGTGAACGGAGCCGGGGGAGCCCGCACACGCTTCCCCTTCCACCTGCCCTCCCTACCTTGTCCTGCAGGATGAGGTGACCCGCCTGGTACAGAGGGTGTTCGTGCAGATCTGTTTGCGCAGGAAACACGAGCAGCTCGGGCAGCAAGGGATCCAGAAAAAAGTGCTTCCCCTTGAGGGCCCGTAGGTCTTCCAGGCTGCCAGGGAACATAAACCATTAATTCAACCTTTTCTGGTTTCCTCCGTGCCAGGCTCCCCTTTGCTCATTCTTACAACCAATATTTAAACTCTGTGGCTGGTGTGATAGCACATGCCTATAATCCCAGCACTCTGAGACTGAAGCAGGAGGGTGACAAGTTCAAGACCAGCCTGAGCAACTTAGAGAGAACTTGTCTTAAAATTTAAGTAAGCTGGGAGAGGTGAAGTAGGCCTACAATCCCAACACTCAGGAGGCTGAAACAGGAGGATCACTGAGCTTGAGGCCAGCTGGAACTACACAAAAACAAAACACAATGTAAATTTAAACCAACTGGCTATGCAGGGGTTGGGGGTGTGGCCCAGTGGTAAGAGTGTTTGCCTAGCACATAAGGTTCAAATCCTCAGCACTACAAAAAAACCAATGAGGGCTGGGGCTTTAGCTCAGTTGTTCTGCTACCTGCCTCAAAAGCGCAAGGACCCGAGTACGATCCCCGGTACCAAAAAAAGAAAATGATTCCGGGCCGGGGATTTAGCTCAGTGGGTCCGGAGCCTCCCTCGAAAGCGCAAGGTTCCGAGTTCGATCCCCGGTACAGAAAAAAAACTTTGCTACCAAAAAAACCAATGAAAAACAGCTATGAAGACATTTCAGATGACCACACAGGCAGTCAAGTCAGTAGTTGACACAATGGCCTCTGGCCAGGCTAGCTGGGTTCAGGACCCTGGCCCTCCATCTCCCAGCAGCAGGGGCATGGGCAGGTGATCCCAGCCCCAGCTCCACCTGTGCCTCTGTGTCACAGGCGGCACAGATGAAGGCCACCAATGTTTGACACACTCGGCACAGGTAAAGCGCCAGGAAACATTTGCCAGTAGATGCTGACCATTACCAGAAAGCATAGCCCTAGGGGGCTCCTTTCCAGGGGGCGGGGTGCAGGGTAGGCAGCGCAGCACTGCTCCCTGATGGCTGAGGAGCTTAGCGGCAGCCACAGTCCCTACACCTCTGCAAGGAGCACAGTGCACCCCAGGCCCACCATAGCCTGGCTGGGGAACAGCACATCCCAGGTCAGAAGGCCACCAAGCTGTGAGGCTGCACTTTCAACCCGAATGTCACCCTCGGTGCCGCGCTATCCTGGCCGAGAAGCCAGCATTCCAGTGGCAGGAGGAGGGAGGGGAAGGGGAGAGCATAAGCAACTGTTCGGAGGTGGCAAGGGACAAAACAGGAAGAGGTGAGGCCGGGGGAAGAAGCTCAGGCAGTGAGCAGGAGGGCTTTGGCTGAGCGGCCTGGGGCAGAGCTCAGAACAGCACAGCACCCAGGCCTCCGAGAAAGTGAGCAGCCTTACAGCTGCCTTTAGAGGGTCTTTAAGAAATTAAAAACAGACACTTCTTTAATGATTTAAAAATTTTCACATTATCTGTGGTGGAACTTTTGGGGGTTTTTTCAGTATTTTTTAGAACATATTTGCAGTGTCTAAGGATTTCATTCAAGGTGGGGAGTTAGGAGGGCAGGGTGCTGAGCTCTCACCTGGAAGCCCGGCCCTGGTAGGAGAAACCTTTCCTCTTGAAATAATCCACTGCATCGTCGGGGCAGGTTTTGAGAGTGTTCACTCGCACGAAGCGAGGCACCTGGGAGGCTAGAACCACAGCAGCAGTGAGAGGTGGGAGCACGGACGCCTTCCTCATAGGGCCTGATGCCTGTCACCCTCCCCAGGCTGCACAATTCCCCCCAGCTCACCTGGGCCCAGCCTGGACCCCACTTCCAACAGGTCCTCGTTCCTGCTCACACCCCGATGAACCTTGAGCCGAGCCAACTCAGCCTTGAGCCTCGCCTGGTGACGGCCCAGCACAGGCTTCCATCGGCCCCCGCCCCCTCGAAAGCCCTTTCCCAGCAACAACTCATACACTAGCACCTGGGGAGGGAGAGACAGAGACAAAATAAGAGACCCCTAGGTACTCACCCCTCAGAACTCTATAGAGTGCTGGAACTTGGCGGGCTAAAGAGACCTTGTCCAGATACAGCAGAGGTGGTCTCTGGTACATGAACAGCAAGTAAGGGCAGACACAGGCCTGGACCCTTTCTCCAGGCTGCTCAGCAACAGAGCCCTGCCCTTCAATTCCGTGCCTGGCCAACCCCTCCCCCTTCTCTTAGTCTCGCTCATTGCCCTTTTTTGGGGGGCGGGGGGACCGGGGATCAAACTCAGGACCTGAACCACTGAGCTAAATCCCCGGCCCTACCCTTTTTTTTTTGGCATGGAGCTAGGGATTAAATCCAGTACCTTCACACGGAGCTACATCCTCAATCCTTTTTAGCCAAGATCTCGAGAAGTCCCTCAACTGACCGGGTGGAGCTCAATCTTGCGACCCTCCTGCCTCAGCCTCCCAGAGTGCTGAAATTACAGGCGTGATCCACCGCGCCCCGCTTTCTGTTCCATTTACTCCTTTAAGCAAGGCCCGAAGTTAAAGCAAATTCATTTAAATCGATGCATAACCCAGTAAGAGGCTGCGCAGACATTTCAGAAGAGTGACGCCGGGCAATGCGGGGACCTGGTGACGGACGCCCCCCCCCGCCTCGCCCCTCACCTTGGCCAGGTGCGGCCGCAGCTTCTTCTCGGCGCGGAGGAGGCCGGCGCTGGCGATCACCGCGTCCAGCACGGCGGAGTAGCGCTGCGTCTCGCACACCAGCGCGTACAGCTGCTTCACGTTCTGCGCGGCCGAAGAGACACGCTGAGAGGGGCCAAGGTGGACCCTCTCGGCCGACTCGGGCCCAGGCACCCCATCTTTCCTGCGTCCAGCCCCGTTACCTGGAAGCTGCTGGTGTACACCAGCCCCTTGAGGGAGCCCTTGCGGTTTTCCACGCCCTCCAATACCGCCGCCGCCGCTGCGTACAACGCCATGCTCCCGCTCCCGCGCGCACTTACGGCGCTGTCGCAAAGCGCAGCCGGCTTTGCCCGCGCCCTGTACCTTCTTTACGGCCGGACTTCCGGAGTCAGAAAGCACAGATTCTGTGTAGCTAAGTGGTGGAGTTCGTGGTCGCGAGGCCTTGGGTTAGGTGCCCGGACACCTCAGCAAGCATTTTGCAATGATTGCAGATTTTGGTCTACATTAGAATTGATGAGTAGTTCCAAACTTTAACTTTTTGTTGCTCTAGGTTAATAAGTGATGTTTTTAGGGGGTGTCATACTGGGGATTGAACCCAGGGCCTTCACACTGAGCTATATCCCCATCCTTTTATTCTTTCACTTTGAGACAGGTTCTTGCTAAGTTGCCCAGGCTGGGCTGGAACTTGCCATCCTCCTGTTTAGCCCCCCAGAGTGCTGGGACTACAGGCGTTTGCAATTTAGTGACTTCGTGACCTGTCTCACAAAAAAGAGGGGGAGGGGTTGGGATGTAACTCAAAGTGAGGCCCCCAGCAGCACCTCCATCAAATCCTATCACTTTTCTTATTTTATCATATCACCTATTCCATGTGGTTATCTTATTTACTTTTTTTGTGGTTTGTCTGTTGCCATAGCTCACTCCAAGAAGACAAAGAGCTTGTCCATCTTGACACCAATCTACCCTTACCATCTAGATCAGTGTCTTCCTTACAATAAAGATCTAAAATAGTAAAATAACTGATGGAAGAGTGCATGAATGAATAAGCACAAATTGGTGTGATGTTGGACAACTAGTTGTGCTAGAATTGACCCTCACTGAAACAACTCCTGCTGGTGAATAGGGAACTGGTATAGGTACAGCAAAATGGGCCCAAAACTGATTGTTAGGTTCCAAAGGTTTTTACATAAAGAGAAAGGCCAACCAACTAGCTCTTTCTCAAGAGTCTCATATGATTGGGTCTAGGAACTTTTGTATCCAGGTGACCTAGCTGGTCAGGACTCCTTCAGTTGCAAGTGACAAAATCCCAGCTATTTAAAGAGAACAAAAAGGGGCAGAAATTATTTGCTTACACAAATAGGAATCCCTGGAGGTTGGGGGATCAGGACACATTTCAAGCATGGCTGTATGGAGGGGCCCAAATGTTACCAGCAAACTTTCAAATTAAAACCTGCACTTATTTCACTTGGGTGTCTCTGTGTCCTCACCTTCTTGTCCTATCTGTCCTCTGATGGCTCCATTCTCAGGCATTTTCCACGGAATGGCTAAGATGACCCCAGGAGCTCTGGGCAGATGTGGTCCATAACACCGACCCGCTCTGTACACTGGCACACATGACAGCCGGAATGGGCCTTGGACCATCCAGGCTCAGGCTGTTCAGCTTGGGAAGCCTGTGTAGTGTCCACAAAGGAAGAAGGCACATGGACTACAGTGGACCCTTGACTTACAAACTCAAGTCATTCTCAAGGGCTGGTTGTAACTCAAGTTGGTCAATTGAAGGCTCAGGCTCCTCTACACAGTCTTCAAAATCTCTCTTCTGCATACAAGAAAATCTCAGTGTCCTTACAGAGACATTGGCCCAGGATTTCTCAATTAACCACACACAAGAAAGGACGCTGTAATGTTCCTTCCAGAACGCCTTAAGGGTTAAATCTGTCTGAGACCATCTGGAACCACAAGCAGCTGCCATTTGGGTCATAACTCAAGACTTCGGTTGTAAGTTAAAACTAAAATTCCATTTGTAACCCATGTTGTTATGTCAGGCTGGTTGTAACTCAAAGGTCCACTGTATTTGGGGACCTGAAATGGACTAGCATGGCTAGACACAGTAAGTGAAGGAGGTGTGATAAGGATCTTGACCTCTAACTTGAGAGAAATGGGAGTCCACTGAAGGGTTTAATTAGAAAGAGATAGCTTCTGATTTGTTTCCTTAAAAGATCAGTCTGGCTGCTGTGTGGGGAAAGGATTGAGGGGGCAGAGTCAAGGCATGGAGACCAGTGAAATTCACAGCAATCATCTCAGTAGGAAGTGATGGCCTGGAGTGGGCTGGTGTCAATGGAGTTGGGTTGAAGGTGGCAATATGACTGCAGTTTAAAAGTTAAATCCATAGAAGTTGAACAGGAGGAGGGACAGATCGAGAGTAACACACAGAGCTGGGCATAGTGGCTCATGCCTGTGATCCCAGCATTTGGGAGCCTGAGGCAGGATTGCTGTGAGCCTGGACTAACATAGCAAGACCCTATCTTTAAAAAAAATTTTTTTAAAGAGGAGGGGATCATGGATTTAGCTCAGTGGTTCTGCCGCCTGCCATGCAAGCACAAGGTCCTGAGTTCAATCCTCGGTACCAAAAAAAAACAAAAAAGAAGAGGAGGAAAAGAAGGAAGAAGAGGAAAAAGAAGAGGAAGAGGAGGAGAAAGAAGGAGAAAAAGAGAAGGAAGAAAATGCAGGAGGAGAAAGGAGGAGGAGGGGAGAGGCATGGAGGAGGAGGAAGAGAGGGCCTAGGTTTCCAGTTAGGGTGGGATGCCCTTGCTATGACAGGAGCCTGGTGCTGTGGGCTGAATAATGGGCACCCAAAGATACCAAGCCATAATTGCTGGAAACTGTAAATGTTACCATCTCGGAAAAAGTGCACTCAAGCCTTGCCTGTGTGGCATCGTCCCTGGACACCACGGCAGAGCTGCCCCTCACAGAGGCTCTCGGGCTGCTCCTGGGCTCTGTGACACAGGGCTATGAATCTTCTCTTGAAAGTGCCAGGTCTCAGGTGACAGCTCCAGCCCTTCTGTCTTCCAATTGTCAGATTCCTGGGTGAGAATTTGGTTGTCCCAGCCATGGTCTGGAGTGGACATTCTCATGTGCCTGGTCATCTCACGGAGCTGCACCCTCCCCATCTCACCCCTACAGCTTCCTTTCGTTCTGTCTACTTGAAAGGTGAATCAGAGGAATCAGAGGAAGAAACTGACAGAATGGTTGATGTGACTGGGAACACAGACCAAGCAAGCGGCAGGGGAAGCAAGAGAGGCCCACCACAGGTCAGAGATGCTTTTATTTATTTATTATTTTTGGTACCAGGGATCGAACTCCGGTCCTTGTGCTTGCCCAGCAGGCGGCAAAACCACTGAGCTAAATCCCCAGCCCTTAGAGATGCTTTTAAATGCCTAAACATAGAGGCTGGGGTACGGCTCAGTGAGGGGGAGCTTGCTGATCACAGGTAAGGGCCTGGGTTCAGTCCCCCACATAGCAAAAATACAGACTTGAGCATTAAACAGTATATTTTATAACTATTACATCACTTAAGGAGAAAGAAGGACTGTCAGATTTATTATTCTTATGTTTTGAGTTCACAGTGATAAAGAGGAAGGAACATTTCCACCCTCAGCTGGAAGACAGCGTGGTCAGGAAGGACAAGGTTGCTCAGCAGGACATGGCTGGCTCTGCTAGCCCCAGCTGGCTGGCAAGGAAGAGACTGTGGCCTTTCTCCCTGTCATAAATGCTCCAAGGACACACAGGCGGGAAGCCCTTCCCAAAGAGTGAAGATGTCACCTGGTGGAAGCCCTCAGTCCCAGTGCCCAGTGCAGCACCAGGTCTGCCTACAGTGTGGTAGGCTGCCGGGGAGTGAGGTGGCCAGGCCCGCTGGGCGGGGGCAACACCATGGGCAGTGAGTTGCTGCCCCTCTCATGCCAGCATGTGTCCAGGATGGGGAAGAGCTTGCCCTGGAAGTCAGCCTGGAAGGTATAAATCAGTCGCAGGTCATCAGGGCGATCAGCATCAAAGAAGGTGAGCTCCCCCTGCTCATAGTGCAGGTAGACCCCAATGCGGTGGGGGTGGCCCGCCACAGGCAGCAGCACCCGCGGGCAGCTGAAGGCCTCATACACTCGGCCCTCCTTGAGGCCGATTAGCCACAGGCCATGTTCCGGGGACTTGCTCAGCTTGCCCTTGCGGCTGGCAGTGCCCTTGATGACCCCCAGGCGCCAGTCGCTCTTGCTGCCCACCACGACCTCCCAGTAGTGGCGGCCACAGGAGAACCCCCGGGTGGCCAGGACACAGGTGCTATAGTCAAAGCGCTCAGGCTGGCTGGCACGTCGCTGGGTCAGGAGCCCACACTGTACCACTGTGTTGCCCTTGGAGAGCTCCAGGAGGGGGTGGGCAGTGGCAGGGTCCAGCTTGAGAGACTCTGGGGCTGGGAGGGAGACAGAGAAGGCCTGGCATTAAGCCACACCTACAGCAGCACACTGAGTTCGCTGCAGCTTCAAGCTCTCTGATGCCACTCATGAAAAGACAGAAAGAGGACAGTTTGGAGCCTCACCTGGCAGAACTTTCCGGAACAGCCTTTTCCACACGGTCAGCTTGATGTCGGCCTGGTGCAGGCCTGGCTTGAAGGAGATAGGGCTGAACGTGCCTTCCAAGGGCCGCGCCTGCTGGAGCTCGGCTCTGCAGGTAACAGGCCACGGGAATGGGAGCGCTCTGTGCCCACGGCCACATCCACCCTCTGTCTCACATGGAAGGCCACCCAGGCAAATCCACACTCGGGGCTGTGCGCTCACACTGCCCACTGTGCTTTCCCCTGTCCTCTTTGTGAGCACCTCACTCCTTCCTAGCAGTGGTCCTGAATGCGCAGGCTCCTGGGCCTCCCATCTCAGCTCTCCTCTCCTGGCCATGGACCCTGAGTCCACACCCCCTCATCCTGCACAACACTGCTCCCCTCCCTGCCTGGCAGCACACTGAGGTCCCCTGCCTTTAGCCGTTACGCCTGTGTGGCTCTGCCAGTGCCCTAGTGTTCCTGTCCCCACAGTGCTGGGACCACAGCTTGCCACCTGCCTCCCCAGTATACCCTGCAAGACTCCCAAAGCAGGGACATAATTTTTGCTGTTTGCCCTGGGCTTGGGGACCAGAGCCAGATGTGAGAAGCTGCCCAGGGGCGGCTGGTTAAACCGAATGGAGGGACCAGTGGAGGAGCGGCCTGTGCCTGCAGCCACCAGCCTCTGCTGACATCGCTCCAGCAGCTGCATTGCAGTTGTTACCTGGAGGTCATGGCGTGGTACTTCTGGAAGACGAGAGAGGGGCAGGTAATGGCTGTGCGGAAGCCACGTGGCTGTAGGGAGGGGAGGGCCCAGGGGCCACCCCGTGTCACTCACCCGGATGAACTCGTGGTAACTCTCGTTGCCGAACTGCTGGAGCGCACACTTGGCCTGGGCCAGCCGCTCCCGAGTGCCCTGGGCCTGCTCCAGCTGCATCTCCAGGGAGGCCACTAGGCCTCGCGTGTGACCCTCCACCCCCTCCAGGCAGCGGGCCTTCTCCTCATCCACCAGGTGGTGCAGCTCCTGGAACTCTCGGCGGATCACCCAGCTGAAGACATCGGACTCATTCTGGGACAAGGGAGGGTGGCTCATGGTGGTCACTACCGAGCTGCCTGGCTGCAGTGGGTGGCCTCAGTGTCCCCAGGGCCTCCCCAGCTGACACCTGCCAGGGACTTCACACTGGGCTCAGGGCACCTGAGAGTCCGCTGTGGGCATGGTGACCAGTGACAGGACCCCAGCTCTTTAACTTTTGCCTGTTTTAACTATTACCTGCATAGCTAAGACTTTATCCTAAAGTTCCACAACTGAGCAAGACAGGAAAGGCCCCGGGAGAGCAGGCCTAGGAGAGAGGCTGCCCAGGACTAACGCCCTGCTGAACCGAGTGCTGCCACCATCAGATGGTGCCTGAAACCACGCAGCCGCTCCTGCTCCTCCTCCAGCACCCCCAGCCCCAGCAAGCAGCTCACTCAGGTAAATCAGACAGCACCCAGGGCTCCCCTGCCAGGCCTCTGCCCCAGGTACTGGAAAGGCCCCACAACAGGCTGTCAAGGGCAAAAAGACACAAGTGGCACCAAGGGGTGGGAAAGTCATGCCTGAGCTTTGGCTGTTTATCTCTGGGACTCAAATCCTGGGTTATCTCGGCCCCAAGGACATGGAGGACGGAGCCAACTTGGAGCCGATCCTGCCTGACAACTGGGCGGAATTCTCCTAGGAGGATTTGCACTTTCCTCACCCACTCTGGAATGCTTTGAACTCTGCTTTGAATGGAAGATATGGTTTTCAGTAAAGGACAAATAGAGCTGGGCCTGCTGGGGGTGTGGCTCAGCGGCCAAGCATTTGCCTGGCACGCACTAGGCCCTAAGTTCTATTGCCAGCTTGGCAAAAAATAAAAATAAAAGAATAAAAGAACTGGGCTCTGCAGGAAAGTGAAGAGGAAAAGGACACTCACGACAATCCGAGTCCTGTTGTTCACCAGTTTGGCAATAAGCTCGTCCACCTCCTTCTGCTCCTGCTGCACATCAGAGATGAGGGCTGCAAGCTCCTCCTAGAGTCAACAGGCCGTGGTCCCCTGAGCAGGGGACCCACTACCCCCTCTGCTCCTCGGGCCAGCCCTGGGCCTCTTCCTTCTTGGAGTAACCCAATGGCCCCAAGCACCCCTAGTGGGACAGGACAGGGACCAGAGCTACCCAAGTTTCCTTGGCCTCAAAATAGGTTAGAGTATTCAAGAGTATTCCACATGGCCACAGGAATTGCCAAGGCAGGAGAAGTCCCAGTGTAATCCCTCTCTGGGACATAGATGCAAAACATTGTCATAGCCACCTGGAAGTCCACACAACGTCTGAGAGTGGCAACTGACAGGAATCGGAAGCCAACTCTCCCTGCACCGAATGCAGGCCACTGGTAAACTGCAGTTGCCACTGGGTCCAGTATGAATGAGCATTTGATCAAGAGCTGTCACAAAAGGCTCCCCCAGTGAGGCTGACGCCGCTTGTAGTGGCCCATGTGAAACCCAGTGACCTTCCCCTATGCACACCTGAGTCCATCCCCGGCAGCTGTGGGCCCAGCCTTGATTTGAGGCCTCCTGGGGTGGACATAATCTCACTTCTGGACTGCCCTGACCCCAGTGTGCCCATTGTGGGTTCCAAGCCAGCCCCCTGCACCACCATCTGGTCACTGCTGGCCCAGATCCCTGCTGGTTTATGGCCGTGCATGTTCAGGATCTCTGGTTTAGATCATTCCCAAGTACAAAAGAGCTGCAGGGATTTCAGGAAAGGAGCTAGAGTGAAGCCAGCATGGGGGGAGGTAGACACAACCTCCTTGTACCAGGTGATGAGGCCTCAAAGCATTGTGTCAAAGCCCCAGAAGGGCATTTCAGCAGTCATCTGATGAGGCAGAGAGGACACTGGGTCCTGTTAACATGGCCACAGGGAGAGGAAACTGCAAGTCAGTTAGTCAAGTGCTCCAGAGAAGACAAGAAAGCCCGAAAGGGAGCGGCCAAAGGAATGGAAAAAGGGTGTGGTGGGTTGCATCACGGCTGCCCCGCCTGTGATTCTGGGTGGGTGCTCCCTCATCTGTGCCAGAGGAGGTCACTCCTCCTGCTCCCATTCCCACAGTCAGTCCTCAGGGTTTTGTCCTCGTCTTCCTTCTGAATATCTCCCAGGGTGCCCCAGGGCTCCCTGCCCACTCCCAACCCTCAGGTCCTGACACCTTGCATCTCATTCTACCCTTCCACCCCTGACATTCCAGTCTATCCCTGGTCAGGGGGTCTGACCACATCATCACCCCACCCACCCACTGCCTCTGAATAAATCCAGGTCCCTTTCTGTGTCGCACAGGCCTTCCATGACCAAGCACGGAGCCAAGTACCTTCCCTTTCCTGCCATTTCTCAGCCCATAGCAGTGAAAGGAAACTTGCCTCACTTGGAGTCCCAGCTGTGCCACTTACAAGTCATTGGAGTATGAACTCAGACAAGATCTTGCCTTCTCTGAGCCTCAGTTTCCTCATATGTAAAGTATAATAACCCCACCCTGCCTGCCTCCCAGAATTGTTCTGAGTAAATGAAACTGTGGAGATGAATCTGTCCTCGAAGCTTCACGTCAACCTAGTGACCCAGACGGCGCTATTCCCCTGCATCTTAAATGATGACGTGCTGGCCTGGTGCTGTGCTCTGTGAGGTCAGGGATTCACTGATTCAACAAACACCTTGTGAGCCTTTACAGCGATAAGGTTCAGGGCACTGAAAACACCAGGCAACCTAAGTTCCCACCCTCTGAGCACACAGGCAGGACAGCGCTCTAGAAACAAACCAGGAATACAAAGATCGGCGGAGGAAGGGGCTGCCAAACGATACCAGAGGCTCTCCCTTCTGCTTGTGGCTGCAACCCCAGCACCTGCTGCACCTGCTCAAAATGATGCCTGGATGAACGCATGCATGCTCCAGGGCAGGGCTGCAGGGAAATCACATCCTGACCGGGACATACTGTAGTTTGTGGCAGATGGTGGTGCACCAGAGAGCACAGGAGCAGGCTTCAAAGTCAAGCGCCCATGGTCCCCACCAGGTCCCCCACAACCCACCTTCTCACCTTCATGCGGCTGTAGACGGTGGACACAGGCGTGACTGGGTGGTGCTGGTGGGAGCCCAGCAGGCCACAGAGGCCGCAGATGAGCTCCTGGTCCTTCTCGCAGAAAAGGCTGAGTGGGTTTCGGTGGTGCTCACAGACCATGGGCTCTGCACCCCCTGGGAGCCGCAGGGCTTCAATCACCCGGGCCAGGGAGACGTTGGGCGGGGAGCTGCTGCCATCCACCTCCTGGCGACACACAGGGCAGCGGAGCTCCGAGTCCAGGTGGCAGGACAAAGACACCAGGCAGCCCTTACAGTAGGAGTGGCCGCATTGCAGCATCAGGGGCTCCTTGAAGACCTCCAGGCAGATGGGGCACTGAAGCTGATCCTGCAGCTCGGGCACGCTCACCTGCCACGCCATGAGCGCTGCCCGGGGTGAAACATAGGTGGCCGGGCTCGGTCCTGCCCCTCCTGCCCTCTGTCCACACTGTCCACCCTACCAGCCCAAAGGGCTGCCAGAACTTAAAGGGAAGGACGCTAGCCCTGGATTGCAGTCTTAACCCACTATTAACTTAGGTCTCGGTTTCCCCATCTGTAAAACAAAGGGCTTGGCTTCCAGAAGAGGCCACTTGGATATAGATGAATTCCACATTGTTGGCTCAGATTTGGAATAAATGTGAAAGGCCAGCTGGGGGAGGGCCACCTGTGATGCTGATAATTAAGGCTCCAGCCCCAGCAGTTCTGCAGCCTAGAACTGGATGGAAAAGTCAAGCTACGCTCCTTTCCATGGTCTGAATCAGTTCTGCAACAGCCAAACAACGTCAAAGCTCAGTTACACTGGGGTTTCTGATTCCCACCTTCAGGGATTCTACTGGCGGGGGAAGGGGGCTCTAGTGAGACCCAGAAATCTGCACTGTAGTAGACATCCCCAGGCAATTTTAGAGCAGAGAATTCTGTCCCAGAACCACTGTCCCCCAGTCTGGGACCAGGCAGGGCTCGGCTCCCCTATGGAATCTGAGTGCCAGAGAGGAGAAGCCCCAGGGACAGTGCAGCACCACATTACCTGGCCTCTCCCAATCCGCCAGGCCAGGCCTCCGCTGGGGTGTGAAGTTCTTGGCAGGATGAGAAGCAGCCGGAGACCTGGGGAGCACAGCTGGACTCCTGTGCCTGCTGCTTGGTCTCTCCCCCTGCTCTCCTCCCTTTTCCCAGCAATACTCCTGTCCCCAAGGTCACTCAGAATCAGGTGGAAACCGGGTTACATCACGAGACTGGGGAGGCAGCCTCTGCTGGGCCCGCTCTGATAACCTCCACATTGATGGGGGGGTGTCCTCACACCTGCCAACCCCAAACATGGCAGACACGTGCTGTGGCATGCTGCTTTCTGAAGCAATCTCATCTTGAAGGTATTTTAATCTAGATGTTTAAATTCAAGAATAACTTTTAAAAGTGCATTTTTTTTTTCAGTCTTGGAGATTATACCCAGGGCCTTCCCACTGAACCACACGCACCCCCAGCCCCTTTTAGCTTCCCTCTTTATTGCTGAGGCTTTTCTCTTTTTTTGAAGACAGGGTCTCACTATGTAGCCCAGGTTGAGCTCAATTTGCGGTGTTCTTCCTTCTTTAGCCTTCTGAGGGCTGGGATTACAGGGGTACACTAACATAACCAGCTCCCAGCCCTTTCATTTTTTATTTTCAGATGGGGGTCTCACTAAGTTGGCCAGGCTGGGCTCCAACTTGTGATCCTCCTGTCTTAGCCTTCCAGGGTACTGTGATTACAGGTATGTGTCACCATGTGCAGCTGAAGTGCATAAATCTTAACTCCCCAGTTTGATGTCCCTCTTATCATCTATCCTCACTCTCAAGAACAAGTTGTAGAACATTCTAAGCACTTTATGCTGGGGTCCTGGTGCTTCCTCTCAGGCAGAGCCCCTAACAAGGGTGGCCACCATCCTAACTTCTATCCTCATGGGGCCTGTTTCTGAACTTTGACTCAGCTGAGTCACATGGAATGTATTCTTTTGGGTCTTCTTTTGCTCAAAATTACTAAATTATGAACTTTTAAAACATGCAGTATTTAACGTTCAGTGACATTCTATTATGAAGTCAATGGATGCTGTGGTCATCAGATCTATGTAACATGGGTGGGAGGGGAAATACTGATTGGAAAAGACAGGAAGAGCAGATGGATCCAAGAGATCTGAACATCCAGGTCTACTGGGGGTGAGGTCTCTTCCTACAACAGGCCAGGCAGGGTCTGTGATAAGCAGGGAGAAGGCTAATTTTACTTAACTCAAGAAATACTTTCTGAGAAGCTGTGATGTGTTGAGCACTGAGCTGGGTATTTGGGATATAGTAGAGAAGACACAAAGTCCTAGCCCTTCTGGAGTTTGTAATTGAAGTGGAGGTCGTATTTGCC
Source organism: Heterocephalus glaber (assembly GCF_000247695.1). The sequence continues at coordinate 14,402,742 of NW_004624740.1, read as the reverse complement.
ATAAATACACACCATCCTGGTGTTAAATGCCATGCAGGAAGTAAACAGAGCGGTGAGAAAAGGGATGGGTGACTGGCTGTGCGAGGGATCATTTTAGAAAGGCAGAGCAATGTCTTTGAGGTCAGGACAGTTGAGCTTGTTAAAAGAAAAACTCTTAGCCAGATGTGGTGGCGCACGCCTGTAGTCCCAGCACTCTGGGAGGCTAAGGCAGGAGGATTGCAAGTTTGAGCCCAGCCTGGACAACTTAGCAACTTAGTGAGACCCTGTATCAAAATAAATTAAAAATGGCTGAGGATGTAGCTCAGGGTGAAGGCCCTGGGTTCAATCCCCAGTACTGATTTAAAAAAAAAAAAAAGCAAACTCCTTAGACTAATTAAACTTAGTAAAGTTTATCTGAACAAAGCAAAACATGCCTACCTTGCAAGCGTAAGGTCCCGAGTTCAATCCGTGGTACCAAAAACAGGCCAGGGATTTAGCTCAGTGGTTCCACTGCCTGCCTCGCAAGCACAAGGTCCCGAGTTTGATCTCTGGTGCCCAAAAAAAAAGCAAAACAAAAATGATTCATGGATCCAATAGCTCTCAGAACCAGGGAAGGGTCTGAGAACACCACCCAACAATGTTTTCTGGCAGCATTTACAGAAAAACAGAAGCAAGGCATAGAAAACAATTTAACTGGCCCCAGGTTAGTCAACTGATTACAGCTTTTTTTTTTTTTTTTTTTTTTAACAGCTTTATTAGTTAACTGGCCATAGGGCCTCCTGAAACCAACCCAAACTCAGTTACTATGACCACATTCTATATTGGTTTGGTCTGCTGGGCCCAGAGCAGGTGCCCAGCCCAAATTCATGGTCTCCTACAAAATTTTACTTAATAAGATAGAGTACAAAGAAGCCCATCACCTGAAAAGCTGCCCAGCCAACAGGTCAGCAAGAGCCAAGGGCTGGGAAGAGGTTACTATTTGCAAGGTACACTAGAGACAGGGGCTGGGTAGCAGGAGCATAATAAGGGAGCAACTTCAGGAGATGAGGCCGAGGGGGTTGGGTTGGCAGGGGTTGGCCCCATAAGCCAGGGCAGAAGTTTGGCTTCAACTCCAAGGCCAGTGGGAATCACCAGAAAGCACACACACGCCCCATGCCCTTCTGTGCTAGAGATGGAACACTGGAGAGTTTTAAAGTAAGGAAGGAGCATCAGAGTTATATTTCTAACAGAGCATTCTTGCTGCTCTACACAAGATAATGGATCATAGTGGCTTGAGCACCTGAGTGGGTGGCTGGCAATGCCAATGCCTGATAGCGGCAAAATCAAGATGAGAACAGTAGAGGGGAAATCCAGTGTCAGATGCTTGTGATGTCCAAGTGGAGCAGCTGAGTGGCCCAGGGCTCTGCAGATTTCAGTAAACAACACAATCCCTGTTAACACACAGATTGCTGGGCCCTAGTGCCAGAGTGTTTTAGGAGTACATGGACAGGCCCAAGAACGTGCACTTCTAAGACAGGAATAGTAGCATGTGCTTGTAACCCCAGCTTCTCAGGAGGCCGGGTCAGGAAGGTCACAAATTTGAGGCCAGCCTGGGAAAAATACCAAGAGCCCAAAGAACACACAAATAAGGCCCTAGTTCAATCCTATCACCAAAATAAAAGAAAAAAAAAGAATGTTCATTTCTAAAAAGGTCCCTGGCAACATGAACCCTGCTGGAAGGAGGACTCCCCTTTGAGAATCAGAGGCCACTGAACACAGGAACCTGGCGCTAGCTCAGTGGGGGCCACAGGCTGACTGCACATATACCACACATGCTTAGGTACCTCACATGCAAACCTTTAAGAATGGCTGGGATCTCTCAGAGATCGGAAAATACAATGGAATGTGCAGAGATTCAAGGACAGGGATGAGTTTGATGTTTAGGGGTTAGGAAGAGGAGAATGACTAAGGAGGCCTGGCCAGTGGAGTAGGAGGAACCAAGGAGAGGGCAGTGTCCTGGAATCCATGGGAGGCTGAATATGGCGCCAAAGATCTCCACCCCATAAGTCCTGGTATCTGTGAATGTTACCTTACATGGCAAAAGAGACTACTTTGAGGATGTCATTAAGGTCATGGTCCTGAATTATCAGAGAAGGCCGAATTTAATCACATGAGCCCTTAACACCAGAGAACTTTCTTTGGCTGGAGTCGAGAAAATGTGGCCGAAGAGGATTCCAAGCATGAGCAGAACCCACTGGGACCGCAGCTGTGAAATGGTGACGTCATACCTAGAGCTGCAGGGATCTGGATTCTGCCAACAGTCTGAATGAACTTGGAACTGGACTCCACCCAGGGCGGCAAGTAACAGCCTTACTGACACTTTGATCTCAGCCCAGTGAGAAAGGGTATTGAACTTCTAACCTATTTAACCATGAGATAAGAAGTAGGTGCTGCTTTAAGCTGCTAGCTCTGTGGTAATTTGTTGCCACAGTGATAGAACACTAATGCTAATCCAGAAGCCAAGAGAAAAAGTGCTTAAAGGTCAGAGAAGTCAATTTTGTCAACCGCTGACAAGAGCCTGGTAGCTAGGGAACAAAGACATGTCTCAGGGATCTGACCACAAGAGCAGTTGTGTTTTCTTGGTGGTACGAAGCAAGGAAAAGCGGGGAGAGAAACCACAGGGTGAAGAGTTCGTAATAAAACGCCCACCGTTTGGAGAAGTTATTACTGAGAAGTAAGAGCTCAGAGGCCTGACCCAGTCCACGGCTGAAGTTCTGGAGTCCTCTCCAGGCTGCCCCAACTACGCGTCCCACCCAGGCCTCCAGTTCCCTGCCCTCCCTAACCTACCTAACACCTCCCTGTGGTCCATCTCGTTATTCACAACGTACCCGAAAGCTTTTCTGTGCTCTGTGGGACCTGTCACATCCCCCATTCCACCCTGCTTGCAGGGTCCTAGGCCCAGCCACCCTCTGAGGGCTCAGTCACGAGCATAGGATGAACACACGGCCATCACGTGCTCCATGTGCCCCAGCATGCTCTGCGCACCTGGTCACGTGCTTACGCACCCACCCGCCGCGCGCGCACGTGCCCACAGGTGTCCTTTGTGGTTCCTAGAGCGCACAGGCAGTTGGCGGAGGTTGGACTGGAGCGACGAGCGTCTCCTCGAGGCCTGAGAACGAAATGTCACTAGCAGGAGCCGACTACCAGGTGCGAAGGGGTGGTGGGCCGCACTCTCGGAACCTGCTGGCTCGCGGCCCTGAGGGGGCCCTGAGAGCTTGTGCCGAAGGGAGCCCGGGCAGCGTGGACATGGGGGGAAGGGCTCAGCACTAGGCAGTCCTGTGCAGGGACGACCCACCCGGCCAGGTGAGGGCGCCAGGGACACCGCTTTGGGGTCTTTGACCTGCGGTGGCTTCCCTCGCTCGGATGGGCGTGGAGTGCTGAGGTCTGGCCTTTGCTCTCCACCAGTCACAGTACCAGCGGATAAGCCAGAAGATGCTGGACATTTCCGGGGACAGGGGCGTGCTGAAGGATGTCATCCGAGAAGGTGCTGGAGACCTGGTGACACCTGACGCCTCGGTGCTTGGTATGGCTGGCTGCTGCCTGGCTGCCCTTTGTCCTCAGGGAACTGTGTGATCGCACTTTCCTTTGGGTGGGGGAAGGCACATTTTTAAACAGCATTGTGACCAGGCAAGGTGTTTAATGCCTGGGAGGCTGAAACAGGAGGATTGCAAATTTGAGCCCAGCCTGGGCAACTTAGGGACTTGGCAAGACCCTGTCTTAAAATTAAAAATTTTAGGGCCAGGAATTTAGCTTAGTGGTTCCACTGCCTGCCTTGCAAATGCAAGGTCTGGAGTTTGATCCCTGGTACCAAAAAAAAAATTAAAAATTTTTAAAACGTCTGGGATTGTAGCTCAGAATAAGGGTCCTGAGTTTACTATCCCAGTGGGGGCGGGGTGGGGGGAGGGCGGAGAATTTTACAGGATGGAAAAGCTTCATTTGGACTGGGGGCAACGTGCTAGGCACAGAGCAGAGCCCTGGAACCTCTGGGCCCAGGGGTGGCATCCAGAGGTGGGGGAGTCTTCTGCAGCTCAGAATGCCAGGCAGCTTAAGCTCATGAATTCCACCGTTCCTCTTCCATAACTCGAGACTTGGTATTTTAGACACAGGAGTGTGCTTGGGTCTGTGTTTTTCCTCACACTCTTTCTTCTGTCTTAGTGAAATATTCTGGATACCTGGAGCACATGGACAAGCCTTTTGATTCTAACTGCTTTAGGAAAACTCCTCGGCTGATGAAGCTTGGAGAGGGTAAATTCAGGCTGGAAGCTGGAAACAAAGGGTTCACTTGGGGACAAATGCATTGGGATTGGAAAAGTGTCCAGAGCATAGATTCATAGGGTTGGTTTTTCTGAGGCTGGGTTGTGGTGAATCACCCACATTCTCTCCCACATTTCCCCTCAAGACCTAGCTTTTGGGAGACAGCCTACCTGCCAAGGTGAAATTTGCATCCTAACCTGCTGGTGGAGCATTTTTCTTTGTCTGTGGATTAAGTATCTGTTGATTGCTTGCTTCCCACTGTGCATGATGAAAAGAGAGGTTGTTCTCACATGATTAGAACCTCTCTTGCCTTAAGACTTCGCTGTGCTCTCGGAGATTGACTTGGATTGTGACAACTACAGTAACTGGGTGGAATTGGATGAGTTGTTGGGAGATTTGAGCAGTGTTGCTGTGTGCTTAATGACAGCGCAGTTAGTCCCTTCTGGGAAGATCACAGAAGACTCCGTGGAAGCAGAGGCATTTGGAACTAGCCCTGAAGTGTAAGATTTTAGTGGGGGTAGAAGGTGGACATGGAGCGAGGAGGAAGACATTCCAAAAAGAAGGAAGCATGTGACGGAAATGTAGAGCCAGGAATATTGCTGAGCCTGGAGAAGCCAGAGTTTGGGAGTAGTGGGGGCAGTAGAAAGCAAGGCCGAGTGAGTTGGGAGCACAATGCGGAAGGCCTGAGCTAGGACCTGGAGAGGTTAGGACATGGAGGCAAATAAGCTGCTACCACCGAACAGGGTGCTGGGAAGCTTCAACTCTGCTCCCTGTCTCTTTCAGATATTACACTTTGGGGCATGGAGCTGGGCCTGCTGAGCATGCGGAAAGGGGAGCTGGCCAGGTTTTTGTTCAAGCCAACCTATGCCTATGGGGCACTGGGCTGCCCACCCCTCATCCCTCCAAATGCCACAGTTCTGTTCGAGATTGAGCTGCTTGACTTCCTCGACTCTGCTGAGTCAGACAAGTTCTGTGCCCTCTCAGCTGTAAGTTCTGGAACACAGGCAGCAGCACTTCACAGAGGCAGGGATGGTTTGTGCTTTTGGTGGTTCTAGACAGGCTGCCCTCTAAAGTCTGTGGGCCCGGTTCCATCCCAAGCCTCCTTGCCTCTCCTTCCTGGTCCTGCATGCCTGGTAAGGCTTTGGTTTGTTTTTCATACACGACAGTGCACATTTGTGTTTCCAGCCTGTTAGGCACTGGTAGCTGATGACTAGAGTGAGTGTGTAGGTGATAGCTGACCCAGGACACTCAAGTGACAGTGGCTGTTGGCTGGACGACACACCAGGACATCAGGTGTGAACTGGGACAGTCTCAGGAAAACTGGGATGTATGGTCACTGTCCTCATAGCATAAGCCAGCCCTTTTCTTTGTACCCTTTCCCTTATACTGATCCCTGGGGTACAGGGCTCCTAATCCCATCAGCAGTCACATGCACTGTATTTACTATGCTGCCTGTCACACACTGACAGTGTATATGGCCATTGGTGTCCTGGGTGTTGCATCTCCATGTGGTACGACGTGTCCTCAGGTACACTGTCAGCACTCCTGAAGATCTCGCCTGTCCTCATCTTTCCACAGAGCAGAGGTTCCTGCTGGTGCCAGGGGTCTCACAGCTGGGGTGCTGATTTAGGCTCTCTGGGTGGGGCCGGGACAAAAGAGGCTCCGCAGGTGATCCTCATCGGTGGCCAGGGTAGAGCTTCATGCAGAAAGACTGCAGGGCTCTGAGCAAACAGCACCTGCTGACTGCTTGGTGGATAAATGGTGGCCATGAGCCCCGAGTTCTGTGCTTGCAAAGCTCCCTCACATCCGAAGTCCATGGACACTGCTGCCTCGGGGACAGTTCAGGAGGACTAATGGAGTAGGCTTTCTTCTGGCATAGACTGGAAAAGGGGGCCAGCTCTCATACTGTCGAAGCCTCTGTCAGGACTCAGGTGTCCTCTGTATAAGTAAGGCCGTGAACAAGCTCACGGTTTCCAGAAGATTTGCAGCAGAATACCACTTCTGTTGTGGCATCGTGGCTTTCTTACCTGGGTATTTCTGTCTTTGGTCCTCAGGAGCAACAAGACCAGTTTCCACTTCAAAAAGTCCTCAAAGTGGCAACGACTGAGAAGGAGCTTGGCAACTACCTTTTCCGCCAGAAGCGCTTCTATGATGCCAAAGTGAGGTATAAACGGGTAAGAGTGCATTGAGCGTTAAGTACGGATCCTGAGAACTACCTTGCTCAAAAACCAGACTCTTCCCTGGGCAGTCCTTAAGGAAAATCCCACTAAAGAGAGTTCCTCATGCCAGAGAGGCAGCGACTAGGAAGGGGAGTCGGAGCTGGGGAGAAGCGTGGTGACATTGAGGGGTTCATCTGGGTGGGGTTACACTGGTGTGTTTTGGTTGTGAAAGTTAACTGAGCAGTGCACTTAACCTGTATGAATATATACTTTAGTTAGAAGTTTAAAAAGTTTCTGTCCCAGTGCTCTAAAAAATAAAATTCACTAATTAAAAAATAATCTTCCCAGGGTTTGGTCCACCACCCACTAATTCTCCACACCATCTGCTACCTACATTTCAGGTGCCTCAGATGGGAGAGGTTGGTCTCAGTCTGGGTTTTTCTGGTGTTGCCAGGCTTCTGTGACACTCCCGGTACACGTCATGCTGATAGCCCTTTTCTGTGTCCTTTGTAATTCAAGAGCACTTTCAGTGTCCCCAACTGTGCTCCAGTGTGCACAGGTGAACAGAGCAGAAGCACTTTGGCTTGGTCTTATTTGTGCACTAGGCATAAGCTCTTCAGGATTCGCCCCCTGCTGAAAGTAACAGTTTTTTTCACAGAAGGGAATTGCAAAATGAGGCTGTGCAGGGCTGGTACAGCAGCTCCACACTGCCCTCGGGGAGCTTGCTTCCTTTCTGTCTGCTTCGCTGCCGAAGTCCTTCAATGGTGTTTTCCTTTTCCCCCAAGGTCACTCAGTCTTCAGCATCACAGAGTCATGTGGGCTGAAAGAAGGGAGGGAAGCAGAGCCTGGTGTGTGTGTGTGCGCACGCGCATATGCGTATGTGTTGTATGTAGTGTGTACAACTTTCCAAAAGTGCCCCACTTTACATCTCATTGGCAGACCCGTGTTCTAGGAACCCCCTTAGCTGTGCGGGAAGCTGGGAAATGAGAAGGTTTGGTTTGGATTGGTTTTTGCGGTGCTGTGGTTGGACCCAGAATCTGTTCATGCTGGGCAGGTCTTCCACTGTCAGGCTGTACCCCCGCTCCAAGTACAGTCTTCTGAATTAGTACAGTGCTGTTTGGCAGAAATGAGCATTCTGTCAGAAGGGGAAAACAGATACTGGGTAACAACAGATGCCACGTTTGACTTAGCGTCAGTGTGCTCCAGAGGGAGACAGGAGAGCGAATGCGTTTGCCACCTCTTCGGAGGCGACAGAATCAATTCCTCAACTTGCAAGGCACAGGTTTGGCGAGGGGTGAGGTTCAGTCATGGATCCTGTCAGTCATGAGACTTCCGGAGAGCCAGCTGGCTAGCCCTGAAACCCCTCGCTCTCCTTCCCGAGTCTCTGATTGCATCTGCTCTTCTCTCCCTACTCAGCCTTGCTCTTTTCTGACATTTTTGGTTTCTCATTATGGAAGGTGAGGCTTTAGGTCTCACTCTCACTTCTGTTTTCCCAGTATTGGTGTGCCATCATTTTAAAAGTTGATACTCAGTTTTGCATTATTAAGGTTGTATAAATATTACGTCCTGCTTGAGCTAAGTAGTTTCCTACACTTCATACTTTTTCTTGTGCAGTATCCCTTTTTGCCCCTTACATTGCCTCTTGGTTGCTTAGTTTTTTCTCTGCCTTTTGCTATTTCTTCCTAAACTTTGCTACAAGAAGGGAAAGCCCCCATACAAACACTTTCTTTGCATTGCTGGGAATTTAACCCAGGGCCTTCACACTGAGCTACATTCCAAGATCTTTTTATTTATTTATTTATTTTAAAGACAGAATCTAAGTTGTCTAGACTGGACTTGAACTTGCATCAGCCTCCCAGAGTGCTGGGATTACAGGTGTGCACTACCACCCCCAGCTAGAAAGCCCCTTTAGTGCGCCTTTCCGTGAGGCCTGGCCTCTCATCCAGGAGTCCTGGGGTCATTCCCACCGGGGCCTCTTTGGCCTGCTTACACATCTCTCGTCCTGGGGTGTCCGTCATTTGAGGGTTTCCTGCTGTTTTTCTCAATATATTCCTCTACTTTGATAGAGAATATCATTGTATGTCTAAAAAATTCTTAGTTTTTATACTTCTAGAATTACTATTAAGAAGCCTGATACTGCCAGACACAGTGGTGGATGCCTGTAATTCTAGCTACTTCGGAGGCTGAGGCAGGACGATCTGAAGTTCAAGCCCAGCCTGGGAAAATTAGCAATACCCTGCCTCAAAAGTTTTTTTAAAAAGGGCAGAAGATGTAACTCAGTGGTAGAACACCTCTGGGTTCAATCCTCAGTACCCTCCCTCCCCACACACACACCTACAAAGAAGTCTGATACCATTGAGGTTGCTGTGTAAGTGGCCTTATTTTTCTCTGTAGAGACTTTGGGATCTTTTTCCCTGGTGTGCTTACATTTTACAGCTGTGTGTGCATGCATGCATGTGCATTTTAAAATTTGTCCTGTTGAGCCCTTGCTACATCTTTTTTTTCCAGCAAATTCTTCCTCGGTTCTGGGAAACTTAAACTATTTCTTTGATAATTTACCCCGTCTCTCCTCTGGTCTCTTTTTATGAAACTTTTATTAATTATTATCAGCCTCCTTACCTTGAGTTGTCCTTTCTTTTTAACTCCCTCCCCATTGCCATCTTTCTCTCTTTGCCCCCTACTCTCTAGGAGCTTTTCCTGACCATTTTTACCATCTCTTCTAATGAATTTTTCACTTAAAACATTTTTTTCCAAGCAAGGCACACAGCCCAGCTACTCAGGGACTGAGGTGGGAGGAAAGCTTGAGCCCATGAGTCCGAGACCAGCTGGGGTGCCACAGCAAGACCCCATCTCAAAAGAAAAAAGGAGAAAAATTTTTTAAAATTTCAAGTGCTTTTTATTTCATTTCTTTTTTCTGGCATTCTGTTTTTATTTTATGCATACATTTTCTTATCTCTTTAGACTTGGTTACTTTTTCAAGTTTTCTCGGAATCCCCTTATTTAAAGTCTCAGTTCTCTTTGGTTTTCTGTGCACTGAAGAATTGCATAGTTGGGTGGCAACTCCCAAAGGCTGGGAGCAACGGTGACATAGAGACAGTGGTTTCTCTTGGTAGCAGGCTAGAGGGATGCAGGCTAGGGCTGGGGTGCTCTGCTCCTCAGTGTCGGGTCCCCACACTCCTTGCTCCTGTGCCAGGGCCTGCTGTCCAGGCTGTGGTCTCTGAGTTCTAGGCAGCAGAAGGGAGGGAAGGGCTGAGAGTGCGCAGCTCACCCTGGAGGAAGGTTCTTGCTGCATACTCGAATACTGAGCCTCACTCTCTAGAACTCACCCTGGCCGTCCCTAGCTGCCAGAGGCTAGCACATACCCATGTCCTGGATGGATGCATTTCTAGCAAGGAAACCTGGTTACTGTGGAGAAGGGAGGACAGCTGCTGGGAGACAGGAGCCCTTGTCCACAGAGGCTGGTGATCTTTGGTCGACTGCTGAAATTTGGAAGGGGCATCAGAAAGTTGCTTGGGCACCCCAAGGGCCTGGCAGGGCAGGTTGCAGCGTGTTCCAATGGTGGCCACACAAGCACTGCATGGGTGACCTCAGCCTGCGTCTCTCGCCCAATGTGGACGCCTGGCTGTGGCTCTCTGGGGCAAGTAGGACAGCAGGGCAGAGGCTGCTCCATCCTGTCCCTGATTCAGGAGCCACTTTGCTTCCATCTCTCCAGAAATAGAGCCCTAACTCCTGAACTGCAGGCATCTGGACACAGCGAGACCAAAGGGAACGTTGGACCTGTTCTTTCCAATGGCTCCACTTCTAGTTCTGTCGCTGCCCATCTCCTCGAGCCTTGTCACCCCACGCAGTCCACACCCATGTGCTGGGGTGGGTGGTGCCCTTCCTGTGTCCTTGCTCCTGTTGGTGTATGCCTTGCTTATTCCCATAGAGCTGGAGAGAGCAGAGGGTGTGCATCTCCTGCTCCCCAGCCCCAAGGCTCTACATGGTTTTCCTGTCAGAAACCCTGGGGCTTTTATATATTGATCTAGTGTCTTTCCACCTTGCTGACTTGGTTTTTAGCCCTGATAGTTTTGTGCATGTGAATTCTTCAGGGCTTTCTGCGTGTTTTTCCCCCTGACCATCTGCCTGCCCTCTCCGCAGGCCTTGTTGCTGCTGCGCCGGCGATTGGCACCCCCTGAGGAGCAGCGCTTGGTGGAGGCCACCGAGCTCCTCATTCTCCTGAACCTAGCCTTGGCATATCTGAAGCTGCACCGGCCTGCCACAGCCCTGCACTATGGAGAGCAGGCTCTAGTCATTGACCAAAAGAACGCCAAAGCCCTCTTCAGGTGTGGACAGGTGAGCTGGGAGAGGGGCTTGGGAACAAGCACCCCAGAAAGGAAGCCATGGTGCTCAACTGTGGCACCACAAAATAAAGGCCTAAGTCTGCCTTTAAAGTTCAGCCCTTTGTGACAGGCTTGTGTCCTCCTGACCAACTATGAGCAGGCCCGGGACTTCCTAGTTCGAGCCCAGAAGGAGCAGCCCTTCAATCATGACATCAATAATGAGCTGAAGAAACTCTCCAGGTGAGATCTCTGTTGGCAGGCTCATGACCAGGGGTGCGTGCGATGTGGGCTGTTCCTGGTCATCCTCCCAGGTGGAGGACAAACTGGGAACATTGCCCAGACCCCACTGGGAGGTGGCCCCCCAGCTGGTTTGTGCAAGTGCTCAGTTCCCTGATGCAGTAGTTCCCAGTGGGGAGGGGGAAGGACTGGCAAGCTGGATGCCTGACCGTTTCCCACCTCCCTGCAGCCAGGTGCCCCCAGAGAGGTGGCCTTGAAAGGGTTTTGCACCTCTGACCGGACTCTATTCATAGTGCTCTCACCCACCTACTCTTCCCAAAATGTAGGTACCCCAGGGGTCCCACTGGGATCAGAAACAGGCTGGTCAGGTCTGATTCTCTCCCAAGGATTAGAGACACTAGTCTTTAAGAAATTTTTGGGTTTTTTTGGTACTAGGGATCGAACTTAGGTCCTTGCACTTACAAGGCAGGCGGTGGAACCACTGAGCTAAATCCCCAGCCCTAGAAATGTTATTTTTCTGATTATAGAAATTATATGTTCATTATAGAAAAATTTACAGATATTCTCCTATAAATAGGAGTCGCCTAGTAAGATATGCCCTGATTTTGAAGGTGTAGTTTTGTTTTGCCGTGGTGAGATTTTCTACTCCTCTCCACACGGAATGGTCGGTCAAGACTGCTGGCTGACACTTTCTTGGCATTGTGAGTCTGGATTGCATGCATCCTTGTATTTCACAGTTGTATTTCAGGCCTTTAGGGCTTTCCAGAAATTCCTGTTCTGAAATGTAAAAGTATTCTCTCGGGTTAGAGGTAGAGTTTGGGGGTCTGACCATGACTTAGCAAGAAAATCTCCAGATAAATCAGAGGCTGCTAAGTGTGAAGGCTCTCTTGGCAGAGCTTGGCCCTGAGACCCGGGGATGGTGGCTCCCCCTTCATGGCTGCTGTCTTTTCAGATGTTGGCTGTGTGTTCCTGGGCTTCTCCCACAGGCTTAGGAGCCTACCCTGTCTCCTGGCCTCTGTGGCGTGGCTTCCATCCCTCCTGGTTCGGTGGAAGGCCTGCAGGATGTGTGTGTACCTGAGCAGAGAATTCCAGCCACCAGATGTCACCTCTTACAAACAGATGCTGTGCCTTTCTCTCTGCAGCTATTACAAGGACTACATGGATAGAGAGAAAGAAATGTGTCACCGAATGTTTGCTTCTGGTGAAAATGGCTCCACAGTGGGAGAACACTGAAGGTAACGGAAGGGCCGTGCAGTCTGGCCTCATAGAGAAGTGTGCTGTTCCCCTCACCCGCAGTGTGAAGTGGGGTCTACAGCTGACAGGAGGTGGTGGGGGCCTTGAGCCTTCACATTTCTTTTTTTTTTTTGGTACCAGGGATCAAACTCGGGACCTTGCAAGGCAGGTGCTGGAACCACTGAGCTAAATCCCCAGCCCCCCACATTTCTTAAAACATTTTTTCATATTTTATATTAAACTCTCCTTGTGGTAGCTTGAAGCATGGACCTGTGATACTGTCATTAGTGCATCCATGTAGCTGGGCTTTGAAGTAGTCAGGCTTTTCTTAGCCTGCTCTTTAGTAAGAACTTAAAACCTCCAACCTCGTTTAACCTCTAACACGTTATCGAAGAAGACACAATCAAGGTGTGGAGGAGCAGGGTAGGGCTGTGCCGCTTCCTGTGCCTAGTACTGGAACTAGAGGTTTGAAGATGCTGGAGCTAGCAGGGCAGAGGCAAACATCCCTGCCAAGCACACAGCTTGTGATCTCGAAAGCACAGGGCGAGGTGTCCCCAGGAGTACAGGAGATAACCTCCTACTCCAGCCTGTTATTACTGCACAGAATTAATGGAAACAGAATCACCTGCCTTAAACACCTGCTTTGCTGGGCACATAACTCCACTCTTGAGAGAAGTTAAAACAAGGAACAGTGAGAAACAGCTGCTGAGCAGGCTCCTGGTGATAAAGATAAATGTCTTTTGTTGCTACCTCTATCGCTACCGAAGCGGCTGAGCAGAGCGTGTGGTGAAAAGGCCTATTCATCCCAGATGCGGTCATGCGTGCTCCCTGCACCACTGTTGTCTGCCATGTTAGAAGGAAATGTCACCTTCCTCATTGATGTGGCCCTGTGATCAGGCCTGCAGGTCTTTGTGGGACTCTGAGCTGAGATGCAAGTCGGAGAATGCCTCTTGTTTGGCTCCTACTAATGTCTAGTAGAGATGGGGGTGCTTGGCACTGGGATCTGACACATACTGCCGAGGGTGAGGGTCCAGTCCTTCCGGACCAGCCTAGAAAGGGTCTCGGGAGACCCAGCCGGGCAGCAGCCTTCCCTCCCTTTCCATCTCCTGTACTGTAAGAGTTTGGGACTGGTGATTTTTAGATCATTTCCCCTGTATTCCTAACTCATGAGAGTCCATTGTATCAACAGGGACCATATTTAGATGTGACAGGGCAGTTGTCATACTCCTGCTGCTGCTGAGGTTGTAGTGGATTAGCTTTTGTGTTGGATGTTCTCCCCAGCCCCTAATTTCTGCTGTCCTTGTGGCCTACCCAGTCATTTAAAAGGCACTAAAAACCTGGTCATCTTGACAATCTAGTTTTGATGAGACCCATTTTCAGTTGTGTTGTCAGAGCCTGCTGATTTGTAGGGTCACTTCTGGTGGCATGCGTCCTCTCCATCATGTTCTCTAAGTCTCTGGTTATAGGAGATTAGGTTTTTTGAGATTGGAGATCGTGTCTTTTTTGGCTTTGTATTTTCTAGCACTGGGAGTCATGCCTGGCACATGCTCAGTAAGTGGTGGTTAGCTCAAGTGTGCAGTAGCCAAGACGGTGGGCCAGCCTCCTTTCAAACTTATGCTCCTGTGTTGGCCATCAGGACCTGTGTCAGTGCCGTGACAGAAACCCATCTTGAACATCGGCCCAAATGGACACTTACTGGCAGGATCCTGAGAGGAGCCCACAGAGCCCACACAGGAGCCTGCACAGTGCTTGGGCAGGGAGGGAGCAGGCAGGGCCTGGGTCAGCCTCCTCCCTGCCCCACTCGCCCACCTGAAGGAGGTCCAGTGTCCACGGCCACAACCTTCCCAGTGGGGAGAATGATTCCTTCTGCGTCCTTCCTCTTCCTACACCAGCCACAACTCTAGTTGGGGAACTCAGAGACAGGACTGTAGCCCGGTTTGGGGTGTGTGGAGCCCCAGGAGTGGCACCCTTCCTGCACCGCCTGGCAGACTTGGGGGCCAGTGACTGTGTGAAGTAGGATGACATGGGGTGAGAAGATGGGCAGATAAACAGAAAGATGCCTTGGTGGGTGCCGAGCTGACCCCAGTTACTGGTCTTTCTTTCAGCTTAGACTTTAGCCTTGTGTTGATGCTGGAGATGAAGAATGGTAGGGACAAGTGCGGCCACAGTTCTGCCATGTTCTTGGGACTTCGGAAGGGCCTGGCAAAACATGTACCTCCGACAGGGAAGACAATCTGAGGTGAAGTCAGAAGTCAGCCCTGGAGGTCAAGATTTTTCTTAGGGCCTCAGAAGATCTATAGGTTTATAGCAGATGCAGAGCGAATATTTGATAAACTGTTGAGGAACTCCTTCTCCCATGGCTTGAAAGGCTGTGAAGGCAGCGATCCTGTATTGGGGTGGACATTAAAATGTATTAAGTGGCTGCCTCCTTGGCTAGGACCCCTGTAGTGCCATCCCCAGGAGCAGCGGTAGGGCCAGGGCACCAGTGTGTCACAGTCACAGATGCTTGGGGTGTTTGTTCTTGGTTCTGTTTCTGTTTCTGTACCTCTGTCATCGTCTTCAGCTGGAATTTTGTTATGTCCTTCCTGTCCTAACATCCTAGCACCTAAGACCCTCACCATTACGCTTTCTGTCTGGAAAGAGATGTAAAGGGGCTCACAGTAGCTATTTCCATCCACTTAAAAGGTTAACATGTGGCAGGTGAGATTTGTTCTGCGCTTTCCAAAGGTCAGGACTGGTAAGCAGGCATAAAAGAAAGACGGAATTTGGTCTTGTGTGAGGATTTACTGATTAAATGTCCCGCCATAGAGGACCCTGAGTTCTCCCACCATGGGGGAACACCGAGAACAGGCGCCACTTTTTCTTCTTATCATGTGGGGGTTGGGGTGGAGGAGGAACTGGAGATTGAACTCAGGGCCTTTGCTCTGAGCTACATCCCCAGCCTGTTTTATTTTTTATTTTGAGACAGGATCTTGCTAAGTTGTTAAATTGCTCAGGCTGGGCTGTAATTTGCGCTCCTCCTGCCTCAGCCTCTCCGGGTGCTGGGATGACAGGTGTGTGCCACCTTACCCAGTGCCACTTTTGACTGCTTTTGGAGCATGGCCTCAGAAAGCACCCTGGGCTTTTCTCCTGTGTCCTGCGGGGGTGTGGGTCCCCTTGGGCACTCCCGCCTTCTTGCAGGGTCTGTCTGAGTAGAGCTGGAGGCCCCCACTCAGGGTGAGATTTAGTGGCCTTCCTGGTTCTTCTACTCTAACATGTTACTGTCAGGTGCTTGTGGAATTTGAAGGCAAAGGGTAGCAGCTCCCATCCTTAAAGCACTTCTAGTAAAGACAAAGTACTAAAGCCTGCTCTAAGCACTAAATAAAATCACATAACATAAGGAGCTGGTACTGTGGTGCTGTATGTAGCCTAGCTACTCAGAAGGCTGAGGCAGGAAGATCACTTGAGTGCACAAGTTTGTTTCCCAACCTGGACACCATAGCAAGACCCTGTCTCGGGGAAAAAATCAACCAGGAAAAGAAGTAGGAGAGTCTTGTTTCAAGAGCAGACAAATATCTTGCTGCTACTGTTCAGAATGTACCAAATGCAAGGTGTGGTTGCCAGGGGAAATAGTGTCCTCACAGGGGAATGTGCCGGCCTTGCCCAGCCACCATGGGTGCAGTCATGGCTGACCCTTCACCATTGCCGTGAGAGCCAGCTGCCCCCACACCCGCTCTGGATGCTGCGTGGCACATGGAGAGAGCCCTAGCGCTGCTCCAGTTGAACTGCAGCCATCTTTTCTGGGGGAGACAAGCCTTCAGGGGTGTATTAGCCAATGGCAGAGGGAAAGGGGAGGGGCACAACAGGGACAGTCTGCAGGCACCAGGAGTCACCCGGATGCTTTCTGAGAAGTGGGCAGAACCTGGGGGAGTCGCTGGCTGACTGCTGGACCTGGGGCAAGGGGCAGCGAGACCCATCCACACTGACAGCATAGTTGGGCACAGCCTCATTCTTCAGGCTTACCATATTTTATTTTTCGTCTAAGTTGTTTTGATATCCTTGCTCACCATTCCTTAGTTTTTTTCTAAGTTTACTTTTATTACTTTTGATCAAAATTTTCATTAATCACATTTTCTATGCCAGGCATTCTTTAATATGTTTGATTGGATCATTGGCTTTAACATAACATCTCTATAATACACACATCATCTCCAATTCATAGAGGAGGAATTAGTTCTGAAAAAGCCGAGTAACTTCCTGGGGTATCCAACTTGCAGGCGATAGAGCCCAGAGTCAAGCCCTGGCAGTCTGGCCTGGGGCCACCACACTGAATACCAGCAATGCAGTGCAGGAGAAAGCAGCTCTCACTTTATCTGACCCTGCTGGGGATCCGTCTGCAAACGAAATGCTAGGCTTACAGTGCCAGCTTCTGGTTTGTCCGTTGTGCACAATGTCTGTCTGTTATATGGTACCAAACCATCTCTTTCCTCCCTTCCAGGTCTCAGGTTAGTGTAACGAAAATGAAGTGCTCATCCTGATGTTTTTGGTTTTATAAACTAAAAACCTATTTCCCATGTTCTGCTATGTATGATGGAATTGCTAACTGACAAATAGTGCTATGTTTGTATAGTTTTTAGAGCTTTTGTTTTTCCTGCAAATTCTAATTACCTTTTTTTCCCACGGAACCATTTGCCTGTTCATCCTTATCTGTGCTCAGACCCCGAGGTTCCCTGTCAGCTGTGAGTCCCTCCTCCTGGGAGCCTCCCTGTTTGCATAACAGTCTACAGATTGCTCTTCAGGCTGGGACCCAGCTGCCATCCCGGGCTTTTCTTATTTCCTGGGCTGAATCCACTGTTTCCTGAATCCCCTTCCTTGGGTTTACTTCCTTGTTCTGCTATTCTGGAGCAACTTTGGATGCACAGGAGATAAACTATCTAAATCTTCATATGGCCAAGAAATGATTTATTAGGCTTTCATACTTAATCAGAAATATGTAACTGAGCCTAGACTTTGGAGTGAAAACAAGCTTCCTTCCACTTAGAACAGCCCCGGGTGAAAACCTCCCCACTCAGGACTCTCTTCCCACCAGGCCCCTCCTGTGGAGCCCCCCACCACTCCATCCACGTCACCGGCCCCCAGCAGCACCTGCTCCCTCAGGTGTCCTGCCCACTCTGACACATCTCACTGGCACCCCTCCTTTCTCCTCTTAGACCTTCTTGGCAGCCTAGGAGAATCTGTTTGCCAAGGCTGTTTTCTGGGTCCAGAACCCTTTAACGATCCCATTATTCTTATCCACCTTGAGCTCTATAGTAACACATCTAGGCACCCTGATGTACAAGTCCTCCAGTGAGCACTTGGCTTCCAGAGGCTCTGCAGACCTAGGAGGCCCTCTGGCCACTTGCTCTAGTCCCATGTCCTGTCTCTGTCAGCCTTTCTGGGACCTCCTCCTAGTCAGGTGTTGGGCCCCCACAGGGATCCTCTATCCTCCAAGTCCCCTCAAAATTTTGGGGTTTTTTAAATCCCTCCACTCCAGGAATTGTATCCCATTTTCCAACTCTTACACTTTCATTGCAGTGATCAAAATTTTGAACCCAAGAGCTCTTGCTGATTTCCCTTTCCTGTAGTATCCCACTCTGCCCCCTCTTCTGTATACTGAAAAGTCTGCAGCTTACACAGCTGAAGAAAGCAGAGTCTCCAGGGCTATGTACTCAGCAGGCAGCTTTTGCAGTTACTGTTAAGGAAAAAGTAAAACCAAAACCCTATTCTGGACCTTCATTCACAACACTCACTTTTGGAACCCTTGACTCCGGAAACCAAACACGTCGTTTACCTGCCAGTTCCCCAGTACCAGCAGGGTCCTGCCTGCCCACAGTTCGGTGCTGACACACTCCACCTGGAGCTGGCGTGACCCCCAGGTTCATAGTGCAGCCCCCAGGATGCCCTGCTTCAGATGCAGGCCAGAGAGAGTTCAGCTTGTTTCCCACAGCCCCTCTTGGGTTCAGTCATTTGCTGGAGTGGGTTTCCAGCATAGCATAAGGGATCGCACGGAAGATCCAGATGAACGGCCAGAGGAAGCAGTAAGGGGGTGCGGTATGTGGGGAGGAGTGTGGGCTGCTCTCCCAGCGCCTCCCGACCCTCTTTTCAGGTGCTCCGGCAGCTTCCTGTGTGGGTGTGATTGATTCAGTTACTGGCCATTGGTGTTTGGTTCACCCTTGGCCCCACTGCCCTGCCTAGTCGCAAGTTGGTTCCCTGGCCCCTGTCCTGAGCAGACAGACACCACTTACTACCCTGCAGAGTCCAAGGTGTGTGGGAGTTGTGTTCCAGGAAAGAGGGTAGAGACCAAATAATACATTTCTTCTTTCCATCTTTCCCCTCTCTTTCCCTCCTTCCCCCTCTCTTTCCCTTTCTTTTTTCACTCTCTGACCCCTTCCTTCCTTTTTCTCTCCCCTGTCCTGCCTCTCTCTCTTTCCATGTCAAGGTCTCCTGGCAGGCTGTCCAGGCTGGTCTCAGACTCCTGTGCCCAAGCGAGCCTCCTTCCTCAGCCTTCTGAGTAGCTGGGATGGCGTGCTTGTGACTGTGTCCAGGCAGAATGTCAGTACAGTGGTGGCGAGCCTATGGCACACCTACCACGGTGGGCACTGAACCTTCACTGTCAGCATGTGAGCCAAGTCAGATACCAGTTGTTTTTTTTAAACTGAAACCTCAGTATTCAGGTTTAATTGCAGTGCTGGCACTCTGCGAGTGATCAATGAGTTTTGGGTTGCAGTTTGAGCACTCGTCTCTAAAAGGTTTGCCTTCACTGTTATAGCCCATCCCTAGTCTGCAGCCTTGGGTCATTAACCAGCGCATCCTCACATAGTTGAGAAGACCGGGCACCTCCTAGGATCTGTCCAGGCAGGAGGGACTGGGCCAGCCCACCGTCCTGTCACCCAGCTGCCCACA
This sequence comes from Heterocephalus glaber, assembly GCF_000247695.1. The sequence goes on along the minus strand of NW_004624740.1, from coordinate 14,383,598 downwards.
TTGGTAGCATCCCTCCACTCTTGTCCGGCTGCAGAGCAGGAGTGGCCTCGACAGACACCGCCTTGCCCTTCTGGTGTTGGGCATAACTGAGCTAAGAGTCAGGGTCATCTCTTGCTCTGAGCTTCCTTCCAGGAAAGGAAGTGACTTCCCTCATTATGTGGGTCGCTTATCCTTTCCTTTACATTTCTCTTCACTCGTACCCAGCTGTCTCCATCTTTGAGGGACATTAGGTTCCACCACTGTGCTGGCGCAGACTGCAGGCAGCAGGGCTGGCATGGCAGGTCAGATAGGGTCACACAGGTACAAGACTGGGCCATCGTTACCACCAGACTGCAGCTGCAGGCAGTACCAAGCTCATCTCCCAGGCAGAGTGGAGGTGTAACTGGCCACCCACCCTTAGCAATCTGGCCTAAGCCCTAAAGACACAGGCACAGTTCTGGCTTCGGAGTCATCCTCTTCCAGCGCTTGTGTTCACAGCCCTGGTCATCAGATGGCCTGGGGCATTGAGGTGACTGGAGAGGAAAGTACAGTTGTCATAGCTGGGTGCTGCTCCCTCAGCAGGAACCAGTCAGACCAGCATCCTCGCATCTCTCGTCCCCAGATCCACCAGAAGCCAGAGCTACCTGGAGGAGGGGATGCTGCCCTGGTCCCACTCAAACTGAGCATGGCACACGAACCACCCTTCCTCCCCACCCCCATTTGGCACAGAGTTGTAATTGCCACCCCTGCTCTCCACAGGCCACTTCTCCAGGGAGAGGCTCTGCCCAGTGCTGGCATTGTAGATGTGCTGCTGTCCCTTGGTGAAGAAGTGACTGTCATCCAGCTCAGCACACTGTCTTTGCTCAGGTTCTTTTATGGCGCTCTGAGCATTTCCAACTTCTGGGTAAGCAAAGCCCAGACCAGACTCTGTCTGTCCTGTCAGGACCCAGCTGTACTCCCAACGCCCCCTACACCAGTCTGACTGGGCACCGTGTTCAGGGCCTTCCTGCCAGGGAATCTGCCACACAGTCCCAGATCTTGCTGGTGGGTGGAGCAGTCCCTGTTGGCGTTCTGTGCCACAGAGGATGTGGGAGGCATCTCCGCTCTGCAGCGACTCTCCCACTCCCACTTGTGCCCTGGGCCAGCTGGCCCCCTCTGCAAGCCCAGGGGCTTGAATCCACTCACCTCCCAGACCTGGGCTGGGGTATTCTGGTGGCCTTGGTGTGCACCCTCACTTGCCCTTGGAAATTCCCTGGGCAGGCCCCACACAGGCGTCCCTTTACTAGGCCAGGTTTCCTTTGCCCTTCGCCTGCCCATATGTAGGAGCCCAAATGTAGGGGCCCGAGACACTGTTCAGTCCTGCATCACCACGAGGAAAGCAGCATGAAGCTCAGCCCAGGGTGCTGATTTGTTTACCAGGGTGGTGGCCTTCGGGGTGTCATCCACTCCCCTTGGAACTGCTGTCCACACACCAGGCAGCCCTCTGTCAGTCAGTGGCTGCTGTTCACAGGATGCTAGTGACAGCAGAATCCAGCAGCTCCCCAGGCAGTCCCTGTCAGTCCCGGGGAAAAGATCGTCCTGCTTGTGAGGCTCCTCTTCCTTGCCTCCCTACTAACACAAATCACCTAGGGCCCCACAGGTTGTCACCTGTGTCACCTGAGCTTACCAGTTAGCCTTTGCCATAAGCCCAGGCTGTGCTCCACACAGGGGAACTGCATAGAGTATTTGTCCCTACCAGCACTCCAGCTTCTAGCCCACACTGCACGGGTCTGCTGGTTCCCATTCAGCATATCTGGTGATGGTGCCCGAAGGGCAGGTTTACGGTCCCAGCTGGGGAGACACTGCCAGGTCAGGTATGGCATCCATCCCTACAGTTCCGTCAGGGCGAAAAACAGCTGCACAGCATGAAGCCCGTTACGATGTACTGATTCCTCCTGAAACATGACCCCTCCATTCCTGGTGTGGCCTCCCTTAGGTCTCAATCAACAGGTTTGGGTCTGGGATGTGATCCCAGGCCACATGTGCGTTCCAGTCCCATAAGACGTTTGGGTAAAGGGGACACAGCTCTTAAGTTTGGCTCAGGTTTCAGAGGCTTTTGATCCATGGTCACTTGGCCCTGTTGCCTTTGAGCTGGAGGTGAGACAGAGTGTCCTGGCAGGGAGCACATGGTGGGACAGTGCTACTCACCTCGTGGCAGCCAAGAAACTGAGGGAGAGGAGGAGGGATGGGGTCCCATTGTGCCCTTCAAGGCCACTGCCATGACTGCTTCCTCCCGCCAGGCCCCAGTTCCTAAAACTCCTTCCCCCTTCTCCTAGTGGCGTCAGCTGGGGACCACGCCTTCAACACGTGAGCTTTCAGGGACACTGTGAGCCAAACCCTAACATAATAAACACTCGCTTGCTTATCCACATACATATTCTTGAGTCACAGTCCCCAAGCCCTGGGTCTGCTGTGTTAACTTAGCACATTTCGGTAATCATACCCTTCTGTCCATGCACTGGTTCCTCCAGTACTTCCCTACGTGTCTGAAAGATAGGGACCCATTCTTACATGTTTCCTTCTGTTCCTGAAATGTTGGAAAGGCAAATATGCCTGTTTTCTTTGACGGGATGTGGGCTTTTCTCAAATGCTTAGTTTCTTGCATTAAATGAGAGTTGCTATTTAAGAATGAAGGGGTAGAAAAGTTGGCCAGGAGCTCTGGAGTCCTGGGCAGGCTTCTCTCCTGAGTCTTCTTAGGGCTTGGGAGCCAACCAGAATGCACTGGGTTCCTCAATAACACTGAGCACTGGCCCTTCACGAGCTTCCCTAATTCTCTTCAGATGGATTGGTTTTCTAAAATGGTGGTACAAGTGCTATATGATTTTAATCTGTGTTTTGTCATTTTCTAGTGAGATTGAGAATCTTTTTGTGGACCTCTTGGCCATCTATATTTTTTCAAGTTGCCTATTGATAGCCTCTGCCCCTCTCCCTTGTGTCCTGTCTGTCTGTGAGAACCATTTTCTGTGAGGGATGTTCGTTCTCCACCTGTTCTGTAAGTTCAGATGTTTCATCCTGGATTCACCTTGTCTTTGTGTTCATATGCCTTCCCTCGGCACCGTCTCCTGAGGCCCCTGGGGTGGGCACCATGCTGGTAGCTGACCTGTGGATCGAGCAGGGTCTGAGGAGTGGCAGGAGTTTTGCCTGTGGTGAAGGCTTCTTCACAGGCCTTCTTGGGGTCTAGGCCTCGTTCCCCGTCTGCAGCGACTTTCATCCTCGCAACATGGCTGGGAGGGAAAGCAACTCTGTAGGCTGGGCAAGGAATAAGGCTTGGAATGGGGACGCCTCCCTCTGAAGGCTTTGTGCATCCGTGTAGATGGCAGGGACCATTTTCATTGATTCCAAATGCATCTGGAGCTTCAGATGGCTCAAGCTTCTGTATTCAGCTGGAGTATGACCCTGCACGACCATGGATTTTACCCATCTCTTAGATGTGAGGACTCTCTCCTCCTCTCAGCTCTCTGTACTCAGGGAAGTGGAACCTTTGGACTGCAGAACTAAGAGGATTGAGCCATGTCGCTCTCCCAGCCTTGAGGACAGTACCTTAACAGACTTCTAAAAACATATTTTCTGGGAAGTCAGAGCAGCTCCCAGAGGGCCAGGCCATGGGGAGTGAACTCCTGTTAGCTGAGATTCTGGAATTCAGGCCTGGCTCGAGCCTGAATGACCTGGACACAGCGGGCCCACAGTGCCCAGGCCAACCTGGGGCTTCACAGGCCTCTGGGCCAGGGTTCTCCTCTTCCAGAACAGCCTTCCAGTGTCCCAGCCTCCTGGCTAGTTGCCAGGAAAGCCCAGGGGCAGCTCATCATCTCTCCTGGTAGGCGACTGGATCCAGACAGGGAATCTAACTGATCCCCTTCTTCCCAAAGAGATTAAGAGAGTCTCAGATCCAGTATTGGATCTATGAAGGTGTTCTGTGTATCCAGCTAGACCTGTCTACATCCTGATCAAACGATAACTTTTTAAAATGTATTTTTGTAATTTGATATAGTGTTAATTCTTTCGACTTTCTTTCTCTACTTTTCTCCTCCAGGGTAACTGGCCAGGCAGGTGTTCTCTCATTGTCCGGTGAGGGCCGGACGTGTTCCAAGCAAACAGACATGGGCTCTTGATCTTCCCCATGGCTGAGATGCCTTTGCTGCGGCCCAGAGGGTGGCCCCGCAGGCATCCCTTTGTTGTCTGGCTATAAATACCTCCGCTAAGGCTGCTACCTTTTCATTATGCCCTTCCTGGGAAAGCATTTCCCCCAGTAGAGTTTCTCTGGCCCTTCACCTCTCTCCACATCCTCTCCTGGCAGCTGTAATGGGCCCAAAGCCTGCTTCCCACTGAGCTCTGTTTTAGTGGACTCTGTGTTCTTTGAAGATGAGAGATCACTGAGGGTTGTTATTATTATCATCTCAGAAGATAACCGGGTTCTGTTTTCTCATCTTCGCAATGAACGATCATGGAGGTGCCCTCTATGACTCATTACAGGGCTGGGAAACAGGGAGCGTACTTTTCATTCTTAGCTCTCTGCCGGGAACTGTGGCACAGTTGTTTCAGCTCAGCCTCAGTCTCATCACCTGTCGATCTTCAAGGTCGCATGTGCTGCTTTAAGTTGGGCTTTGTTAAGGCCATCAGACGTTGGCTTAGTCCATTTTTAATTTCTTGAGTTTGTTAGCTGCCTAAGCCTTGCCTCCCTCCGACCATATGTGGTCCCAGACACCAGTTTGGATAAGTAAGTGTCTTAGTTACTTTCTCTTTTTTTTTTTTTTTTTTGGTGCTGGGGATCGAACTCGGGTCCTTGCGCTTGCACAGCAGGCAGCGAAACCACTGAGCTAAATCCCTGGCCCCTTAGTTACTTTCTTGTTGCTGGGACTCAGTACTCAACACCAACAAATTAAACAAGGAGAATTTATTTTGCTTGAGTTTTTAGTCCATAGTTGTCTGGCTCCAAGGCAGGAAGGCATGGTGGAAGGACTGGCTGGGGAAAGCTGCTCTCACTGTGGGCACCAGGAAGCAGAGAAAGAAGGGAGGAGCCAGGAAGGGGGATGCACCTTCCTTGTCACACAGCAGTGACCCTGCCTCTGACACCAAGGCAGCTATAGCGCCCCGTAATCCAGTCACCTTTGAAAGGCCTCACCTCTGAGTACATGAGGCTTTGGGGGACATCTAGACAGAAGCCATAACAACAAGCACTTAGGTACAGTAAAGGGCGGAAGAAGCGGGCCGACACAGCAAGGAACTAGCGCCACAGGCCTGAGTGCTGCCTGAGGAAGCAGTTGCATCCCTGCCCATTTTCCGGACTGTCCCCACTCTGCGGGGTGTTGATCGTGCCCTTTATGACTTGTAGCTATTGCCAGCTACTGCTCTGGATGCTCCTCTATACCCCAGAGTAGTCACAGACCCAGGAAGAAGCTAGGATGAACCAGGAAGAATCCTCGAGTTTCAGGTACCCAGAGAGGGTGCTGAGGTAATGAAAGAGTGGAGAGCTGTGAGCAGAAGTCCTCTCTGCACAGGGGACAGTGGCCGTGTCCACACCCACAGCGGTCACCATCAGTCCCAGTCTGCACAGAGAAGGTGGGGAGACCACAGATATGAGCACATCCCTGAGCCCTCCCAACACCTTGCCGGACATGGCCGGGAGAGGCTGCCTGTGCTCCTTCGCTAGCAGCCCTTCCCTGTCTTCAGAGACGGCCCCACAGCACTCAGATCTGGCCCTCTCTGCTTCTGTTTCTCAGTCTGTTTCAGCCCCTGTCCTCTCTGCTTATGTAGACATGCCTCACTCTCTTTCTCAGACACTTCTGCTCCCTCTTACATGGAGCTTCTGATGATACTGGGCCTACCGAGTTGATGCATGGTTATTCTCTTCTCAGACTCTTCACTCACAAAATCCTCTCCATGTGTGGTAGCATGTTCACAGGCTCTGGGAATTAGAACAAGAGCATCTTTGGGGATATTCTTTCATGCCCTCTTGCATATCACCATCTACTAGGAACTACAAGTCTAATGCAAACACAACTCAACTTGGATCCAATCTAGGACCACACATTGCATTGGGGTTACTGTTCAACTCTTCTACTTTTTTTTTTTTTGAGACAGGGTCTCACTATATAGTTCAGGTCAGGCTGACCTGAACTCAGTATGTAGCCCAGGCTGGCCTTGAACTTGTGGCGATCTTCCTGCCTCAGCCCCCCTGTGTCTGGGATTGCAGGTGTGCACCTCCACGCTTGGTCTGCAGACACAACTCAGAAGGGTACATCCTGCCATTCTCGATCTAACTCTTGCTGTCGCAGATGAAAGCACATGACAGCCTTCTCTGGAACACTGCCTTCCTGGAGTCCTCCCTTTTCATCGTGAGGGGAATGAAGGCTATGGGGAGGGGAGAAATGGAGCCCGGGACAGGTCCTGGTCGCAGTCAAGAGAGATGGCCTGATCATAGACAGTGATGTGGGCAGAGGGGAACTTTAGGGACTATTTTCAGTGGCAGAATCACACAATTTGGTGTTGGGACGGGAAGGAATCCAGAATGATCCCCAGGTTTCCAGCTGTGATAGCTGGATCCATGGAGCGATTGGCAGCTGGAGGTTTGGAACAGCAGTTTTTTGCTTGTGGCTTGGTGAACTTCAGGTGCCTCGCAGACAGTTGGAGGTGAATCTGGAGTCAGAGAGGAGCCTGGGTCTAAGAGATGGGAGCTGAGAGCACACACATGGCAGTGAAATCCAAGGGTGGCACGAGGTCACCCAGGCATGTAGAGAGACGAAGGTGGGAGGCCAAGGATGCACCCTGGGGCTGCCAACAAGGGACTAAGGCAAAAGGCAAAAGCCCTAGGCCTAGAACTGGGGTTTAATCGTGTTTGCTTTGCGGCCTCAGGGATGCGTACACCCCTGCAACAGTTGTATACACCCCACTTCCATTGCTGTCATCAGCCTCCTGGGGTCTCTGACACCGGCTGAAGAACCTGTAGAGTGGGTGTCCGACCCACAGCCCTCGACAGCTAGTGATGCAGCCCCTCAAGATCGCAGACTCTGAACTCGATTTTGTGATTTTAGCTGTACATTTCAGGACTTGGCTGGGCTGTTCTCAAGTACAGACTGTGTGGGTGACAGGACTCCCATGTAGGGGAGGGCACGGGGCAGCGTGACACAGATTGAGAACTGTGTGTATCAGGCATTGCATGAACTTGCATGGCTTGGAGAGCAAAACATGGAGATTGTCCATAATAATACTCCAGCCACCCACATGGGCGTGCAGCTGTGAGGACAGGCATCTAAGAGCCCTGTACATTTTTTTAGTAATTGATCTTGGTTTATATTATTTCATAAAATAATTGGAAACCCATGCTAGAGTAGAGTTGAGTTCTTTCCTTCCTTCCTTTTTTTTTTTGGTTCTGGAGATTTAAAAGGCCTTTGCACTAAGCTATATTGGTGACCTTCATGACAACGGCAGGTGGTGGGAACAAAGGGCACAGCAGGAGAAGGCAGGGCACGTGTACAGTGCTGGCGGGACTGTCCTCCTGGAGCACTGGCAGGACACAGATTATAGGGCCCCTGTATTTCTAACCAGCTCCTGGAGGTGCAGGTACAGGTGCAGGTGCGGCTGGTCTGTGAAGCCAGATGATGTGGGCGACTCAAGATGTTGTCTCGAGAAGAGAAAAATGGCGTGTGGGCACTGGAGCCCTGTCAGTGATGTGAGCCTTGTCTTGGGCCGGGTGGCAGTGGGGGCAGCCCTCCAGCTGTGGCAGGAGGAGGAGGTGGGCAGGGCCATGTGAGGGGGCATCTGAGAGAGTTCTCTGTAGCTTCTGCCTGAAGGGTGGGCTCAGGAGACCCCAGGAGGGCTGGCTGTGCAGTCCCAGGAGTCTGGCACCTGACTGGAGGAGGAGGTAGGACCCACAGCCACTGGGAAGGGCCCGAATGTGGAGGATGGCACCAAGGCAGGGGCAGGGGCAGGGGCTGGCTCAGGACCGGCAGGGAGGCGGTGGGCACTGCCATAGGAAGTCAGTGTGGAGACTTCCTGTTTCCAGGGAGCCATGCCAGCTGGGGAGGGCCTGGCAGTGAGTGACTTTAAGACCAAACAGGCCAGGGGACAAGCCACGTGGGGTGGCAAGAGCATCACATCAGAGAGTACGAAGAGCTCTGGCTTCTCCCTCTGCTGGGATTATGTGAGATGTCCAGGGATTTAGGATTGGCCTTTTGGGAAAGGGAAGTACTTGTGTGTGTGGCTTCAAGGCGACCCTGTGGGCCTCCACAGTTACTTTGTACCGTGTCTTCTCATTGCCTAGGATTCTGGAGAGTGAGCCAAGCTTCTGTCACAGTTTCAAAGGGTCATGTGACCCTGAGAGGTTCTGAGGCTTCCCAAGAGATGATGTTCACCTCTCACCATGGACTCGGGTGGCTCTTGTGGAACCACAGGGAAGGGGTGTGGGCCTGGCCATTGTGGGAATGGAATGCTGCTTCCCCTGCCCTGATCCTCAGCTCTTTGTCCTCGGATTTCCGACATAAACATCCTGGGCTCTGCAGCCTCCAGCTCATGGTTCCAGGGTTATATCACTTCTCTGTTGTCTCCATTACGTTTCACACTCTTCTTTGATTACTGCTCATTATTTTGAGCGATTATTGTGGACACCGATCATATCATTGCCAGAGTTTCTGTTTCACATTCACTGTGCCTCTTCCTGGGGCCATGGGAAGCACTTGTTTAGTATTAATGTATTCTGCCCTGTTGAACCTTTGTGTTCTGCCCAAGTCTGACTTCCATTGTCTCCGTAGGTCTTGGGCTGGCTTTCTTTGGGCCATGGGTACATGGCAGCTCTTTGCTCTGCTTTCTCACCTCGGTGTGCTATGTATAGCTATGGTGTTCAGAACAGAACATAAGCATTTTCATCTGTGCTAAAGTGTTGCTTTTTATTGGTTCCAGTTTGAAAATTCAGTGAACTAAACCTCGTGAGATCCTAGTGTTTGCAGGGACTGTGGAGGGCCTCTCTGCCCCTACATTTGGCTTAGAGCACATTGGTCATTAGGTTTCCTTCTACAGCCGTGCATGGGATACAGACTAGATTGAAACTCTTTCCTGTGGTCACTTACCATGACACCTTTCACTTGGACATTTTCTAACCTCAAAAGTGAAGGGAACGGCATCGCTGCTCACAGTGTTCTCATGGCCTGTCTTTGACAGTTCCCTGCTTTCTCTCATCTCTCGCTGCTTCCTCTCCAGTTGTATGGTGGTACTTAAGCTTGAATCGTAAAAATGCTGCATGCTTAGGGTTTCAGCCAGCAAATAAAAAGGGACAGAAGTCTCCCCAGCTCCCAGGCCCACTCTCCAAAGGTAATCCTGTTGACGTTTCACACATATCCTGCCTGAAACTTTTTTGGTAAATATTCAAGAATGTCAAGTGTTTGTTCAATCATCTCCACAAATAGTTATACACTTTATATTAGAATATGGTTTTTCAATCCATTTTGGGTATTTCTAAGTCAGCGTATGAAGAACTGCCTCATTTTAAAGAAATGACTCTGAGAACATGAGAACAGTTGTGACAGTGACCGAGAGTGACCAGCAGGAAGCAGTGTAGTGCCATCCCCACACCTGAGAGGGCTGTGCTGCCCGTGCCTGGCTGTGATGGGTTTGTCTTCACCTGAGCTAGATGTGGCTAAATCCACCTCTCCAATGGCTCAGCCCATCTGCCATCCCCTCTGGTGGCGCCAGAGGGATTCTGCTCCGTGGCCCTGCCATCCTGTGCAGCGTTGGCTTTGTCATCTTTGCCAGTTTGTGCACCTGCAGTGGGATCTCACAGACAGCACCACCGATCCCCGACTGAGCGTCTCTGCACATGGCTGCAGAGCGAGGCAGTTTTTCCAGGAATTGCTCACTTATTTCTCCGTAACCACACATCTGACTGGTTTTTCCCCTGTTCTGGTATGAGGTCCACTGGTCCCTTATGTCAGCTGCTCCACAGGACATGCGGGTGTCTGCTCATGGGATCCACCGATGGCCGCTCAGTCCTCCACTTCCTGTGCTCGCGGAGCAGTGGTGACCACGCATCTCCCCTACTGCGGCCGGGCCACTGCTCCTCACGCCATTAAGCATGGTGGTGGCATGGAGTGGAGATAAATTCTTCTTTAAAATCATGCTAAGGAAATTTTTTACTAATCATTTTTATCAGAATGATTATCAGTTGTCTTCCTGTCACCAAGACAAGCTTCTCCCTGCCCCTTTGACCTATTGGTATGGTTTGTGCTATTAAATTTTCCTCTCTCTCTTCCTCCTACATCCCTACATCCCCAGTCCTTTTTCAAAATAATTTTTTTTGAGATAGGATCTTGCCAAGTTGCCCAGGCTGGGCTCCAGTTTTCTTTCTTTCTTCCTTCCTTTTTTTTTTCTTTTTTTTCCTTTTTTCTTTTTAGTTTTTTGAGACAGAGTCTTGCCATTAGTTCAAGGTGGCTTTGAACTCACGATGTAGCTCAAGCTGGTCTCAAACTCATGCAATCCTCCTGCCTTAGCCTCTCAAGTGCTGGGATTTCAAGCCTGTGCCACCACAGCCAGCTGCCATTGAATCTTTATGTAGCAGGAGTAAACACAGTGTGCAGCTCCACCTGGTTGCCTGAGAACGGCCTTCCTCCTAAGCAGGAAAACACATCTTTCCCTAAGCAAATCACTGACAGATGCTTTGTAATAAAAAGCCTTTAGCTGAACTGAGTGAGAGAAACTAAGGTGAAGGAAACTAAATTTACTCTTCTTCATAAGCTGCAAGGAATTTCTTGTTTTCCTCAGGCTGCTTGATGCTTGAGAGAGAAGAGCTAGGGGCGCTATTGGCGTGGCAAGGAGAGGAGGAGGAGGGGCAGCGGAACCTCAGCAAGATCAGTCTAAGACTTGGGGTGCCAGGCATCGGGGCGGGGCAGTGAGCTGGGCTCTGCTGCTGTGCTGCTTCTGTTCCCAGCACACTCTGCTCCACTCCTGGTTGACCCTGAGCGTCCTGCAAGGACTCAGTTACTCAGGATTGGTGTGGGCCCAGGCTGAGTTCTCTGTTGGTTGCACCAGAGAGGTTTTGGTGAGATTGTTACTCCCAAAGTGCTGGGGTCAGACAGGACAGAGCTGCTGACATTTCTGCATCCTGTGTGGCCTGTCCCAGGGCCAGTCTGTGGCTCTGCCCATGCCATTCTCTCCTGGCTGCTGGCCACACAAGGGCACATGGCTGGCTTGCACAGCCGGGTGGCTCTTGCTCCTGCCAGGTGTTTCTTGAGTACACTGTGTCTGCAGGACCTTGCATAACTCAGATGCCCAGAGCCCCCGCTGTACCCAGCGTCACCCGGAAGGGTAGCAAGGCCTTGGAAAGATGGAGGACCTTGGCTGCAGAAGAGTGATCCGGAGTGAGACGGCTGTGACCTGAGGAGTAAGTCGGGTCCTTCGAGCCACCAAACATGCCTTGCCACTGGTGTTTTTGGAATCTTGGCTGAGAGAGGAAAGGGCACGTGTGCCCTGCTGGGCAGGAGGGATGGCAGATGCTGCTGTCTCAGAGAAGGAAGGCTCTGTGTAAGTGTTTGTTTCATTTTTTCCTTTCTTCTTCTTGAGGATTGAACCCAGGGCCTTGGCACTGAACTCCGTCTCCCGCCCTTGTTTTTGTTTTGAGGTGGGGTCTTGCTAAATCACCCAGGCCACGTTGGAACTTGCAATCCTCCTGCCTCAGCCTCCCAGAGTGCTGGTATTACAAGTGTGTGTTACCGTTCCTGGCTTCCTTTTGGACCGAATTGTTTTGGTTTGCATTTTGGGTTTTTTGCCTGTCTTCAGTGTTCTGTTTTTTATCTCTTCTGTTGCTTGCTAATTGTACCATTATGGTTTTAGTGGTTGTTCTAGGACAATGGTGGCAAAACCATGGCATGCATGCCACAGTGGGCTGTTTGTATCATTGAAAACTCTAAAGGTTTGCCATCACTGCTCTAGGGTTTCCAATATGCAACTTTTTTGTGTCAGTATAGAATTTTAAGTAAACACAGTGTGCCTTCAAATAATATTCCAAATCAGGTATAGCATAAAACGCTTACCATAATATTTACTTCCATTTCCTCCTGTTCTGCCTACCTTGCTGTGTAATAATCTACTCCAATATTTAGTGGCTTAAAACAAGCGCCACTTTGTTGTAACCTCCCAGTGTTGGAAGGCAGGGACTTGGGCTGAGCTCAGCGGGTGGTTCTTCTGCTCTGCATGGCATCCTCGGAGGTTTCCTATGTTTTTCACCTGGCCAACAAGTTGGTCTGGAGGGCCCAAGGCATTCTTGGGACCTCAGCAGCGGGCATCAGCTCTGCCTCCGCCTGAACTCTTCAGCGAAGTGGTCTTAGCAGAGTCGGACAATGTGGCAGCCTGGGTCTGTGGGCTGAGAAGTAATGGGAAGTGAAGGGCTACAAGGAGAATAGAAGCTGCCACCCTTCACCACTGCCTTACTGAGCCTATCCTCTGCACTTCTGCTCTTAGCCCCACAGTGGGCTCCACAGAGCAGCGAAGTCCTCCGATGGTGTCAGTGGCATCCTGCCTCCTTCTCTGAGAGCCTCCCGTGGACTTGCACTGCGCCGAACAGAATCTGCAGCCCTTCGAGACCCAGCACAGGTCTGCATGCTTTCCTGACTTTCTCCATGTTCACCCGGCTCCGCCATACTGGCTCCTGCCACATTCCTGCTCCGGGCCTTTGCAGCATGTCACTGCAGTGCCAAAAGCTCTTCCCATCCAGTCTCAGAGCTCAGTCCCGTGCAGGTCCTCTGCAGAGAGGTCAGCTGGTTACTCTGCGCCCAGGAGCAACCTTGCCTTGGACCCCCACGCCCTGCACTTGTTTTATATTTGTTCATCTCTGTCCCATGAGAGAGCTGCAGAAGGGTGGCGACTTTCATATTTGTAAGTTGAATTTCACTGGTGCCGCATTTTCAGTAAATTGTTATAAAAGGCATGGAGGACCGGAGATTTAGCTCAGTGGTTCCGCTGCCTGCCTTGCAAGTGCAAGGACCCGAGTTCAATCCCCAGCACCAAAAGAAAAAGGCACGGAGCAGAGACTCAGTGATTATACAGTGGAGGACCGTGGTGTGGCTAGCACAAAAATCACGTTTGTTGCTGGACGTGAACCAGAAGCAAGATGGAAACACACCCGAGGAAATGCAGCCCAGGCTGCTGCTTCTCCTCCCCTCAGTAATGGCCCTGTGCAGGCTGGGAGCACTGACTTCAGAACCCCACCGTGCCCAGTACTAAAGCCATGGCCTGGGCCTCTGTCACACCAGGCCAGGGGTCTGAGGTGGTTCCTCCAGGCTTTTTGTTTGGTCACATCCTGAGGGCCTGAGCTGCCCAAGCATGGCGAGGGGTTCTGTGGTGTCCTGTGAAAAGCAGCTGCTCCTTGGGGCTCCCTGGGCATCTTTCTGGTCTTCAGATGGTAAGGACATGTGGTCACTGCCTGAGGACCAGTGGAGAAAGACCAAGGAAGCCCTGCTATATCAGAAAGTATGTATTTAAGCTGGGCATGATGGTGCACACCTGCAGTCCCAGCACTCTGGAGGCTGAGGCAGGAGGATTGCAAGTCCGAGGTCAGCCTAGGCAACTTAGATCTTGTCTTGAAATTAAAAAAAAAAAAGGCCAGGGATGTAGCTTAGTGTGAAGACCCTAGGTTCAGTCCCTAGTATTGGAAGGGAAAAAGCAGACATTTATCTTGGGCCCTCAATTGAAAAATGAAGCTGCCCTGGATGATCTCTTAGGGACCTTTCTGTCCAGATTTTCTGAGGTCCTATCCTGTGTTCTTGGGCATTTCAGAGGCACCATGCCGATGGGCAGCAGTTCCCAGAGCTGCCTGATGGATGATAGACAGCTGACTCCAGCTTCCCATCGTGTAAGCCAGGAGCCGGCCTACTCCTGTATGCAGCAGCGGTGCCTGCACCTGGTAGCATCGCCTTGTGCCTGCTCCGCTGTCAGCTTTCTAATGGCTCTGTTTAATTCCTAGATTCCTCACCTAACTGCAGCAAGTGATCTGGCGTGGGCTGCTGGCATTGTGAGTTGCTGCTGGCAAGAGCTCCCAGTGTGAGGACCACTGCCTTCGGGGACCTTCCCAGCCCGCCACACCCCATCCCCAACCCCTGGGCTCACCTGTGTTTTCCCAGGTGCTGTTTCTATTTTGTGTTTCACAGGCAGCCAGGGAAAGGATAGCTACTGACAAGTAGAAAACTGCCACTTTTTAAAAGGCAATTTCTTGTGTTTTCAAGTAGAATTAGTCCTTGGCATGTCTCCCAGTCCCAGCCCCACTTCCGGGTGCTCATGTCCCAAGGTAAATACAAATAGAGATTGCTTTGTGTGTGCTCCTGGGTTCTGTTTTGAAGATAGAATTATGTTACAAATGTTTTTGTTGTAAATAAACATTCCCTTGTCCTGCAAGACCCAGTAGGATGAACTGTGAGAATTCAGCTAAACATCTAAAGTTTGTAGGTGAAGCAGAGGCCCTGGCAGAGCACAGCGGGAAAGGGCATCCGTTTGCTTCCTGGAGCTGAGCCCCCCGCCCCCTTCACTTAATAATACAGTGACGGGGTGAGGGGGGATTTAGCTCAGTGGTTCCAGCGCCTGCCTCAAAAGTACAAAGTCCCAAGTTCGATCCCCCATACCAAAAAACAAAGGCAAGTCATTTAGAAACCTCCAAGCCAATTAATCCTCCTACTCCTGGACACTGGGGGCTCCCTGCCCAGCTCAGGGGTGGGGCCTGGCCCCCCAGCAGAACCGGGTTCTTACTCTGCACATCTCTCTGGGTACTGTACCCCACGTGGCCCCTGTCCCCCTGGGTCACCCTCGCAGTGCATCTCCAGGTCTTCCCTGAAGGCCCCACTTGCTCTGCCCTCAGCCTCTGCCCACAGCAGCAGCACCACCTGCCGCTCCTGTGCCCTCCCTAACCCTGCTCACCCGTCTCCTGTCTACAGTGCTGCTCTGTGTCTCCCGGAGGTTCCTCTCCACTTGATGGCTCCCGGCCACCTCTCTGCCAACCAGCTCGGGCATCAGACCCAGCGGACATTTCATTGTCCTGACTGGATCTGACTTCACTCCTTTGAAATGGTCTCCATCCCAAAGACATCACCTTCCCTGAACGTCCAGGTTTCCACACCCCTGGATTCCCTTGAGCCTGTTTTAGGAAGGCCACACATTGGCTTCACTCTTCTAATTGCTCCCCCTCCTGCCACCCCCTCAGAAACCACTCCAGGGCATATCTGTCTCTCATGGCCTGGGACTGGGGCGAGGACCCAGCCGGCCCAGGGTCTGCTGGAGGGCAGTGTGCACCCCAACCGGGAGGCTGTCCACACTCTGCTACTGTGAGCTTAGACAGGCTGCCTCTGCCTTGAGAAGAGGCCGCCGCTGCCTAACAACTCCTGTCCCTCCCTCCAGCCACCTGCTGGAGTAGCAGACCCCAGACAGTGAATTTCTCAAGAGCCTCTGAGGCCAGAAGTGGTGGCACATGCCTGTAATCCCAGCTCTAAAGCATGAAAAAGGGGCCGTGAATGTAGCTCAGTGTGAAGACCCTGGGTTCAATCCCCAATACCAAAAAAGAAAGGAAAGGGGGTGGGATATGGCTCAGTGGTACATGCACAGTCCCTGCAAAAAATGCCCGGCTCCCATGTGGCCATGGGGTTCAGAAGCAGGGGGCGGGGGGGCCCACAGCCTATAGCCCTCTGTTGCGTTCTGCAGCCAACCGTGCTGCGGCCCTGCTGACTGGGCCCTGTGTGGCCCACACTGCAGGAAGACCAGTGGCCACCCCTTCCCACACACGTGTGCCTGAATGGCACCAGGGTGTCCACCCCTGCCTGGAGAGAAGGGGAAGGAGACCTTGTGTGCTCTGCTGCTCTCAAGTAACTGCTCCCATGGACAGAGCTCTCTTTCCACCCCAGCACGCTGGGCCGTGAGGGCTCAGCTGTCTTCCCTTGAGGATCTTCACACTCTCCCCTGGGGACATAGGCAGAGGGCGCGGCTGACTTCTGCTGAGCCAATCAGGCAATAGGTGGCGACATAACCCACTTCATGCTCTCTAGAGAAGCCTAGTGGCTCCGAGACACTAACGCCCACCTCAGCCACAGTGGGGACAGCTGCTGAGATTGGGCGGCCACTGCACTCACCGGCCCTCAAAGGGTGTTGGGCCAGCTGGGAGAGGGCAGAGCTGCAGGTGCAGGAAAGGCGTGGCAGGGAGGGGACCTGAGGGACGAGCCTAGCAGGCTGGGAGGTGGGAGGGAAACGGCACGTTGGGGCAGCCACTGAGGGCTGTGGAGTCTGGACTCCTCTTCCCCAGGTGAAAACCAGCTGGCGGCTCCCGTTTCACCAGCCCCAGAGCGGGGCTGGCTGTGAGGAGAGGGGGCCCTTGGCTGGCACCTGCTCTCCGACCTGGTAGTGACGATCTAGGCAGTCAGCTCATGCAAGCAGCAGCTGAGCAGAAACGCTTCTGCGTGTCCCTGTGTCTCTGCAGGTGTGGCCTAGGAGGCAAACATGCCGGAGAGAGACAAAAATGTGAGCAGATCTATAACCATATAAGATGATATAAATATTGTAATAAGCCAAGAGGTTTCATTTTTCTTATAAACGTGATGTTCTTAATTCATAATTGTTAAGACTAAGACTGAATCCAGGCTAGATGTGGTAGCACATGCCTGTAAAGCCAGTATTCTGGGAAGCTGAGGCAGGAGAATCCCAAGTTGGAGCCCAGCCAGGGCGATTTAGTGACTTAGACCATATCTCAAAATTAAGGGGGGGGGGTGTCTAGAGACATGGCTCAGCACAAAGGCCCTGGGTTCAATCCCCAGTGTGGGGCGGGGGAGAAAGGGAAAGGAATGCAGCTGGCAGTGGGTGATGGACTCCAACTCTCTTCTGTCTCCCTATTCCTAGCTCCTCCTGCTGGGCTTGCCTTGGCCATGGGCTTGCACTTGGCCAGGGGAAGAGAGATGAGGCCCAAGGATTCCATCATACAAACAGCAGGAACTGGGGGTGGCTCTGGGGGCAGCAAGCAGTTTAGAAGAGGCGCACACCTGTCCGGCAGACGCGGACTGCGACTCCGCAGGACTCGTGCATCCTCACTCATCAGGGGCACACAGTGTGCTCCTGCTTCATGCGTGCTGGATCAGGCTCCCGGCTTTGCTCCGCTCGCACACTGCGTTGAGGGGAAACAGGAGGGGACCCGGGGGTGGAGCCACCTGGAGTCGGTGTCCCCGTGGTTGCTTGGTTTTCTTGGAAGAACCTCTGCGTCACTCCTGGTGCTGCTGCCTGCCCGTCCTCGCCCAGGCCCGCGCCTCCTCCCCACCTTGGCCCTCCAGGTAAAGCTGAGACTCCCTCATTCTGCACAGAAGGCCGAGCCTCCCCGCACACGGGAGCCTCTGCCTGTGAACTACACATACCATACTTCGCCAGGGCTGGGAGTACCTGGAGGGCAGGCATCATATTTAATTGACTGAATCTCCATGCAGTGGCACCCTGATAGATGCATTTCCACTAAGTTGCTAAATTGTCCAGGCTGGGCTTGCTCTTGTGATTCTCCTCCCTCAGCCTCCTAGAGTGCTGAGACGACAGCGTCGCCACCACACTTAGCTGACATGTTTCATTTGATAATGCAAAACAGGTGGCCAGACCTGGGGTGTACATTGGTCCACTGTGCAGGGAAAATGTTGGTCAAGGGACCTTGATGACAAAGGAAAGAGACCGAAGGAGTTGACCAAGACCTCAGGGGGAGCTGAAAGGCCAGGGCAGGCTGGAGACAATGTCCCACCGAGATCCGGGGTCCGGTGTGTTGTGCCTGGCCACACCCCGCCGTGAGACCCCAGCAGGTCTGCAGCCTGGGGTCCTGGGGACAGTTCCCAGCCAGGAAGTCCCCAGAGAGCACGTAGCAGGAAGTCCAGCCCTGTGACCTTTGGCGCCTGTGACACAGATGACCTCCCTCCGTACTAGCCTTGAATGTCAAACCCACTGACATCCTCAGGCACATCCGGCCTTCTGTGGGTCGCACACAGTGGGCAGCCCTTGGGCCACTGCAAGCAGGGAGTTGGCTGGGACACAGAGCCTGAAACGCAGCTGTGAGCAGTGTGGAAAAGTCAGAGTTGACTGCAAGGCCAATGCCCTCGGCCATGCCCAGCACCTTTCTAGGGTCCCGACCAATTAGGGTCCCCAGCCCAGAGACAGCAAGGTGCGGGGGCTGGCGTCCCTGGGCGGGGCACCCCCTCTCTGCATCCCACTCCCCCCACTGGGGCTGACCCTCTGTGGGCCCAGGGTCCAGGGTGCCTGGAGGGGGAGCCCGGGCCGAGACCCGCCCCCAGGGACAGGCGTCAATGGCCCAGTGTTCCCCAGCCCACAAAGGGCTCACTCAGGCCCTGCGGCTGAGATGCGAAACCACCAAGGTGGGATTCCAACCTCAGAATTACTCAGCAGCCCTCCCATGCGTCACGGGGCGCCCTTTGATTCCACTTGGAGCCCCCTGGGAACTAGGCCCTGAATTCCCAAGTCCCTGCCCCTGCCGAACACCTCCATTCCCTGGGCCTGCTTCTCCGCGGGGAAAACCAGAGCCTTCGAGCCCACCAGAAAGCCCTCTTCCTCTCACCTCCTACTTCGCTGTCCTACCCCCCCCCCGTACCTCCTCCTCTGGGACCCCAGGTTGGAAGTGTTGTCCCTCCCTTCCCCCGAAGGACAGATGCTGTGGGCAATCTCCAGCTTTCAGGAGAGTGAGCCACTTCTACAGGAAACCTTAATATAGTCCTCTTTTTAAAAATGAGATACAGGGTCGAGGATTTAGCTCAGTGGTTCCGGTGCCTGCCTCAAAAGGGCAAGGTCCCGAGTTCGATGCCCGGTACCAAAAAAAAAAAAAAAAAAATGAGATACAGTCCATATATCATGAATTTCACTTTTTAAAAATACACAAAGGTGTGGTGGCTCAGGCCTGTCATCCCAGCGCTCTGGGAGGCTGAGGCAGAAGGATGGAAAGTTTCAGTCCAGCCTGGGCAACTTAGCAGCTTATCAAGACCCTATCTCAAAATTGAAAATAAAAAAGGTGCTGGGGGCAGGGGATTTAGCTCAGTGGTTCTGCCACCTGACCCACAAGTCCAAGGACCAGAGTTCGATCCACGAAACCAAAAAAAAAGGTGCTGGGATATAGCTCAGTGTGAAGACCCTGGGTTCAATTCTCAGTCACCCTCCCCCCAAAATACACACACTTCAGTGGTGTCAGGAGCCATTCTACATAATGTGGGGGGGAAATTACTACATAAAGTATGGCTTAGCTGTCTAATATCTAATGTCACCTTGCCTGAGAGCCAGCTATGGCATGCAGAAACAAATCTCAGACAAGTTGAGGCCTCAGTGGTCCCATGATACTCTTGTACACACTGGTTCTTTTTTTTTTTTTTTGGTACTGAGGATCGAACTCGGGTCCTTCAGATTGTGCAGCAGAACCACTGAGCTAAATCCCAGGCCCCACCCTGGTTCTTTGAGAACTGAGTAGTAATAAAAAAAGAAAGGTTTCACCCAGAGGAAGGACAACTTCTTTATTAACCTGCTGTCTCCTCCCACCTACTGCTATAAGAATGCTGTCCTTACAGCCCTCATGACCGTAGGATCACCGCTGCCCAGTAAGTCACTGGACATTCCCTCCAGTCATTGTTTGAACCCAATAAACAGTGGCAGGCTCAGGGTGTCTTGGTCTTTGCCCACTCTGAGGCACTGACCCCCGGCCCGCCGTACACTATGAAATTACACAAGTCTCTATTGTCTTTCTTTCTTTAGCCCTCGATGTCCCCCTTGCTAGGCAGTCGGAGGCCTGATCGCCCTCTGATACAGTGAAGGTTTTTTTTAGCATATTCATAACATTGTGGAACCATCCTAATTCCAGAGTATTTTCATAACCTCAAAAAGAAACACTACACCCATAGCAGCGACCCCGCATTCTCCGCTCCCCCAGGCTGTGACAACTACTAATCTACTTTCTGCCTCTGGATTTGTCTATTCTGAATATTCCATATAATGGAATCATTGCATATGTGGCCTTTTTTGTCCTACTTCTTTTACTTAGCATGATGTTTTCAAAGTTTATCCATGTTGTAGCATGGACTAATATGTCATTGTGGGGGGGGGTACTGGGGGTTGAACCCAGGGCCTTCACACTGAGCTATACCCACAGCCCTTTTTTATTTGTTATTTTGAAACAGGGTCTCATTAAATCCCTAAATTGCCCAGGCTGGGCTAGAACTTGCAGTCCTCCTGCCTCAGCCTCCCAGAGCACTGGGATCACAGGCCTAGGTCACCAGGCCTGGCTTGTCATTCCTTTCGATGACTGAATGATCCTATGCTGTATAGAACCACCCACCATCTCTTGTTTATCCAGTTCTTAGTTGAAGAACATTCAGTTTGTTTCCATTTTTTGATCCTTTGGGAAAATGTTACTGTAAACATGTATGTATGTTTTTGTTTGAACTTCTGTTTTCGGTTATTTGGGCTGAATACCTGGGAATGTTTCCATAGCAGCTGCACTATCTGTGTTCCATTTGCCCTCATCCTCACCAACACTTGTTAGTCCCCTTCTTTCTTCTTTTCATAGCCAGGTAGTGGCTGAGGGGCATCCCCCTGGACTTCGATTTGCATTCCTCTAACAACAAGTGGAGTTGAGCCTCTTTTTAAGTTTGGCCATTTGTAGATCTCTTTCAGAGAAATGTCTTCTTAGACCGTTGGCCCATTTTTATTTAAGAATTTGTTTATTTTTTTGTACCGGGAATCGAACTCAGGGACTTACGCTTGCCAGGCAGACACTGCGCCACTGAGCTACATTCCCGGCCATTGGCCCATTTTTAAACTGGGCTTTCTTTTCATCTTTGGATTGTAAGAACTCTGTGCGCTGGGAATTAATTCCTTTTCAGATTTATGATACACAGAAATGTTCTCTCCTGACTCCCCGTCCCAGGCTCTTTCTCTTCCTCACAACCCTACAGGCCTCCTCCTCTAACCCTTTCTCTGACTCTGAGCCGGGTGCCCTAGGGGAGGGGTCGACGAGAGGGTCTGTGGGCTTTCAGCTGCGATAAAAAGCACCTGAGATAACATAAAGGGAGGTTTACTTGCACACCGTGGGGCCATGACCCAGGGGCCCCATCGCTCTGTAGGAGGCCCACAGCATGGTGGGAGGCCACGCCCCCAATGGCCTAAGCTCCTCCCACTGGACCAAGGCTTTCACACAAGGGCCTGGGGAGGGGACACTCAGATCCAAGCTGAGGGTGTGCTTGGTGCCGCTCCCCCCTCACTACCCAAAGCTCATGGGCTGCTGCTTCTGCCTGCTAAACATTCAAGAAGCAAAAAGGAAATCCAAGGACCTGGGTGTAGTCCGGTGCTGGAGCACAAGCCAGGACAAGTGACGCACATATGTAATCCAAGATCTCTGCAGGCTGAGGCAGGAGGATCGCAAGTTTGAGCCCAGCCTGGGCAATTTAGTGACTTAGTGAGACCCTGTCTCAAAATTTTAAAAAATAATAAAGAGGGCTGGGAATGTAGTTCAGTGCCAAGGCCCTGGATTCAATCCTCAGTACTGGGGGAAAGAACTGCCCATCATGAAGGTCACCAAATACCAAATCCAAGGGTCATGGTGGGTGTTAGGTGCAGACACTCAACTTCAGCTGCTCCAACTCAGAGAAGTGGCTAGGCTGTCGCAGGTGGCTAGGGAAAGAGTGACGGCCCAAGCTCCAGTTCTTTGGCTTTTCCTTTATCCTGCCCCCCGCAGTCCACTCCACCTCTGCTCCCTCTGTGTGGCTGTCCTCCCTGATCCCGCAGCAGGCTTCCTTCCGAGACAGGCGAGGTCCGAGGACCAGGTCAGCCTCCACCGTGCCCCTTCCGGGTACCCAGACCAGAGTCTCACCCTGGGCGGCACAGAAGCCCAGGACGGCTCTGATTGGCTCAGCTTGGGTCCGTGCTTAAGCTGTGGACCAATCAGGATATGGGATGTTGTTTCCCGATTGGCTAACTGGATTTGTGCCCGCCGCTGGGGTGGGAGCCAGTGCTGCCCCTGAGAAGGGATTAGTGTAGTTCTCACGGGACCCTGATTAGTTCTCCCAAGAGTGAGTTGTTACCAAAAGAGCAAGAGAAAAGCCCAAGGTGGTGACACAAACCTGTAACCCCAGCACTCAGGAGGCTGAGCCAGGAGGGTCACTGTGAGTTTGAAGCCAGCCTGGGCTTCACAGTGAGTTCAAGACCAGCATAAACTATATAGTAAGACCCTGTCTCAAAAATTAAAAAATGAGGGCCGGGGATTTAGCTCAGTGGTTCCGCCGCCTGCCCCGCAAGCACAAGGTCCGGAGTTCCATCCCTGATACCTAAATAAATAAATAATAGAGGGGTGGGGAGGGTGACTCAGTGTGGGCTCTGGGTTCAAACCCTAGTGCAGGGGGAGGGGCAACCTGCTCTTTTGAGCCTCCAAATCGTCTGTGAACTAAATCTCTTTTACAATTTATCTCCAGCTTCAAGTTCTCTTCTTTTTTTTTCAAGTTCTCCTCTTATAGCCTGGGAAATGGACTAATATGATTCCCCACAGGCTCCCTCAACTCCCGAGTTGTAGGTGAAATGCTTTTTCTGCACCCATTTTACAGGTGAGATAAACGAGTCGAGTCTCCTAGTGCTCCCGAGCAGTCCAGGCCCCGGTTGGCAAACCACTGGGCTACCCAGCCCCAGGAGGGCCTCTGCGCGGAGCCAGCCTCAGAGTCCAGGCCCGGGCCTTCCTTCGCGTCTGGGTGGAGGAGGTCGGCACTGGCCGAGGGGCCGCAGGGGCGTCACTGACTGCTCGGCCGGCCTGGGCGTGTCCCCGGCGGGCTTCCCGGAGGCACCGACGGGGAGCGCCCTCCCGCCCCTCGGTCGGGCGGAAACGCGACGGCGCGGCGCCAGCCCGGGCACGGGTTCGGTTCCGCCTGCGTTTGTGTTGGCAGCGGCCGCGCGGCGCTGAAAGGGCCTCTGTCTGCGCCTGGCGGAGGGGCGCTTGGATCGCTTCCCCGCCTCCTCCCGTCCGCAGGCTAGGCCGGGGCCAGGGGCCAACCCCGGGGTGCAAGGGCTGTTCGGAAATCGAGGTCAAGGGGAGGGGACAGGGTGGACCAAGCGGTGGGAAGCACAGGGTCCCCCTCCTGAGTCTGCGCACCGAAGGTCCTGAAAGTGTATCCGCCCCCACCCCGCCCATCTCCATCTCCCTCCCGCCCTCCCGCTCCCCTCCTTCTAGTTCTTTTCAGTGCTGGGGATTGAACCCCGGACCTTCACACTGAGCTACACCTTCAGCTCTTGTTCAATTTTTTATTTTGAGCCAAGATCTCACTAAGTGTCTAAATTGTGCAGGCTGGGTTTGAACTTGAGATCCTCTTCCCCCAGCCTCCCAGAGTGCCCGGATCACAGGCGTGAGCCACCTCGCCCTGCATCATCCTTTTAAATAAAGAGAGGCCCGGGGATGTAGCTCAGTGGTGCTGCCGCCTGCCTCTCAAGCGTGAAGTTCCGAGTTCCATCCCCGGTACCAAAAAAAAGGAAAGAGAGAGAGAAAGGAAATCTCAAAGAGCCGGAAGTGGAGGGGCGACGTGGATTCCCCAGCTGGGGCAGGGACCGTAGAGAGGCCACAGCAGAGGCAGTGCAGGTCGTCAGCCTGTGGACCCGGAGGAGGCGAGGCCAGGGACGAACCGAGGGGGTGCAAGCGACCTTGGTGTCCACCGGAGCGGACGAGCGTTAGACACGAGCGGGACACTGCCCGTCCCGACCTGGTGGTGGGATCTCTATCTGTCCCCTCCTGAAGGCTTGCCTGGGGCTGGTGCTCACGACCCTAAAGCTGAAACATGGACAGAAATGTGGACGCCAGGGGATCCGGGGTGGGGGAGCTGTCAGGGCGCACAGGGCCACACAGCACGCCTAACACCCAGGAACAACCGAGTGCTTCTGAAACAACACAAGGGCGCAAAAGCACAGGGAAAAACAATGAATTTGAGAAAAATCAACTAGAACTAGAAATGATAATATCGCTGGGTGTTTTGTTTAGAGATTGAACCCAGAGCTACATCCCCAGTCTTTTTTTATATATTATTATTTTATAAATTTTGAGACAGAGTCTCACTAAGTCGCTAAATTGCCTGAGCTGGGCTCACACTTGGACTCCTCCTGCCTCAGCCTCCCAGAGTGCTGGGATTACAGATGTGCCCCATCTTGCCCAGTTTAATATAGTAATTTAAATTAAACATTTAGTGCATGGTTAAACTGCAAATTGGCCATATTCAAAGAAAGATTTAGGGTTAGAATTAAAAGCTCTGAGACAATTTTTCCAGAGGGCAGGGAATACAGAGTGAAAAACAAAAATCCAGTACCTGACAAGGAGGATGGTAGACTGCAAAAATAATTCCACGCTGATCCCAGAGTTTATTCTCTAAACTGCTGTCCTGGGTAAGCTGCAAATAAAGGGTATAAAAATATCACTTTCTTAATTTTATAAAATTCAATTTTGCTCCATGTGATTTTGAAGCTTCTACCATGAAGAAACAGTTTTTTCTTCCCTGTTCAAAACTTTCTTTGACCAACAGGCTGTGGCAGTGAAGTCGGTTTGAACTTGGCTTCCAGAGAGGCCTTGTGCAAATCCATTCACACCCATGACACATCTAGTGCCTATGTCCACACAAGTGTGGTGGAGGTTGAGAGACAGAAGAGCCATCCCAGCCGGGTGTGGTGGTGTACACCTGTAATCCCAGCATTTAGGGAGGCTGAGGCAGGAGGATCCTAATCGGAGTCCAGCTGGGCAATTTAGCAAGACTTTGTCTCAACAAAAATAAACAAATAAAAAAGGGCTGTGGATATAGTTCAGTGCAAAGACCCTGGGTTCAATCTGAAAAACAAAGGGAAGAAAGGAAGGAAGGGAAGGGACACAAAGCCATCCCACCCTAAACCACCCTGGACAACCAGCCCCCAGCTGACCTGGACACTGCCTGCATGAGCATGAGTGAGCTGGACCAAGACCAGAATAACCATCCTGCTGATCCTGGCCCAAATTGCTAATGCATAGAAGTATGAACTAAATAAATGTTATTTTAAGCTAATGAATGTTGGGGTGATTTGCTATGGAGCAAAAGCTTGCTGATATAGACAAAATAGACATTAATAAAACAAGAAAGTCCAACATACAAGTATAAGGAGAGAAAAAGCCAATGATGGAGAGGTCCAATTCAAAGAGATAATGTTTACAAAGCTCCACCATCATGAAAAATATAAACCCTATAATCCCAGCATTCTGGGAGGCTGAGGCAGGAGGAACACAAATTTGAGCTCAGCCTGGGCAACTTAGTGAGACCCTATCTTCAAATTAAATAAAAAAGGGCCAGGGGCCGGGGATTTAGCTCAGTGGTTCCAGCGCCTGCCTTGCAAGCACAAGATCCCGAGTTCGATCCCCAGTACTGGGGAAGAAGACAAAAGGGCCAGGGAGGCAACTCAGTCTGAAAGCCCTGGATTCAATTCCCAGTGCTGAAAAAAAAAAAAAGTATATTTCTCAAAGTCAATCAGAAAGAAAAGACCAGTTACCCCCCAAAAATCTTAATTGTGCTGCCAGTTCATGAATGCACCATTAGAAATGAGAAGACTATCTTGCAAAAAAAAAAAAAAAAATGAGATGCATATACACAGTGGAAAACTATTTGACCTTTAAAAAGAAGGAAATCCTGCTCTTCACGACCACAGGAATGAACCTGGAGGACTTTATGTTGGATAAAATAATCCAGGCACAGAAAGACAAATATCACATCATCTCACTTATGTGTGAAATATTTTTAAAAGTTATTGTGACTTTCCCGTTTTGGTTGTTGTTGTTATTTGAGACAGGGTCTCACTATGTAGTCCAAGCTGGCCTTGAACTCACCATGAAGCCCAGGCTGGCCTCAAACTCCTGCCAATCCTCCTGCCTCATCCTCCTGAGTGCTGGGATTACAGGCATGTGTTACCTCACCCAGTTTATATGTGAAAATTTTAAGTGGAATTCATGGCAGAGTAGAATAGTGGTTACCAGGGGCTTGTTGGGGTGGGAGAAGATTGGGGAGATGTTGATTAAAGGATACAAAATTTCAGTTAGACATCGGGCCAGGGATTTACCTCAGTGGTGCTGCCACCTGCCTCACAAGTGCAAGGTCCTGAGTTCAATCGCCGGTACCAAAAAAAACTTCTGTTAGACAAAAGTTATAAGTTCAAGATTCTATTGTACAACATGGTGAG
This sequence comes from Heterocephalus glaber, assembly GCF_000247695.1. Next base: position 14,357,393 of record NW_004624740.1, on the reverse strand, counting down.
TAAACATTAATAGATCTAATGCTAACAGTAACTAAGTTTAGAGTATGAAAAGGCTCAATCAAAATCCCTGTAAACCCAGCACTTTGGGAGGCTGAGACAAGAGGACCACAGGTTTTAATAACAGTTTTAAAAATTACAGAACTGGAGCTCTACATTACAATGTGATATTTTCAAAATTACAGTAATCCATGGTTTAAAATCATGCAACATGCAGCCCTTTTGGTATTGTGATACATATAAGCTATGTAGTAAAAAAAAATTATAGGAGTGATAAATAAATTTAGGGAGGAAAGAAAGGGAGATGAAATGGGGAGAAATATACAGGGGACTTCAACTGGTTTTACTATATTTTGTTGCTTGAAAGAAAACCTGAAACAAATATTGCAAGGTGTAAAAAGATTTAACAAAGCTGGGTTTGCATTAGCTATCCGTTATATAATTTTTTAACCTTTCCTTAACAACTGAAAAAAGGTTTTTTTGGTACCGGGGATTGAACTTGGGACCTCGTGCTTGCAAGGCAGGCAGCAGAAGCACTGAGCTAAATCCCTAACCCTGAAATTTTTATTTAAACACTACTTCTAGCTATTTTCAAAGGAACAATCGCAAGCTGAACACGGTGGCACACATCTGTAATCCTAGCACTCAGGAGGCTGAGCCAGGGGGATTGCTATGAGCTCAAGGCCAGCCTGAGCTACTCGGCGAGGGCTGGGGATGTAGCTCAGCAGCACAGTACCTGCCTGGCAAGCATGAGGTCCTGAGTTCTATCCCCAGTACAAAAAAACCCCTTGATTTAGATTGATTCAGTGACTGCTGTAATTATATGTAAATGTTATAAATTTGACATTGTAAAAAGTATACTAGTAAATTACCATTTCTATCTGGTTTTGTATTGAGAATCCCATTTAAAAAAACCTTCAAACCTTACTAGGAATTACATCATAAAACAATTTTATTGAGATATAATTCACATACCATATAATTTAAATTGTATAACGAAAGGTTTTTTTGGTTTCCCTGTTGTTTTGTTGTTTTTGTTTTTTGGGGGGCGGTTACCAGGAATCGAACTCAGGACCTTGCACTTGCCAGGTAGGCGCAGTGCCACTGAACTAAATTCCTGGCCCCTGTTTTTGTTTTTGTTTTTTGAGACAGGGTCTCACACTGTAATTCAGGCTGGCCTTGAAATCACTATGTACCCCAGGCTTGCCTCAAACTCGAGGCAATCTTCCTGCCTCAGCCTCTCAAGTACTGGAATTGCAGGTGTGCACCACCATGCCTGGCTCATGAAAGTTTCAGTATATTCACAGACCTGAACAGTGTCACCCTGCTCAACTTTAGAACATTTCATCACCTCAAAAAATAAAGCAAAGCATCTTGCAATCTTTAATTATTGCTCTCTAGCCCTCATTTCTCCTAGCCTTAAGTAAAAACTATTCTACTTTGTGTTTTGTATAGATTTGTCTACACTGGACTTCTCACATAAATGGCCTTATGTGACTGGCTCCTTTCACGTGTCCTCAAAGTTCATCCATGCTGTAGCATGTATCTGGGCCTTTTTTTGTGTGGCCAAATAATATGCCATTGCATGACTCTGCCGATTTTTTTTTTCCGGTATTGGGGCTCGAACTCAGGACCTTGTGCTTGTGAGGCAGGCCTGGTGCCACTGAGCTAAATCCCCAGCTCTCTGCCAAATGTTATCATTTCTTCAGTTGAGGGACTTTTGGTTTGTTTCCACCTCCAGGATATTATGACAAATCTTGGTGTGAATATTCATGTGCGAGTATTTTGGTGGACATATGTTTCCATTTTTCTTGGGTATATACCTGGGAGTGGAATTGCTGGATCCTATCTGAACTCAATGTTTGACCATTCAGGGAAAGGGCACTGCTGGTTATGTGTCCACTGGCAGTTGGTGAGGGTCCCGATTTCTCCACTCCCTCACCAATACTTGTTACTGTGTGACTTTTCAATTATACCCAGTGTAAAGCTATGAAATGCTGTCTTGCTTTGGATTTGATTTATGTCACTAATGGTGTTCAGCACTTTTGTTTGTGCGTGTATCGACCATTTGCATATCTTCTTTGTAAATGGGTCTATTTAGATCTTTTGCCCATTTTTAGATCAGGTACTTGTCTTTGTAATATTGAGTTATAAGAGTTCTCCACATATTTTAGATAAATTCCCTTTTCAGATATAATTTGCAAAATTTTTCTCTTATTATGTGAGTTGTCCTTTTCTCAACTGACTTTTGAAACACAGAAGATTTTTACTTTGATTAAATCTCATTTATCTGTTTTTAAATTTTTTTTTTCTTGCTCATGCTTTGGGAACCATTGTCTAATCAAAGTCATGAATATTTATTACTGTGGTTTTTTTCTAAGATATTTATAGTTGTAGCTCTCCTGTTTAGGTCTTTAATCCATTTGAGTTTATTTTTATTTGTAATGAGAGGTGAGGACCCAATTTCAATCTTTTGCCTGTGACTCTGTGTGCACTGTTTGAAGATATTATTTTGTTTCCAGCACTGGGGATTGAACACAGGGTCTTCCCAATTAGCTACATCCGTAGCCCTTCTTATTTTTATTTTGAAACATGACATTGCTAAAGTTGCTTGGGCTGGGCTCAAACTTGTGATCCTTCTGCCTCAGCCTCCTGAAGTGCTGGGGTTACAGGTGTACCCTACGCCTGGCCTTGCACTGCTTACAGGAAACATTGTTCTTTCCCTACTGGATCATCTTGGCACCCAAAATCAGTTGACCACAGACACCTGTGTTTGCTTCCACACTGTTAATTCAGCTGGTACTACCACCAGCTTTGTAGTAAACTTTGTAATCAGGAATGAGTCCTCTAGCTTTGTTCTTTCTCAGTTGTTTTAGCCATTGTGGATCTTTATGTCTCCATATAATGTTAGAATCACCTTGTCGACAGTGGACCCTTGACTTACAAGCTCAATTTGTTCGCAAGGGCTGGTTGTAACTCAATTTGGTCAGTTGAAGGGTCAGGCTCCTCTACACAGCCTTCAAAGTCTCTCTCCTGTACACAGGCAGATCTCAGTGTCCTTAGAGAGACATTGGCCCAGGATTTCTCAGTTAACCCACGCAGGAAAGGATGTTATAATGTTTCTTCCAGAGCTCTTTAAGGGTTAATCTATATCTGAGACCATCTGGAAGCACAACTGGCCAGCATTTGGGTCATAACTCAAGACTCTGGTCATAAGTTAAAACTAAAATTCCAGTCATAACCCAAGTTGTTTCTATGTCAGGCCGTTCGTAACTCGAGGGTCCACTGTATTTCTCTGAGCAAAGGGGCAACTGAAATGTTGACAGAGTGTGGGATCAGTTTCAGATTATGAAGTTTTGCCGTCCATGACCTGATGGTATTATTCCAGATCTCTTTTTTGTCCCCGTGGCCTGAGTCACTCTCTTGCGTCATTTCGTTCTCCAAATCCCAGCATCTCCTTTGTGCTGTTAGTGGCCAATATATTACATTTCTTTCTTTTTTTCTTTTCTTCTCCCCTCCCCCCCAGTACTGGAGATTGAACCCAAAGCCTTCACACTGAGCTACATCCCTCGTCGCCCTTTCTGTTTTGGTTTTTTGGGGTTTTTTTTTGTCTTCAGACAAGGTCTTGCTATGTCGCTAAATTGTTAAGGTGCTCGGGCTGGGCTTGAACTTGCAATCGTCCTGCCTCAGCCTCCAAAAGAAGTGCTGGAATTACAGGGTTGTACTACTACATCTGGCTGGTTCACCAGTTTCTAACGTACGTATTGCTTTATCAGTTAAGAGAAGAAATGCCAGGGATTTAGCTCAGTGGTTTCGCTGCCTGCTGTGCAAGCGCAAGGACCTGAGTTTGATGCCTGGTACCAAAAAAAAAAAAAAGATAAGAAAAAAAAGAATATGTATTTATACTGCCTTTTATAATTAAATAATTTTTATTGATGTTTGCTTTTGGGGTGAGACTTATTGTCTAAGGTCACTTACCTACAGCCTGAAAGACTTCCTTTAGTATTTCTTACATTACCTCAGTTTAAAGAAGAAAAGAAAGAATGAATGAAAAAGAACAAAAAAATTACAAAGAAAAAAAGTTAGAAAAGAAAAAAAACTCACTGGGCATGGCAGTGCACACCCTAATCCCAGCACTTGGGACACTGAGGCCGGAGAATCACAGTGAGTTCAAGGCCAGCCTGAACTACAGAGTCAGACCTTGTCTCAAAAAACAAAACAAAACAAACAAAAACCAACACCCAATTATCTCATTTTTTGTTTATTTGGAAATTTCCTTTTTTGCTTCCCTTTTTTATTTTTTGGTACTGGGGATCAAACTTGGGTCCTTGCGCTTGCACAGCAGGTGCCGAAACCACTGAGCAAAATCCCTGGCCCCTTGCTTTCATTTTTGAAAGCTCGCTTTGCTGGAGATAAGAATTTGGGGTAACAGTTTTTTCTCTTCGAGGACGCAGATCATGTTCTCCCAGTGCCTTGTGGCTTCCATGGTCCCTGATGAGAAGTCAGCTGTACTCTGGGGATTTCTGGTAAACAATGAGTTGTTTTCCTCCTGTGCTTTTCAAGATTTTCTCCTTGTCTTTGGTGGTATTTTTATAATGATGTGTCTGTGGCTGTCTTTGCCTTTATCCTACTTGTTGAGCTTCCCAAATGTGTAAATTAATGTTTTTCAATAAATTGGGGGTTGGGTCATTATTTCTTTGAACATTTGCCTGTTCCTTTTTTTTTTTTTTCCTTTTTGGTACCAGGGATCAAACTCAGGACCTTAGGCTTGCGAGGCTGGCACTGGAACCACTAAGCTAAATCCCGGCCCTGTTCCTTTCCTCTTTAAGCTCACACTTCACACATTATTTATGGACTTGCTCAGAATGTCCCATGTTTCTCAGAGGCTTTGTCCATTTTTCTTTCCTCTCTTTTTGAATATTGTTCTTCAGATTGCATAATCTCTCTCAGTCTGTCTTCACATTCACTAATTCTTTTTCTAATTTAAATCTACTTTTGTAGCTGGGGCCAGTGGTATAAGCCTGTAATTCCAGCTACTTGGGAGGCCAAGGCAGGAGGATCACAAGTTTGAAGAAAGCTTACAAAACTTAGGGAGACCTTCTCTCAAAATAATAAACAAAAAGGCCTGGGGAGATAGCTTAGTGGGTAGAGGACTTGCCTAGTATGCACAAGGCCCTAGGTTCATTCCCCAGTACCACCCAGAAAAAACAAACAAAAAAACCAAAACCTGCAAATTAAATTTATGGCTGTGCCTCTAGTGAATTTCTGTTTCAGCTATAGTGGTAGCTCGGTCTTTCTGAGATTCTGGTTATAAACCAAATCCAATTCAAAGGTTAGGTTCAATACTGACCTTTTAGGGAAATTTGGTTCGGTTTGCAACCAGAATCATGGAAAGAATTAAGTTTGTGAACCCAGGTGACACTATATTTTGCTTATCAACTCCAGAGTTCTCATTTGGTTCTTTTCAATAATTTCTATTTGGTACAACTTTGTCATCATATCTTCTTTTACTTCTTTTATTCTAGCTCCTTTTTGTTTTGTTCCTGTGATGCTGGGAATTGAACCCAGGACCTCCCACATACTAAGCACGTGCTTCCCCCCGAGCTCCATGCTGTCTTCTTTTCCTTGCCTTAACATCAGCGTGAGGGGGCTGGGGATTTAGCTCAGTGGTTCCACTGCCTGCCTCTCAAGCTAAGGACCCAAGCTCAATCCCTGGTACCAAAACAAAATAAAACAAAAAAACCAAACAAAACATGGGCGTGAAGGCCCTGAAGTCTCCATGTGGAGCTCCCACGCCAATTGCCCTCATACAAAATCTCTTGCCTGCATGTGTGAGTCACACTCTCCTGTTTACTAGCCTGTCACATTTTTGGTGGGAAACTGGACGTTTTGGATTATGTAGTGTACCGGCTCAGTACTGAGGCCCATACCTTACTGTTATTTGCTTGTTGACTTTTTAGTGACTGGGTAGATTTTTCTGTACTGTAGGCTGAACTCAGCCACCCCTTGGCTGTGTGGAATTTTTAGCACATTCTGTTCCACCCAGGGCCTCTGATATTGCTTCTCAGGGCACAGCCTGTGGGTCTCCCACAGATACCCTTGGGTGACAGTGATTTGGGCCAGGCTCTGTTTTCTTCTCTGACCACATTTATCCCATAAGTCCCACCTATTGCTAATTGCTCTACTGTTTTAACATTGTCCTGGGGCATAAATTGTCTCACAGACCAAGTCAGTGGAATTTGGCTTCCCTTAAACATCCAGAAGTGGGCCGGGGATTTAGCTCAGTGGTTCGGCCGCCTGCCCTGCAAGTGCAAGGACCCAAGTTCTATCCCTGGTACCAAAAAAAAAAAAAAAATTGAACATCCGGAAGTCAGCCTTTGAGATTCATTCTGACCCCAGAGCAGTTGCTCACTGGCCCCCTTTCTTGCCTCTCTCCAGAGAACCAAGCCAACCTACAGTGATGCTCTCATTCATCTCCAGTGAATCTACTGACCTACTAATTGTCGCTCTGCACAGCCTCTGTTGTTTTTGTTGTTTTGGGTTTTTTTGGTATGGGGGATTGAACTCCGGTCCTTGAGCTTGCGCAGCAGGCAGCCACTGAGCTAAATCCCTGGCCCACAGCCTCCGCTGATTTGAGAGCTTCAACCTCACCAGGCTGTGCTGCACACAAAGTCAGCTCCTTCCGAAGGAGACCCAGGACTCCGTGTCCTAGGCCCTGTCTTTCTCCCTGGGCAGAATCTCCGTGCCAGGGCTCTGGAGCTAGAGCACGAAATGCTCCAGCTTCTCTCTGAATAGCACCCCTGTTTCCAAGCTGAGTGCTCCATGGTAGGGGAGCCCCCTGGTTCCAAGAAAGCTGTGGTCTTCCTGGATTCCTCTCCCGTCCATCTCATAAGGGGAAGGGGACCCTGGTGTCCCCAGGGGTGGCACACCCAGGCCCAAGGGCTGGATGAAAGTGGGAGACCCCGCCTCTTGGACACACTGGCCCGGAACAATGGGCAGGCAACCAGTCACTGGGGATAGGATGAGAAGTGCTCATTTCCTGCCCCTCCTGGGCAGAAACCTTCCAAGGGAGTGAGGGCAGAGGAACCCGGTGTTCCTGGGTGCCCCAGTGTTCCTGGGTGCCCCAGGCCGGAGCAGATTTTCCATCTTCGTGCGCTCTGGGTGGGAGCGGGTCTCAGTTCAGAAACCACAGGCTCTCGCTGTTCTTACCAAGTTCTAGTAGGTTTATTGAACAAATGTTTATTTGCCCTTTTATATCCTTTAGGACCATTTCCAAAGGGTGCCTGTGAGCTGCAGTGAACAAGGCCCCTTCCTCCACCTCCAGTATTTGGGCGCCGTGATGGGAAACAGCCCTCTGTCACTACAGTAAGTCCAGCCACATGTCCCAAGCCCAGCACAGGCTAGGAAGGCCTGGAAGACACTGAAACCTGGGCTCTGGACCGCACCCCAAGCTCCTAGTTCTCCTGAAGCCTGTCCTTTCTCCTGCTGGATAGAGATGAATAACAATGCACTAGAGCTGGGTGTGGTGGGGCACGCCTGTCATCCCAGCACTCTTGAGGCTGAGGCAGGAGGATCGCCTGGAGTTTGAGGCCAGCCTGGGCTACATAGAGAGACCTGTCTCAAAGGAAAAAGAAGTATGGTAGTAACAGCTAAGGGTTACTATTGCATTAATTCTATAAAGCATTTGGAAGTGTCTGATAGGAAGCCTCAATATTATTATTAACATATTCTCTCAGGCTTTTTAGGGGTTTTGCCTTTTTGTTTTCCCCCAATATACTTTTAATGAGTGCATATTAATTTTGCAAACACTGAGCTTCAGTGGGGCATTTTCACACATCCATGTGAAGATTGCCCATGTCCAATCCTCTAGGTATCTCAGCTTTAATATTTGTTCTTTTATGGAATGAACCCAGACCACTGTACTTCCTAGCATTTTCTACTATGTCTTCCATTACTTTTTTTTCTTCTTCTTTTAAAACAGGGCCTCACTAAATTGCCTAGGCTGGGCTCAAACTTAAATCCTCCTGTCTCAGCCTCCCAGAGTGCTGGAATCACAGGCGTGTGCCACCAAGCAGGTCCCAGCATTGGCCTCTCTTTACAGACAGGGGAACAGATGCACAGAATGGCTAAGTATTTTGTCCAACATCACACAACTCTGGGACCCCAGAGTTTGTTGAGCCAGAGCTGGGATTTGAACCCAGATGACTCTAGGGTTTCTGCTTTTAATCCCTTCACTGTGAGGTTCCCTAGGATGTAATCACTGAATGGACAGGGGCCTTGCTGTCCCACCCAAGGCCTGAAATAGAGCCTGCCCCTGCAGAATGAATCACAGGGTCCCGAGTGGGTGCTGGGTCTCCCCTCCCGGCTCCCCTGGCCGTGATTGTGGTGGGAACCATGCTTGGGACCAATCATCAATTCAGAGGCTGAAGGATCCACCAGAGCTCTGGGCCCAGAGCATGGCGAGGCTGTGCCAGGCAGAGGCTGCTGCTGAGGAGGAGGGCTGGGTGCCAGGAAGCGGGGAGGGCACCCTGCCACCTCTGGCCTGAGCGTGGCTGGGCACCCATGTCCTGGATGTCGAGGGCAGAGACAGAGACCCTGCGGGAAGCTGAGCAGCAGCACTGAGCTTAGGTTTCCACTGCGATCCCAACCACAGGGTTCCCATCGGAGGCCCCTGCTCAAACCCCTGTGGCACTGCTGCTGTGTCTACAGCACCTGTCGGTGCCCCCTCTGCTTCTTGCAGACCTGACCCCAGGGACTCACCCCCAAAGCTGCCTCTGCCACGCCCAAGGGAGGCTAGGACACTGGGCACCCGTGTGGCCTGGACAGGGTGTGATTGTGCCCCAGATAGGTCACTTTTCCAGCAGGTCACTTTTTCCCACCATGGCTGACCGAGGGACAGCTGGAAACCTGGCCAGTCCAAGGGGGAGGGACAGAGGCAGAGCTGCGAGAGGTGGCCTTGACCTGTCCTCCCTCCCTCTTCCCAGCGGCTGGATTTGAAGTGGGCACACAAAGAGCAGGGGCGGGGCGGCTTGAGGGAGAGGCGCAGCTCTTGGAGCAGTGGGGGGCTTGTGGGACACGAAATTCTGCTCCCCACCCCCCAAAGCCTATCTTGGGGGGCCCCAGAGTCTTTGTTGTAAGTTTTCCCCCAAGACCCTGCTGCAGACCCCAGGGCACAGGCTGAGGCCCATTCAGGGTTGCCCTAAGGTCCTCCTTCCTCTTCTGCCTCAGTTTCTCCTATTGTCAGGTAACAGATGTTTATTTGGGGTTTCAGCATATGTTCCCCTGTCTCCCCACTCGCTGCCTGGCTCAGCCCTTCCTCCATCTCAGCTTAGTCCCAAGACTCATTCTGTGTCTCCACCTCCACCCGGGGCCGAGCTGAGGGCCCCAGCTGCTCCATGGGACACACGCCCTCAGGGGTGTAGGGGGACAGGCGGTGGAAACTTGGTCCTGATCATGTCGCTTGGCGTGACCGAGGGTGGCTGGGTGTGGGAGGCCTGGCCAGCTCTGTTCCATGCACCGCATGTGCAGGATGCCACGGGGCTATTTTTACCCCTGCCGAGGAAATAGCATGATTTATGTGAGGCCTGGTCCCCTCCAGCCCTGGGTTATAAATACACCTGGCCTCTCTTGTTCACTTGGAGAGGAAGCTCAGGCCTGTCTTGTGTGGCCTCTCCCTGCTGTGGGTCTTCCTGGGGAGCCCACCCTGCAGCTGAGTCCAGCTCACCTGGGTCCCTGGGGCCTCAGTGTGAGGAGCCATCTCTGCTCAGGGCCAGACAAGGCTTTGTATTTGGGGTTCACACTTGCTTCAAGGGACAGGTCTGGATAAGAGGAAGGGGAAGTGGGCCTTGGCAGGAGGTAGGAGTGGCAGACTGAGCAAAAGTTTGCCTCTTTCCAAAAATGTATGCATCTGGCCACAGCCCTCTCCTGGAAATAGCCAGGCAAGGAGGAGAACATGGCTGGATCTATTTCCATCGGTGTCTGAGCCCAGGATTGGCCCTAAGGGCAGGCAGCCGCAGTCTGACATCATCCAGTATCTGCAGCTTGGTTTCTCACCCACATGGTGGGGGCACAGCCACCAACGGCAGCTCCTACTGATGCTCTGCCCTGGGAGGGGTTGGCCGGGAGTGCTTCTTCTCCACTCACAGGAGGCCAAACTCAATGCAGCATTCAGGCCAGAGAACTAGACACCCAAGTGAGTCCATCTGATTGTAGCAGTAAGCTATTGCTCCATAACAAACTGTGTGAAATCCAGAAGCTTGAAACAGCAAGCGCTCATTTCTCACTCATGCTTCTGCTGACTTCTAGATGTGACTCCAGTCCACAGGTGGGTCCAGGACTGGGCCCAAGTCTCTCATCCTCCCATAGGCCAAGGTGGGACAGGGACACGAGGGTCCCACAGGCAAAGACAGCAGCCCAAGAGTCCTGGTCCCAACACACCAGCACATGGTAAAGCTCTGTTCTTGGCTCGTTGGCCTGGCTAGCCATGTGGCTCAACATGAATGGGTAGAACAGGTGGAAGGAGGGGGCGCTGCTGAACAATAATCTAGTTTACTAATAATCAAACCCACTGATCCTCCATCTCATTCTGCACAATGATTTTCCCTAACATCTCTTTTCATAGGATTTGAACCCCTGAGTTTCAGGTGGTTATACGGCCACTCAGAACAATCTCTTTGTTGTTTTGGAGCTTGTATGGTTATCAACCAATTCTGGGCAGTTGGTTAAGAATAGGAATATTTCCTATCACCTTCTGAAAGCCTTCAATATGTAGACATATATCCCTTTGCCTCCGTGTTCTTTACCTCTTCCTCTGTTGGATTGTTCAGGATGTGGGTGTGAAGGCTGGAGCCCCAGCTGCCACCTTGGGCCCAGAAGTAAACAACAACAACAACAACAAAAAGCACATTGAAAGGATGTGTGGTAAGCTGGAAAGAGCTTGGATCCCTGAGAAACCAAGTCAGTTCCCCAGAACCTTACACTATCCAGCCCTGGGCAGACACATTCCAGTATCACTGTCACAGCAGTGGGAGGCCATACTGTAGCTCATACCCATTTTTGTCTTATTTATGGCCTGGTTCCTGCAGAGTGATGAACTGGGCAAGTGACCCTGTCCAGTGAGGATGCTGGGTTGCAGGGAGCAGAGCAGATTTGGGTATTTGCTGGTGTTGGGGCCCCCAGGGGTGGTGGACAGAGCTGAGGGCAGGGAGCTGAGTCTCGGCTTCTACCTGGATGCATTGTAGATCCTCAGTGAAGACGGGAAGGGAGGAGGGGCCACAGAGGGTGGGGCTGCAAGAATTCTGCCCCAGCCACATTACCCATGAGATGCCCAGGGACAAAGGTGTCAGGACTCAGAGGGGATGTCAGGGAGAGGTGACAGGTTGGCACATAGATGGCAGACGTCATGGGTAGAGATGCGAAGTTAGCGCTGGCTACCCCAGAGGGCTGAGGCAAAGCTCAGAGGCAGAGCACTGGCCCTGCATGTTCATGTTTGAGACCCTGGTCCCGTCCAAGTCCCCAGGACCACAGATGGATAAAACCCCACAGGGAAGCTGAGGCAGGCCCAGAGAGCAAGAGGCAGGCTGTGGTGCTCAGTGGAGCCTAAGCCTCTGTCCTCCGGCATCAAAGGCCACTGAGCCTGCTGACTCGAACCCTAGCCGCCCACCTTGCCAGGTCCTGCTTGGAACCCAGGACACAGAGCTGAGGAAGATGGGCCTCCCGGACCCCAAGGGAGCTCACAATGGCTGTGCGCTGCTGAATTCAGCCCCACTCTGTGTTTTGTTTTGAGACAGGGCTTCACTATGCAGTGCAGGCTGGCCTCGAACTCACAGTGATCCTCCCGCCTCAGCCTCCCAAGTGCTGGGATTACAGGCGGGCACTACCATGCCCGACTCTGGTGCATACATCTTTTAAGGGAAACAAAGTGATCAGAAACCATGAAAATACACTCCTAAGCTCCCCGGGACTGAAGTCTGGAAAACACTGCCTAAAAACAAAAGCCTTAGTTTATAGGGGTGCATTGTAATGGCGAAGGATTGCTTGCAAAAGCAGTTTCTCATTGCAGCCAATATGTAACCCTTAAAAGTCATCAGTGAGTTGGGTGTCGTGGCATACAACTGTAATCCCCACACTCTGGGAGGCTGAGGCAGGAGGATCACAAGTTTGAGTTCAGCCTGGGTAACATAGGGAGATTGTCTCAAAAACAACAACAACAATAACAAAACAGTTTTCATTGAAAGGAGAATTAAACATTTAAATTCTCAAGGAATCCAAAGATCTCTCCGAATATATCCTCAGGCCCGCATTTGACCATAATCACAGTAAGACTCTCCAGGGCAAGGATCACTTCCCCATCTTCCAAATTTCTTTTTCCTTTCTGTAACCAGCGAGCGTTTGGTGAATGTTGATGGAATGAAGATGAAGGGAAAGATCCAGGCTGTGGGGTAGGGAGGTAGCAACAGAGGCCAAGTGTCAGCTGAGAAGGGGGTGCACCCTAGAAGTTGTGAAGTGGCTGAGACTGGATTTCATCAGGTGGATGGAGGGTGGATGGAAGATGGATAGAGGGTGAATGGATGATTGGATGGATGAACAGAGGATGGATGGAAGCTGGATGATGGGTGGATGGAGAATGGATGATTAAAGATGGATAGTGGATGGAGGATGGAAGATGGAGGATGGATAGATGGTGGATGGGTGGATGGGTGGATGGCTGGATAGATGGTGGATGTATGGATGGGTGGATAGATGGTGGATGGATGGATGGGTGAATAGATGGTGGATGGGTGGATGGGTGGATAGATGGTGG
>NW_004624740.1:14296628-14344117 GCF_000247695.1 Heterocephalus glaber | reverse complement strand
TGGATGGGTGGATAGATGGTGGATGGATGGATGGGTGGATAGATGGTGGATGGGTGGAGGGTGAATGGATGGATGGAGGGTATATGGAGGATGGATAAATAGATGGAGAAGAGGATGATGGATGCATGGGTGTTGAATGGACAGTGGATGGACAAAGGATGGATGAGTCTTCTCTACAGGACTGGCATGGGGGCACAGTTGGGAAAAGGAACAATTGTAAGGGGTGTGTTGCATGGCCCTCTCTCCCTTCTTCCACTTGCAGCCCAGGGCAGGCTTGCCTGGGATCTGAAGGGTGAGGGCCCTGGGAGGAGGTGGGTGCAGTGCTCAGTCTGAATCCTGAGCCCTGGTGGGAGCTGGAGTCCTCAAAGCCCTCATTTGACAGACAGCAGAGCCGACCTCCTGGCTGAGGCTTCTTCCCCAGGCCAGGAGCAGGGTGCTGGTCATGCAGACTCATCTCCCACCCGGACTCCAGGGTGCTGGCACATCATGTTTCCCTTGAGGACAGGGTGACCCCATCCCACAGCCATGGAAACCGAGGCCCAGAGCACTCATGCCACAGGTCCAGGTCAGAGCTGGGCCGAGGGACCGCAGGCCTCAGGCAGAGCCCTTGCGGACCAGCATCTGACTGCAGGGCGTTCATTTCCTTCCTGGAACCACAGCCTGGCCCAGGGATCCATGACACCATATGCACCCCAGAGCCCTTTCCGCTGTCAGCTGCTGTCTCCCCAGGTGGGAATCCCTGCCTGCCCTGGGCTTCCCTGAAGGGGGCGTAGTGGGCGCCCTGCTCACAGTCCTGGGCAGGGGGCCCAAACCTACAGGTCCTATCCCCCCAGGGGTTGTGAACCCTCCTGTCCCCGACCCTGTGGCCTCACAGCAGCTATGGCTTGGGGCTGGGGTGGGGGAAGGAAACCCCCAAGACCCCCTTTTCCACTCCAGGCCTCAACTTCTCTGTATTTGTTTATTTACCTTGGAAAAGGCCCCACAGCCCAGGCAGGAAATGGGCCAATTCCAGAGGCTGGGCTGGGAACAAGGAGCCACATTGTGCAGGCGGCCGCCACCCGCAGGAGCCGGGCTGGGGAGCCTGGGGCCGGGCAGGAAGGAGGCTCCAGTGCAGGCTGCCAGGTGGGGAGCCAGCCCCGTGAAAGGGCTTCTGTGGGGGGTGGCCCGGGGCTGCGGAGGCTGGGCCAGGAGTGAGGCAGGGCCCCTGCGTGGGGCGGCCCTGCTCACAGCTCAGGGCCCACCTGGCACCAACCTGCGAGGTCAGCTGGAGGGAGGACCCTGGGGTGCCCAGCCCTGTGCCCCAGCTCCTCATGGGCACATCCTACCCTCAAGGAGATGCCCTGGCTTCCCTCCCTAGGTCCCCACTCCTGCCAGGCAGCTGGCCCGAGGCTGAGGCAGGAGAGCGCTGTGCTGGGCCACTGAGAACCAGGCTGGACTTGATCCCTCGTGAGGGCGGCTGAGGCGCTGACCCCTCGCCACTGTGGATGCCAGTGTCCCGATGGGCTGCGTCCCTCCCTCCGCCCACCACTCCCCACTTACACAAGTCTCTTCCGATCTTTCCTCCCCTGGGCCCAGGGTGTTAATGCAGACCTGATGATGTAACCCTCGCTAAAGGTCTCCAATGACTTCCTGCTCCTTTCTGGGGACAGCCCTGCCCCAGCTGAGGGGCCTGAGGGTGGAGGGGAGGGGAGGGGTGAGGGGGGGTCCCCAGTCCCAGCACGCAGTGAGGCTCATCCTTCGTCCTTCAGCCGGAAGGCAGAATTCCGGGGGCCTGGGGAATGGGGTGAAGCCTCACGACAGGAAATGGGCACCTTGGGCCTTCGTGGGCCCCTCCCGGCTGAGAGATCATTCCCCACTCCCCTCTGTCCCCTGGTCATGGCTCAGGGCCGGCCTGGCACTGACCTGCCAACCCAGGGTGAAGGGAGGAGCCCCCAAGCCGCCTGGCCCTGGTGCCTCCCAGCTTCTCACAGGCAGGTCCAACCCATGCCACCCCCAAGCTTGCGTCTGCCTTCCTCAAAGCCTGATACCACCTCTTGTGGGTTTCACTGGGTGTTTGTCACCCTGACCATCATCAGTTGGAGCTGGATCTGTCACTTCTGTGTCCCTGAATGTGGTCATAGTAGGTGCTCAGTAAACACATGCTGGACGAAGGAAAGAGGAGAGAGGGAAAAGTTCCAAATGCAGACAGCTGACTGCTTCCAGATGGGCAATATGTAAAGATGTCACTGTCCCCAAATTAATCTATAACTTCAATACATTCTTCCCTAATGCTAATAGGATTATTTTTTGAACTCGTGTCCATCTCGAAGAGAAAATGAAAAAGAACCAAGGCAACTTTCAAAATACAAAACAAAGGCTGGCTGTTGTGGCCACACTTGTGATCCCAGCCCTTGGGAGGCTGAGGCAGGAGGATCACAAGTTTGAGGCCAACCTGGGTAATTTAGAGAGACCCTGTTCTCAAAATAAAATAAAAAGGGGCCAGAGATGTAGCTCAGTGCTTTCCTCGTATGTGAGAAAGGTCTTGGGTTCAATCCCTAGTACCACAAAGAAAAAAAAAAAGAATAGATAGTTATAGTCATTAAAACAAGCAGTGCTGGTACATTTCCTGTTGTAAATGTTACAACGAGTATTGTACCTGGCACTGTGAGGCTGCTGTGCCTGATCCTCACTTAAAAGCATTTTAAAAAATAAATAAAAATAAAAATAAAGCATTTTACGGTTACTGTAATTCCCAGGTAAGGAAACTGAGGCAGAGAGGAATAGTCTCTTCTCCAGATGGGCCTGGTGTGCCTGGCCCTGCACTAGCACTTAGCATCTGTCCTCTCCTCACTATGTAGTTCAGGCCGGCCTCGAACTGGCAGTGATCCTCCTTGCCTCAGCCTCCCCAATGCTGGGGTTACAGGCGTGCACCACCATGCCTGGCTTCATCTGACCTCTCCTTAGCCCTCACGACCCATGCAGAAGTTCCTAAGGCACAGTGCTCAGCTGTTTCAATACTGTGTAAAGGGCTGTGTGCGGGCTGAAAAGAAGGCAGACTGAACTTTTAATGTCCAAGCCTATGAAGTGAAAAAGGTTGCAGAATGACACATAAATCACTTGAGGGAAACTCATGCAGTGGAACCCCCATAATCCCAGCAATCCCGGAGGCTGACGTTTGAACCCAGCCTAGGCAATTTAGCAAGACTGTGTCTCAAAATAAAAAAGAGCTAGGGATGTAGCTCAGTGTGAAGTGATTCCCATACTATTTTTAAAAAGGAGAGAAAGAAAACTCGTATCCTGAACATATGTGCATAGAGAGGAGCATCAGTGCCTCTTGCCAGGAGAGAAATCCAGACTCACCCACAGAGTCACTCAGGCAGGAGAAGGGACAAGGACTTGCACTTTTTGCTTTGTATTCTTCATGTACATTTCCCATCTTACTTTACTCATTTACGGTGCTGGGGATTGAATCCAGGACTTCATGCATATTTAGCAAGCACTCTACCCCTGAGCTCTGCCCCCAGCCCCCTTTTCCTTCTTAAATAGGAAAATAGAAGATACCAAAATAGAAGTGTTCAAGTTAAATCCTGTCTTCAAATGAACATCCATGAGCCCCCACCCTGTTTAAAGCCAGTCCTAGAGTCCTGTCTGGGCCTCCCAATCCTAACAACCTCTCCTTCCCCACCCAGACCTGCTCTCCTGCAAGTGTGACGGTTGCCCTGTTGTGCTCCTCTGATATTTATCATACATATCGTTTTGTTTGCCTGTTTCCATGTTGACATAAGTGATAGTATGCAGGGCATGATTCTCTCTATTTGGATTTAAAAATTGACCCTGTTGGTCCATTGGACTGGCATTTTCCTTGCTCTGCAGATTTTTATTCAATGTTACTATGAAACAGGAATAGGGTGCTATAAGAAAAGAAAAGGGATCGAGAAGGAAAGTTTCCTACAAATGATAAAAGAACATGGCAGTTAAAAGTAAATGTGTCAGCTGGCATTACGTCACTATAACAAATACCTGAGACAATCAACTCAGAAAGAGAAAGGTTTATTTTGGCTCCAAAGACCCAAGTTCCTTCCACTCGGCCCCTTCTTAAAGGTCCTACTGGCCCCCAGTAGTGTCACAGGCTGGGGACCGCGCCTTTCACACATGGGCCTTTTGTGGACATTCCAGACCCAAAGTATGGCTGCAAACAAACAATTAAGGATGCATGTGCAGCCAGGCCTGGTGGCCCCCACCTGTAATCCCAGCACTCTGGGAGGCTGAGGCAGGAGGATCACTGAGTGACTTAGCAAGATCCTATTTTAAAGTAAAAAAGAAAAGGGCCAGGGATTTAGCTCAGTGGTGTGGCCGCCCGTCTGGAAAGCAAAAGCTTAAGGTCCTGAGTTCGAAACCCACCTGGTACCAAAAAAAAGATTAAAAAGAAAAGAGGATTGGGGGGTGGCTCAGTGGTAAAGCACTTCTTGCCTAGCATGCCGGAGGTCCTGAGTTCAGTCCCCAGCCACACACGCGCGCACACACACACACACACACACAGCATTCCTGGAAGCAGGGGTGTGAGTGTGGGCTTGGAAAGGCTAGCTGGTGGCCTACCATCCTGGCGGTGAGAAACCAGCCAGGTCTGAACACTAGGAACCCACAGCTTCCCTTGGCACAAGGGGCTGAGGTGGAAAGTCACATGCAAAGGGACTGTGGTAGCTGGGGTGCTCAGAGACAGAAGCCACAGGACGAGCACAGGGTGCATGAGAGGAGTGTCGGGGCCACACAGAGCCCTACCGCAGGCCACCTCCAAGCTGAACCCCGGGGTACTGGGGTCCCAGTCCTCATCCAAATGCCTTAGGGTCAAGGAAGAAAGTGGTGAAACTCTCATCCCAGGCCGAGGACCCCAGAGCCTGGGGGCTCCTGGTGTAGTCTGGTGTCCAAAGACGCTGACATCTGAGGGCAGGAGGACAGGGTCTGCTCTTCCTCTGCCCTTCCTTGTCTTGTCTTTCTCTCTTTCTCTCTCTCCCTCCCTCCCTTCCTTCCTTTCTCTCTCTTTCTTCCTTTCTTTCTGATACAGGCTCTTGCTATGTACCTCAGGCTGCCCTTGAACTCACAGTGATCCTCCTGCCTCAGCCTCCAAGTGCTAGGATTATGGTTGTGCACCACCACCCCTGGCTATTTTTCTCTTTTCGATCATAGAAAAAGGACTGAAAAGTTTCGAGTGGTGATCTCTGAGGTGGGGAAGGTCGAGCGACAGCTTCCTTTTCAAGTCTCACAGAACTGTGGTGGGGATTTAGCTCAGTGGTTCCACCACCTCGAAAGCACAAGGTCCCGAGTTCAATCCCCGGTACCAAAAAAAAAGTTTCACAGAACCATCCCTTGGAAGGGACCCAGGAGGTTCCCACAAGAGGCGATGGGGACCTCACTTGGTCCACAGAGTAGGACTTGACTCGTCACGGAGAACCGAAGACTTCCTTAGGCTTGGGATGGGATGCTGGAGGGGAGACGCACTCTGTCGGGGAATGGGGGCTTATATGTGGCTGTGAGGTGTCAAGACAAATAATCCGGGTGCTTATTTCTTTCAGTTATTTATCATTTACCTCACGTGTGTTTCTTTAGGGTCAGGTTGCTCCCTGGTGAAAGCAACAACTGCCTTTATCAAGGAGGTTAAAATGCAAACCGTGTGCGTGCGTGCGTGTGTGTGTGAAGTCAGGAGGTCAAGTATCGTTAACAGCTGCTCCTTTGAGAGTGGAAGTGGAATTTATGGATTCATCCTGCAACACAGGCCAAATGTGTGGACTTCCAATATCTTTAGGACTAGCAGGGCATTAGGAGTGAGAACCCTGGAAACAGAAGGAGGGGTGAGAAGGGCATTGTAATCTTGGGTAGCTTTACTGTATCTTGGAGATCCAGTTTGCTTAAAAGTACACCTGAAGGGGCCGGAGATTTAGCTCAGTGGTTTTGCCACCTGCTGTGCAAGTGCAAGGACCCGAGTTCGATCCCCGGTACTAAAAAAAAAAAAGTACACCTGAAAAGCCACATGTGGTGGTGCATGTCTGTCATCCCAGCACTCAGGAGCCTGAGGCAGGAGGGTCACTGAGAGTTCAAAGCCAGCCTGGACTACACAGTGAGACCCTGTCTCCAAAAAAAAGTTAAAAAGAACAATTTTTAAATTAGTTTCCTCCTCTCATTTCTATCTGCCTTTCTTTTTTCTATCCTACCTTAGAACTACTGGAACTTCTTGCACTCTGTCCTCTGATCTGACAGTCCTCGGCTGGGTTTGTACCAAAAGGCAAGTTCAAGAGCGCTCAAAGCAGCCTATTTCCAACTGGGATGGGAGCAAGCCACATGCCGTTGGTGGGGCAGGACCAAGGCCACCTCCAGCGAGTTCCAGAGGGTTCTGCTCTGCACAACCTTGACGGCCAGCACCACCGGGCTGGGTGGCAGTGGTGAGGACAGCCCGGTGTCTGGGGGATCACTGGAAGGGGGACAAAGGAGCCTCTGGGGTAATGCATGTATTCTGGCTCTTGGTCTGGGGTGTCATTATAATTCTCAGGCTGAACATGGAAAAAGTGTGGGTTTTTTCTGCAGTGCTGGGATGGAACCCAAGTATGCTACATTGTGGAGATCAGATGGGAAGAATGAGGCCTAACTGGCCTCCTCGGCAAGCTCGGAGAAGAGGGCATGCAAGCTGCTAACACGCTGCAGGGAAAAGTAAAAACACCTGAGGTTAAGTTGTTTATCAGAGAAGTACCACGGAGGGAGGGAGGCAGATGAGTCCTGTGGAACCCTAATTGCTCGTGTCCGTGTCTGGGTGAATAAAGCCAAGGGGCGCCAGTCACTTGGGGCTCTATGTTGGAGAAAGACATGAGCCCCTGGCCCCCCAGATTTTTAACCTGTTTCTGTGTCTCTTTATTTTTCATCTTTGTCACCCCTTGGTCAGGTTCAAGTTCAGCTTGTAGGCAGGTTCCTACATTACACTACCAGCTCATTGATTTTTTTATTTCTAGACAGGATCTTGCTACATAGCACAGGCAAGATTCAAATTTGCAGTCCTCCTGCCTCAGCCTCCCTCACTGCTGGGATTGCAGGCATGCACCTCTGCACTCAGATTTAAATGTGTGCACTTTAATATTTTAATTTTAATTCTTTAATACTTCAAGAAAAAGCAATGGGGGATTGAGGGGGAGAAAAGGATAAAATACAATAAAATTTACTAAAAAGAAAAAGGGCCAGGGATGTAGCTCAGTGGTACCATGCCTGCCTCACAAGCCCAAAGTCCTGAGTTCAATCCCTGGAACAAAAAAAAGCAAAAGATGCAAGTATTACTTTCATTAAAAAATTATTTATAGCTGGGTATAGTGGCACACACCTATGATCCCAGCTATTTGGGAGGGTGAGACAGGGAAATCACAAGGTCAGGGCCAACCTGAGCAACTTAGTGATTTGGAGAGATCCTGTCTCAAAATAAAAAATAAAAAGGGCTGGGAATGTAGCTCAGTGGTAGAGCATTGCCTAGCACCAGACCATGGGTTCAATGGTTGGTACTGAAAAAGAAAAGTTAATTATAAATAAAAGTACCCCAATCTTACTCATTTCTAAGTAGGTATGAGAATCCAAGCCTGTAAAATAGGGAGATGCAAACTCAACCGCCCACAGGGCCTTCCAGAGGTGTGGAGAGAGGCATGGAGAGCATGGGGTATCCATTTTTTGGGTTTTGCTTTTCGTACCGGGGATCAAACTCAGGACCTTGTGCTTGCAAGGCAGGTGGAATACCACTGAGCTACATCCCCGGCCCCCAGGTTTCACTTTTTTATGTTTAAATTCATATAATAATCCTTATTATTTAAAATCTATAAGATCAGCTAGACATAGTGGCAAAGGCCTGTAATCCCAGCCCTCTGGGAGGCTGAGGCAGGAGGATCCCAAGTTTGAGCCCAGCCTGGGCACTTGGTAACTTAGACCCTGTCTCAAAATAAAACTAAAAAATAAAGGGCTAGGGATGTAGCTCAGTGTGAAGGCCCTGGATTCAATCCTGAGTTCTCGATATATATATATATGTATATTATAAATTATACATACGATTCTCCTTCCATATGCAGGCTCTGCATCCAATATCCAACCAACCTGAGAGGGAAAATATTCAGAAAATAATTGCATCTGGCCTGAACATGAAAAGATCCTTTTCCTTGTCATTATGCCTTAAGCAATTCGGCCTAACAGCTGTTTACATAGCATTCGCACTGCAGCAGGCATTAGAAGTCAGCAGAGATTATTTTATTTTATTTTTACAGTACCAGGGATCAAATTCAGGACCTTGGGCTTGCGAGGCAGCCATGGCACCACTGAGCTAAATCCCTGGCCCAGCCAAGGATGATGTTAGAGTATCTGGAGGGTCCAAACAGGCTCAGTGCAAACACTGTGCCTTTTACATAAGGAATTTGAGCATCGCTGAACTTTTGTATCCCAGGAGGGGAGGTCCTGGAGCCAACTCCCAGCTGATACTGAAAGATGACAATATATTATACTTCTTTCTATGTAAAAAGAGGAAAAGCTGGATGTAGTAGTGCACACCTGTAATCCCAGCACTCCGGGAGGCTGAGGCAGGAGGGCTGCAAGTTACCAATCCCCAGAACCAAAAGAAAAAAGATAAAAAGAAAAGAAAGTGCAGCTTCCAATGACAACTTGGGACTTTGCTTTACCCCCAAATCATGGGGGGGGGGGGGTGATGGGAAGGAGGAAGTTTCTGGGTGAACTGACACTAATCCTGGCCCCACATTTGTGTGTGGAGTCCCCATGCCACCTGTGTCATCAAGTCCCTTCAGGGATCCTGTGACAGCCAAGACAATGAAAGTACAGAAAGGCTTGGTAATTTATCCCCACAGTCATGGGGAACGAGTTGAATCTGGACCGCTGACTCCTGAAACTGCTCTGAATCATTCTGAGACCTTGTGTCCCAGGGCATGAGTGCCTCAAAGGGACACCTGAGGTCTTGCGGGATCCCCAAGGGACAGCGATACTGCACTTGACTGCTGCCCCTCCCCACTCTCCTAGCTCCAACAGCAGTAGGGGCCCAGATAGGGAGGGGAGGCTGAGGCAGAGGGGGAGGCAAGGCACAAGCCTGGCTTCCACTCTCACCTCTCAGGGCTCAGTTTCCTCATCTGTGAGATGGGAGCAACGAGAACAATGAGGTCATGGGTGGAAAGGGCCAGGAGGGACCAGGAGAGGAAGCAAAGGCCACTCTATTGAAAAAGCAGCCCGTCCTGTTGAGATGCCAGAGGCCACCTTGCAAGGCCCTGGGAGGAAGCTGTGCCCTTGGCCCCAACCCCACCCGGGCCTGCCCCACCCTCCTGGCTCCCTCTGAGGTGGCCAAGAAGATGGGTGGTCCAGGAGCTCCGGGTGAGGCAGGGTGGACCACGGAGCACCACCTGGTCTTGACGCTTTCAGGTGGAGGACCATGGGGTATTAAACAGGCTGACCAAGCCCTTTACTGGGGACAGTGAGGAATTAAACCCAGCCCTGACTGCTCTGGGGAGGAAACAGATAACAGGGGTCCTGCCATTGTCATTGTCATTGTTCTTGTGCTGATCAATTTGGTGGCAGGAGGGCTCCACAGGAGGCTTCAAGTCCTACAGCCCAGAAAGGCTCAGGAGGGAGGAGTCAGAGCTTGGGTCCCAGTGCAATGCCAGGGGCCCTGGAGCTGGACAGAGAGGCTGAGGGCTGCTGGGAGCTGGTGGGATTTGTGATGTGCTGTTGGAGGAGGAATTAAGAGCAGAGACCAGGGTGCACCACAGCTCTCCCAGAGCCTGCCAGGGTCGTCTGTTGCTGTGACTGAACACCTCACCCTGGGTAGTTCATAGAGACGAGTGGTTTACTTGGCTCACAGTTCTGGAGGGCAGGAAGTCCATGACGCGGGGAGGGCCAGCAAGAGTCAGCAAGCCAGCCTGATGACTCTCACTCACTATAAAGTCACTAATGCCACTAGGGGTCCCCACCCTATGACCTCATCTAGTGCTAATCACTGCCGAAGGCCCCCTTCCAAATTACCTTCGACACAGGAATTTGAGGCTGGGCATAGTGGTACACGACTGTGACCCCTGCACTCGGGGAAGCTGAGTTGGAGGATTGCAAGCTTCAGTCCAGCCTGGGCAATTTAATTTAGTGAGACCCTGTTTCAAAATAAAATTTTAAAAAGCTAGGCATGTAGCTCAGTACAAAGGCCCTGGGTTCAATCCCCATTATGACACACACACACAAATTTGGGGATTCAATTTCCAACACGTGAAATTTTAGGGGACACATTCAAGCCATTGTGTTATAGGGTAGTTTCTTTAGAAATGGCTCGCCAATACTCTTAAGGGAAATAAATAGGACACACATGAATAAATACTGAATAGTTTCTCTGGTGTGAGAAACTGAAAGTGTAAATAAGGACTAAATGTATAATAGGTAATGTGAAATAGGAAGAAAAGGGGCAAAGGGGAAGGAAGTGGGAGGGCTAGGGGAAAGGATAGAAGGGAATGGGATTAATATGAGAAAATGGAAAAATAGAAACACAATCTTTGTAAATAGGGAGGAATGGAGGGGTTGAAGGGAGGGCTGGGCAAGGGTGAAAAATAAGAACCAAGAGAGACTATGTAAAGGTGCAAATTTCCAATGATGAATGTCATTATATTGTATACCTAAAATGTACCAATGATTAGAATGAATAATCGATAATGTAAAATAGGAAGAAAAGGTCCAAAGGGGTAGGGGTAGTGGGAGGGGCAGGGGAAAGGAAAGAAGGGAAAGGAAAAATGATGAGAAATGGAAAAAATGGAAATAAAGTCTTTGTAAATAGGGAAGGGTGGAGGGCGTGGAGGGCTAGGAATGGGGAAAAAAATGAGAACCAAGATGCATCATGTAAAGGTACAGTTCCCAATGAGAAATGTAATTGTGTTGTATACCTACAATGTACTAATAAAATAATTTAATAAAAAAGAAAGAAATGGCTCGCCAATCAAAAGTATTCCAGGTTGTTCTTGCTGGAACAAAACTGGAGGAAACAAGCCAAAAAACAGTGCCAAAAAGGTTATTTGAAAAGTGCAGGGGTAAATGGGTACGGGAGAAACCAGCTCTTTAGAGCAAGCTTCAGGCGAGCAGTAAGCCACACCGCAAACATTCATACTAACTGTTTTGCACACAGGCCGCTCTTTTTTATGTCGTCCGCATCTCGTGGGAGCTCGCGAGAAGTTCTACATACGCGCTCCTCGACTTCCCCGGAATCTTGTAATTAACAGGTCCTGCTCATTTCTCTAGCCAGCTTTGCCATGCCGTTTCTCCTATAACAAAAGCAACCATAATCACTCTGAGCGTCTGGGCTGGGGCAGGGAGCCACACCGACCCTAGGTGTCCCCTGCTTTGGGCCACAGTCATGGCCAAACCAGGGCAAAGGAGGAGGAACCCGCGCAGTGCACATGGTGCACTGGGGCAAAGTGCGGACGTTGGGAGGGCTATCTGCCCCCAGACCAGGCCTGGGCAGAGCGGGAGGCCCACAGCCTTTCCTACCTGCGCCTGCTCCGGCCAGGGAGGCCACCCTGTGCCCGGCTGGAGATCACTCGCCCACCTGAGAGTCCTCCCCGGGCTTTGCCCTCTGCCCGTGGGTGGGCCTAGCACCGGGGCCCTCCTTTGGCTACGATGGCCGGGCTGGGGCTGGGGCTGGGGCTGGGGGCGACCAGCTAGGGCAGAGTGGCCCAGAACACCCCGGGGACCCCTGGCAGAGGCCAGTCTGGGCAGAGAGGCCTATGGGGGCCAGGTGTGGCCTGGGCAGGAGGAAGATGGCTGCCCCTGGGAGAAGACCTGGACAGAGCCGTGGGGAAGGAGGGTCCCGGGCCAGGCGGCCTCAGCTCGGGCAGCTTGGGCCGGTTCCTGCCTGGGCTGCCTGCCGGGGCCCTGGGCCCCTCTGGGCTGGGCAGGGCTGCGGAGGGCAGTGGGGCCTCTTTCCTCCTAGCTCAGGCAGCTGAAGTTATTTTTTTCCCCTCCGCTGCTGCTGAATTTCCCTTCGAGTTGGATAAATAAGCAGCAGGTTCCAACGTCAACGAAACAGGAGCTCCCGGGCTGCACAAAAGCGGCTTTCAGCAGCAGCCGGGCTCCCCGGAGCCCGCAGCTCTTGGCCTTGGCGCGCGCTCAGGCCCCTTCCCAGCAGTGTCCCCCGGCCCCTGTCCTGATCCTGCTCCCCCTGGCAGAGCCGCGCTTGTCTTTTGCCCCCAGAGTTCTGTGCAGACTTAGAAAGAGCTCCCTCCTTTAAGACCCTCCAGGGCGCCCGGTGCCCAGGGTGAAGCCCGAGGAGCGGCGGCTGGCTCTTCTGCTTCCTCCCCAGCGCCCTGCCAAGGCGGGTTCCCCTTTAGAACGCCCTTCCCGCTCCTTCCCGGCTCCACGTGGCTCTGAGAGTCCGCCCAGGCATCACCGTCTCTGCTTCCCTCTCTCACAGCACATCAGCTCTCACCATTGCGGTCACTTCCTGGCTGTGAATCCAGCGGACCATGAACAGCCTTGAACATCTTGTGTCCCCAGCACTCAGTCCAGTGTGTGGTGTGACCTGCAGGGGCCACAGAGCAGCCTTTGCCTGGCACAGGGTAAATCTTTGGGTAAAGCCTGCTATTAACAATTCACAAAATCCCAGCACTCTGGGAGGCTGAGGCAGGAAGATTGGAAGTTCCAGCCAACCCTGTGCAAATCAGTGACTTAGCAAAACCCTGTCTCAAAATAAAAAATAAAAAGGGACTGGGGATGTAACTTAGTGCAAAGGCCCTGGGTTCAATCCCCAGTACTACAAAGAAAAAAATTACATAAATCACATTAACATTCCATTTATATAAAACTAATGCAAACTGATTTATAGTGACAGAGCACAAATTCTGTGATGGGCTCACTTCAGGAGTGGGGAGGAAGGAAATTTCGGAAATGATCAATATACTTTTTTAAAAAATTCTAAGAAAATCCTGATCCAGGATGTAACTCAGTGGTAGAGCACTTATCTAGTAGTATTCGGGAGTCTCTGGCTTCCATCCCTAGTACCACAAAAAATTTGTAATGTGTACTTTATCATAAATCATCAAGAATTCCCTCAATAGTGCTTTTAAAAATTCACATATGCATTGACCCAGCAATCTGAATTCTCATGCTCTACACTACAGAAATAAAACCACAAGTTCATTTGGGAGTCAGCAAACTTTATGTAAAAAGAGTAAATATTTGCAGCTTTGCTGACTCTGTGGTCTCTGTCATAGCTCAACTCTGCCACTGTTTTTTTTCTTTGGTACCAGGGATCGAACTCGGGACTTTGAGCTTGTGAAGCAGGTGCCAGAACCACTGAGCTAAATCCCTGGCCCTGCCGCTATATCTTTGAAGGAAGCATGGACTATTTGTAAACCAATGTGCATGGCTGAGTTCCAATAAAACTTTATTTACAAAACAACCTGGGGGCAGATTTGCTCTCCCTGGATACACATGCCTGTTCCCTCTATCTGTGTGTGGGATATGGATCAAATCATGGACAACCTATGTCTGTCCATAGGGAAGTAGCTGAGTAATTTATAACAAATCCACATTGTGAAAATAAAAGTGGTTATTAAAAAGAACAAGGAGCAGTGGCGCACACCTGTGATCCTAGTACTAGGTAGGCTGAGGCAGGAGGATGGCCATGAGTGAGTTCAAGGCCAGGCTGAATTACATAGCGAGACCCTGTCTCAAAGAAAGAGAGAGAGAGAGAGAGAGAGAGAGAGAGAGAGAGAGAGAGAGAGAAAAGAAGTTGTATCCTTGGGTGTTGACTTGGAAAGATATACATGATAGGTCTTTTTTTCAATCATCTTATGGAAATTTAAACATACACAAAAGGGCCGGGGATTTAGCTCAGTGGTTCTGCTGCCTGCCTTGCAAACTCAAGGTCGAATCCTAGTACCAAAAAAAAAATAAACAAAAGAAGAATGAAACAAAAACTGGCAGTGAGCACTCAAACATTCACCACCTACATTCTACCATTAACATTTTACTATTCTTAGCTCAGCATGGTGGGGCATGTCTGTAATCCGGGTGTGTCTGTAATCCCAGCCCTCTTGGAAACTGAGGCAGGAGGATCCCAAGTTTGAGCACAGCCTGGGCAACTTAGTTAGACCCTGTGTCAAAATGAAAAAATAGGGCCAGGGATTTAGCTCAGTGGTTCCGTCACCTGCCTCGCAAGTGCAAGGACCTGAGTTTGATTCTCGATACAAATAAATAAATAAATAAATAAATAAATAAATAAATAAAAGAGCAGAAGGTGCAGCTCAGTACAAAGGCCCTGACTTTAATCCCCTGTACTACAAAAATAAATAAATAAATATCTTTTAAAGTTTTATACAATGGGGCCAAGGATGTATCTCAGCAGTGCAGTGCCTGCCTGGTAAGCACGAGGCCCTGAGTTTGATTCCTGGTACCAAAAGAAAGATTTTCTTTTCTGGTACTGGGGATCAAACTCAGGACCTTGTGCTCCTGAGGCAGACATGGAGCCACTGAGCTAAATCCCCGGGCTGCAAAAATAAGATTTTAAAAATAGTTTTATACAATGGAATACTACTCTACCATAAAGAAGGATGAGACTCAGACATTTATAGCTAAATGGATGGACCTTGAGACCATACTCTTAAGTGAAATAAATCAGACACACATGTTCAAATACTGCATTGTTTCTCTGGTGTGAGAGATCAAAAGTGGAAATAAGGACCAAAATGTATAATAGATATTGGGAAATGGGAAGAAAATGTTCAAATGGGAAGGGGAACAAAGGAGGAAGGAGGGAGAAAGGAAGGAAGGGACAAGAAAAAAAAATAGAAGGAAAAAATGGAAACAAAGCTTTTGTACATAGGGAGGGGAGGGGGGAAAGGGGAAAAAAGAGGCGGGATATATCACATACAGGTGCTAATTCCCTATGATGAGTGTTATCATTATGTATGCCTAAAATGTACCAATAAATGTTTTGCTATAAATTTTTTTAAATTACTATTTATTAATTACTTCAGTGGTCCTGGGGATGGAACCCAAAGCCTTGGGCGTGCTAGACAAGCACTCCACTGCCAAGCTAGGACACCCACTCCCTTATTACTTTTCTCACAGATCCATGAAGCTGTCCATGATGGATTTTTTGGGTACTGGGAATCGAACTCAGGGCCTTGCGCTTGCCAGCCAGGTGCTGCATCGCTGAGCCACATCCCTGGCCCCTCCATGATAGATTTTTAGGTGAGAAAAATGAGATGCAAGGAATACAGCATCAATTCCATTTTAATAAGAGAAAGAAAAGATAAGGATTGCATTCTATAGTACGTGTGTTCATAAAGTCTAGCAAAAAGTATCCAAAGAGACACTGACTCAATACAGGTTACTGCAGGGTAAGGATTGGAAGGGGAGAAGAGCAGATTCTTTTATTTCTCTGCTCGTCTTTAACATTGAGTTCCTTGTGAAAACTGTCAAAGCCCCAGTAAAGAGTTTTAAAACACTTCTTTGGTAATGATGACACAAATAGTGTAGTTCAGGTCTTGACATCCTCGTAAAGGGAAACTGAGTCAGAAGGAGAGCTCAAGCTGCAGGAGGTGGGCACATTCCCTGAGCCCGATCCGGGGCCCTTGCCCAGGCTCACCCCATGCCCTGTGCTGTGTACAGGAGTAACCAGGCACCTGCATGCACCTTGCAGTGGGCAAACACACACAGAGCCACACAGGTGTGCTGCTGTCCATCTCCACACACACCTTGGGTTCCTGTCTGCCCTGCCCCGGAAGCAGGTGTGTGGCATGCTGTGGGGCCCCATCCCCACCAACAGCCCCTCCTGAGGGGCATTCTGGGCACCTGGTGGAGCTGCAAGGTGGTCCTCCTGGTCCCTGCTCATTCACTTGGACATCTCAATCCCCAGGGACAATCTCAACCTCACCCAAAGCATCCATGGCCCTCTCCTCATTCCGACATTCTTTTCACCAACAGACATTGATGGGTGCCAAGATGCCAAAGGGCATTAACCTCTAGGACCCCCCCGGGCTTGTGGGGTGACAGGCACAGGAGCAGTGCAGTGGCTTTGAGGTATTGAGGTGGCACCAGGGCCAGCAGGGCATAGGGTGGCTGGGGGTGGTCCTGGAGGGGGCACTACCAGAGCTGAAGGGAGGGGAGGCGGGGCTTACCCTGGGGGTTGTCCAGTGGGCTGTGAGTGGAGGCCACAGTCCTTACGACGTGGTCAGAAGGACCTCCAGGAGGGCCAGCAGGAATACAGGTCAGGATGTCGCTCCCCCAGCCAAGGCCCCCAGGAAGGGAGGCATTGGCCAGGGGAGCAGGAGTGGGGATGGCATTGATGGGGACCTCCCTCCTCTGTCCCCCAGCCCTCCTCATAGTCTCCTTTTCAGTGAGAGCTTAGGGCATTGTTCCACCTTTGTAAAGAGTGGGATCGAGTGACAAAGCCGGGTGGGTGGGCAAGTGGCCCAAGAGGCCTCTTCTCTCCCGGGCAGCATCTGCATGGGGGCGGGGCCGGTCCACACCCCCCACCTCTGGCTTCCCAGGAGCTGGCTGTCACCATGGTGACAGGCCTGGCATCCCACAGCCCCTGGGGCACCCTCCCCACCATGGCTGCCAGAGGAATGGCCCTGGCTCCTCTCTACAAAACATGGGTCCTAGGCCAGTCCTGCAGTGGGCATCCCAGCAACTGACGCTCCCAGGCCGGCTGCTAGTAGAGGGACAGCTCCGGAGCCCTCTGCATGGACTCGGTGACCGGTGACCTGGGACTCACAAGGCAGGCTGAGCCACTTTCTGGTCCATGCCCCATGCCTCTTGGGCTGCTAGGAGGGAAAAGATGTGGTCCGTGGTCCGTGATCCTGGGCAGCTGCTGGTATCACAGGGGAGAGGCCATGGGGGCCTGCTGCTGACATGTGGGGAACCTCCCAAGGGGCCACCCCTGCCATGCCTCCTTGGGAAGTTCAAGGTCTTTCTAGCAGCTGTACCTCTTGCAGCTCACACAGGCTGAGAGCCTAGTGGGTGCTGGGCACAGGGCAGGCTGCTTCTCCCCATCCCTTGGCTCCCAATCTCTTGGGCCCTCTGGGAGCATGAGGGGCTGGGTGCATGCCAGTGACAGCATATGTCTTTCTTTGTCCCTTTCTGGCTCTAGTGCGGGGCTCAGGGGAGGGAGCACTGACAGGCATGTGTGGGAAGGGACGGCCCGCTTTTCTCACCATCACTCTCAGACTCCTCCCTGCATCCCAGGCATGTGCAGGCAGGCACGCTGAGACAGGTGGGCAGCGGCCTTCCTCCAGTAGAGGTGACCCTGATCCCCAGCCCCGAGCTTGGTGAGCTGTGCAGTCCCAAGAAAATCTCTGAGTGCTCCGAGCCTCGGCTTCCCAGCTGTGAAATGGGCACAGGATTCCTTGCAGGAATGTTAGAAAGGTCACTGTCAAAGGCAGTGGGAGTTTCCCAGGCCCCCTGCAATCCTGGCTCATTTTCTAAGGATCCCAGGGGAGCTACTGGGGTGCCTGGCCCTGGCCTGGGCTCGAATGTGGAATCTGAGTCCCAGTGCTTTAGGGATTCCCAGGCCAAGGAGAAGGGGACAGAAGGGCCTGGGACAGTCTCTACAGGGCCGCCTGTGCAGGCCAGGGGCACTTGGTTTCACATGCAGAACTACCCAGAAACCGTGGCCGATTCTAAGCAGGTCCCGGAGGCCTCAAGGGGGCATCCTGGGGTGGGGTGCCCGGGAAATAACACGGCTGGGGGTAGTGGCGTGGTGGCCTTAAGAAATGAGTATGGGGTCCAGTGTCAGGCAATAACAAAGGGGACATTTAGTAGCTCTATGGCCTTGGGTATGTCACGCCTCTCTGAGCCATGGTTTCCCCACCTGGAAATGAGGATGACATTCTTGGATGGCTGAGCAGATGCCATGAGGTCGAGTCTGCAGCGGGATCAAAGGCAGAGGTGTGCAAAGGAAACTGAGGCTCCGAAAGGGGAGCCCAAAGTCACATGCAACCAGCAGAGGCAGAGGCTGAGCTCCATCGGCACTGAGCAGAAACCCGAGGCTTCCCGAAGCATGGAGGCCTTGGACAAGTTCTGCCCATCTGAAAAGAGATGACCCAGTAGGTGGGTGTATGCAATAGAATCTTTCCGCAGACAGTTCGTAGATCTGAACGGGAAGGGAAGGAGATGGGACAGATAAGCCACTTATCTGCTCCTGGGTCCCCTTAGGGACTCCAGCGTGGCTTCGAGAGGAGCGGCGCCTTTAAAGCCCAGTGGGGGCGTGTCCGGTACACGACGCTCCGCCTTCTGGGCGTGACCTCCAAAAGGCCCGCCCCCGAGCTTGTAGCCGCGGCCCCTCGGAGACCGGGGCGGGTCCCGGCTCCGCTGCGACTTGAGTAGCGGTGGTCGGCGGGCTCGGCGTCTTCCGTCCCCGGGGCGGCTGCCGGGACACACGTGGGCGGCTCGCGATGGCCCGCGCCCCGCGACGTGGCGGGCAGGCACGGGGGCGCGGGACGGCGCGGCCCAAGTGAGCCGGGGCCGCGCTCCCGCCCTCGGCCCGGGATGGCCGTGTCGCCGCCGCTCCGCCGGGCGCTGTTGCTGTGGCAGCTGCTGGCGACGGTCGGCGCGGCGCTGGAGATCGGCCGCTTCGACCCGGAGCGCGGGCGCGGGGCGGCGCCGTGCCAGGCGATAGAGATCCCCATGTGCCGCGGCATCGGCTACAACCTGACCCGCATGCCCAACCTGCTGGGCCACACGTCGCAGGGCGAGGCGGCCGCCGAGCTGGCCGAGTTCGCACCGCTCGTGCAGTACGGCTGCCACAGCCACCTGCGCTTCTTCCTGTGCTCGCTCTACGCGCCCATGTGCACCGACCAGGTCTCCGCGCCCATCCCCGCCTGCCGGCCCATGTGCGAGCAGGCCCGGCTGCGCTGCGCGCCCATCATGCAGCACTTCAACTTCGGCTGGCCCGACTCGCTCGACTGCGCGCGGCTGCCCACGCGCAACGACCCGCACGCGCTCTGCATGGAGGCGCCCGAGAACGCCACGGCCGGCCCCGCCGAGCCCCACAAGGGCCTGGGCATGCTGCCCGTGGCGCCCCGGCCCGCGCGGCCCCCCGCAGACGCAGCCCCGGGCCCGGGAGGAGGCGGCGGCGGCGCCTGTGAGAACCCCGAGAAGTTCCAGTACGTGGAGAAGAGCCGCTCGTGTGCGCCGCGCTGCGGGCCCGGCGTCGAGGTCTTCTGGTCGCAGCGCGACAAGGACTTCGCGCTCGTCTGGATGGCAGTGTGGTCGGCGCTGTGCTTCTTCTCCACGGCCTTCACCGTGCTCACCTTCCTACTGGAGCCTCACCGGTTCCAGTACCCCGAGCGCCCCATCATCTTTCTCTCCATGTGCTACAACGTGTACTCGCTGGCCTTCCTCATCCGCGCCGTGGCGGGCGCGCAAAGCGTGGCCTGCGACCAGGAGGCGGGCGCGCTCTACGTGATCCAGGAGGGCCTGGAGAACACGGGCTGCACGCTGGTCTTCTTGCTGCTCTACTACTTCGGCATGGCCAGCTCGCTGTGGTGGGTGGTCCTCACGCTCACCTGGTTCCTGGCGGCCGGCAAGAAGTGGGGCCACGAGGCCATTGAGGCCCACGGCAGCTATTTCCACATGGCGGCCTGGGGGCTGCCGGCACTCAAGACCATCGTTGTGCTGACTCTGCGCAAGGTGGCGGGGGATGAGCTGACCGGGCTCTGCTATGTGGCCAGCATGGACGTGGCAGCGCTCACGGGCTTCGTGCTGGTGCCCCTCTCCTGCTACCTGGTGCTGGGAACCAGCTTCCTCCTGACGGGCTTCGTGGCACTCTTCCACATCCGCAAGATCATGAAGACAGGTGGCACCAACACAGAGAAGCTGGAGAAACTCATGGTGAAGATCGGGGTCTTCTCCATCCTCTACACGGTGCCCGCCACCTGCGTCATTGTCTGCTATGTCTACGAACGTCTCAACATGGACTTCTGGCGCCTTCGGGCCACAGAGCAACCGTGCACACTGGCCACTGTGCCCGGAGGCCGCAGGGACTGCTCGCTGCCAGGGGGCTCCGTGCCCACCGTGGCTGTCTTTATGCTTAAAATCTTCATGTCTCTGGTGGTGGGCATCACCAGCGGTGTCTGGGTGTGGAGCTCCAAGACTTTCCAGACCTGGCAGAGCCTGTGTCACCGCAAGATGGCTGCTGGCCGGGCCCGGGCCAAGGCCTGCAGGGCCCCCACAGGCTACGGCCGTGGCACCCACTGCCACTATAAGGGCCCCACGGTGGTCTTGCACATGACTAAGATGGACCCCTCTCTAGAGAACCCCACACACCTCTAGCAACACAGCCCTGGCTCCAGGTGGTGGCTGCCCCTCCTTGCCCCCCTCTTCCTCGCCACCCCCCTGCCCCAGACAGCTGACTAGCAGCTGTCCAGCTGTCAAGGCCAGGCAAGTGAGTGCAGGGGGCTGAGGATCAGGGACCCAGTAAGGCTCACACCCTTGCGCCCCCTAATGCAGGGGGTGGCCTGCCTGAGTTCCCCGAGGGCCCTAGGAGAGGATGAGGGGGCAGAGGGCATGATCCAGCAGGGAGTTTATTTAATGATGTAATTTATTGTTGTGTTCTCTGGAAGCTGTGACTAGAATAAACCCCTGTGTGGCACTGCTGACTCCTCTTTGGGCTGGAAAGGGGGCAGGTAGGAGGGTGAGGGTCCTGCAGGAGGCTCCCTGTGTGCACCGAGTTGGGGGGCTCACCCCAGGCCCCTGACCTCTGGTTCCCCACCAATCAGGAGGAAGTTCCCTTGCAGAACAGCTGTATTTTTCAAGTCCTGGACACTGTGTGTGTGTGTGTGTGTGTGTGTGTGTGTGTGTGTGTGTGTACATGTGCATGCGTGCACATGCAAGCGCATATGTGGGGGGGCATTTTTGTGCATTTGCTGCCCTCTGCATCTCTGGGGCCCGAGTAGCATGTCTCTGAAGCGGGTTTGGGATGCCTGCCAGGATACCCAGGGAATCCCTAGGGATGGCATTGCCACCTGGCCCTGGGGTGTCTAACCCATTTGGGGCCATGAGTAAGTTTTCCCTTTCTCACACTTTGCTTCGCTCATTTGTTAGATTTTTTTATTTTTTTGCTACGGGGGATTGAACTCAGGTCCTTGCGCTTGCGCAGCAGGTGGCAAAACCACTGAGCTAAATCCCAGGCCCTGCTTCGCTCATTTGTGCAGCAAATGAGGGCATCAGCCTGTCTCCAAGTTGTCTCAAAGGTTGCCTTCCCTGGTGACTGAGGCTGGAGGGTGACTGTCCCCATGAAATGGCTGGTGTGTCCCTTTCCCTGCTCGGGGCCCTCCCATCCCTGGGTAGGGCCAGACTGGCCGGGAGCCATCTGGGTAACACAGACATGACCTGCGAAGAGGAGGCCTGGAGCTGAGTGGGAATCTGGCCCCGGCTCTTGAAGCAGTGGCAGGATTGGGGTGCTGGTGGCAGCTGTGAGTGGGGGAAGGTCTGGAAGTTTGCAGAGCTCCACCTGGGGCTTTTGCACACTCATGTGACAGGAGGTAGGGAAAGGGACTGTCTGGGTCCTGGGGAAGGAAGCTCAGGGCTGGTGGGGCCTCTCTCAGTTCTGTCCCCTCGTAAGCCAGTTGGGTCTGTGTGGGTATCCGAGAGGCCTCTTGTTGGCCTGGGATCAGACCCCAGGACCCCGTCTTGGCATCTGCCTTAGCGGACTTCGGCCCGGGTGAGGTCTTGGTGAGTGCCCCTGGGTGTACTACACAACCAGCCTTCAGCATCAAGAGATGCAAAGGGCCCAGCCCTGCTCCCGGCCCTTTAGAGCCAAGGGGAGGCCCAGGCTGGGGAGGAGCCTCTGTGCCCACCTTGCCTGCTTCCTGTCAGTAGGAGCGCTGAACCCCAAAGGCAGGACCTCTCAGGAGCTCTTTGCACTGCGCCAGCGGCTTGTAGGGGCAAGCAAGTCTGAAGAGAAGCAAACAGGTTGGGTCAAGCTCCCCAACAGGTCGAGGGGGTTAAGGAGGAACAGAACTGACCTGACCCCCAGGGGAACTGTAGCTGTGACCCCCTCCCCAACCTCTGCAGGTCCTTGCACTGGGCACACCCTCGTCTCACCCTTCTCTTCCTGCAGAGCACACCCGTCTGTGCCTTTGAGGCTGACTGACCCGAGCTCCTTGTAACTCCCCGGAGAGTGAGGAAGCTTCCTGGAGGCCACCGGGTGTGTGTGCGTGGGGTGCCCTGCTGGGACAGGATTCCAGAGACCTGGGAAGAGAGAAGCCATGGGGGTGCGCATCCAAAGGGTACCTTGAGCGCCCTCTTCCTTGCCAGTGGCTTGTGGTCATGTTCACTCAGCAGGAACAAGCCTGGTGCTGGCTTTTGGGGTGACAGGGAGAAGAGTTGGGGAGTGCAGAGGACTGCAGTGCAGGGTCTGAAAGGCAGGTCCCAAGGGGCTCTGCTTTGGGGCTGGGATGGTTCACAGCAGCCAGGACTGGGGAGTCCTGGGGCCTCCTCTCAGGCCTGGAAGCTCCAAGGAAGGGTCCCAGACCGAAGAAGAAAAAGAGGAAGGAAGCACACACATGTCCTAATGACCTTTGCCAGGTCTCCCACCTGGATCGTCCTTTCCCGTTTACAGACCCAAGTGTGGGAGAGGGCTTGGCTGGCTCAAAGTCAGAGTCAGGAGTGAGGGTGCACAGGGAGTTGAGCCTAAGTCTCCCTCGGAAACTTGTCATCTCTACCTCGGATTTGACTGGGTGCCCTGTGAGGGACAGCAAGGTGTGTAACTTAGGGAGGTCATGTCCAGAGCTGTGCGGGGGATGGGTGAGGAGCCCCACTCCTTTCCCACAGCGGGACCTTCTTGTCCTAAGCCCCTAAAAAGGACACTTCAGAGCCAAGCTGCAGTACCTCAGAAACTGACATGGCCACCCCCTCCCTCCCCGAGATGTCCTTCATCTTCAGGGTGCAGTGGCCCAGGCCCAGCCTGTCTGGTGGGTCTGAGCTTGTGCATGTGAGGGTCTGAGTTAAGAGCTTCCTAGCCCTGCTTCTGTGTCCACAAGGGCCCAGGGCCGGGGCTCACCCCCAGAAGTGGCTCCCTGAAGGAGGAAGCCGCCAGCCCTGAGGAGTCGCTAAGGCCCAGGTAAGGAGTTAGGACAGGGCCACAGGGGAACCTCTTCTGCCAGGACTGGCTGGTTGGTAAGGCGCTTCCTCTTCAGGCTGCTTTAGAATCCAGGTGTGAGGTGGAGAGAACACCAAGGATGAGGATGCAGAGTGGTAGGTCCCAGGTGACTCCCGGAAGCAGCAGTTCAGACCATCCTTAGGAATAGTCTCATGTCCCCATCTGCAGTAATCACTTGGTAATCACTAAATGGCTTCTTCCTCAAGATTACAGCCCGGGCAGGGAGCAATGTGCTGAGATGAGCAACATCAGGACCAGACCTTGGAGGCATGACCCGTGGAGGCTGGGAATGCCAAGTGCCAACTGTTGTGCAAAGTATGTTCAGAGGTAAGGCTGGGGATGGTGGTGCATGCCTGGAATCCCAGCATGTGGAGGCTGAGGCAGGAGGCTTGAGTTCAAGGCCAGCCTAGGAAACTTGGCCTGTCTCAGGGAACAGCTCTTCTCCAGAGCTGGAGGCTGGAGCACGCATGATGTCGGGAAGCCTGTTTCCTCCTGAAGGCCTGAGCATCCCTAAGTGCCCAGTGCAGGCCATCTGAGGGCCATCTTCTCCAAGGCCAGGAGGCCAGCAGCAGAGCCTGCACCCGGTGCACCAATGCTTTTCTCGTTACTCTAGCTCAGGTGGCTGGGCTGGGGAGCTCCACTTCCCAGTAAACAGCATCATAGCAGTGGCTCAGCAAAATCTTTGTATTCCACCGGCAGGTTGCTGCCCTGCAGCGACCTACTCAACTGCTCAAATCAACTGGACTTTAAAAATAAATGAGTATAGGGCCAGGGATTTAGCTCAGTGGTTTCGCTGCCTGCTGCGCAGGTGCAAGGACTCGAGTTCAATCCCCGGTACCAAAAAAAAAAAAATAAATAAATAAATGAGTATAAATAAAACAGGAGTGGCTGTGTGTTGGAACAGTGCAAGCTGGGCACATGGGGATTCATTATTCTTTTCTGTGTGCTCGAGATTTTCCTTGAAAAATGTTTTCCAATACTGTGAATTTCCCAAAATTTAAAGGACCACACAAATTTCCATAATGAAGTCTTGAAGGATACTCTCTCTCTAGCTGCAGATGAAAAATTTGGAGGTTTGAGATAGGCAAGGCCACGAGAGGCTTGGAGGCCATGGTCCACCTACCCAGGAATAGGGATTACATCCATCCCTTTCCCCCCAGGCTGGGGTGCAATGGGTGGGGCCAACCTGTCCAGAGGCTCTGGCCTGGTCAAGGGAAAGCAGCTCCCCAATTGCCACTACCCCAAGAGCACAAAGAAAGAGCTACCACAATTGTTTCTTCCTTATAAACACAGGTACATAATGTTTATTTGAAATCCCAATTTATTACAAGTTCACCCTTTAATGGGGCCCTTCCTCCTTAAAGACAATTTAAAAACCAACCAACAATGCAGGTGTCACTGCAGCGGGCACACAGGATCCTCACTAGCACAAGGACAGACTGGACCTAGGATAAGAAGCAGGAGAAGGCGGTGGTGGCTGGGACTATGACGCTGTAAGGTCAGTGCTCACTCCAAGCCTACAGGAGAAGGGACGGTGACCCACCCACCAGCCACTGGAGCAAATTCCCAAGTCCCTGGGCAGGGAAGAGGGGAGACAGGATCACACCTGAAGTGTCAGGTCAAGAGGCTTTATTTATCTCGGTCCAAGGAGCGGCAACTGTGGGCTAAAGAGCTGAGGTGCTCACATTTTCCAAATTCAAGGTTGATAGAAAAGAAAATTAAACCCTGTCTTATACGTTTATCAAAAATCTGTCATAAAAGGGAAAGACTACAAACTTCTGCCTACCTGTAACAACTAGGCTAGCCTGGCCATAGGAAGGGCTCTCACAGAGGTTCCGGCCACTCCTCTCCACCTGCTGAGATGCACAAGTCACAAGAGCTCCAGTCTGAGGCCAGAGTGGGGACTCAGGAGGCAGGCACAGAGGCGGAAAGAGCCACTATAGTAGGCAAACGGCCCAGAGCACCACCAGATCCCACTACCTGCTTGCGAGGACCTCCGACCTAGCTTCTCTGAAAATGCAGGCTGGCCGAGGAAGGATGGGGGTGTAAAGCAACACGTCATCATAGAAATTGTACTGTACATGTGCCAAAGCAAGATGACAAATATTTTACAAGATGTTCTTTATACAGTATCACTGCTAAAACAAGCAACTTTTAATAACTAGAAAAGTCAATTTAAAAAACGTCAAACATTACAGTCTTCCTGCTCTTCTGCTCCCTAAGAGCTTGTCTGGTGTGTGGGTGGGCTGGGCTCCAACACCCTCTGGCCAGATCCACGAAGTAAAGGTTATAAGCACGATTACAAGCAGGACGCCAGTCTCGAGTGAAGTGCCTTAGTTTTTTGTTTTCTGAGGCGGTGAGGTGAGATGGGAAGAGGGAGGAAGCTGTCACAAAGAAGGGGAGGGGTATTCAGGAATGGCTCCAGGGAATGTCCCTTTACTCTGCCAAGCTCAAAAGACCACAACTGTCCCATGATGCTGGTGAATATAGGGTTCTGCATGGCACTCACTGATACTGTCACCTGAGAGGGAGAAGGTGGAACAGACAGTATGGGCTTAAAGAAACAAGATTGTGTATAAATATAGATTAAAAAGAAAATCAACACCACCTCCCCAATGGCCTAGCTCCTCTTGATCCTGCTATGTAACACAGTCACCCTTCCCTGGAGGCCAGAGGGGCTTGGCACTGCTGTGGGAGCCAACATGGGGGAACCTTAGGAAGGAGAAAAGGAAAAAGAATTGGGTTCCTAGGAAGAACTGGCCCCTGGCCTCCTCCTGGAAACTCCCAGAAAGCAGGGTTAAGGCCCTCTTCTACCCCTAGTATTTCTTGGCAGAGACTATCAGACCAGGATCAGCCTCCCCAAGAGCTCTGCTTGAATAAGGCCATATGGGGAATTGGAGAAAAACAGCCCAGGCTTGGAGTGACAGGCATTTCTGGACTCCGTGACTGCTTCCTTTTGGAGTTCTCCAACTTCCTCTCCCACCGCCCTGGTTGTCTCCTACTGTCCCCCACCTCCCTTACCACAGCCCCCGCCTCTATTTCTTCTGTCTTCGTCCCCTGGACTGTCCAACAGGCTCTGGATCACTGTCCACTTCATCATCAGCAAGCCGATCAGGAAACTTCTTGCGTTTCCTGCGGACATACGGGTGACCAGGAAGGTGTTTATGCAGCAGAGCCACCAGACACTGTTCTGTCTTCACCGTGCAGTTCAGAACATGGCTGCCGCGGCAGTTGTAAAGCTCAGCATTGGTAAACACTTGCTTCATGTCGGTGAGAAACTCCTGCACTGAGCGGTAGTTTCCACAGGAACATTTGTTCTGCATTGTCTGAAAGTCCATAGGTTGGGTGATCACATCATAGTAGTCCTCGGCCTCGTCTCTGGTCACGGGCTCCCTGTAAAGAAGAACCAAATGGAGATGTCTGCATGGTCTTGAATGCAACTCAGAGAAACCCTGGTGTCTAGTAACCGGCGCCTGAAGGTCCACAGCTGTAGGTAGTAGCCACCTGGGGGACAGAGCTGTGTCCACCTTGTCAGAACCGTCCCTCCCTCCCCACGTGAACAAGTTAATCCCTCTGCCACCAAGGTTCGTCCTGGAAGGAGGGGACCCAGGGCAGTGCCAGCACCTGCCCCGCACACCTGAAGGGCCAGCTGAAGCGATACTTCACAATCTTGTGCAAGATCTCCTCACACTTCTGCAGCTCCAGGCTTTGCCTCCGGGAGCTGCGCTTGGTTTGAAGCACCTAGCACAAAAGAAAGAAGAATCTTATCACAGGTCTCAGAGCACAGCAGGAGTAGACAGAGAAGAAAATGTGTATCTCTGCTTTAGAAAGAAAACAGAGTTCAACCAGTTCCTTGGAGCAGAGTCTGTCACACTCTCAGCAAGGGGCAGGCATCCTCCATCCGTCCCATTTGCCTTCTCCCTGGTGGATGGGGATCAAAGCGGCAGGGAGCAGGCACCAGTTGCCGCATTAACGGCAGAACTGCTGGGGCCGGCGAGAGAGGGCCACTGTCAACAGGATGCTGGCCCTGACAGCAGATGGACCTGGGATTATGGCGATACTGTGGATGGGTATAAATAAGCAACTGGAAAAAGCCAGACGGGTTATTTTGTGGGGAGAGGCATCTTTGGGAAGAAAAGCAAGAGGTCGGGCCAGGGATTTAGCTCAGTGGTTCCAACGGCTGCCTTGCAAGCACAAGGTCCCAAGTTCGATCCCCAGTACCAAAAAAAGAAAGCAAGAGGTCTACTCCCTTCCTGGGGTGGTCCATGGCAGGTGCGTAGGAGGAGGTGGCTACAGAGAGAAGGCAGGAGGCCTGCCTTCCAGGTAGCTATCGCCAGCTGGGACTCTCAGCAGTAGGAGGCACAGCAGTAAAGGGTGTGGGAGGGGCCCAGGAGGCTCTTTAATGCCCTTTGATCTCCCTAACGGCTTGCTTTATGTCCCCAACCCCAATGTGATCTGTCAAAATAAGCAAGTTTACAAGAGCTTCTTTTTGTTCAACACTCAAGTAGATCTAAAACAAAACTACTAAAATTACATTGGCTGAAGTGCAGAGGGGAGGGGAATGTCCCTCCCCTAACAACTGTCGGCAAAAGACCCAACAGTAAGTGAGGCTCCACATTGCTGACATTCCCACAAGGGAGACCCAGCCCCTCTGGGCCCACCAGAGACACATGGATACTATTTTAAAATCCTTAATAAGTTTCAGGCTGCTGCTAACTAGCAGACAGTTTGCAGGCCGCACAGCAGGGGAATGCCGGACATAGCTGTTCCTGGAGGGCCTGCTGTCTTGTCTGCCCAGAGGCCACCCATCTGCTTCCTCAGCCCCCTGGCTGGGGGAGCAAGGAGGGAGGGAGCTTCCCACCTGTTGCCTGGTGAATTCCTAGTGGTGCGGTGCGGAATACAACAGAAAGGCGAGAGGGAGGTAACAAGTGCCTCTTACCAGCTCATCCACTTCAACATCGTCCACAGGGGATGCCTTCTGCTGTGACCTCTGGGGAGGATGTGGCTTCTTCCCTGGTCGGCGGCCTGGCCTAGATGCAGGGGGGATGACAATCTGCTTGCCCCGGATGATCTTTCGAGGTCTCACTGAAATCAATATGAATTCAGAGCAAGAGAGCATGAGTGAACATTGGGACAGGATAAGACCATTCCGACAGGCTAAGCAGCAGCTTCCTTTGGGTTATAGGGTGCTCTCGCCGTTCTCTGATCCTCCCAAACAAGACACTAAGGGATAGCAAGTGCAGTGAATGCGTACCCTCCCTCAACTCAACTCTCTAAC
Organism: Heterocephalus glaber; assembly: GCF_000247695.1. The sequence goes on along the minus strand of NW_004624740.1, from coordinate 14,315,708 downwards.
ATCTTTCAGAGGGCCAGGTCCCCAAGTACTTCTACCCTTGTTACTCCAGCCAAGGGCCTTGCAGGACTCAACTGTACCTGAGGAAAAGCTGCTTACTAACAGGGCAACCTGGGTCTCCCACAGCCAGAGCTCAGCATTTACATGTAAGATGGAATCTGATCTTAAAACTAAATCCATTTCACAACCGAGTTATCCTACACTCAAAATCAAAAAACAAAACAAAAAAGACTCCATTGAGTCTTTTGTTTTTTTTCCTGGTACCAGGAATGGAACTTAGGTCCTTGAGCTTGTGCAGCAGGCGGTGAAACCACTGAGCTAAATCTCCGGCCCTCCATTGAGTCTTTCTATAGAAAAGGTCACTGACAGGTGTGGTGGTGGACACGTGTAATCCCAGCACTCGGGAGGTGAGGCAGGAGGGTCACTGTGAGTCTGAGGCCAGCGTGGGCTACACAATGAGTTCAAGGCCAGTCTAAACTACATAGCAAGACCCTGTTTCAAACACGCACGCACACACACACGCACGCGCACGCACACACACAAAAGGTGACTTATGTTAAAAGCCACGTCTTTCTCACCAAATTCAATTCAGGGCTGGCCACAGTCCTGCTTTCCTTCATTTCTGAAAACCACAAAGTGGGCTGGGCCACTTCCCTAAGGGCCTTGTGCAGCACTGCAGAGACTAAGTATGAGGCCATTGAGACTACTGTGGCTCCAGGTGACAACAGGTACTCCAAGTCAGGCCCACCAAAGACCCTCAGTCCTCCCCGGGGAGCAAGCACCATGAGGACGAGCTTGGGGCTTTTCCACTAAGGCGACAAAAGGCCGTTCCTCAGCCTTTCCTTGCTGAAACTCTGGACAGCAGATGTGACACCTGGGCAGAGATGGGGTCCAAGGCAGACAGTGACACAAAGAACCAATGAACAATGCTTTCACTCCATTTCTGACCATCATAACCCTTCACTGACTCTTCTGGGGCCTCTGGCTCAAGACCAGACTAGTAAGAAAGGAGAAGAGGGGAAGAAGCTGAGGCTCAGATGCTTGGGCACTCTGGGAACGGCCTGAATGGTAGAGCAGACAAAAAGCTCTGAAGTACCCAATACTTCTTAGATCCTTTCCCTAGAGTCTCTAGAATCCTAGAAAAGGAACAGTTCCTTGGAAAAAGCAACAATGTGGAAGTGAAAGCAGTCACTGGTTTGAAAATAAACAGAACCAATTCAATGCTATATTCAGAACCTGTTCTCAGACAAATGCGCACTCAATCCCGACTCTCGGTCTCGTCCATTACAAGGACACCTTCCTAACAATGTAGGATCAAGGGACCACCTGTTCACCTACCCCGGGATTCTTGAAAATCACATCTAGTAAACAAACAAAATGGGCTCCTGGGCCGGGGATTTAGTTCAGTGGTTCTGCCACCTGCCTCGAAAGTGCAGAGACCTGAGTTCGATCCCTGGTACAAAGAAAAAAAAGGCTCTTAAATTCAGACCCATCTCTTTCTCAAAATTAAAAATAAATACAAACAAATAGCTCAGTGAAAAGGCCCTGGGTTCCATGGCGGTGGAGATGGAGGTGGGACACCTGTAATCCCAGCACTTGGGAGGCAAAGGAAGGAGGTTTTCTGCGAATCTGAGGCCAGTTTGAGCTGCATACCACACAGTGAATTCATGAGAGAAGAACATGAGAACTGGCCTGTGCTGAGCATGACTGATGAGGTTGTGTCCCCTACTGGCATCCATCTAGTGAGAACAGATTTGAATCTTTCAACATTTTTCCATGTGAGCCAGGGAAAATCAGCCTTCTCTTTTCAAACTAGCAAAGCTACACATCTGCACATTCCACAGAAGAGAAAAGTCACTGTAACCAGAGAGGAAAAATAAGCAGCAGCACTGCACCAGAGGCCAAAAGGCAGTTAAGGAGATGGTAATGGGACAGGCTACTTACCCCCACCACCCCCAACCAGTGCTGTCCTTAACATGCTCGAAAACCTGAACACCACTACATCTTACAACAGTCAATCTGTCACATGTTGGTATCTTTGAGACCACATCACCTTACTTCCATATAGGCGGGTCATGAATATCATGTTGGAAACCAATTTCAGCACATGGCAGCTCAGCCTCAAGAAAGAGAAGACAGCAACGTTGACTACTGCCAGCCCAGCCTTGCTTCGTCAGCTGGGGAGCCTGGTGAGGCCAACTGAGCACTTACACCGCAAACCAGCCACTTCATAATCTTCCTCCTCCTCTTCCTCCTCCTCCTCTTCTTCTGAATCGCTCTCATCATCTTCACTGTCCTCAGAGGCAGACTCTTCAGTGTAATTCCTATGAGGAGGAAAAATCATGTAAGAAGCACAGTTCTATCCCAAAGTGGTCCTGAGAGGGGCTGAGTCCCACAGGGATCCCAGTGACATGTTGCTCTTCACAGATGAGATAGAGCTGATAATAAGGGGAGAGGCCCCGCACCTAGGCCAGGAGAGCTTTTCACAGAATGCAAAATGAAGCCTCAGCTGTATGCCTCCCTCTGTTCAGGTCCAAATGGTTTAGACAAGACACCAATGGCAAAAGAAATCAAGACCAAACTGCAACTGTACCCCTCTTCACGCAAAACAATACAAAACACTATTACTTTTGTCTCACAAAAAGAGCCACATAAGGTAACATTTCAGGTACTAAAAGCTGCCCCCGATTCTGGGGTGGACTGAAAGGATAAACAGAGCCGAGACAGGTGTTACTCCACCTTGATGGCCCACTTCCAGGAGCTGAGACAGCTTGCAGATGACTATGACATCAAAGCAATGGTAATCCCAGCTCAGAGCAGCTGGTCCAAAGCCCCACCACTTCATGGCAGCATGCCTCATCTCTCTAAGTGTAGCTGGAATGGAGTGAGAAATAATCTGGTAATACTGTTAGGCGGGGTCACGATCAAACAGCTCTGCCCTTTATAAGGGAGACGACGCCAGAATGCCTATAAGTTCCCTTTTACAACCTCAAAGTTTGATGTGGGAAACAAATTAACTTGGCAAATATTAGGTGTCTCCTCTTTACAAGGTCCTGTGTTTGGACATATTGATACTGGAGTGTAGAACAAAGCATCGCCGCTACTCACACTGACAATCTCATGGGAGGCAGCCGTGTACAAAACTAAGCATAAAGGCAAGATACAGGCGCTGAAATCCTGTTTCAGAGATTGAAAGCTCAGCTGTCACAGAGGAGAAACAACTCTAAGGATGTAAAAGACTTTGAAAAAGCAGTGCAATTTGAGCTAGGCCATGGGCAGTTTACCCAGTTAGGAGTGCTAGACAGAGAGTATTCCCAGATGGGAGGAAGGATGAAAAACAAACAGTATGCAGAGGAACTAGGGCTCCAAACACCTAGGTTAGGGTTGTGCCAAGTCTCAGAAGTTATGCTTAAAGGGTGGGCTTTATTCTAGAGGCAATGGAAAGATGGAAAGTTTAGTTCAGGAAAGCGAACAGATCTTTGCCTTATGCATATGATTCTGATATTGCTGTAATAGCTGGATGGGTAGAGGGGGAAAGACAGGAGGTAAGGAAGAGAGTGGAAAAGCCACTGATGGAGCCTGGGGGTCAGACATGGGGAGGAGGGACAAATAATAGCAGGGACCATGAAGACTGCAGAGTAGGTGAGTAATCCTTAAGATATTTGCACATTGGACTGGTAACATGGCAAATTAATAAATATATAGGATAAGGAAGAGAAGGTCCATGTCCAAGTTGATGCCAAAGTTCTAATCACAACAAGGAAAGGAAACAGTAGTTATGGGGAGGGAAGGTAAACTAAGTTCGATGGTAGGCTTTTAGCCATGGATGGTTGCAGAAGGTAGAAGGAGACAGATCTGTTGTTACCTGAGAAGAAAGTATGATCAAGGCTATAGACGTGGCTAGGAGTGAAAACTAGAAATGTCAACATGCAACCAGAATCAGATCAGAGCCCTTCGAGCTTTCACTGAAGCAACATAAATGATCAAGCTCTGTACTCAAAAGATTAGCTTAGAGCGCCCTAGAATTACTCAAGTTTAAATAACTGAAGCTTATCTACTCATTCACTTATTTTTATTTTTATTTTTTTTATTTTAATTTTTTCATTCACTTATTTTTAAAAGAAAAATTCTCACCTGCCACGGGAATTGCGCCTGGCAGTAGCAGGCTGGCAAGCTGGGCACTGCCACTCGCCATCTGGTACTTCATAGAGGGCCGGCCTCAGACAAAACAGGTGGAAGGCTTTATTACACTCATCACATAAGATCAGTTTGTCATCCTCACCTGCAGAAAGATAAAACTTGCACAGCATTATCAATAGCACAGCAGGAGTCACTGACATATATAAGAACTGCTGGGCTGGGGATGTAGCTCAGTGGCACCGTGCCTGCCTTGTAAGCACAAAGTCCTGAGTTCGATCCCCAGTACTGCAAAAAAAAAAAAAAAAAAGAAAGAATGAACTGCTGACCCTCAGCCAACACCACAGAAGAACAAACATCCAGAAGTTACAACCCAGTTAAAAAAAATGCAGTCATTTTCTGAAAAGAAATATGTCATAAACCAGAGTATAGGTAACTTAGAGAAGAGGGCTCCTAACTTATTTCCCCAAATCTACCCAGGAGAGGGTGAGCAGTATTTACTAAGAGGCAACAAAAACCAAGTGATGGCTGGTGTGATTCTAAGTCACTTTGTCTCCTTACATTTGAAAAACCACACTGAATCAGCTTATCATAGATAATTCTCTCAAACCTTCTTCTTTTTTTTTTTTGGGGTACCAGGGATAGAACTTGGGTCCTTGCACTTGCAAGGCAGGTGGCGGAACCACTGAGCTAAATCCCTAGCCCTCAAACCTTCATTTTTAATCAGCAACTGAAGGACTTTATATAGAATTTTTCTATCCTTAGAAATTATAAACCTTAACCTAATTCATAAAATAACTTAAGCTAGGGCTGGGGATTTAGCTTAGTGGTTCCGGTGCCTGCCTCACAAGCGGAAGGACCTGAGTTCAATCCCCAGTATCAAAAAAAAAAAAATAACTTAAGCTACCGAGAAGTTAACCATATGGCTTTTAGATCCCAGCCTCAAAACAAATTATTTCCAATGATGCGGTCTGTAAGGACTCAGTGCTGAAATGACCAAGTCAGCGTTCTTTGGAATGTACAAAAACTGACCTCTGCTGGAAGCACCCATCTCACTGCATAGATAACTCAAATTCTATGATCACAAAATTCAGATTAAGTCAATTTGCCCTCTAAAAATCTTCAATCTGGTGAGATCAACCGCTCTTATTGTATACTCTAAACTGAAGAAGCATCTGCTCTGATTCACTAGCATGTAAATTCAAAGACAAGCATTTGATAAAACCTCAGAAGAGGGTAAAACTTCTCCACCACACTTAAAATGTGTGCACACAAAATTCTTTTGGAGAGAAAAGGTCTTGAGACTGGAAGGCTTAGTCCCTGAGGCACCCAGATTAGAGATTTAAACATACCTTTCTTTCGACAAACTTTGCACCTGGCATTTTCTGCAGACATATCCCACTTGATACAGGCATCAAGCATCCCAAGTAGGACATGCATTCTGGAAAAAGTCTGAGCTTCACGGATTGCTGTCTTCCACTTTTCCAGGGCAGATGCAACCTAACCAGAAAGCAAACCGGGCCAGATTACTACAATGACCTCAAAACCACTGAAATAAGTAGAGTCCACTTAAAAGATTCTATATCATTTAAAAACAGGAAGCTAGGGGCTAAGGATGTAGCTCAGTGGCACTTCTCCTGCCTGGCAAGTCCAAGGTCCTGAGTTCAATCCCCAGTACCGAAAAAAACAAAACAAACCCATAATACAAAGTAGCAACCAAGTACAGGGATGTAGATCAGCAGTAAAGTGTTTCCCTAGCATGTACAAAGCCCTAGGTTCAATTCCTCAGCACCACCCAAAACACAAAACAAAAACAAACAACAACAAAAAAACCAAGTAAGAATGTTTTTGTGCTATAAATGCTACCATGCAACAATGTTGTATACCTGACAAAACTGGTTAGCAAGATAATCTGTTTCAGACTAATCTGTGCCATAAACCTAGATTACAGGGCCTATACATGGTACAGACTCTGTAAAGCATTTTGGACAACACTTAAAGTATTAACTACCCAATACAAAATATTTCTTTTGTCTTCTTCTAACTAAAGTAAAAATTTTAAGGTCCCAGGAGTTAGCCTGACTTCACTCTGGACAGTTACTCTCAGCATAACCTACTTTTGTGCTTCCCCATCAACAGAGAATACAAATTAAAAGAACAGCCCAAGAAAAACAGAGTTAGAAAAGGGGGGGGAGTACATTAGGAATTTCCACAGTAAACATGATCACCTCTCTCCTATACATATTCTAAGGAGGAACAAAATCACCATTTTAGTCAAGTTAATTTATACTGCTATTTTGTAAAGTGGTTTTGAGTTTTCAATGTGTATCCTGCATAAATGATCAAATGAGCATATTTGTACACAAATACTAATTTAGTGGTAATTGCTCTCAGATAAGTCAAAAAACACAACACAGAGGCTGGGGGGATAGCTGAGGCCCTGGGCTCCATCTCAGGAAATGGGAGAAAAACAAAAACATTACCAAAGGTCAAAGAGAGTTGAGCTAGCTGTGAGCACTCACTATGGCTGAAGGCTGAGGGAAGGGAATAAAGGCTGCCCTTTCTCTTTTCTACAAAAGAATAGAATCCAGAGAATGCTATATATATAAATTTATGAACAATAAAGATACAATAAATACACAAGTCTACATTTAAACACAGATAAATAATCCAAATCTGTCCAAAAGAATATAAATTTAAGATAAAATTTTTTTTTCAGATGTAGTTTCACTCTGTCACCTAGATTGAACTAGATTCCTGCCTCAGGTTCAGCTCTTAGACTTCTGATAACAAGCAGGGGCTGGACTACAAATGAGCTTAGCTGTCCTCTGGTGAGAAGCCAGATGCAGCGCACACAAGTACTGGAGAAAACAGTCTTATGGACACACAGTACTGCTGTATATTTCCTAATTATTTCCTAGTCATTATGAAATTTGAGCATCTCAAACTAGGCCTCATTAAAGTTTTTTTTAGAAATCTGAAAAGATCTTGGAAATAAGCTTATTTATTTTTAAAAAACAGATCTTAAATGGTGGCCTTCTCCTTCTAGGTTCAATCACATAGCTTGTAACAGTACATCATTCCTGCCTCAGCCTCCTGGGTGCTGGGATTATAAATGTGTACCACCATGCCCAGCTCAGCCTCTAACTTTGAGGGCAAAAACATAAGACACTCAGGATTTGAGAAACATGCTGGTCTCTCATTGTACAATATCCCAAATGATTCAGTGTTTTAGGAAACAAAATAGCTAGGTGTGAATACACATACCTATAATCCCAGCTACTCTGAAGGCTAAGAGAAGAAAGTTAATTGTAACTTTAAGATCAGCCTGAGCAACATTGCCAGACCTATCTCAAAAAAAAAAAAAAAAAAGGCTGGGGGTGGAGGTGTTATCTCAGTGGTAGAATACCCCTGGGTTTGATCCCATCACCTACACACGCGCGCGCACATACACACACACACACAAAACTGCCCAGTATGCTAGTGCAAGCCCTTAACATCAGCACTTGTGAGGCTAAGGGAGAAGGAACATGAATGACCGAAGGCTAGCTTGGGCTACAGAGTGAGATCTTGTCTCAAAAATCCAAACAAAAGGGCTCAGTGGTGCTGTCGTCTGCCCCACAAGCGCAAGGTCCTAGGTACCAATAAAACCTAAAACACAAAAAACCCCAAAACAAAACAAATCAAAACTTAATAAAATCTTGTACATTCAAGGGAATGTTTTTAAAAATAAACACTAGCAAGTTGAAATTTTCACTCAACACTGATGGTATCCAGTAAAAACCTTGGGTTCTACAGTGCTGTTTGGAGCCTAGATACATTATTCTGGTGGAAAACTCAAATTGTCTAGCATATGTTTAAATAAAGTTAATTCTTGTTTTTGTTTTTTTTGGTACCGGGGATTGAACTCGGGACCTTGTGCTTCTGAGGCAGGTGGCGGAACCACTGAGCTAAATCCCCAGCCCTAAATAAAGTTAATTCTTAGTTAGAAGTAGGTATAACAAACCAAAAGGGAAGGATCATATATGCAAATCACTGTTAGTTCCCTTGCTTAACCCTGGGAAAGATGATTATCCTTTCTTGGGAGGGATGTAACAATGCAGAAGTCTACAAAAGACAATTCAAAATGGAAAACCAAGTTCTAGCTGCCTTCCAAAATTGGAAGGATACACAAAATTCACACGGTGTCTGTACAAGAATGAGAAGCAAATTCATAAGGCATTATTTTCTGAAATATCAACAGTAGCCCATAAATATGTACAATGACTATGTGTTAATTTTTAAATATGTTAAGGAGATGGAAATGCTAACTACTCTGAGATTATTATATGCTGCATACATGTACTGAATTACCACACTGTACCCCAGAAATTTCTACAATTAAAATAATAAATTAAATTCAATTAAAAATAAAATTGAAAAACAAGTAACAGGTTGTCAGGGCAAATGCAACCAAAGTAAAAGCGAGCCAGAAAACCCAGAATTTTGTCAAATTATACATTATCTTTCCCATTTGATTCAAAGAAACAAAGTAACCATAAATACTTGAGATAATCTATTATCATAAAATGATTAAAAAGACAAACTACTTTCATAAATAAGGCAAATGGAGCCCACATTAGCGGCTGACAAACTCATGCAACAGCCTAGTGCCAGCTGAAAAACTTTGGCCCTTGCTAAGTGGAAACTTTCAAAGCAAAGGACAGTGGAAAATTTCTGAGCTGGAGTGAAGCTGCTCCGTGGTAGGGAACTGCGGGGCATGACGCCATGTTCACGCAGAACACTGCCCAGCCACTCAATGCCATCAGACTGACTTCCAGAAGCTCTCTGGCTTTCCACTTCTGTGCTGTGTCTGGACCTGGGAGGGGCAGGTTCCCCCAGCTAAGCTAAGGAACAAGTGCTCTCACAAGCTAAGCTTCACTGGGGGACTGGTTTCTCCTAGTACTCAAAAACAGCTTAATGAGAATTCTATACATACTAGCTAATTCTCAGAGAAAATGTTAAAGGAAAAGAAATGGCAAGCAAAGATGGCCCTCTTGGAAAGAACTTACCAAGAAAGATTCTTTGTATAGAGCCAAGTTAAAAATAAAACCTACGTACCATTAAAGATGACACAAATGCCCAATGAAAAAAGGGGACTAGATAACCATCTGGTATCTTAGATCTGGTATCTCAGATGTCATTTAGAAGGTCATGTAGGTGCTAAGCAGCTATCAAAAGGAATATAGGAAGGTGACAACTTAGCCTAGGAAGATAACAACATACATGTGAGGTCCCTAAATTGTGAATTAAACCTTTACCTAGACTGAACATTTTGTTCTCTGCTCTGCCTCCCACCCAAAATTATCTTCCCCATATAACCCATCACCTGTGGCCTCAGGAAGAAGGGGGGCGGGGGAACGACGACTATGTATAAATATTTGAGGTGATTTTAGCAAGAAGTAGGTTCATTCTGAACAAACTAAAAGAACAAACTAAAACTAGCCGTCAGTGACAAAGAGGCCAATTTCAGTTCAAACTGAAAAGACATATGCTACTCCTACAATGACCTGATAATTCCTACTTATTCTTTAAAACCCAGGTTTTCAGTTTCTCCTGAGAAATTTTCTCTAATAGGCCCTGGTAGCCAAGCACTGTTCATCGACAAAGATGGCCCCTGTCTTAATGGTTCAACTTCCTATGTTCAGACCTTAAGACAGTGAAAAAAGGCTATCGTTAGTAAGACTTCACAATTGGACCTTTTTCTAGGCTGATGATAATATGGAACAATACTCTCTGATGCTGCTGGGCAGGACCTGTAAGGCACAGTTCCCAGTCAGCTACCTAATCAGAAGTGGGAAACACCCAGGGGCCTATGGTACTGTGCTGCTAAGCTATGATGTGGGTGGGTTAGGTGTAGGTAGTGCATTTTCGGATTAACAGTGGAAGGGTGGAGGTCAAGAGGGGGATGGAAGCTTTGTGCACTCCCCAGCCCCACGCCTGTCCGATACTTCACTTCTATCTGGCTGCTTCTGAAATGTGTCCATAATAATCTCATGAGCCTAAGCAAAATGCTTCCCTGATTTCTGTGAGCCATTTTAGCAAAGAAGGGATCATGAAAACCCTCTATTTACAGTTGGTATAGGTAACAACCTGGGATGGGAATCTGGAGGGCAATCTTGCGAGACCAAATCCTTGACTTGGGGGATCTGACACAAACGCCACAAAGAGTAGAGCAAACAGTATCAGGACTGAATTGAATTTACCACTTGGTGTTGGTAAAGAATTGGAGAACTGTTTGCTCTGGAAGAAACTCACATATTTCACATCAGAAGTATGTTGGCTGGAGAAATGTTTTTCTTTTACCATATACTAGAATAGCCCTCAGCCTTAAAAAAAACTTCTGGCATGTGGTAAACCATGCACGAATCTTGAGGACAGAATCCCGGTCATATACTGTGGGATTCTGCTTCTATGAGGCACCTACAGGAGTCAAATTCAGAGACATAGTGGTGGTTGCTAGAGGTTGGGGGGGAGGAGGAAATGAGAGTTAATGTAGTGTATGTAGTTTCAGGCTGGTAAGATAAAAAAAAAAAATTCTAGAAATGGATGGTGGTGATATCTGTGTAATACTATGAATCTAGAACTGTACACATAAAATGATAAATTCTACATTATGTGCATTTTACTGCCATTTAGAAAGTATTCAATAACCACTACCACCTTTTAAAAAAGAGAACTGAACTCTGGTAGGGGGGTTTAGGGTATACTTCCTCTATACCTCTGCTCCACAGACCAATTTGGAAACCACAAACCTAGTGGAAATGACCATTTAAAAACAGGAACAGCCAGGTGTGGTGGTGCATGCCTGTAATTGCAGCACTCAGGAGGATGGCAGCGAGTTCGAGGCCAGCCTGGGCTACACATTGAGTTCAAGGACAGTCTGAACTCCATAGTGAGACCCTGTCTTAAAAACCACCCCCCTCCCAAAACCAGCCAGGAACAACACTGGCTCAGAACACAGTGCTTATATAAGCAGCTAGAAGGACACGGATAGACTTCTTTAAAAGCAAATTACACTCTTCTATACAATACTAAAACTGCAGTGATACCTCATTTTACGAATATAATTTTACAATTTTGGGAAAGATGTCTGCATTTTTGTGTACGGAAGATGGTTATGGTCATGTTTGTCACCAGACGTGGAGTTTGTGAATGTAATCAAAACTCTGCCAAAAGTTTCTGTTTGTGAACCAAACTATTCACAAATAGAAGTGCTCATAAACTGAGGTGTTACTGTGCATGTTTAATAGCTAAATACCTTTTCTTCTTCTGCCATTTTTTTCTCTTCATCTACTTCCTCAGTTTTTGCTGAATCTTCACTTTGGACTTTTCTTCTCTTTTGCTTGGGAGCCATGAAGCCTTGAAGAAATTTCTTGATGACACTGGCCTGAAGGGCAATAACACACTCACCAAAATCCTTCAGTTTCTCCAGTGAAATGACCTAAGGAAATTATTTAAAAACTAGGTTAAAAGAAGGCCGAGGAGGACCAGGGATTTAGCTCAGCGGCACTGCACCTGTCTCGCAAGTGCAAGGTCCTCAGTTCGATTCCCAGTACCAAAAAAAAAGAAGGCCAAGGAAAAGATGGAAGAAGTCTGTCTTTTGTTTTTTTTGAGACAGGGTCTCACTATGTAGTTCAGGCTGGCCTTGAACACTATGGAACCCAGGCTGGCTCCAAACTCATGACCATCCTGCCTCAGCCTCCCAAGAAGGCAGAGCCTTTAATTCAAATCAATCTAGATTCAAATATCAAAAAGGCCACATGACATGATATAGCTATATTCCTTAGTTTACTGGACAGATTATGTATTTAAAAGTAGTTGACTACTTCCAGAGACTTCCCCTACTTTCAAAAGTTTCACACAGGGCCGGGGATTTAGCTCAGTGGTTTCGCCGCCTGCTGCGCAAGCGCAAGGACCTGAGTTCGATCTCCGGTACCAGAAAAAAAAAAAAAAGTTTCACAGTATGTTCAGTCATCTACTTCAGGTTGTTCAACAATTGACAACTACCTACTATGGGTAAACTATGGTCTTAATGCAAAGACAAACTGAGAAGAATCAAAATTTACTTTCTGCCTCCTTGTCAGGTAATGTGCTTTACATATTCAATCTCCTTTAGGCCTCACATGTATTTTATGGATGAGTAAGTGGCAGCCAAATCCCCTCATCAAAATCATGCTCATAAAAAAAAAAAAAATCATGCTCATAAACACTGCATACTATCTTGTCAGTCACACAAGGCATGCCAATTAAGAAATACCATTTTTGGGCAGGGGATTTAGCTCAGTGGCGCTGTGCTCAGGCACAAGGTCCTGAGTTTGATCCCCGGTACAAAAAAAAAGTTACCATTTTTGTGGCCACAAAGAAGAATAATTTTATGCTATATCTACTAGGGAAAAAATTAAATGTGTAACATTTGAAACTTGCAGGGCCGGGGATTTAGTTCAGTGGTTCAGGATCCTGCCTCAAAAGCACAAGGACCCAGGTTCGATTCCCGGCACGAAAGAAAAAAAGAAAGAAAGAAAGAAAGAAAGAAAGAAAGAAAGAAAGAAAGAAAGACAGACAGACAGACAGAAAGAAAGACAGAAAGAAAGAAAGAAAGAAAGAAAGAAAGAAAGAAAGAAAGAAAGAAAGAAAGAAGGAAGGAAGGAAGGAAAGAAGGAAAGAAGGAAAGAAGGAAAGAAGGAAAGAAGGAAAGAAGGAAAGAAGGAAAGAAAGAAAGAAAGAAAGAAAGAAAGAAAGAAAGAAAGAGAAAAACTTGCAAACTCATTTCTGGGATCAATTTTTGAAAAAAATCATTAAAGGGTTGGGGATTTAGCTCAGCAGTGCTGCGCCTGCCTTGCAATCACAAGGTACTACTGAGTTCAATCCCTGGCACCAAAATAAATAAATAAAAACAAATGTTTAAATCTGATTTTCTAGGAAATATATGAATTCACTGCTATAATTAAGAAAAAACTTGCATGTGCAAGATGTTATATGTAATTTACTGATCTAATGAGAAACATAGACTATGTAAAAGAGACTAAAACTACTTATAACTAGAGAAAATGAGGAAAAAGATTCAATGTTCAGAAAAATCATTCAACTATAAGAACACATATGCCACAAAGCTGAGAGTGATGACACACATTATAATCCTAGCTACGTAGCCAGCTGAAGTAGGAGAATTAAGACTTCAAGGCCAACCTGGATAATATAGAGGCCAGTCTCAAAAAAAGGCAGCTATGGACCAAGGATTTAGCTCAGTGGTTCCAGGGCCTGCCTTACAAGCACAAGGTCCTGAGTTTGATCCCCAGTACCAAAAAAAAAAAAGGCAGCTAGGCATGGTGACGCACACCTGTAATCCCAACACTTGAGAAGCTGAGGCAGAAGATCCTGAGTCTGAGGCCAGTGTGGGCTACACAGCAAAACCCTGTCTCAAAACCACCCCCTCCAAAGAATACACATTGCCATAGTGGGTACAAATAGGCACCCTCAGTATCTGCAGAGGACTGGTCCAGGAACACACTCCCATCTGGATATAAAATGGCATAATATTTCCATATCATCTATACCACGTCTTTCTATATATTCACATAAGCTCTAGATGGTTTATAACTAATACATTAAGTGCTATGTAAATAGTTTTAACATAATGTTTAGAGAATGACAAGGAAAAAAGTCTGTATATGCTCAGTACAGTTGTGATTTTTTTCTTGAATGTTTTCCATCAAGGTTAACTTAACATGTGGATGCAGATAGACAGAGGGCTGACTGTAATTTGAAAAGATCCACAAACATTAATATCTGGGATTATGTGTACTTTATGATTTAAAATCAATAAAAAAACTTTAATAACTGATGGATATTTTCCAATCTTTTCTTCAGCTTTGATACCTAAACCTATCTAATGTAGGAACTGAGGTCTCTTCAGAGTTTTACCTATACCAGTGATGGCAAACCCATGGCACACATCCCGCAGCAGGCTGTTATCACTAAAAGCTCTAAAAGGTTTGCCATTACTGGCAAAGGTCTTCCTGAGCAATGTATGGGGGCTATAAATGGGCCTTAAATACAGGCCTTAAAGGCAGGCCACTTAATACTATGATTGATGTTCAACATAAAACAACTCTCCTGAGGTAACTGGGTGTAAAGAATGGTCAAAAGCAGGATACACAAACATGTGTCACACTTTAACGCATCGGTATCACAAAGTTATGATAAATGACAATATAATGACTACGGTTTGACTACCAATTTTCTTTTCTCTTTTTTCTTTAATAGCAAAACATTTATTGGTACATTTTAGGCATACATAATGATAACAGTCATCATAGGGAATTAGCACCTGTATATGATATATCCCCCCCTTTTCCCCTTCCTATGTACAAAAGCTTTGTTTCCATTTTTTCTTTCTATTTTCACCTTTTTTTCTTGTCCCTTCCTTCCTCCCTTGTTCCCCTTCTCATCTGAACATTTTCTTTCCATTTCCCAATATCTATTATACATTTTAGTCCTTATTTCTATTTTCAGTTTCTCACACCAGAGAAACAATGCAGTATTTAAACATGTGTGTCCAATTTATTTTGCTTAAGAGTATGGTCTCAATTGACCACCACCTTTCATTGAAATGAAGATAAGTTTTTTTTTCAAATGAAAGTTTTGAGCCAACTACTACATTTTTTTTTTTATCATCAGCAAAAGATGAAAAGGGGACAGAAATCTACATATATAAAGAATTTCTGGTTTTATGCACACCTTGCAAGACAAATTCAAATATATCATTTCTGGGGTTATCCTGAGAAGTCAAATAGCGTTAAGGAACAATTTCAAATTGAGCTCCCATGAGTTCCACCTTTCTAAAGGTGTTTTCTTGTATTCTTACCCGGGCTTCAAATTCTGAAGTTTCTTCCACATATCCAAGTCCTCCTTTCTGTAACCTTGTTGCAACTTCAATGAGATCACTCCGCAAGAAGTTTAAGAGCTCCTGGTTGCCATCACAGCATTTCAGACCTAAATTTGGCTTCCGAGCCAGATGAATAGAGTGAATAATGTCTTGGTACCTAGAAGGAAAAGGTGAAATAAACCTTTGAAAGTGCTCTTTAAATTTTAATTACTTGCACGATGCATTTTGTCTACAAGACTCATTTATAGATATCTTTTTGTTTCTCCTTGGTATTTAATAGTGTCATGTTTCTTGCACAAAATTTCAAATTTCTCTTATTTTTTGCTTTATTCTAAAAACATTTATCTTCTATTTGATAATTCCAGTGTCTGGCAAATATTCCTTTCCCTAATTCTCATTCATGTTGCCAGTTTCTTTACATATTCTGTGACTTTTTTTACCGTAGGCTTCCTGGAGTTTCATCTGTGGGAACTGCTGGTAGGCCTTATGTGAAGCTGCACTCTTCCAGAGAACTTGTATTTCTTAGTTGCCAAGAAGTTGCTAACAACCTGGGATAACTTTAAATTGTCTGCTTAGAACACATCACAATACTGAACAGATGTAAATATAAGTGGAAAATCTGACCAAATAACTTCAGAACCGATCACCTCCACAGTAAAAATTAATTCTCTGATCTTCCAGCAATAAAGACTGACTCCCGTAAGACTCTCCATCCTGGGTAGGCCACAGACTACTGTGTCTTCCTACAAAACGGAAACTAAAGCTCAGTAGCATCTTAGATAAAAACTTTTTTCAGTCTTATAATAAAATTTTTAACATTATTTCTCTGAATATAACTCCATGTTCCACTGTTTTGTGTTATTTTGTGTAGTACCGAGGATTATACCCAGAGTCTTTACACTGAGCAATATCCCCAGCCCTTTTCTTATTTTGAGACAGGATCTCCATAAGTCACTAAATTGCCAAGGCTGGGCTTGACTATGTGATTCCCCTGCCTCAGCACGCCCAGCCCTACTGGTTTTCTTATAAAGGAGGTTCCTTTCATTGCTTTCTAGATTCTACATAATTTTTCTTTGCTATAAGTCATATCTAGGAATATATTTAAGTTAGTAGCAGTTTGGTTTACATTACAGAATTAATTAATTAATTAATTAATTAGGTACTGGGGACTGAACTCGGGGCCTTTCGCTTGTGAGGCAGGTGGCAGAACCACTGAACTAAATCTCCAGCCAGAGAATTTATTTATAACATCACTACAATTTGACTGGAGAATGTATCCTGTCAGTTTTCTTTTTTTGGTTGTGGTTTGAAGTCAGGGACCTTGAGCTAGGCAAGTGCTCTACCACTGAGCTATACTGCTACCCCTGAAAGTAAATCTGCTTTTAAAATTTATTGAGCTGGGTATGGTGGCACACACCTATAATCCCACGACTTGGGAGACTGAGGCAGGACTGCCATGAGTTCGAAGCCAGTCTGGGCTACATAGTGAGTTCAAGACCAGCCTGCACTACAAAGCAAGACCCTGTCTCAAAAAATAAATTAAAACAAAAAAAATTGTTCCAATTGTTTTTGTAGGTAGGTATATGATTATTTTATAAATGTTCAATGAATATAATAATTTTGTTTCTAACTGCCCTAGTATCCGTTAAGCCACTCTTTTACTATATCCTTCATCATTTACATATTTACTTATAAACAGCATATTTATTTATTTATTTGGTACCGGGGATCGAATTCAGGACCTTGTGCTTGCGAGGTAGGTGGCAGAACCACTGAGCTACATCCCCAGCCCAACAGCATATATATTTTTATTTTTCAACTATGAACCTGATATGGTATGTTAAACATTATCTTATCCCCTTCATTTTCCTCAAGAGGAAACAACTAAAATAACCATAATAAGTGACTGGATAAATCGGGGTAAAGTCAGTAGTATATAAACTCATGGAACATTATATAGAAAAGGAGGGGCTGAGGATTTAGCTCAGTGGCAGCGCACCTGCGCCACAAGCACAAGATCCTGAGTTCGATCCTCAGTGCCAGGGGGAAAAAAAAAAAAAAAGGGAAATGGAGTTGTTATTTTAAAAAAAAACCAAAAAACAAAACAGGGCCGAGGATTTAGCTCAGTGGTTTCGCTGCCTGCTGCGCAAGCACAAGGACCCGAGTTCGAACCCTAGCACCGAAACAAAAACAAACACACACACAAAAAAACATTAGATGCCACTTTAGCAAAGGAAAGTAAATCCCAAACTGCCTTGATAGCCTTTAAAAAGTTCAAAATCATGCCAGAAAGAAAAGAAAAGAAAAAACCAATCCACAAGAGCTTTAAAAATACATGGTTCGGGGTGAGGATTTAGCTCAGTGGTTCTGCCTTGCAAGCACAAGGACCCAAGTTCGAACCCTGGTACCAATATATATATATATGAATAATAAATTATTTAAAAAACATGGTTCAAGAAGAGGTACTGTCAATCTGTAACACATATCTATCAAATGCCATAGCCAAAGAAAAGAAGTTATCATATACATGTATTCTCTTTTTCTGGTGCTGGCAGTGGAGACTGAACCCAGGCCCCTGCACTGAGCTACATCCCCAGCCCTTTTTACTTTATTCTGAGACAAAGTCTTGCTAATTTGCCCAGGTTGGGCTGCAACTTGTGATCCTCCTGCCTCGGCCCCCCCAAAGCACTAAGATTATACAGGTGTGTGCTACCATGCCTAGTTACTGTATCTGTATTCCATTTTGAGCGTGGGTATTGTATTTTCTTTGTCTTTCTTAATCTGCTGATACATCTGTATTATGACTTTTAATATTATGTTAATATACACATTAAACAGGCATAAAATCAGTATGACATATCCATTATTACTCACAGTCTAGTGGTGTTGCAAAGGATGTACTTAGTGGTATTACTGTCTCTTCAATCAAACCTAAATTCACCTATGAAAATCAAACGAGGGGCAGCTCTACTCCAAAAACCTTATAATGGCTTTTGACAGAAACAATGTAAAGAAAGTGCACTAAAAAATCTAGTTGGAGTGGATGTTATTTTGTAGGCCCAACAAGGGTTTTACTACTTTTTAAAGATACAATACAAGTAACATAAAATTCACCTTTTTTTTTTTTTGGTACCGGGGACTGAACTCAGGACCTTGTGCTTGCGAGCCAGGCGGCAGAACCACTGAGCTAAATCCCCGGCCCCAAATTCACCATTTTAAAGCAAATAAGTCTTGGGATTTTTATGTTGTGAAACTATTACAACTATCTAGCTCCAACTCATCTTCATCACCCCAGAGATCCCATACCTGTTAGCAGCTATCCCTCCCAAATCTCTCCCTTCCCTATCCCTTGGCAACCAACAATCTACTTTCTCTGTAGTTGCCTATTTTAGGTTTTCCAGATAGATGAAATCACACTATGTGTAATATTTTGTGTTCAGCTTTTTTCACTTAGCAGAAGGTGAAAAATCCTACCTCTTCTCTAGTCTTTCTTTAAGTTGACTTTCTCTTATTCCCTGAGGATGAAGGCAGTTCAGCAAATCATCTAGCTCCTTCTGACTATCACATAAAAACCTAAAGAGACAAAACCAGAAATTACAACTCTGAAAAACAATCAAGACCAAACACTGAGTAAGAAGTCTAGGGCTGGTGGTAGGAGATAGAAAAGCAGAATTCCAAATCTGTTCAGTCTCATATCTATAATCAAGATAAATATTTTACTGTTTCCATAAGACCTAAATTTAGCTTTATACTACCACATTGGATCCAATGTTTCCTACTATAATAATGAAAAAAGTCTATAAAGTTTAACACTTCTATATATACCTTCAAAAACTAACCCTGTACCCCAAACTAAAGAAAAATGGTCTTTAGAACATATGCAATAACAACTAAAACAGTTAATGCAATCAAAAGGAGAAGAGACTCTCAAAATTTAGCTCAATGGTGCTGCTGCCTGCCTTGCAAGTGCAAGGTCCAGAGTTCAATCCCCGGTACTGCAAAAAAAAAAAAAAAAAAAA
>NW_004624740.1:14209384-14296488 GCF_000247695.1 Heterocephalus glaber | reverse complement strand
TTAATAAAATTTAATTAAGAAAAATTCTCAATACTTCTATTTCCAAATAGCTTCAAGAAGGGCCGGGGATTTAGCTCAGTGGTTCTGCTGCCTGCCTGGCAAGCGCAAGGTCGAGTTCAATCCCTGATACCAAAAACCAACCAACCAACCAACCAAATAGCTTCAAGAACATTTCTACTGCTATGTGAGATCTGTATTACACTAGAGGAAGAGAAATCAAATTCTAAGCTTTGAGTAAAACAAATGTCTGCTCATCAAAGAATCAGGTAATTTTTTTTAAAGCAATGAGTTTTGATATACAAGAAATCAATGTGACACAAAGCATCCTTAACAGATAAAGTAAAAAAAAAAAAAGATAAAGTCATTATATTAAATATTTTCTTCCTCAAGGGAAAAGAGCAAGCCACCAAGTGAATGCTCACATTACCATAGGTTCTGTCCTTGTTTGGGTATGGTGGTCTCCACAGCAATTTCTAGTGCTGATCGATGTGTGTTCATGCTTGCATTTTTGCCTAAGTTTGCTTTCTTACCTAAGAAAGATGAAAACATTAAGTTGTAATATAGTAAATACCCAATTCCTAGTTTCAAACCTACCAGTACCCAGTACCAAATCCAACAACTAATAACACAAATGCTGCCTGTTAAATATGATATGCTTAGTAGATGCTTATTTACTATAATGGTTCAACTTAACATTTTCCTGACTTTATGATAGTACAAAAGTGATATTCATCAGTAGAGACTATACTTCAAATTTTCATCTTTTCCTAAGGTTGCAGTATTCAGTCTTCAATGTACTACTATGCTCCTAATCTATGCCACTGGTTAAGTTAGATGCATTAAATGCTTTTCTTTTTTGAGACAGGGACTCACTATGTAGTTCAGGCTGGCCTTGAACTCACTATGTACCCTAGGCTGGTCTCAAACTCACAGTAATCCTCCTGCCTGAGCCTCCCAAGTGCCAGGATTACAGGTGTGCACCACCATGCCCAACAGCCAGAAGGTTTTGAAACACATGAAACAATCTTTCATCCAGTCAGAATCTCTCCCCAGTCCAAAGATCCTGACTCCAAAGTGAACTCCTCTCCCATCTGCCTATTTGTAACTACAGTTTAACCAAACTAGATTTTTCTACAAAGTAACATAATCTACATATAATATAAAAATGCAACATGAAAACATATAAAGTTTGGGGCTATATTTTAAAAATTTACAGTAGTTTCCTTATTTAAAAATTTTGTAAGTTTAAAGTTTGGATCAGGAGGGCCTGGGATTTAGCTCAGTGGTTTCACCGCCTGCTGTGCAAGCACAAGGACCCGAGTTCGATTTCAGGTACCAAAAAAAAAAAAGTGAAGACTTCTCAAAACAACATGATATATGTGCAAGAAGCAATTTTCACTGGGTTATACTAACCCAGTGGCTCTAACAGAGAGCAATGCTGCCTCCCAGGGGACATTTGGCAACGACTGGAGACATATTTGAGTTTACTACTGACATCTAGTGGGTAGAAACCAGGCATGTTGCTCAATATCCTATAAAAAAATGCATGAGATGGACTGGGGATTTAGCTCAGTGGTTTCCCCACCTGCTGCACAAGCGCAAGGACCCAAGTTCAATCCCCAGTACCAAAAAAAAAAAATGCATGGGACAATTCCCACTACAAAGAATCGTGCATCAAAATATAAGTAGCACTGAGGTTCAGAAGTCTGACATCTCATGTTTAAAATTTTTTTTTTAATTTCATGAAATTCATAACATATATAATTCAAGAGAGAATGTATATTCAGCAAAGTATACATACATTTATTTTACATACCAAATACATGTATATTACCAGCACCTAGATGAAGAACACACCAGTATCCTTTATGACCCTTCTCAGCTGCTTTTGTTTAACAGAGACCTTTGGTAGGTTACCTAGGCTGGCCCCAAACTCCAAGGCTCATGTGATCCTCCTGTCTCAGCCTACTGAGTAAGTGGAACTACAGACAGTATTCCACACCTATCTTTGAGTCATTTATTTCTAGTTAAGTACTTCCTATTTTGCTGTTTCCTCTTACTATAATTTAGGTTAAATGACATTCAGGATGTTGTCTGTCTGGTTTGCTGCTGTACTCCCACATACACATTAAAAATTGCTTTGCACCTACGAGATACTCCCTAAATACTGAGCAACTAAATTTTGAAGGTAGAGAAAGGACATACAACTCTGCTTTCTTAGTCCCTAACCTCCTTTTCTCTATGCAGTCAGGTCCACCTACCTCACTCAACTACATTTACATAAAGGCAATGAAGAAATTTTGCAAATGGAAAAGGTGACACAGGAAAGGGACTCCTTAATATTCAGCCTAAAAGGGCCAAGGATTTAACTCAGTGGCACCATGCCTGCCTCGCAAGTGCAAGGTCTTGAATTTGATCCCCAGTACTGAAAAAAAAAATAATGTAGCCTACGAGCTTAAGCTTTTTCAGCTTCACAATGGTGGGAAAATGGCACACATGCAGTGGAAACAGCTATTTTCCCAGGCCAGCAATATGTGGTACTATACTCTCTTGCAATACCGAGCAGCAGCAGCAGCAGCAGCAGGAAACCAGTTCCCAGACACCCACACAACCATGAGGGGAAACACACACTCTCCAGTGTACTACTCTGCTGTGAGCTTCTGGGGTCTGGTAGGTCATGTGTACTCAATCAACTTTTGATATGTACCCTACTTTTAACTTACAATAGGTTTACCAGAACATAATCCCATTACCAATTAAAGGAGCATCTGTAGCCAATACATTGTACTTACTGCGGGGACAGTAATCCTCACCGGAAGAGTCTGCATGGTCTTTGCGGTGATGATTGAATCGGTAGTCAATGCTGTCGTGTGCCCAGCCTTTCTCAATGAACAATCCTGGAACTTCATCTGAGAAAAGCCAGTATCTACAAATCACAATCATGCATTAGTAAGATAATGAATAGATCAGCACTGTTGGATCATTTTGCTGGAGAAATGACTACAGAATATGATAAAGCATTCATAACCACAGCTGACAGCTCCTCTCCTTTGCTCAGAATTCCAGACAGATAAAAATTATAAAGGCAGGGCAAGGGATAACAAGTCTTTGAAATGAGACTCATTTAATGTCTAAAACTCATAACTTCTAATAGTTTTTTATCTTGAGGTTCCACACAATGCATGCATTTAAAATATATCACCACTTTTTTTTTTGGTACCAGGAATCAAACTCGGGACCTTGGGCTTGGGAGGCAGGCAGCAGCACCACTAAGCTAAATCCCCGGCTCCTATATCACCATTTTTAAAGTACTCTACTTGGATTACATTTCATCTACCACGTAAGTTTCATATTTGCAGTCTCTTTAAAGGCTAGAACAAGTCTTTTCTGGGGAGCAGTGCAGGGCCTTGAACATACTAGGCAAGCACTCTAGTACTGACCTACATCCCCTGCCAAGGAACATGTCTTAATTAACTCTAACCCTCACCATTTGGCATAGTTAATAGTCAATAAATAAGTGATGAGTAATTATGTTTTCAAACAGAACTTGAAAATTCAATTGGAAAGGTTATTCTTAAGTTTCATAACTCGTAATAACTGCCCCACAAAATTAAAAAATTAAATTTAGTAATTTACCTGTTATGATTTCGATCAGTACCAATGGGAGTCCTACGCATGACTAGCTTTGCCCTAGCAATTCCTTCCTGGAAAGCCTTCTCAGCGGCTGCTTTGTGCTTCCGTATTCGCTCTTCTTCAGCTTCCCGTTCTAGTTTCACTGGCAAAGGTAAAAAGGTAACCCAATATAAAGGAGATGTTCATCAAACCTTAGTTTCCCTCTCTGAATTGTTACAATGACATGTGAGGCAGCCAACTTCTATTTGGTCCTCCTATATTCCTTGAATTTTTATGAAGTCTCACCCATCACAGCCACTGAATCCTCAAAAAGATAAGGATGGAAAAACTAATAAAACAACTATTTCAAGATAAAACTGGTGACACCGCACCGGCGCCTCACAAGTGCAAGGTCCTGAGGTTGATCCCCAGGACCAAAAAAAAAAAGATAAAACCTACCTAGGACTGAGAAATCTGACAGTAATTCTTAACAGCATGATGACAAAAGAACTGAGAAGGCTAGGGTAGAGAAGCACGTGTGGACAATAATAATTACTGCAGGGCTGGGGGTGTAGCTCAGTGGTAATGCACTTGCCTGGGTCCTGGTTCACTCCCCAGCACTCAAAAAACTCTACATTGAATAACATTTTTCTATTATTATTCAGCAAACTGTTATTATTAAGAACAGAAAAAACTTGCTCTATTTCTGATTTTTCATTGTGAGTATATTCTATTCAGACAGAAATTTCCCTCAACAAAAAAGCCCAACATTACTACCTTTTAAGCTTCTCTCTGTCACAAACTGCCACTGTTAGGTATAGAGTGCTATTTATGATGCTGGGATTTTTAACTCTGATCCTTTACTAATGATTACACCTACAATATGGTGAAAATATACAAAGTACATCCATCAACAAATATTATTTTCAAAATTAATACATGGCCAGGTGTGGCACATGCCTGAAATCCCAGCATTCAGGAGGCTGAGGCAGGAGGACTCTGGGAGTTTGGGGCCAGCCTAGGACACATAGTGAGTTCAAGGCCAGTCTGAACTACAAAGCAAAGCTCTATCTCAAAAAAAAAACAAAAACATAAACAAAGAATTTATGACTTTTAATAGTCTTCTAGAATGATGGACTATGTCTGTAACAATGGTTATACAGACAACAGCACAAAGGTGATGATAAAAGAGTAACAGATAAATTATAATCAAGGAAAAAAAGAAAAATGAAAAAGGTAGCCAGGCATGGTGGTGCACCTCTGTAATCA
This sequence comes from Heterocephalus glaber, assembly GCF_000247695.1. The sequence goes on along the minus strand of NW_004624740.1, from coordinate 14,291,607 downwards.
CAGCACTCAGGAGGCTGAGGCAAGAGAATCATTGTGAGATCAAGGTCAGACTGAACTACACAGTGAGACCCTGTCTCAGAAAACAAAAAACAAAAAAAGAGGGGCTGGGGATTTAGCTCAGTAGTTCCGACGCCTGCCTTACAAGTGCAAGGTCCTGAGTTCGATCCCCGGTACCAAAAAAAGACAAAAAGCTCATTTTCCTAAGACTACAAACAAGCACCAATCAATTTAGGGTAAATCATAAAGACCAAATCAGCATTTTGGGCGCCTTATGCAGAAAGACTGCAAATTTGAGGTTAGCCGGGAACATAGCAAGAACACCCCCACCCCAGACATGCAGAGATGGTGACACATGCCTGTAATCCCTGCACTTTGGGATGCTGAGGCAGAAGAATTCCAAGTTCCAGACAAATCTGGGTGACTTAGCAAGACTATCTCAACGTAAAAAATAAAAAGGGCTGGGGATGTAGCTTGGTAGTAGAGTGGCCTGGGTTTGATTCCCCATGGGTGGGTGGGTGGGGCATGACACCAAATTTAGTTTTCTTGGGTTTTTGTTGGTGATGGTGGTGGGGTTTTTTTGAGACAGGGTCTCACTATGCAGTTCAGAGTGGCCTTGAACTCACTATGTAGCCCAGGCTGGCCTTCAACTCACTACAATCCTCCTGCCCCACCCTCTCTGGTGCAGGGATTACAGGCATGCACCACCATACCAGGCAAAAGAAACATGTTTTCTAATGAAAGAACGTGGAAGAAAAGACATACAAACATGGAACTGGGGATGGCAAAGAAGAAATCTTGGAAGTTAAGATTATGGAATAAATCTGACAAAAGAAATACTAAGTTTGTACTCTGAAAACTGCAAAACATTAACAGAAATTGAACAGATCTATATAAATGCAAAGTATTTACAGATCAGACGACATACTATTTAAGATTGCAATACTCTCAAAATTGATCTACAAAATTAATCCAAAATCTAGAGATTTAACACAAGGAAGTTGTACCTACCAATTAAAGAAGTTTTACGATTCAAAAATAAGAAAACAATTTAATAAAAGGCAGATGTGAATTAACATTTTTCTGAGGAGATACAAATAGCCAACAGATTATGAAAAAATGCTTGGCATTATTAGTCATGGAGGAAATGAAAATCAAAATCACAAATCAGGTAACAACTCACACCCACTAGGATGGCTATATCCATAAAGACGAAGAATAACAAGTATTGATTAGAATGTAATCAGAATCCTGCAAGTTCTTGAAGTGGTTAAATCCCTTGACTCAGGGATTCCATTGCTAGGTGCCCTGAAGAATGAAAACACAGATCTACACAAAACTTTTTACACTAATGTTTATAGCAGTATTGTTCGTTTAACAGCCAAAAGCAGAAACCACCTCAGTGTATACTGACTGATGAACAGCAAACAAAATATGGCCAAACAACAGAGTATTATTCAGTCCCAAAAAGGAATATAATACTGATACATGCTCTAACAAGGACAAACTTTGAAACCATTATGCTAAGCGGAAGTCAGAAATGAAAAGCAACAAATTGTATGATTCCATTTATAAGAAATATCCAGGGTAGGTAAATCCACCGACAAAATACATTGGTGGCTGCCTCCAAGGGGCTGGGGCCAAAAAGAATAAGTGACACCCAGGGCTTTTTGGGGGGTTTTAGAAGTAGAGGTGGCTTCCTGTGCCTGGCCTCTTTCATATACTGTCTTGTTTTATATACTACCACACAGTTGAACCTTAGAAACATGCTACATGAAAGAAACTTGTCCAAAAAACCCCGACATATGTATCGTATGATTCCACTTTAGAAAACATCTAGGGAAATTTATAGAGACGAATGTGGACTGGTGGTGATCACCTGAGGCAGGTAAGATGGGTGGATGAGGTGCTGCTACCAGGTATGGAATTTCTTTTTGAGGTGATGAAAATGTTATAGAACTGTTTGTGGGAGCCAGGCATGGTAGTGCATGCTTGTAATCCCAGCACTCGGGAGGCTGAGGCAGGGGGATTGCCTCAAGTTCAAGGCCAGCCTAGGCTATACAGCAAGTTCAAGCCTGGACTGAAATATATAGCAAGACTCTGTCTCTCAAAACAAAAAAAAGGGAAAAGAAAAAAGTCTGTGGTAATGATTACATATATAGATTGTGTGTTAATAATTATACATATATATATATACATACACACACACACGTGTGTGTATTTTTTAAAATGTGTCTGGTTTTGGGGATTGAACCCAGGGCTTCACGTATTCTACTAGGCAAGTGTTACCATAGTTACATTTATAGCCCTCTGGGAATATACTGTGAAACACTGAATAATACTCAATAAATGAGTAAACTGTATGACATGAGCATTCATTCTTTTTGTTTTTGAGACCAGGTTTTGCTATATAGCCCAGGACAGCCTCAAACTCACTCCGTAGCCAAGACTGGCTTTTAATTCATGGTAATCCTGCCTCACAATCCTGGGTACTGGGATTACAAGTGTGTACTATCATATCCAGTGAGAATTACTTAATAAAACTTTTTACTTTTATTAAAGCTCAGATTTGATGGACTCATCAAAGCCCAAGATTTTAAGTTCTTAATTATTAATAAGGTAAAGATTACTATCTAAGCGGGTGACTATGCTAGAGACTTCAAAAACTTTGTCTTCCAACTTAAACATGAAGAAATAAACTTGTCCAAAGGAATAAAGCTGAGAGAGACAGAAGGGATCTGAATCCAGGCCAGCACTTCCAAAGTCATGTTTCCAGTATACCTATTTGTGGGCTTGGTTCTTTGTTGACTCCAACATCAAATTAGTTTATCATTTAACTGCAAAAATCCATGCTGAACATTTCTCCTAAAACACACGGTAGGACTGGGGCTGTACCTAGCATATGCAAGGCCCTGATTTCAATCCTGAGAACCTCACTCCTACCCCAACACTCTCTCAAATAAATAAAATAGCACTGGGCTATTACAGATATAAGTGACTAGTTATGACACGAGACCCTATCATTACTGTGGCTAAGTTCTTTTACTGTCTTCTAAAGGGCTTCCCCCTTTCCTCTCAGCATGAACTTTTACCTTTCATTTCTCTTTCCTGGATTTCCCGTTCCCTCTTAGCCTGCAGGGCAAGCAGTCTTCTGCTCTTCACAGCACTAATCATGTCTTCAGCTTCCATATCTACCTGGGGCTCAAACTTCACAATTTCTTTTTTCCTATCAGTTTTACCTAACCCATTTTCCTCTTTGCCATTTTCTTTACTTCTGGCTTCCATTTCTTTCCGTTTTTGTTTCTCTGCTCTCTTCTTATCATTTTCCTCCTTTAACACAGCAAGCCGCTCCTTCCACAACTCTGCAGACATCTGCTGTCTGGTCTCCATGTGGTCTTGCACCGAGTATGTCATGAGGATCCGGTGGCACAGTGCTGTCAAGATCTGTAGCTTCTCCTCTGATGTTAGCTCAAAAAATTCAGAGGTCTCCAGCTTCTCTAAGAACTCATCTTGCACCTCATTGTCCTCGAAGGGTGCTGAATCTTTGTCATCTGTGTCTGAACTCTCACTTTCCTCCTGGGCATCAGATCTACGCAAGCAGAGCCGCACCAGCTCTGAAACAGAATGTAGAGTGAGTGGGATTTCTGACAGCTTCATCCCCAATTCACCATAGTCTTCTGCTATTTCATCTTGTAGTAAGGTCTGCAGTAAGATGACCAACACTCTGTTCAGATACAAAAAGCCACCCTTATCTGCGCTCAAGGCTTCCATGAGGGACACAGCAGTAATGGGATACTGAGCATCTGGTAAGAGAAGCCCAGAATAACAGCTCAAGAACTCCACCACCAGGGCCACATCCCCAAAGAGGGTATTTGGCAGCCCTTCAGGGGTATCCACCAATCGAAACGTTGGAAGGTTTTTGCCTGCTAACTCTTGGTCCTCATACCGCTTCTGTTTTTCTAATTTCTCAAGCATTTCTTTCTGTCTCCGTTCTTTGGCTTTTTCCTTTAACTTTTCTTTCAGCTCTTGTCGTTTCTTTTTTAAATATTCTTTCCGTTGCTCTTCAGACATAGAGGCCCACCTCTTTCTATGCTCCAGCAGCTCATAGCGTTTCTGAACAATAGTTCGCAATTCCTCTGGGAGACGAGCTCGATCTTCACTGGAGAGAAGGCGAGCAGTTTTAGAGATAACACAGGAGAGGGCACTCTTCTTGTCTTCTCTGTCTTTGTTTTCTTTGTAATAGGCAATCAGGTGCAGGGCAGCAGGAGGCAGGTGTTTATGAGGTTTACTAGAGGACCGAGGTGTACCCCCAGAATTCCGTGGGGCCCGTGCCATCTTCTGAGTGCCTTTGGCCATATCCAACAAAGTCATCTGCTTCATTTTGGTCTTAGGAGTCTTTAAACCCTTTTTGGGAGATTTAGAACTCCCTGTGGATTTCTGTCCATTCAGGATGCCTTTGCTTCTGCCCTTTGCCTTCAAAGGCTTGTCACTGTGCTTCCCTGGTTTCTTGGCAGCTGGGCCTCTCTTAGGAATGTGAAAGTTAGCATGGAGCTTATTGGGTGACATCATCTTCATCACTTCTTCTAGATGTTCTTCTGGAGACTTGGAATTCTTCGAGTTCTTCATTTTGAGTGGTGAACCATTCAATGATTTCTTCAAGTGTACATGACACCACAACTTAGGATTTAGTGGTGAACTCAGAGAAGAATTGTCTGTCTTAGATTTCTTTGAGGGTTTCCTGTCTGGAGATCCAGTATTCTTCCTCTTAGTAGAAGGATTCAGAGTCATGTACTAGAATTTAAGAATAGGAGCAAAATTAATTTTAAAAACTCATTTAAAGTAATATTTTTTTGGGGGGATACCGGGGATCAAACTCGGATCCTTGCGCTTGCAAGGCAGCCGGCGGAACCACTGAGCTAAATCCCCAGCCCCAGTATTTATTTTAAAGGCCCTCTTCCCCAGATATTCAGGTAAAGTTACACATTCGTTTCTCTTCACAGACGTATGCCAATTTAAAAAAAAAAAAATAAGATACCATGTTCGATGGGTTTTTGTGCTTTTTTGGTACCGGGGATCGAACTTGGGTCCTTGCACTTGCGCAGCAGGCAGCGAAACCACTGACCTAAATCCCCAGCCCTAGCTGTTTTTTACTATATCAATACAAAATTTTCTTGATACCCAGACTGAAAAGTCTACGCTGGGGGTGGGGTGGGGGTGGTAAACTGAGTGGTAGAGCGTTTGTCTAGCATGCAGAGGCCTTGGGTTCAACGAGGGTCGGGGGAGCTGCTCTTGAAACAGGGCTAGATTTTCATATTTAATCCTTCATTGCTCAGTGCAAACACCTTAGGCTCGTTCCCCAGTACTGCTGGGGGGGGAGTGGGTACCACCAGGACCTATGATTTTAATGTTTTAAAGAATATAGTTACATAGGAAAAAAGTTGGCAGCTAAAACTAGATAACCTTTAGAATACTTGACTTCTACTACAAAAGGGAGCTATGTACATGGGTGGCACACAGAAACTCCAGGTGTTAAATAGACAGGTCTAACTTGAGAAAATTTACATGGAGGCAGCAGGTAGGACAAGCTAATGTAAAATGGAACTACAGGCAAAGAAACAGCTAGAGGCTACAGAGTATGAAAGGATAAGCCCCTTAAAAAGACAACAGGAAGGGCAGGGGATTTAGCTCAGTGGTTTCGCCGCCTGCTGTGCAAGCACAAGGACCCGAGTTCGATCTCTGGTACCAAAACAACAACAACAACAAAAAGACAACAGGGAAATAGCTAAGGCAAAGGAAACCTCACAGGTAACACAGAAGAGCACCTACACTCTTGTCAGGAGTACAGCAAATAAGTTTAGTAAAATTTTATAGGCTGTGCTACAATGCCAACTAAGATTGAAACATTGAGGACAGAAATACCAGAGAAACAAACACAATCACAACACAAGAAGTAGAAAAACAGTGCACTGGTGAGTAGGCTATAATTAAGAAATCCCTCTTCTAACTTCTCTAACTTTAAAAGCAAAATTACCTATTAAGGATTGCAACTATCTGAAGACTATTCCTCCTCTGGCTGACTACTTTGTGTCCCTTTCTCTTCTCCTCGTACTGGGGATTGAACCCAAAGCCTTTGCAATAATTGTCTTTACTTTGAGACAGGGACTAGCCAAACTGCAGTGGCTGGGCTTAAATTCTGGAATCTTCCTGCCTCAGCCTCCCAGAGTACTTGGATTACAGACATGTCCCTCCACGGCCAGCTTAGCTGACTGTTTTTGTTGCATGATTAAACCCAGATGTTTGGTGCCCCAATGATCCTCAGGGAAGGCTGACAGATTTTAGCTCATTAAAAACATCAACTCCAAGCACAACTTAAAAGATCCTTTTCTCCAATACAGAATTTCCTGGTCCTAGTTTCCTAGAACTAAATTTAAAAGTGGCCCCTCATGGACAATAGTACTATTTGTACTTCAAAGAGAACAGTATTTCAGAGACTCTCCTATGAGTCACTAACAAAAAACAAATATGTGCCTTCAACTAGCCTTGGAAAATCTTCACGGTAGAAACAGGCATCCTGATACTTTTTCTATTGCTCAGAACAGCAGATTATATACCTTAAGTTTATCCTGAAATAAAATTTATCACTAAAAAGACTAATGCAAGACTAAGTTTCATTTTAGAATTTAAAACAGGTATCTTTTGGTAATTAAATCTGTAATTGCTGGGACATTTCTTAATTTACTGATTATATTTCTTTTAAAGATTCAAACTTAGAATACTATTATGAAGAAATGACATAAAGTGGATAGCTTGGCTGTCAGAGGGTCCAGGCCCCCAATTTTATTTATACAGTGTGTGGGGTGTTTTTTGTTTTTTTTTTTGCCAAGCCACACTATAATTTTATTTTTCTGAAAAATGAAAGAAATTAACTCACCCAACCCCCTCCCAACAGGCCGGCTCCCCACGAGAGCAGTCCTTCAGTAACTGGATCATCTCAGCATGGGGCATGCTGGGTAGTCACAGCCAAATGGGAGCCGGCATGGCTGGACTCAGGGGGATCTGAAAAAGTATAAAACCACTTATGTGCTAATAAGGGTCTTCCCTATCCACCACTCAGCACAATTAATCCACTAGACTGGTGTATAGGGAGGGAGAAAAGAACGGATATCCAAATTAGCAGCATTAAAATTTTTTGGCAAAGGACCTTCCCTAATCAACAAATAGGTAAAAATTTTTATGAATTTTTCAGCAACATGGGAGGCCTAGAGAAAAAGAGTAAAAAGGAATAAAGTTTTTTTCTAGTTCAGATGCTGAAATGAACTTAATAATAAACAGTAGAATCTGTTGGGCAATCTATGTTGAGTCTCACTTCATTCCTGACATTCACTTAAGGTCATATGCCAGGAGCTTGAGGGCAATATTCACATGAATTTACCACAATCCCTTTATTTCTGTATCAGAAATATCTTTATGTCTATATCAGAAAGTTTGCTGAATGTGTTACTGGAAAGTACTTTTAAAGTGTTTTGAATACTACGTGAAATTGGTTATTAGGACAAGAACTATATTTTTAAATTTGTATCACTGGCAATGAGACAAAATTATATCATGTCACCTGATTTAATCCTTTGAGAATATATCAATTTTGCAGTATTTCTAGTAAAAATTTAAAACCTGAATCTAACCATGAGGAAATAGACCCATTCTACAAAATAACTGGCCTTTTATTATTTTTAAATGCCAAGGTTTTAGTGGGGAAAAGTAGCACACACCTGTAATCCCAGCACTCAGGAAATGGAAGCAGGAGGAGCACAAAATATGAGGCCATTCTGGGCTACACAGTAAGTCTGAGGCCAGCTCAGGCTACCTATCCAGACTGTCTCAAAAAAAGTCAAGGTTTTGAAACACAAAGAAAAACTGAGGAACTGTTCCAGATTAAAACAGACCAAAGAGACATACAGAAAGTACTCATAATTCCACACTGGACCCTACTAAAATCAAAATAATTTTTTGGATAAAAGGAGATGACTGGAAAACTGGCAAAATTTGAGTTAGAACTATAGATAAGGTCAGTGATAACGACCCTCTTAAAGCTTTGAATAACAACAAATAGCCAGCTGTAGCATGTGTGCCACGGGTTCACCACCAATGGTTAGGTAATAGTACTGATTCTATGTTAATTTTCTGCATTTGATAACTGTATTATCGTTCATTTAGGAAATGTTCTTGTCTCTAAGAAATGCATATCCAAATGTTTTCTGAGAGGGCATTCTGACTTGCAAGTAAGTTATGGGAAAGGTTAACATTTGAGGAATCTAATTAAAGAGTACATACAAATTCTTTAATAGTATTTTGCAAAATCTTCTGAATGAAATTACTTCAAAATAAAATGGTTTTTAAATGTATTAAGAACAGTGATAAATTAGCCCAAAAATGTTCAAGCTTCTAAATGTCTTAAAAACTATTATTTTCTTCTGTCTTTGCCAAAAGGCTTCCCTACTAGAATCTATCATTCCAAAACCACACTTCAAACATTATGGACAGACTACTAAGGGCTGCTATGTATGACAAGAGGAAAATGGGCTTCTAAAATGGAAGATTTCAAATTAGATAATATTACCTTATCAAATTGTCTTACAAATCATTTCTCTTAAGACATTAGGCTTATAAAAATTATGTTATCCTTATAATCCAACTGTCAGTGGCTTTCTTCTCCCTCAAAACAAATGGAAATTCTTTAAGAAATAAATTAAATAGCCAGGCATGTTGGGGCACACCTGTAACTCCAGCTACTCAAGAGGTTAAGGCATGAGGATCCCAAATTTGAAGCCAGCCTGGGTAACTTAGCAAGACCCTGTCTCAAAATGAAATTTAAAAAGGGCTGGGGATGTAGCTCAGTGCTCTCTGTATATGAGAGACACACACAGACAGACATACACAGAGACAGATGATTTAAACAGTATGTATCTGTTAAAAGCCAAATGTACTATGCCAAATTTACAAGATTAAAAAATAACAGTTCTTATTCTCAAGTAATTTATATTCTAGAAAGGGTTTACGAGACAACACACCCTCCTCCTCCTCATCACACTAGGCCCTACTCAGGTAACACTGCAAAATCACTATACTTGTAAGTAATTTTCCACCCTCCCACTAAGCCTCTCTACCCATCAGTTTGCTAAGAACTTGGTTCCTCTCTCCAGGCCTTGGCTCCCTCCACAGTAACAGTATTTACAGGGCAGGCAAAACATTAAATTCTACAAAAACAAAAGAGAAAACAAAATACTCCATGCCCTTAAGGAGAGTAAGTCCTATATGATCAGCTTGAATCCTCAATAAATTATGTTAAAGTACTGTTTGGGCCAGAGATTTACCTCAGTGGTGCCGCCACCTGCCTCGCAAGCGCAAGGTCCTGAGTTCGATCCCCAGTACCAAAACAATAAATAAATAAATAAATAAAGTACTGTTTCATGTTCTACCTGTTGTTCCCTCCACTATGTCCTGCTGGCAATACCGGCACACTGCTGATGATCTAGGTCAGGGGTGGTGAACCTACGGCTCCTGTTATTTGTTTTTCTTTTAAGACAAAAAGATGTTAATGTACGACTTTTTTTCCTAAACAAAACCCTCAGTAATAGTCAGGTTTAACTGCAGTGTTGGCACTTTGTGATAAGCAAGCGGGTTCTGGATTGCAGTTTGGGCACTCACTCAAAGATTCGCCATCAATGATGTAGGTGAACAAATATAAATAACGCAATACAGAGATAAGTCAAAGGTCCTTTAAGGAAACTAATTTTACAAAAAAGAAAAGTAGCTTATATGCAAAATATTAAGAAACAAATCATGAAATGTCAAATAGTGTTGGGGAAACAAGAAATTGTTTACAACTTCATAAAAATGCTCTAAAGATCAAATGAGATGCAAGGGGGTAAAAATCATGCTAAGTAAACAAATGGTTAGGTTTCTACTACATGTCACAAAGTAATACAAATTCCAGGTTTTTTTCAAGGCTGCTAGTATATTTAATCATTTTATCTGACATATAAAGCCAATTTTAAAAATTATATATAAGGCCCAGGGATTTAGCTCAGTAGTTCCGCTGCCTGCCTTGCAAGTTCAAGGTCCCAAGTTCGAGCTAGGTACCAAAAAAAAAAAAAAAGAAACACAGGAAAAAACAAGCTACGTGTGTGGGCACATGCTTGCAATCCCAGCATTCTAGGAAGCTGAGGCAAGAAGATTACAAATTCAAACCTAGCCTAGACAACTTGAGACCGTCTTAATATAAAATACATGGGCTGGGGATGTAGCTTAGCACAGAGGCTTGGCTTTCAATCCCCAGTATCTCAAAAACAAATCAAACTAGGAGCTATTTATTCAATGTGACCTCTCGCCTTTAGTCATATAATTACAACCTGTATAAAACAAAACAAATATCTAAAAATTTTAAAATTCATTATCTGATGTTTATATTCAAAATCTGTTTTGAGTCTAATCCTACTGGAGCAACCAGAGAAAATAAACACAACAGTGGTCTATTCTGCTGTTCAAATATTAACAGTAACCTTACCTTATATGGATCCAGTAAAAAATCACTGAATTTGCTAGGCAGGGAATACTTCTTAACCAACTCATCTTCCACCACCCAAGGTGCATTCTCACCAGCACCGGCACGTAAGGCGTTGTGTCGTATAAAGTACCGAAGTATCTCCTTATTTGGCGGGCGCTCTGTACGAATCAAGCTGTCTGCTGGCACATTGCTGATGATCTAGTGAGATAAGAAGCAGTAACTCACCACTGAGATAAGCAATTAACCAATGAGAACCAAAACTTATAGCACTCCAAAAAGTTCATAATTCCATCTCTAAAAAAAGGTTCTAAATTAGAAGGCAGAATAATTTCAGAACCACAATATAAATTTAAAGATATCCTTAGGCAATTTATTGACATGTTCTAAAAATGTGTATACCCTTTGAACTGAAATACTGTATGTAGTCATCATTAACTGCTTAAAATAGAGAAGAAAGAAAAAAAGGTGAGTGAGGGATTACCTAAATTTAAGTCCACTGATAAGGGATTCATTTTAAAAATTAAAATATATACATGTACAATGTTATTAAAATGCAACTGTCTGGGCCTTAAACTCAATGATTTACAAGACATTCTGGCCACAGAGCTTAGGTATCTACAGATTTAATAAGTTCCCCTGGTGAATACTACACACACTACAATCTGAGAATATTATTTTGGAAGAAAATTTAATGACACTACAGATGCTTACCACATAAAACCAAGTTACAAAATAATACCCATGCAATACTCCTACTTTTAAAAGTCACTTAGGGGCTGGGGATTTAGCTCAGTGGCACCATGACTGCCTTGCAAGTACAAGGTCCTGAGTTCAAACCCCAGGACCAGAAAACAAGTCACCTAGAGCTAATCACCCTTAACCAGATCTACGTTCATCAAATATGTATCATCTCTGAGTATGAAATTAAGAGAAAATTTATTTTTTCTTACTTGCATTTTCTATCTCCTATAATCAATTTTTACTACCTGTAAGGAAATGCTGAATGAGAGGTATGCAACTTGATGAAAAATTGTATTTAACATCTAATTTTCAAACATAAGAAATACTAACGGCCAGGTGTAGTACCATACCCCTATAATCACAGCACTTGGGAGGCTGAAGCAGGAGGATTTAGAATTTGAACTTAACCTGGGCAACTTATCGGACCCTGTTTCAAAATAAAAATTTAAAAGGGGTGTGGCTGTCACTCAGTGCAAAGGCCCTGGTTCAATGCCTAGTAGCAAAACAAAAAGAAAGGAGGAAGGGAAGAGGGAAGACAGAAAGAGGGAAGAAATCCTAACAATCCAATCATGTCAATCATGTCTCTCCCCAGATCACCAACTACAAAACAAAAGAGTCAAAATGAACTGCAGGGCATGGTGGTGCACACCTGTGATCCCAGCACTTGGGAGGCTGAGGCAGGAGGATTACCAAGAGTTCAAGGGCAGCCTGGGCTACCTAATGAGTTCAAGGTCAGCCTGAACTACACAGTGAGACTCTGTTAAACAAACAACAACAACAACAACAACACACACACTCTATAAAAAAAGGGGGAAAAGAACTGAGTTCTTCATCTACTAATTTAGAACCTTTGAGAGAATTAGTAAAATTTCTCAGGACTTAGCTGTTTCTTCTGTGAAAGGGTTATCTATAAAGACAAAAGAACTATCTTCCACATCCAGTCTCCTAGCCCACCTCTTCACAGCTATAAAAACCAAGATTCTAGTCATACCTGTGTAGAAACAGCTGCAAATAATAAGTTGTATTTCTTAAATAAAGACATAAACAATGAAACAGACACAGTATTTTATATACCATTAAGAAAAAAATTCTTGCCAACTATTTTAAAATACATCCTGATTCTGAAAAACAACTAGGGGCTGGGGATTTAGCTCAGTGGTTCTGCCACCTGCTTTGTAAGCGCAAGGTCCCAAGTTCCACCCCTGGTACCCACCCCAACCCCCCAAAAATAAAAAAAATTAAAAACTAGGGCTGGGTGTGCAGCTCACTGGCAGAGCAGTTGCCTACCATGGAAGACCCTGGATTCGACCTCCAGCCATAAAAAAAACAAAATAAACAAAAACCAAGCATTTTAGGATCAATAAAATACACAGCACCACTTTAAGAATATCTACTGTTGTAGGTTATTACCTGGCAGTTTTATAAGGTTCCTTATAAATGCGGTAATTATAGCTGACTTAACTTCTGAGTTTAATTATATTAAATTGTTCTACTTTTAAATGGGAAAAGGTATTTCCTTGGGAAATCTAATTACTAAGGACAGACTCATTTTTTAACTCAGAAGCTCAATTACAAAATTATTATTGGCTTTTAGTAATTCAAATAAACGAAGGAGCCAGTTCAGGTGGCACACGCCTGTAATCCTAGCACTCTGGAGGCTGAGACAGGAAGATCACAAGTTCAAGGCCAGCCTAAATTACATCAAGATTCTATCCCAAAAAAAACAGATTTACTTACATTTTCATCTTTTTTTTCCATTAAGTTTATTGGTACATTTTAGGTATACAATACAGTTATATTCGTCACTGAGATCTTGTACCATTACATGAGTAACCTGTTCTTATTTTTTTCCCCTTCCCTTGCCCTCCCTTCACCCCCTCCACCCTTCCCTATTTGCAAAGACTTTGTTTCCATTTTTTTTCCTTTTCTCATATTTTTTCTTTTCCCTTCTTTCCAATTTCCCCTAACCCTCCCACTTCTCCTACTCTACCTTTTCTTCCTATTACACAGTATCAATTTTACATTTTTAAAATTACAATATCAAAATTTAGAGGATATTACCACAGATTTTACAGAATTTAGAAGGATACAGAAAGCATATTATAAAAATGTTTTTAATTATCTTATAATCAACTAATTTAAAATACAGGGCTTCAAAAGTATCAGGTGCTTTTCTGCATAGCACTGATTGTTGCAGTTGATCAAATGATTGCCTCAACAAATACTTGTTACTGTAAGATTTCTATAAAATTGCCTCACATTAATTACAGGTAGAAAACTAAGTTGTCAGGGGAGAGAAATGTTTCATTCGCTTTATAGTCACTTTGTGAAGTTCTAATAAGATAAAAAAATCCTTATTTTGTTCATGTATGTAGAATGTAAGACATTTTTCCTTAAGGTGATTTTAAGTAGATTAATGTTTATTTATAATTATCTCTAAGTTTTTGTTTTAGGAAACATCATTTACAAATGTAGACAAGAAATAAATTATTTGTATTTTTTCTTGTTTTCTGGTTGTTGGTGGCTTATTTTCCGTTGATTTTAAATTCTCATATGATACTAACATGTTTCAGTAATTTTGTGATATAACCAATTAATGTTTATAAAACGATAAACAATACTTTTTTGCCTTTTTATTAGTACATGATTACACTATTTGTAGGGAGTTGGTACATGTACATAACACATCTTAATCATTTTCCATCCCCTTCCCCTCCCTCCTTCCATTTGTTGATCCCCTTCTCATTTGAGAAAGATCTCCCTACTTCCTATTATCTATTTTTTACTTTGCTCTTTATTTATATTTTGGATTTTTCACATAAGAGAAACCATGTGATATTTAAGCCCGTGTTTGATTTATTTCATTTAACATTATGGTCTCAAGACGCAATACCTTTTTATAATTTTAAGTGGTAATACATCTTTGGAAGTAAAGTTATGTCAATGAGCAGTTGAATAAAATCAAACTACACTGAGATTCACTAGCAGAGCTAGGTAGATGCAGATAATCTGTATGTATATTGCAAAAAACAAAATCAGATCACATTTAAAAACTTTAAAAGTTTATTATGCATACAAAATAATAGGTTTGTATAATTGATAAGAAACAATCTACTGGGAAGGCAGAAAAACTGGCTGAGAGACCTAACCCCCAAATTAAGAGTTCACCCTATCACTGAAAGCATGTTCCCTCAGGGAGAGAACAGTTCTGCTGTGACACTTCCATACTTCCTATACGTGTGAAAGTTTTAGAATTAAAGTAATAAAATACTTAAGACAGCAGTCAAACCAAAACTTTAACTCACTTAAGGAGATAAACTAGGCAAGGAAACAAATTTCCTGAAGATCTTTCTATTTTGAATATGCTAGGATCTCAAAAACCCATCAGAAACCCCTCCACTGTCAGTTCTAAAGAACAAAGAAACAGTGCTGGGGAATCTCCACTCTGAAGCCTCCACAGATAAAGGGTCACAGAGCACTTTAGTTACGTGATAAGGAGTTGTAAGTGAAAGTCACTTTTTAATAGGTTTCCAGCAAGTACCTCAAGTAAAATAAAGTGTTCATATTTTTAAAATATTTTTTTAAAAGGGCCTCACACACATTTGAACAACTCCCACTTATTTCTGGCATTCTCTTGGCAGTGTCAAGTAACAGCATAAGTTCTGAAGGGGCTAGGGACACCTCCTGGGGCCTCTATGATCAAGGCACTTGTACCCATCATCTCAGTCACCAGCCAACCAGGGAACGGTGAGGTCTGATGAGGCTGAAGGACCTGCACAGCCCATACACCTGCTAGAGCAGATGGAGTGAGAGCCAGTTCACCAGATGGCAGCGTAGACAGTGCCTCCAATCACAGAGTGAGAAACAGGAAATAGATTCCTAAGTCATACAATTTCCACAGCCTTTCTATGATGTATTTATCATCTAACTGATTATAGTCCTCAAATAATTTCATATTTTCTCTTAAGAGACTCCAAATTATATGGAAGATGTTTTTGACATCCGCCCCCCGCCGCCAGTACTGGGGATCGAACTCAAAACCTTGCACTTACAAGCCAGGCATGGTGCCACTGAGCTAAATCCCTGGTCCTTGACATTTTTCTTAGTTCTAATTTTTTCTGCTGGCTTTATATAATTATGTAATATTAAAAAAACCCCAAAGGGCCGGGGATTTAGCTCAGTGGTTTCGCCGCCTGCTGCGCAAGCGCAAGGATTCAAGTTCAATCTCTGGTACCAAAAAAAAAAACCCCAAAATATTGAAATTTGTTTTATTTACAGGTTGTAAAACATTCAGTAACAAAAAATTCTCATCATGAATATTAGAGCAGAAATACTGCCATAATTGAAAATTCACTAATAAAATATCATCTATTTCATGATTTTTCACAAGAAAGGCTTGTCTAAATGCATCAAATATCCTATTACATTCACCTTTATGAGTGATATACTCCTGTCTTACTCTTCTGAACAAATTCTGGAAGAGAGTTGTGAAGATCATAATGAATCTGCACGATTTCACACCCACCAGGAAACAGTATGCTTGGTTGATTCTTTTAATTATCTTGGAATAGATTATCTTCAATGATAATGGTTCTTCTAGGATAGGATTCCACTTCCACAAACATGTACCGAAATTCATATTCACCATTCTTTGGATTCTCTTTCACTTCCACATGCACTGTTCCTTGCTTCCCTGGCTTGGACCCTTCAATGTAGAATTTCACACATGTTGTGTTTCAGCCCATCTTTTACATATTCAATAAAACTGACATGATGCCTTCGACCATGTCTCGTTATGTCCCCGTACCCTTTAACAGGCTCACCAAAGAAACTGATCACCTCGGGATGTGTTCTGCATTTTTCTAAAGCTTTCCAATATATCTTACTAGGACTGGATGAAGAAAAATCATGTAAAACAAGCCACCTGTAATGCTGATTCCAATGAGTACCACTATTAAGTAGGTGAAATCTTTTCCAGCTTCTTTCTGAGTCGTTGGGATAGCAGTTTACCCTCTCTGACCTCTGTGCATAGGTGCTTGCTTGCCGCTGTCCTCTGCTTTCTGGGATTGCAGTCCCTGAGTCCAGATAGTTTTCTGGGCGACTTCAAAGATAGATCCAGGTTGCACTGTTTTCTTCTGCTCTCGAAACCCCCATCTCAAATTGGGCTCAGTCGTAAAGCAAGCTTTGTTAAGCACAAAGTGCGGCAACAATAACAGTCGTCTCCCAGAGGATCCCTGCAGCTTTTCTGCCTACTGTGTAGCTTGTAAAAGGTACAGATCATGTTCACAGAAAAGTTTCGCGTAGTGATGATACTAACTACAGTCAACAAGGATTTACCACCCAGCCAGACACGTACTGAAATTCACACATTTGTATTACAGGAGCTTTAGGTTTATATTGACAAAAAGTCTCCTGAGAGAATGTTCATCTTCCTTTTGTCCTCATGTGACGTGAATTAAAACGTCCGGATTACCTCCCATGCTGACATTCGCACCTTCCCTGCCACACCTTCACAAAGCAGCCTACTTACATTTTCTTTAGAATACTCTCTCCAAGAAAACCAACCCTCTGTATTCTCTTGAACATTTATCACATATAAAACATTTAGTGTAAATTACTAACCTTGTCTTCATTTTGTAGTTTCACATCATATTTGTGTGGCAGAAATTTTGGAGGTGCCCATTTCCTTTCTCCTTTTTTTAATGAAGTAGGAAGTTTTCGTGGTGATCTACGCGCTCGGTCGTCTAATAAAATCAATAGAAAATTAGTGAAAAAATTAATTCATTTAACTCTATTCATGGATTCATGAATAACCTCACTAACTACCCACTCTGCACCAGGCTCTGGGTGATATGGCCCAAAATTGAATCATAATATTCTTCACTTCAAGGAGATAAAGTCTATGGGGAGTAATAAGTAAATAATTACAATCCTACAAGGTAAATACTATAATAAAGTTGGAAAACAGGCTGGAGATTTAGCTCAGTGGTTCCACCACCTGCCTCGCAAACACAAGGTCCCCAGTTCAATCCCTGGTACCAAAAATAAATAAATAAAACCTACAAAAATACTAAAAAGACAAATGCAGTGTCCATAAACTCAGCTATCCAAGAGGCAGATAAGAGAATCATGAATTCAAAGCCAGCCTAGGCAACACGGTGAGACCCTTCCTGTCTGCAAACAAAAACAAAACCAAAAATAATTAGGAGAGTACAGAGAAGGAACACCTGGTCTAGAAATGGAAGCATGAACACATAAATAGAGCATAACTTGCTCAGAGACTGTAAGGCATGAGCCATGCGTGAACATAGTATAGTAAAAAAATCAGAGTGAGGAGGTGAGCCATGCCCAGGTTATACAAGACCTCATGTGTAAAAAGGAGGGAGTCTGCCCTGCGAATACTAGGCAACTGAAGGAGCATTTTCAGCCTAATTAATAAGATGTACGTTTTGGAAAGATCACTAATATGGAAAAAAAAAACAACTAAGAAAAAGAAAAGCTGGGTGTAGTAGTACATGCTCGTAATCTCAGTACTTGGGAGGCTGAGGCAGGAGGACTGCTGAGCACTCAAGGCCACCCTCAACTACATAGTAAGACCCTGTCTCAAAAAACCAAAAAAGAAAAAAATAGCAATAATAATTTCAACAGTTAGAAGATGAATAAAATGAGGTAAGACTGAAAATAAGTATACAAAGCTAACATCTGAATTAATTGTGGGCATGACTGAGCTACAACAGTATGCAAATTGAAAAATAAAAAGATATAATACACTTTAAG
The DNA here is from genome assembly GCF_000247695.1 of Heterocephalus glaber. The sequence continues at coordinate 14,273,528 of NW_004624740.1, read as the reverse complement.
GGAAAAAAGAAATTCAAAGAATGGCAAGAAAATAAGGAGGTAAAGAACCAGAACACTGTACTTGGAGAATTATAAGACAGTGAATAAAGTAAGGAAAAAGTAGCCAGGCGTGGTGGCACATGCTTGTAATCCCAAGCACTCTGGGAGGCAAAGGTAGGAGGATGGCAAATTTGAGATCAAGATGGGCAATTTAGTGAAACTGTCTCAAATATATATGGGGAAAGGGGCATGCTAGGAAAATAGCTCAATGCAAAGGCTGAGTTCAGTTCTCAGTACCCTGAATAATAAAGTAAAAGATATGAGAGTAAATATCAACGTTAAATGTAACAGAAAACCAGACTAAGAAGAAATCTTTAGACATGGCAATTAGGAAGTTACCTATAACCTTATTATAAGGAACTGTTTCAGGTATGAAGAGGCAGAAGTTTGATATAAGGAATATATCGATGATCAATAACTACAAATAACATTCTCAAGAACCTCAGCTATGGGCCAGGGATTTAGCTCAGTGGTTTCCCTGGCTGCTGCACAAGGACAAGGGCCCAAGTTTGATCCCCAGTACCAGAAAAAAAAAAAAAAAAAAAACCTCAGCTGCCAGACGTGATGGCACACACCTGTAACCCCAGCACTCAAGAGGCTGAGGCAGAAGGATCACTGAGTTTGAGGACAGCCTGGACTATACACCAAGACCCTGTATCAAAAATCAAAGGGGGTGGGGGAACCCCAGCTTAGCTGAGCACAGTGGTGCATGCCTGTAATCTCAGCACTGGAGGAGGCTGAGGCAGAAAGAGTGTAAGTCTGAGTCCCCCCTGGGCAACTTAGTGAGACCCAGTCCCAAAATTTTAAAAAGTAAATAAATAGGGATGGGGATGTAGCTCAATAGTAGAGTACCCCGGGTCCCCAGTAACAAAACTAAACTCCAAACAAACCCTGGCTTGAATAAATAGGACAGAAATCAAAGAGAATCAAGGGAGGATAATCATTACAATTTTTAGAAAATGGAACCTTCTAAGCTGGGCATGCAATCCCACCACTTGGGAGGCTGAGGCAGGAGGATTATCGTGAGTTCAAGACCAGCCTAGGCTTTGCAACAAGACCCTGTCTCAAAACAAAAACAAAAAAAGAAAGAAAAGAAAAGAGAAAAAGAAAAAGGAAAAGAAAAGAAGCAGGTTCGTTCTGTAATAGGTTTAGAAGAAACACTGGAGAATTAAAAATACTTAGAATAATAAAAGATAATCCAAATCCTTGAGAAAAAAGAGGGAATGGTTTTCCAAGCACAGATGCCTTGACCCAAAAGGAGAGATAGCCCTCTTCTGTGCTGACAGAAAACAAGGAAACTATAAGGTTAGGACTACAAAGCTAGCTTAGTGGCAAAGCTCTTATCTAGCATCCTCAAAGCCTGGGTTCAAACCCAAACCTCACAAGAATGAAGGGAGAGAGGGAGGAAACAAAGCTGAAATTATTCCCCCAAGCCCCATGAAGTAAAAGCCAAGTCATCTGGTGAAAAAATGTGATGCATACTAGAGTTTGTCTATTATATTCCTGTGAAAATTCTAATCACACACAAGAAAGAAAATTCTAATCACTTTTCTCAGAAAATATCAAAGTATGTCATAACGTTAATTCATTAGCCTACCACCCTCTTTCTCATTCTAGCAACAATGTTAAATTACAATAATTAAAATCTAAACCAAGGCACAAACACTAAAAAAGAAATTCATAGCATAAAATTTGGGGTTTTATGGTACATAATGCTCAGGTATAAAGCTAACAAGTGGTATTTCAACGATCTAATTCTAGAAGAGAAGTGTTAGAAGATGCATCATCAGCCAGCTCCTAAAAATTTAACAACCTCAGGGGATAATAAGTAACACCCAAAAGTTATAAAACTTCAGTATCGGGCTGGGGATTTAGCTCAGTGGTTCCGCCACCTGCCTCACAAGCACAAGGACCTGAGTTCGATCCCTGGTACAAAAAAAAAAAGGTAAAAACTTCAGTATCAAAAGGGAAGAGAGAAATTAGAAAATGCAGACAGTAGCATTCATAATACAGAGCAGAAAAACTGAAGGATTGGGCTGGGGATTTAGCTCAGTGGTTCCACTGCCTGCCTCCAAGCGCAAGGTTGTGAGTTTGATCCTCAGTACCAAAAAAAAAAAAAAACAAAAAAAACCCTGAAGGATCAATAACCGGGACTGCCTACCTCAACTACAATCTCAGAAGTTTTCTTTAGACTATGATAAGGAAGTCCCTCAAAAACCATCTGGCACAAATTTGAAACATCTGGAGACATAAAACAGAATGGATGAGACAACATGACATTCTGGTTAACATCTAGTCCAAAGTCTACAACAGATAAACGAAGTAAAGTATTTGATTCTCTAATAGCCACAGATTAATACACACCAAACACACTGTGAACTCATTTTTGAAGACAAAAGTTAACTTTCTTATTTATAAAGATTTTCTTTTTTAAAACTGAAAGCCTCAGAAGTAAAATCATTTTTCTAGTGGGCAATGTTTAAGTTCTCTAATTGTCTTTTTTTCTTTTTTTGGTACAGGGGATCGAACTTGGGACCTTGTGCTTGCTAGGCAGGTGGCAGAACCACTGAGCTAAACCTCCGGCCCAAGTTCTTTAATTTTCAAAACATTATCGTTAAAGAGTATCCAGATCCTTAGGAATTATTTTTAGACATTATAATTTCAGAATTCTAGAAGCTCCATCTAGGAGAGACTCAGATTCCACAAAATACAAGTATCTGAGTCACCACACTGGCTTGCACTGGTAACAGTAGGGATTAGCATAATTTCTGTCCTACCATGATCACCTCACTCTACACATACGGACGTATTTGCAACTTTAAGAGTAACAGAGGGCTGTATAGTCCAGCTACGTGGGAGGAAGCTGAGGCAGGAGGATCACAAGTTTGAGGCCAGCCTGGGAAACTTACCAAGACACTGTTTCAAAATAAAAAGGAGTGAGGAAGTAATTCAATGGTAGAGTGTTTCTAGGTTTGATCACCAGTACTGCAAAAAATAAATTTAAAAGGGCTGGAGGCCCAGGGATTTAGCTCAGTGGTCCAGCGACTGCCTTGTAAGCGGAAAGACCTGAGTTTGATCCCCGGTACCAAAGAAATTAAAAAAATAAAAAACAAAAGGGCTGGAGATGTAGCTCAGAGGTAGAACGCCAAGTGCAAGGCCCGGGGTTCAACCTCTAAGGAAAAAAAAAAAAGTAAAGAAAAACAAACTTTCTTTACTATCTTGAGTAATTAGCAATGAGCACACGAATTTCTAAGCAACTACAGGAAATAACTTCCCAATATCCCAATTATATAGGGAGATTTAAGTCTTAATTCACTTTGTAGACATTTTAGTTGCTTCTCTGAATCATAAATGAACAAAATCGTGTCTATATAGAAACTTAATTACACATTAAGTTGCTAGAGAACTCTTTAAGATTTGTGTGTAAGAAAATAAACAGGGCCTCCTAACTCACTCAAGAAAGCTAGCATCATACATACTAATAATCTCTCTCCTTCCTTCATCTTCTTTTACTACTGCCTCCTTCTTCTGATGGTCCTGAGCCATCTGACTGGAATTCTCTTTGTCACTTGATGGAGAATCACAGGCACCATCAGATTTCTTCTCAGTAGCTTCTTCATCTACTTTCTCCAAAGGATGAATCTTCACTATCTTCACCTTCAGCATTTTCTCTTTTCCAACCTATAAAGAAGACAGAAAAGAAAACCAGAGGTATTTAATAAATAAATTAGAAATCTAACAATAATTCTTAGAATATCTGATCCAGTATACTTTCCTCCTCACCTACCTAACAAAAATTCGTTAATATCTAAGTATTCAAACACAGTGAACTTTATTTCTCAGGTTTCTAGGCAAAAGTGATATCTTTAAGAATAAAATAATCATAATCTAGTTCACAATCTATGTCCCAATATACAAGGCCAAAGGACAATCACTGTACTAGCCTAAAATATGCATACAAACTTGTATTTTTTTAAAAACTCAATATATTGATATCTAATTGTTTGAGAACTCATTTGTTGAAAAAGATTCCTTTTTTTCCACTTAATTACCTTTCCATGTCTACTGAAGATCAGTTGTGCTTGTCTACTTCTGCATCCTAGCCAGCTCCACTGATCTATTTAACACAGAAACTTCAAATTAAGATTTGAATCAGATATTCTTAGGCCTCTAACTTTGGTGATCTTTTTCAAAGTTGCTTTGACTAGATTCTTTGGATTTCTAAGTGAATTTTACAATTAGTCTGGCAATCCGTACAGAGATTTTAATGCAACTTTGTTAAGTCTATACATTATTTGAGAAGAGATGACTCTTTAATGAGTTTTCTGACCCATGAACAAAGTGTAACTCTCCATTTATTTAGCTCATCTTTAATTCTCAGCTCTCATCTTTAATTCTTCACAAAATTTATGTTTCATAATTTTTAATGTGTAGGGAGGTACACATCTTTTGTCAAATCTCATTTCATATTTTCTGATGCTACTGCAAATGGAGTGAATTTTTAAACTTCAATTTTCAATTGTTGTAAATGTACGGTTTTTGTGAGGTTTTTTTGTTTTTGTTTGTTTTGGGAAGGTGCTGGGAATTGAACCCTGGGCCTTCACACTGAGATACACTACTAGCCTTTTTTTTTTTTTTTTTTTTTAAATTTGAGACGGTGAGACCCTGTATTGAATCAGAGTGTGTATTTTGAAGACCTGACTCCTTTGATATTTACTGAGAATATTCTATGGCCTAAAATACAGTCTATTCTATCTTGGTAAAGCATGTACTTGAAATGAATGAGTACTTTTGTTAGATGGAATATCTTATTTGTTTGTTTGTTTTTTTGGTACCGGGGATTGAACTTGGGACCTTACACTTTCGAGGCAAGTGCTGGAGCTACTGAGCTAAATCCCTGGCCCTAGATGGAATATCTTATAATGACAATTAGGTCAAATTTGTTGGCAGTGTTGTTCAAGGGTTTAATATTTGTGCTGACTTTCTGCCTACCTCTTCTATCAATTATTGAGAAGGGGAAGTGCTGAAATCTCTAACTATAAATGTAAATTGTCTATTTCTCTTTATAGTTCTATTCTCTTGCTTCATATATTTGGAAGTTTTATTACATGTATAAAAAACTACTAAAAACAAACTACAAAAAAAAAAAAAAATCAAGAGTAAGAACTACTGTATCCTCTTGACAAACTGACCCCTTTTCATTAAAAATGGCCTCCTTGCCGGGTGTGGTGGTGTACACCTGTAATCCCAGCACTGGGGAGGCTGAGCCAGGAAGATCACTGAAAGTTCGAGGCCAGCCTGGGCTACATAGTGAGTTCAGAGCCAGCCGGAACTACAAACTGAGACCCTGTCTCAAAACAACAACAACAACAAAAACAACAAAAAGACCTTTACCTCTGTGTTTGTCTGAAATCTATTTTGTCTGATACTCATATAGACATTTCAAATTTCTTTTGCTTATACTAGCACAGTGTATCTTTTTTCATCCTCTTACTTTTACTCTATCTGTATCTTCCCTGTAGGCAGCATATAGCTTCTTATACAATCTCTGTATTTTAACTGAAACCTTCAGCATAACTTACATTTAATGTAATTACAGATAGGGTTAGGTTTATTTGCTAATTGGTTTCTTCAAAAGTATAAACTTCTTCAAAAGAAACTGGCAAAGTAGTAAAAACACGACCTTAAGAATGGAGGGTAAATATCTGCAAAAGCCTGTCTGGATCTGGCAAAGAACACCATGTACAGAATACACAAAGAAAAAAATATACACACACAAAGAACACTCAAAAAGTAAGAAAACAATCCATTTTTTAAAATGGAAAGACTGCTGGGGATATAGCTCAGTGGTAGAGCACTTACCCAGCACACACAAGGCCCTACATTTGCAAGGTCCTGGGTTCAGATCCCAGTAACCTTGCCCCCGAGAAAGGACAAAGACTTGAATCCTCAACCAAAGAAAATATGAACAAATAGATCCCAACAAGCACAGAAGCAGATGTTCAACATCATGAGCATTTGGGAAAAAGCATATTAAAACCACGTTTAAAAAAGGGGGCCAGGGATTTAGCTCAGTGGTTCCACCACCTGCCTTGCAAGTATAAGGTCCTGAGTTTGATCCCAGGTACAAAAAAAGAAAATGAGAGCCAAGCACGGTGAAACATGCTTTAATCCTAATATTCTGGGATACGGAGGCAGGAGGATCCCAAGTTCAAGCCCACATGGACAATTTGGTAATGGCCTATCTCAAAACATACAAAGGGTTGAAGCTGTAGCTCAGTGGGAAGACCCTGGGTTCAATCCAAAGTACCCCCAAAACAAAAGCAAACAAACACAAGATACAATTCAACTATCAAAATGTCAAAAATTTTTTAAAAAGCCAAATTACAAAAGATTGGGACTAAGACTATAGCTCAGGGCCACTGTGTTCTCTCTTGCATGGATGATCCACCCTTGTGCTGTAGAGTATACTTATTTCCCTACTTTTACTTGGCCAAGGCTCATTATTCAGAGCCTGTTTCTTTTCCTACCTTAAACAGAACTTTGCCATCCTTAAAAAAAAAATAAAGAAAAGAATATAGCTCAGTTGGGAGAGTGCTGGCCTAGCATGCCTGAGGCTCTGGTTTCAATACCCAGTACTACAAAATAGAAAAGAGAAAAATAAAAACAATAGGCATTCACAGTGGCACATGCCTACAATCCCAGCTACCCAGGAGACAGAAGCAGGAGCGTTGCTGAGGCAAGGAGATTGAGAGTTTTAGGTCAACCTGGGCAACTTATCCAGATCCTGTCTCTAAGAAAAAAAAAAGAAAAGAAAAAAGAAAAATTGTTTTTTCTTTGGTACCGGAGATCGAACTCAGGACCTTGCACTTGCCAGGCAGGCGCAGCACCACTGAGCTGCATCCTCAGTCCAAGAAAAATATTTTGAATCAGGCATAGTGGTGCATGTACCTATAAGCTCAGGACTTAGAAGGCTAAGGCAGGAAGACTGCCTATCCCCAGTACCACAAAAGGAATAAAGGAAGGAGGAAGAAGAGGGAAGGAAGAAAGAAAGGAAGGAGAGAAAAAAGAACCATACCAAGTGTTGGCACTGATGTGACAAACTAGAACTTTCATATATCAATGGTGGGAATATAATATACTGTTTAACCATTTTGAGAAACAGTCTGAGAGTTTCTTTAAAAGTTAAACTATACCTACATCACTATGACTCAGTCATTCCACACCCAGGTATGCACCCAAGAGAAAAGAGCTTATGTTCACACTTAAACATGCATACAAATATTCACAGCAGCTGTTTAGCCAAAAATCAACCCAAATATCTATCAATGTGTAAATGGAAAAACAAATTATAGTATATACATACAAAAAAATACTACTTAGCAATAAAAAGAAATGAACTTTGATACCTGTAACAGTAAGGATTCCCTTTAAAATAATTATTCAGAGTGAAAGCAGCCAGACCAAGAAAAAAAAATAGACAATGTCTTTCTGACACAAAACTCTACAGAGAATACAAACCTATAGTTATCTAGCAGATCAGCACAGGGGAAGGAGAAATAGGGGGAAGAGATTACTAAAGAACAAGTATGTCAGGAATGTGTTCACAACCTTGACTGACAAGTTTCACAGATGTATATCAAGTCATCACCCAGGAGAGGTGTCCGCACACCTATGATCCCAGTACCTGGGAGGCTGAGGCAGGAGGATTGAGAGTTCCAGGCCAGCCTGGGCTACACAGTGCATTCAAGTCCAGCCTATCTACACAGGGAGAACCCATCTCAAATAACAAAACAACATTTATTACACTGTACTCTTTTTTTCTTTTGAGAGAAGGGTCTTGCTGTTATCCTTGTTGGTCTCAAACTCATAGGTTCATGATTCTCCTGCTCCATCCTTTCAAGCAGTTGGGACTTTAGCATGTTAATACCTCAACCACTTTGTACATATTAATGGTGTGTAGTTTATGCTATATCAAGCATAAAAATAGGAAATAAAGCTATTTTTAAATCTCTGTAGCCAAACCCTGCAGTTCTGAGAAGTAAACTAACATTCAAAATGCCTTGCTGTGCTTGTAAACTTAGGCAGCACATGTACTCAAAATGCCTTGCCCCAAGTTTCATTGCTACAAAGTAACAAAGCTGAGTCTAAAACCCCTATCTTCTCATTTGCAATCCCACTGCAACAACAAATGGACTGATGATCTACTGATTTTAAACTTTTAGGCTGAACAATAATTCTCTGTGGATTTGAATGTACTAGATTATTAATTAGGAATCACCCTTTTTCTTTTCTTTTTTAGTACTGGAAATTGAACCCAGGACCTCCACACTCAGTCACATCCCAGTCCTTTTTTATTTTGAGACAGGGTCTCAATAAGTTGCCCAGGCTGGACTCAAACTTCTGATCTTCCTGCCTGAGCCTCCCAGAGTGCTGGGATTACAGGTGTACACCCTGCCAACCAGTTTGGGAGTTATTCTTGAGAGCTTTTTTGCTTACTTAGCCTTCTCATCTAACTACTGTGTTCTTTCCACTTACTAACTCAATCTTCAACCTGTCCACTCTTCTTAAACACCCCAGCCATCACCCTCAGCAGTTCTCACCTGGACCTCTGTTACTAGCTTCAGAATAAGCCTCCTCAAATCCACTCACCTGACCACTCCAATAAATGTCTCCACACTGCAGCCAAAGTAGTAGATTCTTTTTTTTCTCAGTACCGGGGATTGAACTCAGGATCTTGCACTTGCCAGGCAGGCATGGTGCCACTGAGCTACATCCCTGGCCCCAAAATAGTCTTAGAAACAAGTATCTGATTGTTTTAATCATCCATTTAAAACCCTGCAAAGGGCCTGGGTATGTAGCTGTGTGGTAGAGCTGTTGCTTAGCATGCCTAGGGCTCTGGGTTCTGTCTCCACTAAAAGGTGAAGGTTTCTCCAATGCTCAGAGGTAAAGTCATGACATACTTTTTGAGCCCTGTACAAAATTTACCTCTCAGGCACAGTAGTGCACACACCTGCTGTCTCAGCACAGGAAGACTGTGATGGATAAAGGTATAGTCCTAAACTTCTTAAACAAAAACCCTTCTCCAGAATTTAATGAGGAAATCCTCATGTTTATATACAAGATTGTACTGAAAGATAAGGCAGGAAGATTTCAGTTCCAGGCTAGTGTAGGATACATGGTGAGATCCTGTCTCAAAAAACAAAAGTAAGAAAAACAAAACCCCAAATAATTCCAGACATCACAAATTAAAAGATAGCTACAAGATATAGGGAGTCAGAGTACGTTAGTGAAATAACAAGGAAAGAATGAAGACTTTTAAAGTAATACATGAAGTTTGAATACTGGTCTCATACCTTACTGGCTACTATACTACCGAGCTGCTGCCACCAAGATGGCCACCTAAGCCATTTCCCTCCCTTTCTCTTCCTGCCAGCCTGCCAGCATACTTACTTTCTCAGCTCACAGCCAAGGGTAAGGCAAGATCTAGCCAACTACATGTAAAGATAAACATGTGAAGATAAAAGGTACACTTTATCTTTTACACTTCTGGAAAGATTTCCCTTCTTCTGCATTCAAAAGGATCCCTTACTGTAAATACAGCCATTTCACAACCAACACACAACAAAGCTCAACTCGAAGAGCAGAACAGAAAGACTGCTTTAGGGCTTGGGGATTTAGCTCAGTGGTTCCGCTGCCTTCCTCATAACAGCAATGTCCCAAGTTCGATCCCCAGTACCCCAGTACAAAAAAAAAGACTGCTTTAGTGTTAGGTATCACTCTCATAATAGTTATCTTGGAAAATTTAAAAATAAATATACGTAGAAAGAGAAAAAACTCAAGTAATTATAGTGAAGATTTGGATCAAATGTATCTAAAAGTCTCTTAAAAGTAAGAAAAAATTACAAAGCCAAAAAGAAAGTCAATAGAATCATCAAAAAGACTGATACATAAGGCAACAATAATCACAATATTAAACAGTCTCAATAATCAATACGGCTTGAAAATTTAATCTTTATAATGCTGGATATTAAGTAAAACTTCACATATAACACAACTTTACACGTACAGAAATGTGTTCTGTAATCTATGTTGGAAGCTTCAATTCTGACAGTGAATTAAACCACAGGAAAAAAAAACCAGGCACTTACCTCAAAGTCACACTCTTCCCCCACAGCATATTTGGTCATGATTTCCAGCCAGGCCGTATCTACTAACTTCTCTAACGATGCTGTATTATGGTGAACCATTTCCAGAACAAGTTTCTCATACCAAGTAGGGAACTCCTCCTTCAAACTAAATAAATATGTTCTCAGTTACCCAGAAAACACAGAAAAACCTATTCATAGATTTAACTGAGGTCAATTCAAACATTTTTTAAGACTTAGCTTCTTAGAGCAGTTTTAGGGCCAAAGAGAAACAAGCATTCCTCTAGCAAACATATGCAGGGCACTAGTACATTTACCAAGATTACAAATTATATGGTGGTGCATGCCTGTGATGCCATCTACTTGGGGGACTGAGGCAGGAAGATTGTAACAACTGAACAATTTATTGACACCCTGTATGAAAATATTTTAAAACCTGGGGCTGTAGCTCAGTGACAAAATGCCCTGGTTTCTATCACCAATAGCAAAAACAAAACAAATCAAAAACCATACAGTTTATAAGGAAAACAAAGACTTTTGGGGTTTTTTGTTTTTGTTCCTTGACAGGGTCCTGCTCTGTGATTCAGGCTGGCCTTGAACTCACTGTATAGCCCAGGCTGGCCTCAAACTCATGGCAATGCCCCTGCCTCCCTCCCTGGGATTATAGGCGTGTGCCACCACACTTGGCTAAGACCTTTTAAAAAGGTTTTGTCACCGAGTGCAGTTGCACAGATCTGTAATCCCAGCACTCACTGAAGCAGGAAGATCACCATGAGTCCAAGGCCAGACTGGGGTACATAGTGAGACCCTGTCTCAAAAACAAAAACAAAACAAAATTAAGTAGCTTTGTCAGACAGAGATGTAACTCAGAGTAGAACACTTGCCAAGTATGCATGATGCTGTGGGTTTGACCTTTAGCACTAAAAAATAAAGTAGCTTTCTCAGATTCATCTATCCAAGTTAGTTTCCTCATCCACAAATAAGAGCAATAGGAGTTATCACCAGTAAGGTTGAACATTTCCCCCTTAAATTACTTTTGCAGTGGACTTCTTTTCAATCATCTTTGGTGAGGAAGACGTTAACTTCTTGATTACATGAGTTATACCTCATATGCATTTACTTTCTTTTTTTTGAGATAGGGTCTTGCCATGTAGTTCAGGCTAGCCTTGAACTCACAATGTAAGCTAGGGTGCCCTTGAACTCCTGGCAATTTGTCTGCCTCAGCCTCCTAAGTGCTAGGATTACAGGTATCCAATAGCATGCCTGCCTAATTAATTTATTTCTTACAATGCCTTGTGAGGTATCTACAAGTTTCATTTTACAGATAAGGAAAATAAATGAGGAAAAGTTAACATGCTGGAACCATGATCTGAACTCCAAAGCCCTTGCAAATTAAAACAAGATACTTTCACTTATTAAACCAGCAATTTTTCTGTAGTACTGGAAATTGAACTCAAGGCCTTCACAATGAGCTAACTACATCCCTAGTTCTTTTCTCATTTGGACACAGGGTCTCACTGAATTGTCACTGCTGTGTTCTCATTTGTAATCCTGGGCCAGGGATTTAGCTCAGTGGTGCCGCCGCCTGCCTCACAAGTACAAGGTCCTGAGTCTGATGCCCGATACCAAAAAAAAACAAAAACAAAAAACAAAGAAAGAAAAAGAATTCAATCATTTTTAATCCTCCTGCCCCAGCCTACCAGAGTGCTGGTGCACTACCATGCCTGACTCAAACAGGATTTATAATATCTAATTCAACCTCCTCAGTTAGATAAACTGTCCTTATTTTTTAAATATCTTCTTGGCCAGGGATTTAGCTCAGTGGTTCCGGTGCCTGCCTCGAAAGCGCAAGGTCCCGAGTTTGATCTCCGGTACCAAAAAAAAAAAAAGAACTCTATTTCCAAAATACTCACAAAGCAAAAGTACAAATGTCTGCCTGGCAAGCGCAAGTCCCTGAGTCTGATTCCCAGTACCAAAATTAATTAATTAATTAACTGATTGACTTAAAAAAAAAAAGAGCAAAAGCACTTAAAGGCCTAGCAAAAACAGTACCTAGAAAGTATACACATAAATATATTCCACCCACTTCGCTACTAGCAAAATGCTACTAAGCAAAAGCAACCAGACATCAATACAGCATAATAGAATGTATTCCAATTTGTGCCCCCTAAATTTAGTATGTGTGATGCCGAAGCGAGCACATGTGCCCCCTAAATTTAAATACATGCTAGGTGTGCTGAAGCACACCTGTGATCTCAGCACTCAGGAGGCTGAGGCAGGATTGTCCATGAGTTTAAGACCAGTCTGGGCTACACAGTGAGTTCAAGGCCGGCCTAAACTACATAGCATGACCCTGTCTCAAAGGAAAAACAAATTTAAATACAAATATTGCTTTAGGGTCAATACCCACCCCCCTTTCAGGGTGAAGACAGCGTCAGTGGGCAATGCATCTATTACTTACAGTTCAGCAACTTCCTGTTCTTCCTCCCAGGCTTCCTTGTGCGTTAGCTGACTGCTTCCAGTACTCTTACACGTCCAAATGCGCTCACTGTACCTTTCCAAGCGGGCTTCATACTCTCTGTTGCAGTGGCTCAGGAAAACAATATTAACCAACATAGACAACCAACCCATTCTCATACTTATCTATAGAAAAAAATCTACAGTATCTTTTTCTGTTGTTTTGTTTTTTTGAGACAGTTTCATTTTGTAGTACAAGCTGGCCTTGATCTCACTCTGTAGTCCAGGCTGGCCTCGAAATCATGGTAATCCTCCTGCCTCAGCCTCCTGAGTGCCAGGATTACAGGCATGCACCACCACTCCCAGCTTACAGCATCCTTCTTATAATATATAGCATAAAAATCATAAAATGGCCAGGTTCACATGAGGGTGCATGCCTGTAATCCCAGCACTCCAGGAAGCTGAGACAGATCACAAATTTGAGCCCAGCCTAGGCAACTTAGTGAGACCTTGTCTCAAAATAAAAAATTTAAAAGGGATAGAGATGCAGCTCAGTGAGAAGGCCCTAGGTTCAACCTCTAGTACCAAAAAAAAAAAAAAAAAAAAATCAAGGTATGAAGGTTTTCAAGTGGTAAATGCAAGGCAAAATTAAGGCTAAAGTATGGTTAGAATGGTCTGTCATGTTTTACAAGCATTAGTAAGTACATACGTGATTTCCTCAACTTACGAAAGTTTCATTTCACAAGACTCACACAGTATTAAAAATTTCTAAAAAGCTGGGCATGGTGGTGCACACTGTAATCTCAGCACTAGGGAGGCTGAAGCAAAAGGACTGGCTCAAAAATCAAAATCAGCCTGGGCTACATAGTGAGCTCAAAGCTCACCTGAAATACATAGTGAGGCCCTGTCTAAAAAGGAAAAAAAATTAGGTAAATGTAACTGTTACACAATTCAGATGGTCAGCAAGTTTCAGTCTCACAGTTAATTTGTAATAACCTTGTACATATACTAATGGTCCATTTACCAATATAGCCTTCTATTCTACCTGATAAACACTTGTTGCTTCCTAGGTTTTAAAAGTAAATTCCAGGGCTGGAGATACAGTTCAGCACGCTTGACGCCTTGGGTCGAATTTCCAGCACTACAAAAATGAAACCCCAAAAAGTCCTAAAAATACTTTTCATACAGTATTTATCCAGTCTTTATGTTGTGTCCAGTAATACTTCATTCACAAGATCATTTATTAGATGTGGTTCGGTGAGTCTTCAGGAGGGAGTTAAAGAAAGAACAGCATACAAGTTAGTGCCACATACACATATGGCAACTTTCCACACTGTCCCGAATGGAACTCACAGTCAGTCAGCCACATTCAAATTCAAATGGCAAGTAACTAATTTACTCTCATATGCAGCAACAGATGCTATGCAAGAAAACAAACTGACACTACAACTAGCTGCCAATCCATGTACTTTCCAAGTGACACATATTATACTAGTTGAAATCAAAGTATTTGAACAGCTCCCTCTGTAGTATTATCTTCCAAATAACAAGGATTCATATTTTCAATTTTGTGTTGTTTTGCAGTACTGAGGATTTAACCCAAAGCCTTGAACCTGAGCTACATCCACGGCGCTTTTTTTTTCCCCATTTAGTTTATTGGCACATTTTAGGTATACAATAGTTACATTCATCATTGGGATCTTGTATCTTTACATGATGTTTGTTGGTTCTTGTTTTTTCCCCATTCCCCTGCCCTCCCTTCACCCCCTCCACCCTTCCCTATTTCCATGTTTTTCCTTTCCTTTTCCCTTCTTTCCTTTCCTCTTCCTCTCCCACTTCTCCTATTCCTTTAGACATTTTCTGCCTATTTCACAATATCAATTATACATTGATTCTCATTTACACTTTTAGTTTTTCACACCGAGAAACTATTTGGTATTAACACGTGTCCTATTTATTTCACTTAAGAGTATGGCCTCAATGTGCATCCATTTAGCTATAAATGTCTCTAGTTTCTCATTCTTTATGGCTGAGTAGTACTCCATTTTATAAAAAAACCACACCTTCTTTATCCAGTCTCCAGTCGATAGGCATTTGGGCTGTTTCCAAGTTTTAGCTATTACAAACTGTGCTGCTATCCACAGTGCTTTTTAAATTTTTTATTTTTATTTTATTTATTTAGGTTTTTTGTTTTTTTTTTTTGCAGTACCGGGGATCGAACTCAGGACCTTGCGCTTGCAAGGCAGGCTCGGTGCCACTGGGCTAAATCCCCAGTCCTAAAATTTTTATTTTTGAGACACGATCTCGCTAAATTTCCTAAGCTGGGCTTGAACTTGCAATCCTCCTGCCTCATGGAGTACTAGGATTACAGATGTGCAGCACCACACATCCGACATAAGTGTTCATTTTTAATATGTGAAGATTCTTAAATTTTCTAGGGTAATGACCAGTGAAAAGGCAAAAAATAAGGACAATATCTATAATCCAAAATAACAATTTTAGCCAATATTATAAGCACTTTCACTCATTGTAGATATTTCTCTGGATCTGCCAAAATCTAAGCAATAAATTAATTTCCCTCAACAGGGCTGATAGCAACATCTAAGTGATTAAAAAACAGAGTACTATAGCAGTAAAAACTGTCAGAAATAGAATCCCTGAGAATTTATAAAAACTAAGTCCTATGATGGTATACACCTGTGATCCCAGCACTCAGGAGCCTGAGCCTCAAAGATCCCAAGTTTGAAGCAGACCTGAGATACACAGCAAATTTAGGGTCAGCCTGAGCTACCTAGCTAGACCTTGAGTCAAAAACAATCCAAAACCAACACAGGTGTGGCAGCATCCACCTGTAATCCCAACTATTTGGGAGGCTGAGGCAGGAAGTGAAGGCCAGTGTGGGCAACAGAAGGAAAACTTGTCCCCCAAAAATAAAAGACCTATCCCAGAGAAAAGGAAGTAACAGGATGGCTTCCATGAGAACATTACCACAGTAAGATTCGTATTCTGTTTAAGTCTGTTTCCACTGGGGAAGCAGAGGGGAGGTAAAATAAGAACAGAGAGGGCTGGGAATTTAGCTCAGTGGTTCTGCCGCCTGCCTCGAAAGCACAAGGTCCCGAGTTTGATCCCCAATACCAAAAAAAAAAAAAAAAAAGAAAAAACCAGAGAAAGAATTGTTAAGTTTATTTCAAAAAGCTTCATAACAATCTAATATATTGTTTGGCTACATTTAAAAAATTTACTGTGTCTTCAGGGAGAATATGAAAGTATATAAACAAATATGCCCTAAAAAGAGAATTTTTATTCTTTTTTTTTTTTTTTTTGAGACAGGGTCTCCCTATACACTCAGGCTGGCCTTGAGCTCACCATGTAGCCCAGGCTGGACTCAAAGGTCAGGCAATCCTCCTGCCTCAGCCTCCTAGTACAGGGATTATAGGTGTGTGCCACCATGCCCGGCCTTATTGGTTATTTTTCAAAGTAGGAATAACATGCCCAGTTCATTCTCCATGGATCTAGACGCATGTGGCCAGCAGCATGCAAGAGTGTGACCCTGCCTGCCTCAGTGATATCTCAGGTCCAACGCCTTAGCTAGACCCCTATCGCCTTTCTTCTGCTCTCCTGCCTCCTTCCTAACCTAAAAGATGTTCCCAACCTCACTGAATGGCCCTTTCGTCCGAGTCAGAAACTGCAAAAATCATCTTCATCTTCTTAGTTCCAAACTGCAATGAATAATGTATTTCTCAATTCATCGCTAGAATGTAATCACTATGTACTGCAAACACAATACCAATAAAGATAAAAACTTTAAAAACAACTACTGTAGTATATTTCCTAATTCAATCCTTTCTATCCAGTAACAGAACCATTATCTAAACCATTTCTGGGCCGGGGATTTAGCTCAGTGGTTTCGTCGCCTGCTGCGCAAGTGCAAGGACCTGAGTTCGATCCCCGGCACCAAAAAAATAAAATAAATTAAAAAGTAAAAATAAAAATCCAGGCATAACATATTAAAACAATGTTAAAAAACAACAACAACAACAATGTAATCAGCTTCTCTTAAAATATTCTTCTCTGGTCCTTTGTGCTTCTCACCCTACACACTGTTTTCACTAAAAAAGAAAAAAAAATTCTGGGGAGGTACTGGAGATTGAACGTTGGACCTTTGCCCTGAATTACATCCCCTGCCCATTTTTTTATTTTGAGACAGGTTTTCACTAAATTGCCCAAACTGGACTCAAACTTAGAATCTTCCTGCCTCAGCCTCCCAGAGTTCAGGGGTTATAGGTGTATGCCACACTAAACTGGTTTTTGGCTTCTTCTTTTGTTTTTGGTACTCAGGATTGAACCCAGGACTTTCCCACCAAGCTACATCTTTAGCCTTTTGTTTTTTTTTTCTGAGACAGGATCTCATGTATCCCAGGCTGACCTTGTACTCAGTGATCCTCCTGCCTCAGCCTCGCCAGTGCTGGGATCACAGGTATGCACCACCACATCTAACTCCCAATCCATTACTAATCCTCTCAAACCTACCTCACTTATCTCCAAAATCCATCTACTGTACTTCTCTACCCCACGCTAGTAAATTTACTCAGATCCCTCAGGATCTATTGGCCAGATTATTTCAGTGGCCATTTCACTACTCCACTGGCTGAAGATCCATTCTCAACATAGAAGCCATAGGGATCTTCCTAAAAATCTGCTTCTTTTGGCCAGGGATTTAGCTCAGTGGTTCAGTTGCCTGCTGTGCAAGCGCAAGGACCCGAGTTCGATCCCCAGTACCAAAAAAAAAAAAAGTCTTGCTTCTTTCTATTCAAGTTTTTCAACAACTTCCACGAAATTGAAGGCCAAATCCACACGTCTCAGCCTACTTCGTAAGTACCTGTCTCATGCAACTCTTTTCAGTTTCTTTCTCTGCTACAGTAACCTCATCCCAAACCCATTTCTTCATTCTAGGTATGTGAAAGGGTAATCTGTTTTCATTTTGGTTTTTGTTTTTGCAGTACTGAAAACTGAAACCTGGGCCTTCATCTAAGTTACGAGGTCTCACTAAATTGACAAATTGCCTGGGGGGGCTCAAACTTGCAATCCTCCTGCTTGGGAGTATTGGGATTATAGGCGTATGCCACCATGCCTGACTCCTCAATTTCTAACAATCAAGAACCTTCAAACTTGGTAGACCAAGGCAGGAGGATCATTTGGGTTCATAAATTTGAGACCAATCTGGTCAACACAGCAACAACACATCTCAAAAAAAAAAAAAAAAAAAATCAAGGATCTTTAAAGTCACACTAACTCCTCACAGCTCTGCCAAATACATAGTTCTATTATTTACCTAACTAGTCACCCTTTAGATCTCAAATATAACTTCCCCTAGGAAATATCCATCTCCTGATCCTTCAAATATGGCAGATCACTGTTCCAATGATTCACATCCTTTCCACAGATTTGGTGCCCTGACCCACTGTGATGTGGACTGTAAGAGGAATGTACACTCTTCAACCCACTCGTGGTGTTCAATATTTTAATGCTCCAATAAAATCATGCTGGGAGGCTAGGGATTTAGCTCAGTGGTTCCACCGCCTGCCTCAAAAGCGCAAGGTCCTGAGCTCAATCGCCGGTACCAAAAAAAACCAAAACCAAAACAAATCATGCTGGGGTTAGCCATACAACTGAACCAACAAATGTGGTATGTGCCACTTCTGGGCAGATTTTAAAAGCCAGTATATTTCCCTCCAGCTCTTTCTTTATCACTAGAAAGGCATGCCACACACAGGATGTGCTTCTTCAGCCTAGGTCTTAGAATAAGAAAAAATCTGGGGCCAGGGATTTAGCTCAGTGGTTCCACTGCCTGCCTCGCAAGCCAAGGACCCGAGTTCAATCCCCACTACCAAAAAACAACAACAACAAAACAAAAAACAAAAAAAATAAAAATAAAAAATAAAAATAAATTTAAAAATCTGTTTTGCCAGTTTGGGGTTTTTTGGTATGGGACTGGGGACTGAACCCAGAACCTTTGCATTGAGCTACATTCTCAACCTTTTTCATTATTTTTATTTTGAAATGCACCCAGCTTCACCTTTCCTATTTCAAAAATGTGGCCAGAGGGCCGGGGATTTAGCTCACTGGTTCTGCTGCCTGCCTCACAAGCCCAAGGTCCCAAGTTCAATTCCTGGTACCGGTACCAAAAAAAATGTGACCAGAAGCCAGGCTTGGCTGGGGACACCTACAATCCCAGCAGGATCACAGAGTCAAAATCAGTCTAGGTAACTTAGCAACTTAATGAGATCCTGTCTCAAAAAATAAAAAGGGCCGAGGCTCAATATGAGATTGGGTTCAGTATCCAATATTGCTAGCTAAATAAAAAAATAAATCAAGTGGTCAGAGCCTACCCAAAGCAACTTAGCAAGACCCCATCTCAAATGAAGAAATGGGCATGCAGCTCAGTGTGAAGGCCTTAGGTTCAATCCCCAGTACTGCAAAGAACAGAAACTTTACATTGGATATGGCTTATTTTTTAATGGACAGCACTATAAACTTAAGGTATGCAACTCAAAACAAATAACCTCTGACAACATTAACTTAAAAATTTTAACTGGCTAATCAAATTACATTTATTTCTAAAGTCTAAAGTTGAAATCCCTAATGGACCTAACAATGGTTATTTTGGGTTTATGTATTCTGTCCTGGTTATTACTTTGACTCAGAGCAAAAGAAAGTGGCTGGGAGTGATGGTGCATGCCTGTAGTCGCAGCACCCAAGAGGTTGAGACAGGAGGATCACAAGTTGGAAGCCAGCCTGAACAACATAGTGAGTTCAAAGCCAACCTGAATTACATAATGAGACCCTCTCTCAAAAAAAAAGGAAGAAATGGGCCGGGGATTTAGCTCAGTGGTTCCAGCGCCTGCCTCGAAAGCGCAAGGTCCCAAGTTCGATGCCCGGTACCAAAAAAAAAAAAAGAAGAAGAAAGCAAACTGAAAATGAAAAAGAAACAAAGCCCATCAGAAAGATACTGAGTTAGCTGCTTCTGAATCCTATTTCAGATTTTAGGTTACCAAAATAAGTCACTCACTCTCAAATGCCAATTGTAGTTTTTATGTTCCACCAACTGTAGCACATACAATTGCAGACAAAATGTCAAAGCAATTCTCCAAAGGTTGTGTAAGCTATAAATGATAAGATATTTTCAAATTCTTGACTATCTCATTATGCATCTACTTTCATGACTTCAAGAGCTACCTACATTCTTACAATAGGCTGCTGTTTCACTTTGGCCCTTTGAGGACTCTTTCTTTCAAAAGTACCTGATGGCCTGAACTGAAGAGGCCCAAGAAAGTATGGAGGTTAAAAAAGCTTAACTCTGCTAGGCATGGTGGCGCATGTCAGTAAATCCAGCACTCGAGAGGCTTAGGCCAGCCTAAACTACAAAGGCAGACCCTGCCTCAAAAAAAAAAAAGTATAACTGTAATCCTAAGAGTTCTAAGTTCTAAGAGAAAATGACAAATAAAACAACTCAAGATTTACTTTTTAGGTCAAGGGTGTGTGGCACACACCAGCAATCCCAGCACTAGGGAGGCTGAGGCAGGAGGATCACTGCAAGTTCAAGGCCAGCCTGAACTATACATTGAGACTCTATGGGGCAAGGAATTTGGCTCAGTGGTTCTGCCGCCTGCCTCGAAAGTGCAAGGACCTGAGTTTGATCCCCAGTACAAAAAAAAAAAATTTGAGACTCTATGGAAAAAAAAAATGTTTTTAATCCCATTTTCTCTCTATGGCTCAGACTGCCAGGAAGTTTAAAACAACTCTAAAAGCTGGGTGTAGCAGCACATGCTTGTAATCCCAGAACTGAGGCTGAGGCAGGAGGATCCCTGGGAGTTCAAGTTCAAAGCCACCCTGAACTACATACACAGTGAGGTCCTATCTCAAAAAAACAAAATAGGGCCGGGGATTTAGCTCAGTGGTGCCACCGCCTGCCTCCCAAGTGCAAGGTACTGAGTTCCACCCCCAGTACAAAAAACAAAACCAAAAAAAACCCTAATCTGGTATAGTTTTATTATTTTTAAATCAACCTAAGAGCTCAGTATTTTAACTGTACAATAAAATCCTGTCTTAGCCAGGGGTGGTGGCATACACCTTTTAAAATCCCAGCACTATGGGAGGCTGAGGCAGGAGGATCACAAGTTCAAGCCCCGTCTGGAAAACTTGGCAACCTATCAAGTCCTGTTCCAAAATTTTAAAAAATTGAGAAAGGGCTGGGGATGCAAGTCAGTATGAATGTCACAAGTTCAATTCCCAGAACTGCTAAGTAAATTAATTATAATTAATTTCTGTCTTGCAACTGCAATTTAACTCCATATACAGCTACAACACTTAAAACCTGCAGTGTCAACTCTGCTTGGAGCCATTTTAACTGTAGGAATCAGTCCTTCATCGTACTAAGTTTTCATACAGTAACCCACAAAGTTGTTTTTAAACTTTAGAAACTATGACATGTGAAGCAACCAATAAAAATAATACAGTATGTAACTGTTGTAGCTTCAATGTTTTCTTAAAACCCATCTTGCTCCAGCACTCAGGAAGCTGAGGCAGAATTGAGTTTACAGGCCAGCCAGGGGGTACAGACAGACTCCCTCAAAACCAGAAACAACACCGGCCGTGGTAGCACATACCTGTAATCCCAGCACTTGGGAGGCTGAGGCAGGGAGGAGTTTGAGGCCAGACTGGGCTACAAAGAGCATTCAAGGCTGGCCTGAATTACATAGCAAGACCCTGTCTCAAAAAAAGGGCCAGTGATGTAACTCAGTGCCACAGCACCTGCCTAGCAAGCACAAAGTCCTGAGTTCGATTCCCAGTACCAAAAAACCAAAACAAAAACAAAAAAACCAAGTACAACAAAAATCTAACTTGACTTCAGATACAATCAAGTGTATTACCCCATCAATGTCCAATAATCACATCAAAAGTGGCTAATAAAAGTTAATGTTCTGGGCAGGGGATTTAGCTCAGTGGTTTTGCCGCCTGCTGCGCAAGCCCAAGGACCTCAGTTTGATCCCCGGTATCAAAAAAAAGAGTTAATATTCTTAGCAAGGCATGGTGACACACACCTGTGATCCCAGCATGTGGGAGGCTGAGGTAGGACTGCCACACCAAGTTCATGGCCAACCTAGGCTACATAATGAGTTCAAGGCCAACCTGCACTATAAAGCAAGACCCTGTCTCAACACCCCCCCTAAAAAATTAATGTTCTTCAACTAAGATCCAGTGTCTTACCTGTGGTACTACCTGTGGTACCACCCTGAGAACCAATATACCATACATTAAAACTATAAAACAATAATCAACAATATATAACACCCAGTTATTAGATGCGTGATTATTCACAACATCCACTGAAGTTTAATAAAGATATACACGTGGGCTGGGAATTTACCTTAGTGGTTCTGCAACCTGCCCCATATGCTCAAGGTCCCAAGTTCAATCCCCGATACCAAAAAAAAGAAAAAGATATACATGTATTTTCAAGAACATACCAGTTCACAGTCTGAGGTCAATAAAATATCATATAAATCTGCTACAATATACATGTAATTAAAAGGTATTAAATCTTAAAATATAATATAAATTGACAAGCGAGACTAAAAATACTTCAAATGCAGCTGTTAGCCAACCATTATTCGTTCTCCTCTATGAAACCACTAACAGTCTAATAAATATGCCAACCTGCCAACCTACAGTCCAGCTGTTTAAAAACCATCCTCCAAGCGCTAGCTTCCTCTTGTAGAAATTCCCCAGAGAGCAATTACACCTTAATATGTAACACTTTTAAAGAACTCTTTTGTTAAGAGTTCTAAATACTACTATGGGAAATAAAAAAATGAAGAAATGTTTATTAAATTACATACCATTGAAAATATTTCAGATATCAGTTTGCAACTGTCATTTTTTTTTGGTACTGGGGATCGAACTCAGGACCTTGCGCTTTCGAGGCAGGCAGTGGAATCACTGAGCTAAACTCTGGCCCCTGCAACTGTCATTTTAAGAAAAATTCTTTATATATATATTTCAATGATTTCACTAAATTACATGAAAAGCTTGAGTTGTCAGTCTTAAATTAGCTATCTATGGTCACTTTTCACATGGCTTAGTGTCTGCTACAAATTTGAAATTCATCTCTTCTCTATGGCGTGTTTCTTTTCTTTTTTTTTTTTTGGTACCAGGGATCGAATTCGGGATCTAACTCGGGTCCGTGTGCTGCTTGCAGAGGCAGGCGGTGGAACCACTGAGCTAAATCCCCGCCCCTATAGCATGTTTCTTACACTCCAATAGAACCAGACCTGAAAAATTAATTTTTTTAAATTTCTAAACTCTTAATACTAGTGTGAGTGACCATCAACAACTAAAAGAATAAATGATAAGAAGACTGCCAGATTCTCACAAATAAAAAGAAAATTTAGTCTAGGCCAGCCTTGAATACAATATGTAGTCCAGGCTGGCCTCAATTTCAGGATCTTCCTGACTCAGCCTCCCAAGTACAGTGATTACAGGCTGAGTCACCATGCCCAGCCCCCAACAAGTAAATTTTTACTCCACTGATGTTTTGGAATATTAAAAAGCAAATTAACTTTAGAACAGTGCTATATTTAACAGATAAATAATTCTTATATCACCAATTAAATCTTTTTTCCCCTTACTCAGGGGATTTAACCCTGGGCTTATTCTTTATTTTTTCTTTTTTTTTTGGTATCGGGGATCGAACTCGGGATTGAACTCAGGTCCTTGTGCTGCTTGCAGAGGCAAGTGGTGGAACCACTGAGCTAAATTCCCGGCCCCAGGGCTTAAGCATTTAACTAAATCCCCCAGCCCTTTTTGGTTTTACTTTGAGGTAAGATCTCACCAAGTCACGAAATTGCTCAGAATGGGTTCAACCTTGCCATCTTCCTGCCTCAGCCTCCCAGAGTGCTGGAACAGACACAAAGTAGCCTAATTACAAGTGGAGGAGCTGGAGATACATATAGCTCTGTGGTAGAGCTCATGGCTGTGAGGCCCTAGGTTTGATCCCCAGGACTCCACTTTCTTTTCAATTTACTTACAGGGATGAGGTAGAAAGAGCACTGAGTGGTACATAATCCTGACTCACCAGTGTACCACAACAAGCCAACTTCTCAGGCCACTTGCCACCAGGATGGCAGATCACCTCCAAGATCCATTGCAGATCCAAGATGCTGTAGGGATATGTAATTTGGGTTTTTTTGTTGTTTTTTGGTTTTTTTGAAATAGGGTCTTGCTATATACAGTTCAGGCTGGCCTCCAACTTGCAGTGATTCTCCTGTCTCAGCCTCCAAAGTGCTGGGATTACAGGCATGCACCACAGTGCCCAGCGCTATCATATACTGTCAAGACAATTCCTGATTAACTCAGACTCATTTTCTAAGTCTCTTTGTGTGCAAACACCTAGCTGCATTCAAAACAAAAATGAGATTATCCCATGAAGTACACCATTAAAGCAAAGATTAAAGAGAAATTAAATAGCTCACCTGGACAAGTCTTCTCATACAAAAGCAAACAGAAACCATTAAGTCTCATCTTTCCTAAGGGCAAAGGGGTGCTAAAACTAGTACTATATCAAGCTTGATTCTGAAATCTACCTCTTTTTTACAATAACCCTTAAAAATGATTCACCTGGCATCTGCAACAAAAATACGCCATACAACTTATAAATGAAAGATTACTGTATGTGCTTGTGCAAGAAATGTTAGTTATCAGAACAGCAGCTTCGTATTTAAAAATCAGCTTCATGTTCCAAAAAATTAAAGCACAAAAACTTTAGGTACATGTTGGTTGTTTTTAATTTCATTTTCCAAAATATTTCTTTCTAAACTTTCAACATTCCAAATCTGTGTGCCCAAGAAGAGAGCATCAGCTCCTGTCCTCCAAAGCAGCTTTTCTCCCTTTCTTTCCTGCGTCTGGAAATTCGTTTTTTCAGGTGGATCTCCCGGTCCTGTCAGTCCATCCCTGGCCTAAAGTCCACTCGGGAGGAGAAAACACCACTGCCCCTCGCAGAAATCAGAGAGACGCAATCAAGACTCGCACCAGCCGGATCACGAGGCCGCGCGGGTACAATTTCAAAAACCTAAGTCGACGGTTTCATTTAAATTTTGTAAAAAAGAAAAAAAAACGCAAAGGAAAAGTCTGCTTTCTCCCCGGTACTCCCCGAAGGGCTGACGCCAAGTTAGGGAGCAGGGAAGTGCGCTCGTCGTCACCAAGGCAGGGGACAAAGTGCGGAGCTGGTAAGGATGGAGGCGCGCGGCGCGGGGCGTCTCGAGCGGGCCCGGCTCAGTCGCAATCCGGGACTCGGGGCCGGAGGCTCGGGGCGAGCTGGGCACTCGGGCCCGCGGGCGGCCCTGACAGCTGCCCTGGCCCCAGAGCCCAGGCCCCCGTCCTCCCACCACGACCCGACACAGGCCGTGGGCATCCGGCCGGCCGGCCGGCGCGGCAGGAAAAGGATACTCCCGGGTGCGGAAGGCCTCCTGCGTGTGCGGGATGGTGAAGAGCGGCTCCTCTCCGGGCAGCGGCTTCACCAGCGGGAAGGGCTTGCGGCCCAAGAGCGGCGCCATCGCGGCGGAGAAGGCGGCGGCGGCGGAAGCGGGGGTCGCGCGGCTCCTCGCCGGCCCCGCAGCGCAGCACTAGGCCCCGGGCCCCGAGCGAGCGCCTGGCTCCCGGGGCGGTGGGGGAGGGGAGGGGTGAGAGGGCGGCGCGAACTCCGGCTCCCTCACGGCCGGCGCGACCGCACGACAGCCATGGAGCGGAGCGCGAGGACGCGCAGAAGCTCCCACTCACACCCCTGCGACTCCCAGCAGCCTCTCTCACCCTCGGCCAATCTTCGCTATGGGTCCCCGCAGCCGGCAGTCACGACTCCTTAGTGGCACCGGAGGAAATTATTGAAAAATGGCGGGAGATTCCCCTCCTCCCCCCGGCCGGGCCAGCGTACACACTAACTTGCTCCCCAGTGGCGCCGGTGGAGAATGCGCCAATAGGCGGACAGCTGGTCAGCACTCACTGTCTATTGGCTCGAAGCAGCTGCCGCTCTGCGGCTGGGTCCCGCCCTCCTGCCCCTGCCGCGTAGTTAGGTTGCAGTGCACCAGAGGGCAGTCTGAAGAGGTGAAAGGTCACGTTATGTAAGCGCTAGTGACAGACGTGCGGGCCTCCGGCAGCTGAGTTAAAAGTGCGAGACAGCGGGGAACAGAGAACGCGAGAGCTCGAGGAGGTCAGGCCAGAGGAGCCCCCTCAAATACACAGACACTGCGCCATCTGTCACCGACGGCGACACTGACATCCGGGCACCACTGTCCGTGTAGTGCGCCGGAGGGGGGAGGGGGAGCGCGCGGCCAGGGGCTTTGTCTTTCCACTTGTGCTCCGCCCCCTTCTTAAAGGCGCCGCGCTTGGCCGCGCCCGGGGATGGGTGGGTGGAGTTGGGCTTCGAGGATGAGTTGGCGGGAAGTAACCCCGCACCTTCCTTTGCGGAAGGACAATTTGAACTACACTCTTGCTCACGCCAGAGTTAACTTATTCTGGACAAGAGTGTAGTTGAGATCTGGGTATTAGCATCCTGCTTGTTTCTAGAGGTGTGGTGGAAAGGATAATGTGGAAGCGTCTTTGGAAAAATAATTTTAAAGGACATCTGTGAATCTAGATCCACTCAAGCATCCTGGAACGTTCCAGACCGAGTGCTGGCTGCTAGAGGGGGAAAAAAATAAGACAGTCTGCCCTAGAAGTATAATACATAAATAATTAGACCTCGTTATGGTGAGTGCCTACAGAGTTCATAGAAGAAAATGGCAGTAACTGAGGGTTGAGGACCTTTGAGTTGCTTCTCCAAGCAGAGGACACTCACGTTGTCAAACTGCTTGGACTGTTCACAACAATCGAGCACGCTGATTAAATGTTCTCCCTATTAAGCTCTTTCCTTGCTCCAAAGGTTTCCACATGTACTTTCCCAGCCTGTTCTTCAAGAGCCTAGGCTCTTAGGTGTCCCTGAATGCAGCCAGCCTGTTCTAAACCCTTGTCTCCTTTTCTCCTCATCTCAAGGAAATCCAGGGCTCGGCTGGGCATGGATAGCTGGGAGGCTGAGGCAGGAAGATTGTGAGTTCCAGCCCAATCCGAGCAACTTAGTGAGACTGTCTCAAAGAAAAAGAAAAAAGTGCTGGGGTCTATAGCTCAGGGCTCCCTGGGTTCAGCGGTTGGGAGTACAGCCCAGTAGCAGAGCACTTGCCTATCATGCTAGAGAGGCCTTGGTTCCATCCCCAGTGTCATAAATCAGTCAATCAAGGAGCCAGGGATTTAGCTCAGTGGTTCCACCGCCTGCCTCACAAGCACAAGGACCCGAGTTCGATCCCTGGTACCAAAAAACAAACAAACAAAAATAATCAGTCTCCCTGGAAGGTAAGTTCTAGATCAGAGACCGATTCTAGGGTACCAGGATTGCACCAGCACTTGGGGCGGGTGTGGGCTGGAGTCCAGTCTGGGGTCTGTGAGATGGGAAAATCACCCAAGAGCTTGGGGTTGGGAACCCAGGAGAGCCATGTAGGACACAGCTGGGAATCCGGAAGTGCAAAGTGAAAACTGGGCTGGGGTTTGTGAGCAGACCCCAACAACTGGAGCCCCAGGAACAATCACGAGAGCTGAATGGGGGCTCCCCAAGTAAAGAATAGTCCTCACCTTGGAGAAGTGGAATGATGGTTGATTTTCTTAATTTTTAAAATTTGGCAGCACCAGGTATTGAACCCAGAGCCTTTGCACTGAACTACCTTTTTTTTTTTTTTTTTGTCAATTTTGAGGCAAGGTCTAAGTCACTGTGTTGCCCAGGCTGTGCTAGAACTTGTGATCCTCCTGCTTCAGCCTCCTGAGTGGCTGAGATTACAAGCACATGCCTGACTTACAGCCTTAAAATTTTAAACTATTTTCCTTTCCTGCCATCCCAACAGTATCCTAATTTAGGCCTTTATTATTTCTAGCTGACACTATTACTATAGTGGCTTTCTGCTTTAAAATGTTGTACATGGCCAACAAATATTTTTCATGTAAAATGTACAAAGTTCCAAAAAGAAACATAAACATAGGTCAAAAAGAAATACTCCTGTAAAAAGCAGAACTCTCGCAATTGCCCTGGCCCACTTTGTGCTCCCCCTGGCTTTTTTTTTTCATTTTTCCTTTGGTGCTAGGGGATTAAACTTAGGGCCTGGCACATGCTAAGCAAGTGCTTCTTCCACTGAGCTACATCCCCAGCCCTTTACCTCCATAATTCTTTTCTATTTTTAGTCCTGGAGATTGAACTCAGAGCCCTTGCCTTGAGCTACACTCCTGGCCCTTGTTAAATTTAGTCTAATTTAGTTTTGTGGTATGGGCATTACAGGCATGGGCCACCACACCTGGCTTGGTTGTTGACTTTTCCAGTGGAAGACGAGGACTTCAGGTTTTGTGAAATGGAATGATGGGAGGCCAGGGTTTGGCACAGAGCACCCCGAGACCCTAACAAACCAGAGGAAACCAAAGTGGAGTCACTCATGCTAAGTGTCACATAGTCAAACTGAAACTTTAAGGAAACAGATCCATCCCAAAATAGACCAGCTTTTCTCAAAAACAGGAGATTCCAGTCAACCTGAGTCAGAGTCATAAGGAAGTGACTTCTGCTTCAGCCTCACAGAAAGTAATCTGAAGTAACCTGTGAGCAACCAGCTCTTTTCTATTGTTCTGTTAACTTTTGAGCCCACTGTTCTGTTGCCCAATGGGAGCTTTTGTTCCACTTTGCAGGATGGAAGCCACCCTGCTTCATAAATCACAAATAAAAGACAATGGGAGATGTAATTTTTAATGTATTATAATTTTGGCTTTTTACATTCCCCCTTGCTTTCATATTGGGGATTTAACACAGGGCCTTCACACTGAGCTACATCCCAAACCTTTTATTTTATTTTTATTTTTATTTTTTATTTAGAGACAAGGTCTCACTAAGTCACTAAGTTGCCCAGGGTAGGCTCAAACTTGTGATCCTCCTGCCTCTGCCTCCTAGAATGCTGCAAATACAGGCATGCACCACCCTGCCTAGTTGGCTTTTGGCATCTCTTATATCCCTCCACAAACACCACACACATAAATATATCCCACAAGTAATTATACTGTGATTATATTGTGATCAGTGAAATCAGTATGCAGTATGACTATTCACAGATGAGCCACATGGTGAGAACTGAGTCTATTCCCTTTTGTTTTCTCTGGATTGTTTCACTCTTTTTCTTTTGTGATTTTATCACTGCTCTATCCACTGACTGACAGAACTGTCAGTCTCCTCTCAGTATGTAAAACACATCAGGCGGATGATGTCCTTCCCATTTGCCTCTGCCTCCCTCCTGTCCATTGCATCCTGTCCACTGCCTGGTTCCCTGGAGCCTACGGAGTAGAGCTG
Organism: Heterocephalus glaber; assembly: GCF_000247695.1. Next base: position 14,244,428 of record NW_004624740.1, on the reverse strand, counting down.
AACCATGACCTTCATGACCTCCAAGATCTGTCCTGTCTTTCTACTACTTCCTCTTCAGCAAAGCCAGGGTTATTTAGATTTTTGTTTTGTTTTGTTGTTGTTTTTTGAGATATGGTCTCCTTATGTAGTTCAGGCTGGCCTTGAACTCACTATGTAGTCCACACTGGCCTTAAACTCACAGGTGATCCTCCTGCGTCAGCTTCCCAAGTGCTGGGACTACAGGCATGCACTACCCTGCCTGGCTGGGTTTTAAAACTATTTTCCACTGGGGCTGGGGATTTAGCTCAGTGGTTCCACCACCTGCCTCACAAGCGCAAGGTCCCAAGTTCAATCCCCGGTACCAAAAAAACCAAACTATTTTCCACTAAAAGGAGCCAGGGCTAACTGGGAAAATGACTGGGCTGGCAAAGTCCCAAGTGAATCTGAAACATCTTGTACCCAAAATAAGGAATTACTCAAAGAATAAGGACAAAATGTCCAGAGAGCACAGGAGCTAACACAAAGGATGCTAACTGACCAAATGTGGAATGATTTGGACATTAAAAACAATGGTCGGGTGTGGTGGCACAAGTGTAGAGTCTGGCATTCAGGAGGCCACTGGGCTCTGCATGTAGTGAGAGCCTGGGTGCCTGGACTCCCAGTCATGATCAAGGCCCTGTCTCAAAAAGAAAAAAAAAGGGACGGGTAGAGCTGACTGTAGGGCCCTTGCCTTCACTTGCCTAGCATGTTCGAGGTCCCCACACTACACGTACACAAAAACATGGATCATAACATGTTGACTGTAAAGGGAATCCATGAGTGTAGTAATACTCTCGGAGAAAACAAAAAACCCAGAAGTGATGCCAGTGAATGGATGTAAAACAATGATAGATCAGCCAGGTGTGGTGGTGCACACGGGTCATTCCAGCACTCAAGAGGCTAAGGCAGTGAGTTCGAGGCCAGCCTGGGCTACACAGCAAGACCCTGCCTCGGGGGAAATGAAATCCATAAGAAAAACATCTGCAACATTTGAAGAACTGATTCAGAGACAGATCGTCATTGGGTACAAAGATCACTGGTAAAGGCTGTTGGAGAATAATCTAAAAATACCACCACACAGGTGACTCAGTAATGTAGAAAGTGTAGAAATGCCTTAAAGGTTGATACCTCCTTTGTAGTGATCAAACTTGCATCACCAATAATGGGACAAACTGAAAAAATAAGAATGGGGCAAACCGACAGTATGGGCCTTTTGTGTTGTTCTCTGAGACAGGGTCTCTGTCACCCAGGCTGGTCTTGACTCCCATGCCTCCTATCACAGCCTGCTGAGTGCTGGGATTGACTGCAAGTGTGTAACATGACACCTGGCTGTATGTGCCTCTTGATATAAGCCAATGAGAAGCAGCCAGCAAGACCTCTAGTAAGAACATTGATTTGAAAAATTCATCCCTTAGCTGGGCTTGGTGGCACTCAGGAGGCTGAAGCAGGAGGATCGCCTCAAGTTCATGGCCAGCCTGGGCTCCATAGCAAGACCCTGTCTCAAAAACAAAAGAAAACAAAACAAAAATTAACCTGAATCTCTCAAAATAGCCAAAGGTTATTGGGACAAAAGGTTGTGGGACAGTCTACAAGTAGTTATCAGAACCCTTCAAAAATAATGACATAAGGCAGGTGTCGTGGTGCACGCCTGTAATAACCTCAACTCTCCAGGAGGCTGAGCCAGGATGACCACCACAAGTTCAAGGCCAGTGAGACCCTGCCTCAAAAACCAAACAAAAATTTTTTTTTTTTTTTTTTTGGTACCGGGGATCGAACTTGGGTCAAACAAAAATAATTAAAGTGTGCGAAGTATTGAACTTACCAGGACCCAGAGGAAATGTACAAGTGGTGGGACTATCTCGTGGTCCTTCTGTGGCTTTCCCTACTTTTTCTCATCCTCCTAAGCCACATTTTACCAAGAGTCTAGGGTAGCGGTGGGAGCTGCTGGGCTGATTTTCACAGAACCGTTTCAGTGAAGTGGCACAGAGGTGGAAGTCAATGCAGTAATAAACGGATGGCTCTCTGTTTTACCTTCCTCACCATCCTACCTGGTTCTATGTGGGCACCAGCACTTACTATGCAATTTCCTGTCCATTTCTACTGTCCCCTGATGGATGGAATTTTTTCCCCCCAGCCCAGCACTAGAGATTGAACCCAGTCCTATATCCCGTCTTTTTTTTTTTTTTGGTACCAGGGATTGAATTCGGGACCTTGTGCTTTCGAGGCAGGTGGTAAAATCACTGAGCTAAATCCCCAGCCCTGCCTATTTTTTATGGTCTCTTATTAAATTTGTTTTCAGTACTCAGGACTGAACCCAGGGCCTTCACACTGAGCTTACTCCTTTTTATTATTATCATTTTTTTTCATTATTATTATTATTATTTTGATGGGGGGTTCGGGTTGTTGGCTTGGTTTTTTGTGCTTCTTTGTTTTGTTTTTGAGACAGGTTCTCACATGTAGTTCAGGCTGACCTTAAACTATGTAACCCAGGCAAGCCTTAAAGCCAGGCAATCCTCCTGCCTCAGCCTCCCAAGTACTGGGATTATGGGCATGCACCACCATGCCCAGCCTGCTTGGTGTTTTTTTTGGTACAGGGGATCGAAATCAGGACCCTGTGCTTGCCAGGCAGGCACTGCACTGCTGAGCTAAATTCCCCAGCCCAGCTTGTTGGGTTTTTTTATGTAGTCCAGGCTGGCCTAGAATCCCTGGCAATTTGCCTGCCTCAGCCTCCTGAGTGCTGAGATGACAGGCATGTGCCATCACACCCAGCTTACTTTTTGAGTCAGGGTCTTGCTAAATTTTCCAGGCTGGGGTCAAACTTATGATCCTCCTGCCTCAGCTCCCCAGAATGCTGGATTATAGGTATGCACCACCAAGCCCAGCTCATTACACTTTCAGCCCCTTCCTTTGTTTAAACACTTTAACAATTTTTGGGGCTGGGATTTAGCTCAGTGGTGCCACCACCTGCCAAGCAAGCACAAGGTCCCAAGTTCGATCGCCAGTTCCAAAAAAACAACACAAAAAAATCAATCTTGGGCTGGGCACAGACTGGCCTCAAACTTGTGACATTCCTCCTTACTTCAGCTTCCCTAAGCCTGGGATTGTAGGTGTGTGCCACCAGGCCCAGCTTTCTCTCTCAATTTTTTAAAAAGAGCTGGGGACATAGCTCCTCCAGTAGTAGAGCATTTAGCTGGGCATGATGGTTCATGCCTGTAATCCCAGCACTACTCTGGAGGCTGAGGCAGGAGTTTGAGGCCAGTCTGGACTTACACACTAAGACCCTGACTCAAAGAAAAAGTAGACCACCTGCCTAGCACGTATTAAGAGCTAGGTTTCATCCCCAGCATTGAAAAAATAATCTTACTTTATATACCACTCATTTGCTAACTTGGTAGTATGTTAAATTTTTTGTTTCCTGTACTGGCAATTGAGGTTGTATCTCAGGGGTGCTGCGCCTGACAAGCACAGGTCCTGAGTTCGATCCCTGGTACCAAAACATAATAAAACAAAACAAAACCCAGTTCTTTTTGGTTGTAAAAGTACTGGCAATTCAAACCAGGGAGCACCGAGCTATACACCCAGTCCTTTCTTGTTTTTAACAAGTTTTTATTTATTTATTTATTTTGGTACTGGGTATCGAACTCAGGTCATTGAGCTTATGTAGCAGGCGGCGAAACCACTGAGCTACATCCCCGGCCCTCTTGTTTGTTTTTTAAATAAATTTTATTTTATTGGGCTGGGGATGTAGCTCAGTGGCACTGCGCCTACCTCGAAAGCACAAGGTCCTGTGTTTAATCCCCAGTACCACACACAAAAAAATTTTTTTAAAATTTTATCCCATTCTTCCCAACGCCCCCCCCACCATGTACAAAAGCTTTGTTTCCATTTATTTCTATTTTCTTCCTTTCTTTTGGTACTGGGGATTGATCTCAGGACCTTGTGCTTATAAGGCAGGCACAGTGCCACTGAGCTAAATCCCCAGCCCTTTCACTTTTTTCTTGTCCCTTCCTTCCTTTCTCCCTCCCTCCTCCCTTGTTCCCCTTCCCATGTGAATACTTTCTTCCTATTTCCCAATTTTCCATTATATATCTCAGTCCTCATTTGTATAATTACAATACTTATTTGTATTGTATAATTTTCCATTATACAATTTATAATTTTCCATTATACATCTCAGTCCTTATTTTCACATTCAGTTTCTCATACCAGAGAAACAATGCAGTATTTGAACATGTGTGTCTGATTTATTTCACTTAAGAGTATGGTCTCAAGGTCCATTCATTTAGCTATAAAGTCTGAAGCTCACCCTTCTTTATGGCAGAGTAGTACTCCACTGTATTAAAAAACCACACATCTTCTTTATCCATTCATCAGTTGATGGGGATCTGGGCTGTTTCCAAGATTTAGTTATTACAAACTGTCCTGCTATAAACATGAGTGCAGATATATCACCGTGGTATGACGTTTTTAATTCTTTCGGGAAGATAGCAAGAAGAGGTATGGCTGGGTCAAAAGGAACGTGTAGTTTTCTTTTAGAAATCTCCACAATGATTTCCACAGTCTTTCTTGCTTGTTTTGGTGTTTTGAGAAATGGTCTGGCTATGCAGTCCAGGTTGGCCTTGACCTCCCTATGTAGCCCAGGATTGCATCAAACTCATAATCCTCCTGCTTCAGCCTCCCAAGTACTGGGATTACAGGCGTGCACCACTGCACCTTGCATGTTATGTACTTTTTTTTTTTTTTGGTACCAGGGATCGAACTCGGGTCCTTGTGCTTACAAGGCAGGCAATGGAACCACTGGGCTAAATCCCCGGCCCCATTTTTTTTTTTTTTTTTTGGTACCAGGGATCGAACTCGGGTCCTTGTGCTTACAAGGCAGGCAATGGAACCACTGGGCTAAATCCCCGGCCCCATTTTTTTTTTTTTTTTTTGGTACCAAGGATCAAACTTGGGCCCTTGCATTTCTGCAGCAGGTGGCGAAACCACTGAGCTAAAATTTTTTTTTTTTTTTTTGAGACAGGGTCTTGCTATGTATCCCAGGCTGGTCTCCAACTGACAGCAGTCCTCCTGCTTCAGCCTCCAGAGTGCTGGGACTACAGAGGTGGGCCACCACATCCAGCATGTAAACTTTTTAAAGAAAAAACAAAACTAGCAGAGCATGGTGGCCCACACTTATAATCCCAGCACTCAGGAAGCTGAGGCAGAATTGTTTGAGTTTGAGGCCAGCCTGGGCTATATATTGAGTTCAAGGCAGCCTGAACTACATAGTGAGACCTTGTCTCAAAAAACAAATCAACACACTAGGGACAATGTAACAGGTCTTCCATTCTAGTCTCATCATACCTGAGGCTCCCAAGAGAGGAGGTGCTTCAGAGTATATGGAAATGAAACTTAAACACAGAACGTTGGCGTTTTTCCAACCATGACTCTTTTGTTTCCCTTTAAAATCAGGAACAAAAAGAACTCAGACAGAAAGCAGATTTGTGGTTGTCCAAGACTAGGGGGTGGGGGGGTGGGGAAATGGAGAATGACTCCTTGCTTGGTGCACAGTTTTGTTGCTGCTTGTTCTGAGGTACTAGGGACTAAACCTGGGGACTCTAAAGTGGAGGTACATCTCCAGCCCTTTTTAAAATTTTGAGACCGGATGAGCCAGGCATGGTGATGCACGCCTGTAATCCCAGCACTTGGGAGGCTGAGTCAGGAGGGCTGCCACAAGTTTGAGGCCAGCCTGGGCTACATAGTGAATTGAATCTAAGGCCAGCCTGAAATTACAGTTGAGACTCTGACTCAAAAACATTATTTTTTGAAATAAGGTCTCATTAAGCCTCCCAGGCAGGACTTAGGCTTAGTGATCTTCCTGCCTCAGTTTCCCGAGTAACTGAGATGGTGGGGATGGGCCATCACACCAGGCTAGTGCAAGGTCTTTGGTGTAATGACAGAGTTCAGAGCTGTACAGTGGTGATGGCTACGTCATCAATGTACTCAGCACCACTCAACTGTATACTTAAAGCAGTTTGAAATGAATCTGGGCATGGTGGTGCACGCCTGTAATCCCAGCACTCTGGAGGCTGAGGCAGGAGGATCGCAGTGAGTTTGACGCCAGCCTGGGCTACACAGTGAGTTAAAGCCAACCTGGATTACATAGAGAGACCCTGTCTCAAGAAACCTAATGAGTTTAAAACAGATGTCTCACGTTTCATGTATTTTAGCACAGGGTCAAAGTGAAGTAACTCATGAACCTGTCCCGAGGACTGGCTTGCACTCAGTGCAACCAGTGAGTGAAGTGTGACTCGCAGCAACGCCAGTGCAGGACACTCCAGAGCCTGCTCTTCCCAGGCGCTCCGCCACACCGGCCCACACCAGCCTACACCAGCCCACAGCCTTCCAGAATGAAGAGCTCAGATACCAACAGGACATATTTCAAATAGTTTAATTTAAAAAATATTCTATTCAGTGCTAAAATAAGTCTTCACTTGTTGTTGCCCATTTCCATTTTCTTAAACTTTTTTAAACAAAAAATAAAATCACAAAGTTCAATTAAACATGCAGATTTCAAAGCAAGGGAGCTTTCTATAAAGTCTGAGCTGAGGAGTAGGTGGGGGGTGGGTTCTGTTGTCAGAACCTCGATCCTTGCTGGGGTCGGTGGTGGCAGGAGGCAGGGGACACTGGAATGAAATGTACAGGTGGAGACAGAAACTGCGTGTGTGCATACATGGGGCCAGGACAGTCACAGGGACAGGGCTGTTGGCAGCGGGAGGGCCCAGGAGAGGCGGCACCTCCTGAGGACGGAGCAGAACGGCCAGGATGGCAAGAAACCTACAGGGACTATGGCCATGTGTAAGACAGGCCCTTCCTTCCTGGGGAAGAGCCTCCCCAGCCCACCCACATCTCTACCCAGGCCTCCAAAGGGGACCACAGGGCTCCGGCCCTGAGACAGTCCCACAATCTACAGTCTTTGTTCAAGTTCAAGTAACCTCGGCACTCTCTTCCCCAGAGGTGCCTTCCATATCTTTCTCCTGAAGAAGCGCCAGCAGCTCCGTCCAGAGGTTCTAGAGCAGAGAATGCTACCAGGAGGTGACAGACGAACCTTGGAATGGCTGAGGCTCCAGCCTGCTGAAGTGCTAAAAGGACATAAGCACTCCTCTTCCTAGGAGCAAGCTGACACAGGTGCCAGGGACAGGTTGATGACGCTACAACCCCAGGTCCTACGCTGGCCTTCCAGCCTGGAGGGCTCCCGTGTGCAGGCTCGGCCCCAGTGCTGCCCTAACCCCAGTGACACGGCACGGCCAGAGCCAGAATACAATAAATAGAGGCAGGGCCAGGAGGAGCGCACCAGGCAGTGCTAGCTTTCGGAGGCCGTGTGCAGGCAGTGCTAGCTTTCGGAGGCCGTCTGCGGCACTGCAGGTTGGTCCACACAGAAGCGCTTCAGTGGCGGGGCACCAGAGTCCTCCTCCTCCTCCTCCGCCATCTAGAGGCAGTGGAGCCAGAAGTGGTGGGGCCTGTTCCAACAGACCCTCACAGCCCACCCTCTGCCTCCTCGAAGACACCCCACTTCCCTCCCAAGACCTGGAGAAGCAACCCGCCTGCCTCCATGGCCCACCTGAACACACTCGGTGCTACCCATGCGACCTCACTGCAAGACTTTCCTTCTTGCCTTGGAAACAGGGAAGGCCAGAGGGCTGCCTTACCTGGGTCTCCAGTGGGACTGGTTCTTCCTTCGTAAGGGTGGGAGGTTCATCAGCGACTTCTGAGGCAGGCAGGGAGGGCTCTGAAAAAGCAAGGTCAGCCCAAGTGTGGGTCTCACACAGGCAGGAGGTCCAGAGTCTCGGCCTCACCCCTGGAGGTGTCCCACAAGTTCTAGGGAGGCAACTTTGTGCCAGAGGAACAGTGGCTTGGTGGGGCCAGGACTCTGGTCACTAATGGTAGATGTGGAGAGTATGGCTATGTCAGAGGGTTACCACCAGTGCCAGGCTGGAAGCCAGCCCATTCTGCCACTCTCTAGGCCAAGTGCTCCAATCCTGACTCCTGTCCCAGTTTTATGAGAGGGTTGCTATGAGAATTAAACAGTACATAGAAGGGCCAGGGATTTAGCTCAGTGGTTCCGCTGTCTGCCTCGAAAGCGCAGGGTCCCAAGTTTGATCCCTGGTACCAAAAAAAAGAGAAAAAGAAAAAAGTACATGGAAGGAGCCCAAATTGTGAACAGAAAATAGTAAGCACACAGCAAATATAAGCCACACTTGGGATTACCCACAGAAAAATTTTGTGACTTGCTGTTAATGGACCATCCACCAACAGAAGCTATCAAGGACCAAAGACATATACACATCTACTTACATCTATAACAAAAAATCCCAAGATATAATGCAAAGAGCATGACAGTTCTGACATTAGAAGGACTTAAGGTGACATCTGATTCCATCAGTTTTTTTTTCTTGAGACTATGTCTCACTATCTAGTTTAGGCCAACCCTGAACTCACTATGTAGCCCAGGCTGACCTCAAACTTGGGATCCTCCTGTTTCAGCCTCCCAACTGCTGGGATTAGAGAAAAATCAGGCCAGAGGCAAGGCCCCTCCCATGATGCTGTGTGGGGTCACCCATAACTCACCCTCGAGAGTCTCCTGGCCCAGCGTGGGGGGCTGGGAGTCATCAGTGCGGAAGTCAGAGGTGTGTGCGGGGCTCAGAGACTCGCTTTGCTGGGGGCTGGGGCTTGAGTTGGTACTGCTGTCCACCTTGAGCTGATAGACATCAGACACAGAACTCTGGTTGCTGTTTTCGTCTGAAAACCAAACACAGCAAGGGCACAGTTGGGGCAGGCGTGTTCAAGAGAAACTCAACTCAGGCCAGAGGACTGAATCTCCTCTTGGGGACCTGGAATCTTCACAGCCAGCCATGGACACAGTGGGCACCATGTCATTGTTGCAGACACTCCCTGAAAAGGGGGGCTCTAGTGGGGTTTCTGGGCACTGCCAATTGTCTGCAGAGTCTCCAGGGATTAATTAAACACTTTCCATTTGATCACACATATTCTAAGCACTGACACACTAAAATCTTTTAGACCTTGGGAGGGCTGGGTTATGCTTATTTAATTGCTTCTTCACAACCACCAATTACAACCTGGGGCTGGTCTTTCCTAGGTGCCCAGTGCAAGGAGGGGTAGAGATGCAGCCACAGTCAGTACTTCCCATCTTTCTCACATCACCCAGGAAACACTACCATTAGACTGGCACTCTTGGGTACCTGAAGGAGGCTGGTGTGTGGAGGTGGTCAACTCAGCCTTTGGCCGCCTGACTCCCCACAGATGAGGGACTGCCACTCAGGCACTCTCTTGGAAGGATTAAAGTCATGTAAATTCAAAACAGTCAACCACAGCTGTCTTCTCCCTCCCCTCCAGTGGCCAGTCACCAAATCAGTGTCTCCTCTGGCTCTGAGCTCACTTGGGCCTGCTCTGTCCTCTCCTGCTGCCTTAGTTCAGGCCTCACTGTCTCTTGCATGGGCTTCTGTGACAGCCACTAGGTGCCCTGCCCTCACACCACTGCCAGAGTAATCTCTCCAAACCCTTGCATGGTCCCTGCCACCTACAACATGCCTCTCAGGGTACACCCGAGATGACCTGGCTACCACATGCAAAGTCCGGCTGCTTTCTGGCCTCACTGCCTGCTATTCTCCCACATGCAGCCTGGGCTCCAGCAAGCTGCACGCTAACCCAAGGGCTGTTCACAATGGTCCTCTGTGCTGCTATGACTTCCACACCCCAGTCTCTCCGGAAAGCCCTACACCAGCAGTGCAGCAGTCCCGCCTCCTTGGTTCACATAGGGGAAGAGCCCATGCGCTGTGATGCCCTTCTTGGGCCGTGTACCCTGCGTTCACTGCTTCACACACCTGTGCAGCAGGCTCTGTGACTCCCAAATGTAACACACAGTAAGTACTTGGCACACAGCAGGAGCCCATTAACCATTTCCTGAATGAAGAGGAGACAGGGACCAGACTGAGGAAATGTGGCTTGTAAGCCTTCCAGAGACTCTCAATTATTGTACACCCCTCACAGAGCTAGAAAACTGTCTCCTGAATTCTCCTTCCCATATGCCACTGACCTTGCGGGGGCGGGGGGGGGGGGCGCTGCTGCTGGGCTGGCTCCAAATCTCGTTCCAAAGAGAAGACTGTAAGCCCCTGTCGTCTTCACTCCTACAAAAAGACCTCTATCCTCCACACTAAAGCAGACTTTATTATAAAAATACTACTGCTCTGTCACTTGTGAGCTGTGGCACTCTTCTGTGAGCATCAATTTCCTAAATAGGGATGGCAGTAACTACCTGGTTTGTATCACAGGCTGATGCATAAAAATGAGAAATGGAAGTGAAGTGCTTCATAAACAAAGACTGCCATGTCTGGAAAAGTGGCACTGTGGTTCCAGGGCTGACACAGGCAAGGGGCTGGTTAGGAGGCAAAGCGTTGCTCTGGATAGCCTAGTGTAAGACACAGTCTTAAGGGCCAGGGATTTAGCTCAGTGGTTCCGCCACCTGCTTCGTAAGCGCAAGGTCCCGAGTTTGATCCCCGGTACCAAAAAAAAAGACACAGTCTTTTTTTTTTTTTTTGGTACCAGGGATCGAACTTGGGTCCTTACGCTTGCAAGGCAGGCAGCAAAACCACTGAGCTACATCCCCGGCCCCAAAAAGACACAATCTTAAAGTATACCATCTAAGGGGCCGGGGATGTAGCTCAGTGGTGGAAGTGCCTGCCTGGCAAGTGCAAGGTCCTGCATTCAATTCCCGATACCAAAATAAATAAATAAAATATACTATCTAAAGAGAAGCAAGCTTCTGGTCCAGGACATCAGGCCCCAACACTGGGTCTGCAACATAGGAGTTGTGTAATTTTACATATTTCACGCTGGTTTCCTACAACAGAAAATGAGGCTACTCCTATCCACCTTTCAGAGTTACTGTGAGATGTAAATGAAGAGACTTCTGTGAAGTGCCTAGCAAAATAACAGCAGAACCACAGGCAAGGAGATGGACTGCAAACTATTCTTATTCTTGGGAGATCATCTAAATTTCCTTTTTCCTGCAAGGAAGACATACAGATGGAACTCACCCTGGAATTCAAGAAGGAGAGAGGAATTGGCTGAGGCATCAGAGGGAAAGCCATTAGGTTCCCGGGCTGCTGAACTGTTGGATTTTGACTTTTCTTTCTAGAAAAGGAAAACAAAGAAGAATATGACAGAGCCAAGCAGGAGACTCACAAAGAAGAAGAAAGATGCTCTGCTATGTGAGAACCCACAAAAGTCGGGAGAACAGGACTAAACAGGAAGGAGAGGATTTGAGATTCCAGGGAGCCAAGGATAACAGAATCCTGGGCACAGTGCTTCTCAAGCCTCAGCATCTGTGTAGAACAAACCCTTCTAAGGCAAATAAGCTGAATCAAAAGTGAGCAGGAAGTGCTTCTGCCTCTCCTAGAGCTCCCTGTGGCTCTCCTGCACTCCAATCACATGCTCAGTCAGCCCTTCCCTGCGTGGATGTGCAAGAAATACATTCATCTGAAGAGGACTCCTGTCTTAGTAGCACAGGGGAAGAGAAGAAAGGACTGCTAGTGGGACAAAAAGAGACCGTATATATATCATGCATGCAGCACAGGACAAAAGGACCCCTCGGTGAAGGATCGTCCTCATGCGTTCCAAATGATCAATGCATGTTTGCCTTTGCCGCTAACAGGATGTAGCTCGTATGGGTAGGAGAACCACAGGAAAGTGCTAGCTTGCAAGCAATAAGCCAGGGTGAAGGAAATAATCAATCGAAGCTTTTGCAAGTAACAGCATTTCAAAAGCAAAATGTATAAATCTAAGTCACCTCCCATTTACCAGTTCATATCTTTTATACATGTTAATTTATTAGATACGCTAGTAGCACAATTTAGTTTCTGAATAAATCAGCTGTATATATTTATGTGTGTCCTTACCTCCTCTTTTTTTTTGGCAGCCTTAGGGATGAAACCCAAGGCCTTGTGCACGCTAGACAAGTGCTCTACCACTGAACCACATCCCTAGACCTTGTCCTTACCTTCATTTTTCACACACAGATGTAATTTTAATTGCAAACGCTCTGCCATTTCACTACATATGCTACATAAACCAATTTTTTTTTCTGGTCTGGGAATCAAGACCAGGCAGGCACGGTGACACTGAGCTACATCCCCATCCCTTCATAAACCTATTTCCCCCCCAACCCCGGTATTGGGGATCGAACTCAGCACCATGCCCTTGCATTTGTGAGGCAGGTGCAGCACCACTGAGCTAAATCCCTGGCCCCATAAACCTATTTTTCACAGTTGCATAATATTCTATTACCATGATTCAATCAGATCTCAACTCTTGGACATTTAGCTTTAACTCAGATTGTGCTTATCACTACTAAGAACAAAGCACTAACGTTCAACGTTCACTTCTTTTCCTACTTTATTCAGATAAATCTGTAAAAACATATTCCTTCTAGATCAAAAGTATAAATGGAGCCAGGCATGGTGGTATATGCTTAAACATCTGAGCACTCAGGAGGCTGCGAGAGGAGGCTCACCATGAGTTCAAGGCCAGGCTGGACTACACAGTGAGTTTGGGCCAGCTTGGACCACATAATAAGACACTGTCTCAATAAAACAAGAAAGAAAACAAAAACCAAAACCAAAAAGACCCCATATTATTGTTCTTGAACTACACTATATCTCACTGCTTTCTATAAGGACATGGCAGGGTGGGGCACAGTGCAGTGGTGGAGCCTCTGTCTAGCATACACAAGGCCCTGGGTTCCAACCCCAGAGTCAGAAAAAATAAAATCAAAAGATGCAGCAATATATTTGATGTATTATTTTCATAGCACCCACACCAATATTTGGCTTTACCATTACCTTTCTCTCATCTCTTTACTGATTATGTGTTCACATAAAACATGTATTCACTATATAAAATTCTGAAAATACAGAAAAAAAAATCACCTGCAGAGACAACCTGCATATGAAAAAGGATCATCGTATTATAATTTGCTTTTCCTTCCTCCACTCCTTACCATATTATAAACATTTCTCTATTTCTATTTCACTGAATAACCTTCTATAACTTCGGAGTGCTGGAAAATGAACCCAGGGCCTTTGCACTGAGATACACTCTCAGCCCTTTTTAAAAATTTTATTTTGAACAGGGTCTGGCTAAGTCACTAAGTTGCCCAGGCTGGGCCTGAACTTGCAATCTTCCTGCCTTGGCCTCCCAGAGTGCTGGGATTCTAGGTGTGCACCAAAATGCCTGGCTCAATGGCATTTTTGTAAGTGTTATAAGAGCTTTACACAATTGGGCATACACTAAACTTTGTGAATTCCTTCAATATAATCTTTTTTTTTTTGGTACCAGGGATCAAACTTGGATCCTTGCACTTGCGAGGCAGGGAGCGGAACCACTGAGCTAAATCTCCAGCCCTGAAATTTTTCAATACTACAAACAATACTGCAATATCCAACATTGTAGATGTACAATAAACACATCAAGATTATCTCCCAAGGATGAAGTCCTCAAAGTTTGGAGATCCAAAGGAAAATACTTTGAAAGCTTATAAACAGAAATGGAAAGAATATAAATACATATGACTAACCCTACCTGTACCAGATTTGTGCCAGTGGACTGTCCCATCAGCAGCTGTTCCATCCCCTGGTCTCCTTCATATTTTTTTCCTTGACCAATCTGATCATTGCCCTTTCCATCTTTCCTACTTGCCAGGAAGGGAGATCAGCTGTTGAACCCCAGCTCACGATCAGCACAAACACTGGGAGAAGGCTGGCTGCTTGGCAAGTGCTTCCAAGGCCAATCAGCTATGCTTGCAGAAAAGCTGCTGTAAAACTTACAAAGAACCAGCCAACCTGTCTCAGGAGTGGCCTAGAACAAACTTCATTTATTATGACACCGAATTCTCCACCCAGAGGCGGGTCCATCCCACCACTGTGTGAACATGTGCATGAAACAGCACCACACTAGCTGGAGTAGGCTCAAGAATCTGCTCCACCCCAATGTGGGATGCTGAGTGCTCCCACCAGGGGCCACTGGCTTTGTCTGCAGGGGACAGCGATTTGGGATTATCCCCAGCCCTCTCCTGAACAGCTGCAAGCTGGCTACGCTCACAGGCTCTGCAATCACCTGGACGGGAGCCCAGGGTGCCTGAGTCCCAGGAAGGAGGAGACAGGTCCTGCCTCATATACACAGCCACAGCCACCAGAGAGATCCCACTGCCTGACCCTCACGGACAAGATGAGACCTCCACTGCAGTGAGAACTGGTGGGGAGCATAGTGCTGTCTTTGAGCCCCTAGATATTCACCTGGGAATGCTGGGTGCCATCCTGCCTGGGAACGGATCCAGATAAAGGCAGCCCCAAAGGAACAGTGCTGGGGTCCCTGGGGCAGGAGGAGACTGCACAGGGGAAACAGGGAAGGCTGAGCCCTGACACAAACCGCACCCCTTAAATTCACCTAGAGGGAAGCCGGGGCTCAGCATCACAGATTAGCAGCCAGAGCAGTCAGCAACAAAGAGGGGCACATGGAAGGCACCCCCGACACTGGGGAGCTCCAGCACCATGACAGATAGCAACAGGAGAGTCCACAGAAGACAATACTGATGCAAGGAGGGATGGAAGCCAAACATGGTGAGTCTCCTCGGAAAGGCAGGCTGACACTGCAAACTGAGACAGGGTGGCACGAAAAATATAATCGTTCAGAATTAAAAATTAAGTGATGAGTTTAGTAGAAATAGATATAACTGAAGAAAAGATTAATGAGTGAAAACAGGGTCAATAAGCTCAGAACAGCCGAGCGTGGTGGTGCATGCCTATAATCTCAGCTCTTGGGAGACTGAGGCAGGAGGATCGCCATGAGTTTGAGCTGGGCTACATAGTGAGCCTGGGTTACATAGTGAGTTCAAGCCCAGCCTGTACCATAAAGTGAGACCCTGTCTCAAAAAATAAACAAAAAAAGAAAAACAGGTTAGAAATTGTAAAACTGGACAAGATAAGACTTGAAGTGAAGAAGGGCTGGACACAGGGGCAAAGAGGTAAAAGAAACAACAGGTCAAAATGAACTGGGCTGGGGATTTAGCTCAGTGGTTCTGCCGCCTGTCTCCCAAGCACGAGGTTACTGAAAAAAAAAAAAAAAAAGAACTAACAGCCAAGTGCAGTGGTGCACCCTGGTAGTTCCAATATTTGAGAGGCTAAGGTAGGAGGATGCCAAGTTCCACCCCAGCCTGAGCAACTCAGCAGTTTAGTGAGACCCCCGATCTCAAAATTTAAAAAAATAAAAAGGCGCTGGGGACATAGCTCAGTTGGAAGGCCCTGGGTTCAACCCCCAGCCCGCCCCCCAAGACTTAATTTAGAAGTATCAATTATTACAGACAGGCGTGATGGCTGATGCTGGAGGACCATTGCAAGTTTGAGGCCAGCCTCAGCTAGAGTGAGCTCAAAGCCAGCCTGAACTAAGACCTGTCTCAAAAACTAAAGAAACACCTAGTATTTATTTTTTTAAAAGATTATGTATTTTGTCTGCATAAAATTGAACATTTAAATTATTCAGAACACTATATACAAAGAATTTCTACAAGTTATATGAAAAAGACTACCTGACCAAACAGAAAAATGGACAAAAGACTTAAACAAGCACTTCCTAAAATAGGTAATCCAAAAGACTTATCACTGACTAGGTATACAACCTCATCACCAATGACAGTAAATCATTAAATGAAAACCTCAAGAAGCTATTTTTATGCCTAAGTGTAACAGTCCCACAAGCTGATATGGATTTGGAGCAATGCAGAACTCTCATACTTCTGGTGGGAATATAAGTATGTGTATAACCAGTCTGGAAAAGAGGCTAGCATGAGCAAAACAGGTGAAAATACACATACCCTAAGGCCCAGCAATCCCACTCCTAGGAACACATTCCTGGGAAAATGCACAACACACTGACCTGGATGCTGAACAAAAAATGTTCGTAGGGTCACCACTCCCCCTCACCCCAAACCAAGACCAAGCCAAATGTCCATCTATAGGAGAATCAAAAGGGTGATGACAGTCAGATAGTGAAATACCACACAGCACTGAAAAGGTGCAAGGAGCACATTTTCAAGACTGCATAAACCATCCTCATTAGCTCCAGATGCAATTTTCTTTGTTTTAAAAAAACAAAACAAAACAAAACAAAACAAAACAACAACAAAATACTGAGGTGTGGTGCATGACTGTACTTCTAGCTACTCCAGAGGCTGAGGCTGGAGGATCACAAACTCAAGGCCAGCCTGGGCAACTTACTGAGATTCTTTCTCAAAAAAAAAAGGTTTGGGATATAGCTCACTGATAGAATGTGCCTGGGTTCATCCCCAATACTGCAAAACAAAATAAAAACAAACAAAAAGAAATAACAAAAAACCTGGAAGTACCAAGTCTCCTAGTGGGGAGGCTGGGGCAGGAAGATGGGTTAAGTCCAAGCATTTAGGGCCAGTCTGGGCAAAATAATAAGACTTTGTTTCTAAGAAAAGGAGGGGAAGTAGAAAGGGAAGAAAATGAACAAATAGCTTCAAAGACAACATGGACTAATTTTTATAAACATAATGCTGGGCAAAAAACCAAACCAAAACAAACAACCACACATAAATACGCTGTTTATATAAAGTTACCAATGCTTCTAAGTGACTGGAGAAGAGGTAAGAAAAGAGGCAGGAGAGCAATTACCTCTTGAGGAAAGGGAGGAGCCTGTCAGGAAGAGTGACACAGAGGTTTCTGAGGAGTAGGCCATATCCTTTTGTCCCCCTCCTCTCCCCGCCCCATACTAGATATCAAACCCAGGGGCCCACTCTCCCACTAACCTGTATCTCCAGGCTTTTAAAAAATCTTATTTTGAGAAAGGGTCTCACAAAGTTGCTCAGCAAGGCTACAAACTTGTGATCCTCCTGCTCCAGCCTCCCTAGTAGCTGGGGTTATAGAAGTGTGCCACTACGTGAGGCTATATTTTTTGACCTGGGTGGTTTGTAATAAGAATATTAGCTTTGTACTTATTATACTGTATAGTTCTGTTTTGTATACTTTTCTGTATGTTTTAGATTTGAAATTTTAAAAAACAACTAAGAAAAAGAAAGTTGGAGATAATACGAGTGTTCACCACCCAGGGGCTATGCAGCTAACCATGGTCTCTCCAAATAAGAGAACACACTGCCAGAGTCAAAAGTAATGGCTCTAGTCATGTTTACAGGTGCACGAAGAGTGCTCAGTCAAGACTGAACAAAAGAGAAAAAATACAAGTTTATAGTAAAATAGGTATGTTTTATATATAATATACACATGTATTAAACAGTACTATATATTTTTCAAGAATACACAGGTATCAGACAGGCATGGTAGTACAGCCCTGTAATCCCAGCACCCTGGGAGGCTGAGGCAGGAGGATAAAAAGCTTGACTCCAGCCTGGAAAACTCAGTGAGTCCCTGTCTCAAAAATGGTCTGTATCAGCTGGGGGTGCAGCTCAGGGATAGAGCACTGGCCTAGTACATGTGAGGCCCTAGGTTCAAAGGGCACTGCTGTGTGCCAAGAATGCTACACTGACAAGTGACAGGCAGGAAATAGGCCTGGGATGTTGGTTGTCAAGCCCTGGCAAAGCAGAATGGGCTAAAGGAAGGCAACAAGGGGCACATGCTAAAGAGAGGCCTTGTATGGAACAATGACAGAGGATACCTTCAAGTATTTCCAACTCAGATCCGGAGAAGTAAGTCCCTTCATTAAGAGATAATCAAAAAGAGAGACAGAGACAGAGAAAACGATACCTTTTTGTTGTCTGGATTTTCTTCCACACTTACCTCCTTGCTGTCTGTCACAGGAACCCACTTAAATATCCTAAGGGATGTGTCACCCACAGTCACCCACTTTTTCTCCCTAAAAGAAAGGCAATTCTTAGAATGTAACACCAAAATAAATTTCCTGTTCAAGAGGATCGTTCCTTCAACCTGAATATCATCAGATTATACCTGAAGTGTTTGCTGGGAACGGCAAATAGTCAAGTTGTGGACGCTAAGGCTGGAAGGCAGTTTGAGGCTACTCTGTAGAAGGGATTAAACACTGGGCTGAGGAATCTACACACATTCTTTTGTTTCATCTTGCAGTGCTGAGAACAGAACTCAGTGCTAGCCAAGTGCCCTACCACTCAGCTTCCTGCCCAGCCCTTCTGTTATTCCATTTTGAGACAGTTTTTTGCTAAATGCCCAGGCTAGGCCCAACCAAATGATCCTCAGCCTCCCAAGAAACTGGGATTATAGGCAAGTTCAGCAAATTATGACACCACAGAAATTTAAAGAGAAATTTTTTTTTACCTTTCATAAAGCACTTATTTTATCCATTAGCATTACCAGGTATAGACAACAGAATCCTCTCCAGCTAGTTTAAGCAGGAAAGGATTTGCTAGAAACACACGAAAATGTTGAAAGGACTGGAGGGATAAACTGTAAGCTGGGATTCCAGCAACAATTCGAGTCACACCAAGAACTAGAATGATGAGGGAGAGCTGGCTCCCCATTCCTGCGCCAGCTCTGGCCTGCATCTCACTCTTATCTTCACCAAGCCCTGAGTTATCCACTTCTGCCACAGCCAAGAAGCTACTGCCACTCCTGCTAGCAAGAGAAATATGATGCTCCCTATTCCTCCAGTCCCAACCAAATGGGTGCCCCAAGAAATTGTAATGCAACTGAATGAAAACTTAGGAAACTGGAATTAATCTCTGAGTAGTTCATCCCATTTCCTCATTTATTTAACAAATACCTAATAGGAAAGACTGTGCTGGGCTCCATCCAGGAATGCAGAAAATCCTATGCTAGAACCCAGGGGTCTCTCCCTACCCTCCTAGAGTCTGTATTCCAACAGGAAACAGATCAACAGATCATTTCACCATTAATTACTTAATCATTAGGTTTAACTATCCCCCCTCCCCCCCCCCGCAAAAGATGGGGTCCCTCTCACCCTGGGTGATCTGAAACTCCTGGGCTCAAGCAATCCTCCTGCCACAGCCTCCCAGGTAGCTGGTACTACAGGCCTGAGTCATCCAAAAAACGTATCACTTAAGTATGTTAAAAAGTCAAACACAAATAATGCACTGCAGAGTTCAATCTCATACAACCGTGGAAAGTTCTATGAAGGGGACCTGATGTAGATGGGGACTCTCAAAGTAACCTTGAGGAAGCAACTCCGGAGCTGAGCTATAAGTTAACTAGGTAAAGAGATGGGAGCAGGATGTGGGGGTACCTTCTCAGAGCAGGGGCATGCTACCAGCATCCTTTGAAAGAGCCAGACAGGAGGGAGTTTCTTTTTTGGGGAAGAAATTTCTTTGGTCATTACTTTAAAAGCAAAACAAAAGGCCATCAGCCGGGCTTGGTGGCACACACCTGTAATTCCAGCAATTAGGAGGGCGAGGCAGGAGGATCACCACGAGTTTGAGGCCAGCCTGGGCTGCATAGTGAGAACGTGCCTCAAAAAAAAAGCCACCAAAGCAGAACCATCACTTTGGAAGCAGAGGGGTGCTATGCTGTGTGCTTTTAAAAGCCTATGGTACTTGGAAGTGAAAAAAACAAAATCACACAGTACAACATGACCGGACTGGGGAATGGGCAATAGAAGAGGCAGGAAGACTACTGATCACAGGGAAGGAAGACTGCTAGAGTGCCAAATGTGAAAGGATGGCCCTACGGCTTAGGCTGCTGGGACACGGGATGGCAAGAAGAGAAAGAACAGTTTGTTGATGTTTAGGTTTCACCAAAATCCAGGAGGATCCCAAATAAAGAAGGAAAACTAAATTATTTAACTAATACTTGAGTCTCAAGTATACATGAAAACCCTTGAGTATTGTGAGAAAGAATCTCCGTCTTTCGGGGAAGTGGACAATAAAAGTGCCTGGTACAGCTGTCCCTTGAGAGGCGGGAGGGTGAAGAGTGGGAGGGACTACAGAAGGGTCCCTGGAGAAAGTTAACACAGACATAAACTAATCAGCTAGAGAGAAGGGCTCAGGAGTTGGGTGTGAAAGTTTAATATAATGAGACATCGGAGATCCTGATACAAAACAATCGCTCAAATATAGGGAGGCCTGGGGATATAGCTCAGGGTGAAGGCCCTGGGTTCAATCCTCAGTGCCACAAAAGAAAAACAGTCGCTCAATCGACGTCTTTAACGAATATTATAGACGCCTTTTACAATCGACTCAAGTGACGGCTCCCAGGGGACCAAGAGAAATTGTCCCCCAAGGGCACAGCATGAGAGAACCTGGTTTTCGAGGAAGGAACGAGGTTTCCATTCCACGACCACACTTGCTCCTTTGGCAGTTAGACTGCCCGAGAAATTTCTCACCAAACTTAAACGACTTAATATGTGGAGCGCTCTCGGTGGGTGTGGCGGACCGAAACCACTTCATGATGCTTCATTACTATCACCGGTCAGTTTGGAAACAGAGACTGGGATGCTACACAAGTAGGTCTGTCCCAGGATAAAGTGCGCAACTCCAGAATCCGTCAGCTGAGCGATACAGGAAGCCGGAACCCGGCGGCCGAGGCCGGTGGGCGGGTCCACGAGCCAGGCGGTCCCCTGATTGGCCACGGCCGGCACGCCCTCTAACCTCACGCCGAAGCCGGCGTACACTACTCCCGCCTTCTCCTACCCCCCCCCCCCCCCCAGCGCCAGCCGCTCGGCTCCCACCCCGTCTGCTAGTGCGGCGCTCCTCAGGGCCTGAGCCCGCAACTGCCCAGCCTGCACCCTCGGTTCCCGCCCCTCACCATTTCCGCACTTTCTCGATGGCCGCCATCACCTTCTTGATGTCGTCTTTGGCCCGGCTGCGGGTCTCGGCCCGGACGGAACGGCCCGACATGGCGGCGGCAGCCGGGACACTGGTCCCAAGACGCGGGGAATCGCGCACCTCACGCGCCGCCGCCGGAGCGTCACAGCGGCCGTCTCCCCCTCCGTGTGCGCGTGCGCGAGGAACCGCGCGCACCCGCCCGCCCCTTGGGGCTCGAGGCCTCAGCGCGCCTGCGCGCCCCGCCCTGGGCGTCCCTAGGGCTTTCTCGCTGGCTGCACGTGCTGTGCAAGGAGCAAGGTGCGAGGCACAGGTGGTGGGCGGGGTCCACGGTCTTTCCCAGGGGATTCAGAGGTCACTACCCATTTGCTCTTGCTCCTTCAATGAATAGTTTATGCACCTGATTGATGGAACTGAGGTTGTGCACCATCCCAGCCCTGCACCTCAGATAAAAAGGCTGCTCCGACCACAGGGAATTTCAGGCCTGGCATCAGCATGCCTTCCTATCTTCACATGTACTTATTTCCCACCTGGAATTCTCTCACCTCTTCACCTTTTGAGCAAACAACTTTTCTGACATCCAGTTCAGATTCAAACTTTAGAGGATATTCTTCGTACTTAGCACTTCACTTCCCTGGCATGTAATTCAGCAATTGTTGATCAAATGACTTCTATTTTGGGCAGGACTCTGTTCCCAGTGACAATGGTGTGTTTTTGCTTTTTTGTTTTGTTTTGTTTTGTTTAGTATATCCTTTTACTGGTACATTTTAGGTATACAATATAATGACATTCATCACTGGAGATATGCACCTTTACATACTCTCTTGGTTCTTATTTTTCCCCCTTCCCCTGCCCTCCCTTCCACCCTTCCATCCCTCCCTATTTACAAAGACTTTGTTTCCTTTTTTTCTTTTTCTCATATTCCATTCCCTTCTTTCCTTTCCCCTACCTCTCCTTTCCCCTACCTCTCCCACTTCCCCTTTGCCCCTTTTCTTCCTATTTCACATTATCTATTATACCTTTTAGTCCTTGTTTACACTTTCAGTTTCTCACAGGAGAGAAACTGCTCGGTATTTACACGTGTGTCCTATTTATTTCACTTAAGAGTATTGCCTCAATGTGCATCCATTTAGCAATAAATGTCTCTAATTTCTCGTTTTTGATGGCTGAGTAGTACTCCATTTTTGCTTTTAAAGAGCTTTTGGTTCACCAGGTGTGATTGCACAGACCTGTAATCCCAGTTACTCTGGAGGCTGAGGCAGGAGGATCTCAAATTCAAGCACACCCTGGGCAACTTAGTGAGACCTTGTCTCAATTTTTTTTTTAAAGGCTCAGTGCTGGGCATGGTGGCATGTGGCTGTAGTTCCCAGCACCAGGACCCTAAGGCAGGAAGATCCCGTTGGAGTACAGCCTGGGCAACTTGGCAGTTCAGGGAGACCCTGTCTCAGATAAGTCTGTGGATATAGCTCAGTTCGAAAGCCTTGAGTTTAGTCCCCAAGGTGGGGGGAGGAGCTCTGGATTTAGCTCAGTGGTGAAGTGGCCTTGAGGTCCTGAGTTCTATCCCAGGTACCACAAAACCAAGACAAAAATAGTGCTTCTGGTTCAGTAGACCATGCAGACCACAGCACATATTTAAAATGCTTTTTTTTTTTTTTTTTTGGTACCGGGGATCGAACTCGGGTCCTTGTGCTTGTGCAGCAGGCGGTGAAACCACTGAGCTAAATCCCCAGCCTTTAAAATGCTTTTTGTGTATGTGGGTTGAGACAGGGTCTTGCTATGTAGCTCTGGCTGGCCTTCAAATCAGTTTTCCTGCCTCAGCCTCCTGCGTGCTGGGACTACCTGCATGCACCACTACACTCAGCTAAATTGACTGTCTTTAAAAAAACAAAAAACAAAAACAAAAACCTGGGGATTGAACCCAAGGCCTTCAAACTGAGCTATATCCCCAGCACTTTATATTTTTTGACACCAGGTCTTGCTAAGTCACTAAATTGCCCAGGCTGGGCTCCAACTTGCAATCCACTTGCCTCAGTGTCCCAGAGTACTGAGTTCATAGGCATGTGCCACCACATCTGGCTCTAAAATGCCTTTTTATAAATGCTTGGTTAAGGGAAATGAGAGTCCTGTGACAATCTAGACAAAGTGACCGAGAAGCTGACCTCTGACAAGAGTGGATATACTACTCCAAAACCTGTATCCACAAACACTGTAAGTGCTCAATAAATATTTGAGTAACTATTCTATCTTACACATGGCTCAACAGCTTGCTGCCCCCTGCCACTTTCATTTATTAATTTATTGATGCCTGCCGTGTTGCTTGAGTCTTGTAGCAGTGCTTTAGGGTACATACAAGATGCAGATCAGTAGTGCCTACTTCTCCCACCTCTAGAGAAACTTCCTTCTCTGTTTCTCAGAGAAATGCCTAAGTAACCCTAAACTTGATGTTACTTCCAGTTGTGACTGTCATGAGCAACCAGCATCCTGGCCTGATAAGCATACAGAGGAACATCTGCCTGCTGAACTAGCACATGGACAGGATCATGCTAGAAATAACAGGATCAAAGGTGGTGCATCCATTTGTCACACCTGGCAGCTGCAAAATAACTGAGCACTTGTTGCCTGAGCCCCAGGCACCTGACCTACTGCAGTGAACACACTGAGTGATGCACAGGTGAGTAATTGAACTCCCTCCCCTTGAGGTGAAGGAAAGAAAGCAACAGAAAAATAAAATGCAGGGCAGATCAGAAGTGCCAGGAGACAGGCCAACTCCCGAGACTTCTCCAATTCTCCCAGTTCAGGCAACACCTGGGAGTTGTGTCTGACTTCTCTCCTTGTCCCACCTTGCCCAGGCTTCCCCTGAGATTTCTCCCATTATTTGTTTTCTTTCCCTTCCCTCTCTTCTTTCTCACCCCCTCTTCCTTTCTTTTGCTGGGGATCAAACCCAGGGCCATGTGCATGTGAACTGCACCGCAGCCCCCTGTAGCTCCCTTTTACTCCACAGCCCGTGCCCCTCCATCTGTCCTCAGCACACCTCAGTCCTTGCCCTGCACATCCAGATCCCCGTTTCTGCCTTGTATTTGTCCATAAGACCCTACATCCCCCACCTCCTGGAGTGCTCTGATGTCTATGTAAGAAAATGATTGAGGTGGGGACCTACAGACTAACAAACTATTATTTATAGGCTACAGAACAACCCCACAGACACCTTTTTTCTTTTTCTTCCTCTTTTTTCCCTCTATACTGGGGACTGAACCCAGGACCTACACACTGAACTACATTCTCAGCCTTTATTTTTTATTTTTTTTATTTTTTGGTACCGGGGATCAAACTCAGGTCCTTGTGCTTGTGCAGCAGGTGGCAAAAACCACTGAGCTAAATCCCCGGGCCAGGCCATCTATTTTTGACCTTTTTTTTCCCTGGTACTAGGGATTGAACCCAGGGCCTCATCCATGATAGGCAAGCTATCCCTGAGCTACATCCCCAGCCCTTTTTGTTTTTCTAAACTGCTCTGGGTGGCCTTGAACCCACAATCCCCCCACATCAGCCTCCAGCGTAGCTCTGATTACAGGCATGTGCCACTTTCATCTTAAAAGTAGCTTCTGGTTTGGGGAACTTAAAAGATTATGCCCCCAACTCCACAGCTGGTTCAAGCTGTTTGAATCAGATGTGACACTTTGGAACTAGGTGTGACTGCCCATCCCTGTAACTCCAGCACCCTGGGAGGATTAGGCAGTAGTGTAACAAGTTCAAGTTCAGCCTGGGCAACTTAGCAACTTAGTGAGACTGTCAAAAAAAAAAGTTAAGGGCTGGGGATGAAGCTCAGGGTGAAGGTCCTGGGTTCAATCCTCAGTACTAAATATATATATATAAATATATTTATATATAAATATATATAAATATATATATTTATATATATATATGTATTCATATATTTTTCACCCTTCTAGTGTTCAAGGGGTTTGCCAATTGGTTATGCACCCAATTTGCTAATGGGTCATGGAGGGTTTATGTCATCCCCTATAAACCACATGGATTAATAACTGGAAAGAGGTAGTTCACTAGATAAAAACTTCGATGTAGCTGCCAGGAAAATGACCAAGGCAAAAAACAATAGCAAGGTGATAGATTAAAGGTTTAATACTCAAGGGCTAGCCACTGTGTGATCAAGAACATGTGACCATCCAGCTGCGTGTTCTGACTGGAAGGCAGAGCCAGAATCCTTCTCCTGAGCCCTGGGAGCAGTGTTTGAAACCAGAGATGAGGACTTGGCAGTCAGCATCTCGGAAGACAGCCCAGGCGTCTGTGGACCAATCCTGCCTTCAACTGCAGCAGTTGATCATGAAGGCCAAGGTCTGCCCTCCGTGGGCCTCAACCTGAGCTGTGTGCAGAGAGCAAGCCAGGCTCCCAGGGAAGACCTGCTTGAGCTCACTTTAGAGTACATGAATCCCCAAACTAAGTCTCTAGATATGTGGCCAATTTGGGTCTATCTCATGCTGTATGAAATAACCCACCATCCCTGGTAATTCATCATAACAGTCTATTTACCTCCAGTAGCCTCCAATTATAGAACACTTTTAATGCAAATATTCCCACTGTTTTTTTCTCGGGGGTGAGTACTGGGGATTGAACCCAGGGTCCTTGCACTGGTCTAATTTCCCAGGCTGGGCTTGACTATGATCCTTCTGTGTTAAATTCTGAGACAGGGTCTCACCTATAATTTGTCCAGGCTGGGCTCAAATTTGTGATCCTCCTTGCCTGTTTTTCAGTTTTTGATGACCATTTAAAAATAGGCTACATGCCACCATTTTAAGTTTCCCCAACTGTTTTTTTTTGGGGGGGGGGCAGTGGTGGAGATGGAGCCCAGGAGCCCAGGGCCTTGGGTATGCTAGGCAAGTGCCTACCACTGAACTACATCCCCAGCTCCCCCAGCCTTCTACTTTGAAAAATTTTAAACCCAAAGAAGTTGAAACAGTAATATTGAAATTATTTATGATTCCTTTATTCACAAAGACTTTTTAACCTAAGAAACTTGGCAGCTGCTGCTCTACGTTGGTATCCACTTTCTCTATGGTTACAAGAGAAGCGGCACCATCTCTCGGAAGAACTTCCGGTCCTTAAAGAGACTGTACAATGAGCTTTCTGTAGCATTTTTACTCAGAAACTCATAACATAGGAAAGTAGGCAAGGACAGAATTTCTTCCCATTTTACAGGTGAGGAAACTAACCCAGAGGCCAGGTTACCTCCCTGCTCTTGATCCCAAGTCAGTGACCCAGCTACAACAGTACCAAGATGTCAGACTTTAGTAACACAATTCTTCCTCTCCCTGCATCGAGCACAGAGTAAGGCCAGAGATGCTTCTCCAAACAGGCATGTCAAAGAGTTTCATCCTTCTGACAATCAGGCATCCGCCAGGCCCTGGTGCAGTTTCATCACCCTTAGGAACGGAAGCCCACAGTGGAGACCGGGAGTGCATGAGGCAGGCAGGACACCGCAATTTCTACCCACAGCTCTTGGTCTGTGCTCAGCATTTACCCAGGGCTTATTTTGTCCCAGCTGCTGTGCCTGGGACCTGGCTTGAAGCACACCCAGTCCTCATGCAGCTCACATTCTCGTGGGTTCTTCAATCCTCGGGCTGCCAGTGAGTCTGGCTGGTCACATCCTGGCCATGTCAGTGTCTTGTGTGGTCCTCATAGTGCTTGATGTTTTCAGTAAGGTGCCAATGGCAAGCTTCTCAGACAGGCACCTTGCACAGCAGCCTGCCCCCCACCCAAACACCCAGGACCCCTTCTCCTCCAGCTTGCTGCAGTCTCCAGTGATTTTAGCATCCACTTGAGATTTGTAAGCATTGAAGCTGAAACCCCTGAAGCAGACAAGTATCCAAACAGGCTTCTTTCTGACAGCATTGAGTAATATAACGAAGGAAATCAGCTGTGATGCCTGTGATGATGGGGGGAAAGGGCTGCTTCAGATGCGGCGGCAGGGAGGATAATTTCAAGGTACAAAGAAACCAAGAACTGAGTTGTGGCCAGCCTGCTGTCAACAGAGAAGAAAAATGCTTCCACAGGGAGGAACCAGCAAGGCACAGGGCCTACTTGAAGCTACAAAGAGCTTGCCCATTCTGGGGCAGCAAGACTGGCATGGCTGGAGCAGGAAGGGATCACAGAGGGACAGCGAGGTTACATAGCACTGTGTGAGCCAGGGTGAGAATTGTGGATTTTGTTCCAAGAGTGAAGGGAAACCTCTGAAAGGAGTAACATGATCTGTTTTACACTGTCAAAAGATCAGTCTGCTATGTTGAAGAGCAAATTAACCAGGCAACAAAGGAAAACAGAAGCCACTGGGTGACAGGAGCCATGTCCAGGATGGTGGCAGGCTCTGCATGTCACCTGAAGCACAAGGAAAGGGGTTTCTGAGGTGAGGATGAGGTAATGGTGGTGGATGGAGGGTGTCAAGAAAAAGGAGCAATAAGGACCACGGCAAGGCTGTGGCTTGCTCTGACATTCGACAGCACTGGGGACAACTAGGGCAGGCCCTGGTTTTGGTCAAGAGATCAAGACTTGGATGATTTTTTTTTTTTTTTTTTTTGGTACTGGGGATTGAACTCAGGACCTTGTGCTTGTGAGGCAGGCACCAGAACCACTGAGCTAAATGCCCGGCCCAAGACTTGGATTTTTGATGAATATATTTTGCCTCATCCCAAATCCTCCAGAGTCCTCATCTCCTGGCCTCTCCCTAGACAGTCCCCAAATCCCAAAATTCAAACTTTTTGTTTTGAGATAGGGTCTTGCTATGTAGCCCAGGCTGGACTCAAACTCGGGGCAATCTTCCTGCCTCAGTCCTGCCTTCCCAGTGCTGGGATTACAGGTGTATGCCACCATGCTCAGCCCAAAATTCAGACTTCTGAAGACATAATCCCTTATCAAAAGTATCCCTTCCACTTCCTACCCAATGCCTCCATCCTGGTTGCAATCCTCTCTTGACCTTTATCATAGTCTACTGTAGCTATGAATAAATGAAAAATGTGTTTATTTCCTCCCTCCAGGCATCCTTGATGGCAGAGCCCACTTCACATTTATCATCCCTGTTCAGTGCTGTGCCGGTCAGGGTGGGTAAGCACATTAAGTGATGAGCTGAAGAGGGCTCCTTAAGCGAATGTACCCTTCGGAAAGGCAGGAGCCCCACCTCGAGATAACACTATTCCTTCACAAAATGTGAAGCTGACCCAGGTACAAAATGTCTGAGTCCTAGCCAACAGCACCTTACTAAGGAACGAGTTTGTGTTTGACCCCCACCTATAGCTGGTTGTTAATGACACTGACCCTCTTTTCCTCGTCCTCCAAAGTGTGGGGACTTTGTACTCATTTCACATCGGCGCCTCTGGGAAGCAGCCACAGCATTGTTCTCCATTATGCAAAGAAGAAAACAGAAGCCCAGAATGCAATCCATTCCATTTCCTTTCTGCTGGAGTCAGGAGCCTGGTTCCGGTGAAGACTCAGCTTCCCCTGACTTCACTGCCCTGCTCTGTAACCAGGTTTCCAACGTCTCACCCTGCAAAGCTGCACCTTGTTCAGGGTGTTTCCGAGCTTCACCTCTGTATTTATGAACTTCTCTGGGTGTCACGGTGCATTGTCAAAAGGTCAAATTCTCTCGCTCCTCTACCACTCTCCTCAGTGCTAGATGGGGACAGACGCCACCTCTTGTACCCAGGAGAGAAGCTCCTTGTTCCTGGGTCCAGGAGTCAAAACCAGTAAGGGGAGAGCGAGCTCTAAGTAGCCAAGAATAGGATTAATGGGACAGAGACCAGTGAGAAAATCAGGGGACTCCTTCCGGAAGGTTTCCACCTGGGAGCACCTGGGAAGAAAGTGGCGGCAGTGGGTACAGGTGGCAAGACCTTGCCTGAGCCAGTCACTTCTTCAGGGCACCCAGGCTCTTAAGGGCCTCCTGGGCCTGGGCCAGCTGCTGCTGCAGCCTCTGGCGGGTGCTGTCACTGGAGGCACGCTTTAGAAGGGTCTGCATCTCCTCCACCACT
Organism: Heterocephalus glaber; assembly: GCF_000247695.1. The sequence continues at coordinate 14,215,547 of NW_004624740.1, read as the reverse complement.
GCCCGGTGGCCTGGGGTGTTGTGGAAGAGGCGCACAGCCCGGTCCCCACAGGAGGCCAGCAAGCGGCCAGTGATGTCAAAGGCCAAGTCAGCGATACACTCCCCGTGGACCTGCTCAAAGCTCTCCTCCTTCTCACCGCGCCGTGTGTTGTAGAGGTGAATGCTGGTGCCGCTGGCCAAGGCCAAGACATGGGTGTCTGGGGAGAGTGCCAGGCGGCACGGCATGGTGCTCGCCTCTTCAAAGCGGCCTGTCCTCAGCAAATAGGGGTCCTGCTGCTTCTTGTATTCCACATCGGTGTCCCACAGTTTCCATGTGCCGTCCTTGGACACAGAGGCCATCCTGTAACACAGGACATCACAGCTCGAGCCTCCACCACCCCCTGGCAGGGAAGAGCCCAGGACAGCCTGAGGACTGCAGCCAGGAAGCTTGACTACTTCCTATGACCCCTGCAAGCCCCAGAACCCATAGGCAGAAGAGTCTTGGAGGAGATCAGGGCACTACCTTGCACTCACCGCCGGGCGTCGTTGGAGAAGGCGAAGCAGTGGACAGCTGCTGAGTGGCCCTTCAGTTCAAAGGCTCGCACAACCTCTTGGAATTCGCCCTTCTTCCCAAAGCAGATTTCCCAGACCTTCACATCCGGAGTGAAGCCACATGAGGCCACAAACCTGCCACAAAACCCAGCTTGCTTGAAAACTGGATTTGAAGGGCATCTTGCACCTCTAAACCCCTTAAACATCTTTCCTTAGAAAAAGGCATTTTTTAGAGCTGGGATGTAGCTCAGTGACACAGCGCCTGCCTGGCAAGTGCGAGGCTCCGAGTTTGATTCCCGGTGCCAAAAAAAAAAGAAAGAAAAGAAAAGAAAAAGGCATGTTTTTTTCAGTACCGGGGATCAAACCTAGAGGCTTGCACATATTAGGCAAGTGTTCTATCACTCCTCCCAGCCCAAGGTACTTGTTAACAAAGTGCTTCTAAAGCCAGGCATGGTGGTTCACACACCTGGAATCCCAGCACTCTGGGAGGCTGAAGCAGGAGGATCACAAGTTCAAGCCTAGGCTGGGCAACTTATTGACTCAGGAAGAGTCTGACTCAAAATAAAAGCAAAAAAACAAGCTGGGTATGTAGCTCAGTCCAAAAACACTAGGTTCAATCCCCAGTACCAAAAACACCCAAAACAACAACAAAAAAACCAAAACAAAAAAAATACCAAGTGCTTCTGTGCATGTGACCTTTTAGCTGGTTCTAAGATACATAGCACACCAACCCTACCCTCTAACAAGTGCAGACAAAGAGAGAGACAGGACTGGCAGCTTGCACGACATCCCATCACTGCAAGGAGGAGAGCTGAGACCTGATCTAAGCATCCCAAGACTCCACCCTGAGCGCCCAGTCCACCGGCAGACTGCCTCTCTGCTCTGAGCCCAGTACAGGCCCAGCTGGGCCCTGTGCCCGATGCCCGCCCTTCCTCACCTGCTGCAAGGGGATATGGCAGCGTAGGTGTTGTTCATCTGGTTGGTGTTAATGGTAGACAACACCTGGCCTTTCAGATTCCAGATGAGGACAGTTGTGTCGCTGGAAGCTGTCATGATGAACTTTCCTAAGGGGAGGGGAGGGACATGAGCCAAAGGCAGTGAGCTGACCAACTGACATTCCCCAGAAAGATATCAATGAGGCCTTTGCTGTCCAAAGTACCCACGATCCCCTCCCAGGCCAAGGGTCACCACAGATAAGGACTGGGGTGAAGACTGCACCTCGCCCTGCCTCCTCCGGGACATCCTGTGGCTCCCAGGACTCCAGGGGAGGACAGAGCCAGGCTGCTTAGAGCCACAGCCCCTTGGTCACACTGAGGCCGAAAAAAACCCTCAGGTACCAACAACTTACTCTGCAAACACAACCTGGGTCAGGTGGTTTTTCTCAAGCCTCAGGCAAGCTCCGCCCTCTGACTGTCTCTCACCTGTGTCAGCAATCCCAATGTTGATGACAGGAGCTTTGTGCTTTTTAGGGAAGTCCTCTGAGGTGGCTGTGAAGGTAAAGCCTCCATCTTCTCGCTTGCTCATCTTGAAGACCCGGAGGGTGTCCCCATTGGCCAGCCAGACAATGAAGGCTCTAGAGACAGAGCAGATAGTTCCTTCTCACTTGGAGATGGAGGCCTAGGGTTTTAGGTCCTATGCTGGACTTCTGGAAAAAATCAAGATCTCCCTTCACGCCCTACAGCATGTGTGACCTTACAATATAACATCTTGTTCAAAATATCTTAAAACTATTAAAAACCACATGCCTATAATTCCAGTACTCTGAGAGGCAGGAAGATTGAAAATTTGAAAAAAAAAAAAATTTAAGACCAGTCTTGCCAACTTAGTTGCTTAGTGAGACCTTGTCTCAAAATAAAAAGTAAAAAGGGCTGGAGATGTCTAAAGCTCTGGGTTCAGGGCCGGGGATTTAGCTCAGTGGTTCCAGCGCCTGCTTTCCAAGCACAAGGTCCCAAGTTCAATCCCCAGCACACACACAAAAAAGCTCTGGGTTCAATCACTAGAATAAAAAACAAAATACACACACACACACACACACACAAAAATCAAAGGATTCTCATTGCTTGGCTCCTTTACCTTCTCCCTATGGTTCAGAAAACTCTGAGATGGGCCGGGGATGTAGCTCAGTGGCGCCAAATTTGTCTGGCAAGCATAAGGTCCCGAGTTTGATCCCCGGTACCAAAAAAAAAAAAGAAACAAATTTTTCTGGCAAGCGCAAGGTCCTGAGTTCAATCCTCGGTACCAGAAAAAAAACAAAACAAAACTGAGAGCTCCGAAGATTCATTTGGAAGCCTGGCATTGGAAGTTGCTGCGTAGAAGAGGTCTTTGGCTCTTTGTTTCTTTGCTGCAAAGCGGTACAGCCCTCCAGGAAGCCTCAGGCAGTGTCCACACTATCTGGATGCTCTCTTCCTGCCCCTCAAGGAGACCCTGGGCCCCTCCTCACTATCCCCAACCAGATATGGGAAGGCCAGAAGCTGGGGCTGGGCTTCTGCGGGCAAACCTGAGGCTTCATCCTGTCCCACCTGCAGTCAGGGCTGAAGCGCACCAAGGTGGCATGGTCTAGCTCCACGTTGGCTCGCATGCTGCGGTGCTCCCGCTGCAGGAAGTCCTTGGTGCTCCAGATGCGGACGGTGCGATCGTCTGCACAGGTGGCCAGATACTTGCCATTGCTGCTGAAGTCCATGCATGATATGTTCCCACTATGGCTCTGGGCAAAGGGTGGATGAAGGGTGAACAGACAGCAAAGCCAAACCTGGAGGCCCGATGCTGGATGACTAGCAAGCTGAGGGTGAGCTGGGCAGAGGAGGGATCGGACAGGGACGGCCACTGACTTCGGCCAGAGGTAGCAGGGTCTGAAACACCACAGACGATGACAAAGGTGAAGGACAACAGGGGCACGAGTCCCACGTGTCGCATGTGGGGACCCATGGGGACCCACATACCTTCAGTGCTGCAGCCAAAAGGTGGTGGGTGAAGTTGTGTTGCTGAGGCTTCTCCTTTCGAATCCGCTGCTGCTGTTTCTGCTTTTTAGATCCTGGCTTCTTGGGTCTGTTTGTTTTTTGGGCTATAAGGAAGACACCATTCATCCATTTGGTTATTTGTAAGCACTGACTACCTGTGATTCAGCAGGCCCCAAGTGAGTGGAGAGCAAGAGACGAAACTCATGTGGCCTTGTCCTTGAGAGAAAGCCTGTGATATGAGCAAGAACGGAGGCTTTGGAACTGGCCTGGGGTCTGGATTCTTCAGCACCACTACCTGACCTGGATGAGGCTGCTTCCTGCTGGACAGAACAGCACCTCCATGCAAATAGAAGAGGTGTCCTCTCTGGGCTGATGCAGCTGGGAATGCCCTAGCACACCAAGGGGAGTGCGTCTGCCCCCATGTGGGGAGCGAAGAGCACAAATGAACCTGGTGGCCTTGGGGGAGTCATTTAATTGCTCTGGGTCTTGGTTTCCAGAAAAGAGATCCAGAGAATTGGACAAGATAATATATACAGAAAGGGCCCAATATATGCATTAAAGGCAGGCCTCTAAGAACTCAGTCAACATGTGTTTGAGCATCAACCCTGTGCCAGCAATAGCGGCCGCCACTTTCAAATGAAATACTTGAGAATCAGGCCCTGCTCTAAAAGCCCCTCCAGGCCTCTGAGTCACACCAAGTGCTGTTTTGTGACTCCCTGTCTTCAGTTTTGCCTCTCTCTTCCTTGGCTTCCTGGTAAACTCTTCCAAAAATGGGCTGGCCACGTAGCTCAGGAATAGAGGGCCATTGAGGCCACAACCTATCCCCAGCACCCAACACCTAATTATCAAAAAAACCACCTCATGGTTTCCAAAATGAAGAGTCCTATGACTATCTCTCCCCAAAACCAGTGGTCTTGTTTCTAGTACTGACCTTTCTGTGAAATTTATTACACTATTTACTTTGCAATACCAGGGATTGAACCCAGGTCCTTTGCACTGAGCTACATCCACTGCCTTTTTTTTTGAGAGGGTCACTAAGCCTCCCAGGCTGGGCTTCCAACATGAGACCCTCCTGCCTCAGCCTCCCAGGTGATGAAATTCAGGCATGCACCTGACAATTGCGTATGTTTTTCACTTGCACGTTTACAGGATTATGATTCACAGATTTAGATTTCAGATGCACATTTTCGATACACTGCTGCACTCCTTCAAGACTCCCAAGCCCGTCCCAGGGTACCAGGTACTCTGAGGAGCGCTGCAATTTGCAGGGTGGTCCAGCAGCGCCCTCGGACCCTTGCCCGCCCCCATTTTGTAATACCTCGAACCCGCCGCACGCTTGAGTCCCCAGAGCTACGACAGCAGCCCCGGGCACCGACACAGCGCCGGTTCGGCTCGTCCAGACCCAGGGTACCACTAGCCCGGCGGGGCAGAACCGCACCTCCGGAGCCGAATCTCCTTTCAGACAGAAGGAACCGAGGCCCGACAGCCCTGGCCTCCGCGGCCGTCAGCGCAGCCTGACCACGCGGCGCTCCTGCCCGCCGCGGCCGAACGTACCGACAGGCTGGCTGGCCTTCTTCTTCTCCTCCTCCGCACGCAGCCACCCCCGCGCGATTGCCACCGACGCCATCAGGGCAAACAGCCCGACGAAAAAGGACAGCAACATGACATCCGACATCGCCGGGAGCTCCATGGTGACTGCGCCACTGCCACCTCAGCCCACGCTGACGCCGGCGTCCGGACGTCTCCGCGCACGCGGGGGCGGGGCCAGCCGTTAGCGCGCCGCGAGGGGAGGGGTCAGGCCGCTGGGGTGCCCGGGGGCGGGGCATCCAGGGGCGGGGCCTGGCTGTTGGAGTATCCTGAGGGTTATTGGCTAGTCCTGGTGGTCGGGGCCTGGCCGTTGGTTGGTGTGTGGTGAGGGGCGGGGCCTAGTTGTTGGTTGGCTTATACTGAGAGGTGTGGCCTAGCCCTTGGCTTCTCCTGAGGGGCGGAGCCTGGCCTTTAGGGGTCCTCTGGCTTTGAAGGTCGCCTCCTCTTGAATAACTCACTGATAAGTTTATTAAAGGTTTTCAGAGCTGGATATGGTGGCGCACGCCTGTAATCCCAGTATGTGGGAGGCTAGGTAGGAGAACTGCCAGGAGTTCGAGACCAATCTGAGCTATACAGTGAGTTCAAGGCCAGCATGGAATACAAAGCAAGACCTCGTTTCAAATACATTAATAGAGGTTTTCTTCCGGCATCTCCAACCTGGATCTTTTCAAGGAAGTAGAGCAGGGGCTGTAATTACCATATGACTAGAGGGAGAGTCTAGTTATGAGCAGGAGACCCGAAAATGGGCCTTTCTGGTTGCAGATGGGGAAGGGTGGCCCGGCACTGGCTTCGAGGCCAGCCCCGCTTAGAGCTCCAGACAGCAGCGGTGTGGGAGAGATGGGCCCAGGCTTAACGGGGTTGCCAATGCTAGGTGCATGGAGCTAAGCCTGGCTGCAGGTGGAGCGGGGTTCCTCCCAGGTGTGGGACTGTGTGATTCAAAAGTTAATTACTCCCCTAGATTTTGTTGTAAATTTGATGGTTGGAGTGTGTTTGCCTCGGGACAATGGACAATCAGTAATAGGGCGAGGTTACTCAGCCATCTGTTTGCCCTAAATCCAAATGTCCCGGGGCCCAGTATCTATAGGACAA
>NW_004624740.1:14191389-14205519 GCF_000247695.1 Heterocephalus glaber | reverse complement strand
CCTTTGGTCTTACATTCTGGAGGCACCGCTGGGATCCCCGGGTGTGCTCCACTTCAGCTCCTCGGAGCGTTTGGTAAGGCCCTCGGTCTTACACCAGGCACCCTTGGAGGGGACACTGTGTGAAAAGACCAAGGAGAGATCCGAAAGTGTCGCGAGATTCCCAGAGGGAGCTAATGAGTCTTGGGGGTGGCCTAGGGTGTGGAATGGACCTTGGAAAGATATTTATTTTTTCGGTGCTGGGGATGGAATTCAGTGTCTCCTGCATGCTAGGCAAGTACTCTACCACTGAGCTACTCCCCAGCCTCTGAAAAGCTGTTTTTTGTGGTTTTTTTCCTTTTGTACTGGAGATTGAACCTATGACCTTCACACTGAGCTACATCCCCAGCCCTTTTAAATTTTTTTTTTTGAGATGCAGTGTCTCACTAAGTCGATAAATTGCCCAGGCTGGACTCAAACTTTCAATTCTCCGGGCTCAGCCTCCCAGAGTGCTGGGATTGTAGGCATGTGCCATCACACCCAGTTTGAAAAGGAAATTTTTAACCAAAAAATTTAATTTTAAAATTAATTATAGGGCCAGGGATTTAGCTCAGTGATTTCGCCGCCTGCTGTGCAAGCACAAGGACCCAAGTTCGATCCCCGGTACCAAAAAAAAATTAATAATAATTATAGAGTCACATCATGTGAATTCAAATGTGAATTATAGATTCTTTTTTTTTTTTTGATACCAGGGATTGAACTCGGGACCTTGCATTTGCGCAGCAGGCGGCAGAACCACTGAGCTAAAGGCCTGGCCCTAGATTCATATTTTTTCAAGACAAATTGAAAAATGAAGAGAAGGGGAGACTTCCCGGAAGATCACAGAGTGGTGAACAGCAGAGAAACAGCCTCTCCAAGATTTGGTGTCCAGACCCTGGAATATAGCAACATGAGGAAGACAGGAAGGAGGGAAGTGGGGCCTCAGAACCCAGCAAGAATCTGAAGTGAGAATTGAGGCCCACGAGGACAGCCAAGAGAGCGATTTCAATGCAGAAGAAGGAGATGGCAAGTGGCACTTTCTCCTTGAGCCCTGACTCATTGTGTGGGAAGGGAGGCTCAAACCTGCAGACACATGGTGACTACTGGTAAGCCCAGAGCCCTCCATGGAGAAATGCGCCCCAGAACAGAGCATTTGACACAGCAGACTGCAGTGGCTGGTGAGTTATTCGAGTTCAGACATCCTCAGGAGAGGGTGATTGGCTGGTCACCATCTTGGAGAGGAGCCGACTGAGCTGGAACTCAGAGCAGCTGCAGGCGGACTCCATCAGGGTAGGCTGAACCGAGTTCAAGTCAGCAGGAAGTCAAGGAGCCAAGTTCAAGCTGGCAGAAATACAGAGTGTTGCAGCTGAACAAATCGGGTTCCAGCCTCACAGCCAGAAACCAGCCTGAGCTTCAGAACTAAAGGTGCAGGCTTGCTGGGATTACCCACTACCCCACCGTGGCATGTTGGAATTGATCTGTGCTCTGTGTGCCCACTGACAGCAGAAACACACCTTGAAGTAAGCATTTCTTTTTCTTCTTTTCTTCTTTTTGCTTTTTTCTTTTCTTCTTTTTTTTTGTTTTTTTTTTGTTTTTTTTTTAGACAGGGTAGTTCACTGTGTAGTTCAGACTGGCGTTGAACTTGCTGCAGTCTTCCTTCATCAGCCTCCTGGGTGCTGGGATTACAAGTGTGTGCTACCACACCCAGCTTTTTTTTTTCAGTACCGGGAATCAAACGCAGGACCTTGAACTTGCCAGGCAGGCATGGCACCACTAAGCCACATCCCCAGCCCAGGTTTATTTTTCTTTTCTTGTTTTTAGTTTAGTTTAGTTTTTTCTTGATTGCTTATTCTTCTTTTTATATAAGTGTGAACATTATTTCTAATTTTTTGTTGTTGTTCTGTTCTGTTCTTGTTTTTATTTCTTCCTTCTCTCTTTCCCTCCAGTCTTCTTCACAAGTTTCCTAAAGTCTGCAAATCTTCCTTTGTCCTCAAGCCTTGCTTCTAATATCTTCCTCTTCTTCTGTTTCTCTATTTTTTCCCCCTAACTGCTTTTAAATTTTCTCCCCCAGGGTAAAATCGCCATACTGACCGCGTATTTACTGTATACAATTTTTTGGTTTGCTTTAGATTTTGTTTTATAACCATAAATCTACTTCATATGGTTAAAGGTGGCGAAATTAATAGTTACCACATTTGTCATTTTCTAGGCTATATTTGATGGTGTTATTATTGCAAATTGTACTACTTTAGCCAAGATATCATAATTGTTCTAGTCAGTTGTTCTTCCTCGTATGCCAAAACTGAGATCATCTAAGAGTCATAAATAATACTATAGGCCAGTGCCAAAGAATCAGGGGCTAGGCCAAGTAGGCACTAACCTCTCATCCCCAATAAATTGAAGAGGTAGGATCTTGCAAAAGACTCAAAAGCCAGCTACACCTGGAAGTCATCTCTGAGAAGCAGTCACTCCTTAAGGGTTGTAAATATCAGATGTAAAACTACTTGCCATATGCAATTTACAAGCATCAACACAAGAATTAACTAAAAATAAAAAGAATAGAAAATGAAAAGAAAAAAAAAAAGAAAATGAGAAGACATTTAAGCAAGAAGCAACCTCAGACTTCCAGCTTACTCAAGGCAAACCCAGGGGCCAATGAGGTGGAACAATTAACAACACACACACCCACTTGGCTCTCTGAAGTGGTAATAATGGAAGGAACAAAGCAGGTGAATCAGTCTCTAGAAAACAATCAAATCAGAAATAGTTGTCCAGATAACTACAAAGATAATGACCATAATGAAAGACATAATTAGTGACTAGAGAGCAGATATAGATTTTTTTTAAAATAGAGGAATTTAGGAAGATGATGGAGACCATGAATGTCCAACATAGGGAAGAAATGGAATCTGCTCGGGATTTAGCTCAGTGGTTCCGTCGACTGCCCTGCAAGCACAAGGACTCGAGTTCAATCCCTGGTACAAAAAAAAAAAAAAAGAAATGGAATCCATGAAATAGATTCAAACAGATATCGAGGAGATTAAAAATTCCATTGAAATTATGCACAACAACAAAAAAAGAAATTATACACAACAGAATAAGCCAATGTGAGGACGGAATATCAGATATAGAAGATAGAATTATGGTTAGCAACTGTGAAAAAATATTTTCTTAAAAATAGCAAGGGACCACGAAAAATCAATCCAACAGCTGCTAGATGAAGAAAAGAAGAATAACATAAGGTTGACCAGAGTCAATGAAAAAGTAGGAGATTGCACAAATGACATGAAAAGCCTGTTCACAAAAGTAATGGCAGAAAACTTCCCAAGCAGGGAAAAATAATTTGACATACAGATAAATGAGGCATATAGAACTCCAATTAGCCATGATAAAAAAATCTACACACACCAAGGCATATAATAGTCAAGATTCAAGAAATTCAACACAAGAACAGAATAGTAAAAGATGTTAGAGAAAAGAAACAAATCAACCATAAAGAAAATCAATCTGTCAGAATCACAACAGATTTCTCAACAGAAACACTTAAGTCAAAGAGAGCTTGAAGCAAAGTATTTCAAGCCCTAAAAGAAAACAACCTCCAACCCAGATAGATGTACCCCCACAAAGCTATTTTTTAAAATTGATGGAGAAGGGCTGGGGATTTAGCTCAGTGGTTCTGCTGCCTGCCTCGTAAGTGTAAAGTCCCGAGTTTGATTTTTTTGAGAAAAAAATTTGACGGAGAAATAAGGTACTTCTACAACAAAGAACACCTGAAGAAATTCATGACCACCACTCCAGCACTCCAAAATGTTCTGAAGGACATTTTAGAAAAAGATAAACAAGGACTGTAATTCCATGAACCCCAGCAGAGTGGCTCCACCCAGCAAAGCAAGCAATTAAAGGGGAAATAAAAGGGAACCAACAACAGGAAAATAACATGACAGAGATAAGTCAATACATATCAGTTATAATGATTAATGTAAATGGTCTCAATTCACCAATCAAAAGAGACTGGCAGAATGGATCAAGAAGCAAGATCCAACATTTTCTTCATATAAGAAACATTTAATTCAAACATTAATTCATGGACTAAAGGTCAAAGGATGGAAAACAATACTCCATGTGACAAGGAACTGGAAAAAAGTAGAAGTAACTATTCTATTTGCAAACAAAGTAGATTTCAAGCCAAGACTAAGAGAGACAAAGGTTACTACATCCCTGTAAAAGGAACAATTCAAGAGGAAGAGATAACAATCATACACGATATACCAGCACACCGAACTATATAAAAAATATTAATGGACATGAAAAGTCAAGTAAGCACTACAACATTTTTTTTTGGTACCAGGGATCAAACTCAGGTCTTTGCGCTCGCAAGGCAGGTGGCAGAACCACTGAGCTAAATCCCCAGCCCTAAGTAAGCACTAATGCAGTTGTAATGGGTGACCTCAGTACGCCACTGTCACAAATAAAGAGATCAACCAAAAAAAAAAAAAATCAACAAAGAGCTGAATCAAACTTTTGAACAAATGGACTTAGTAGATGTCTACAGAATGTTCCACCCCACAACATCAGAATACACATTTTTCTCAGCTGCACATGGGAATTCTCTAAAATAGACCACATACTAGCTCACAGAACATGCTTAAGTAAATGCAAAAGAAGTGAAATTATCCCATGGATATTATTAGACCATAGTGCAATGAAATTCGAAATCAATGACAAAAAAACCCACAAGAATTTCATAAATATATGGAAATTAAATAACATCCTCCTGAACAGCCAATGGGTCACAGATGAAATTAAAGAAGAAATTAGACAGTTTCTATAATTAAACGATAATGCCAATACAACATACCGGAACTTATGAGATGCAATGAAAGCAGTCCTAGAAGGGACATTTATAGCAGTGAATTCCGACATCAGAAAAACAGAGCGAGTTCAAATAAACAACCTAATGTTGAACTTCAAGCTTCTAGAACAAGAACAAGCCAAGCCCAAAGCTCATACGAGGAAGAAAATTATAGAGATCAGAGCAGAAATTAGTGGAATTGAGACTAAGAAAACAAAAATCAATGAATCAAAAAATTGGTTCTGGGCCAGGGATTTAGCTCAGTGGTTCTGCCACCTGCCTCAGAAGCACAAGGTCCTGAGTTTGATCCCTGGTACCCCCCCCAAAAAAGTTGGTTCTTTGAAAGATTAAATAAGATTGACAAACCCTTAGACAACCTTATCAAAGAAAGAAATAAAGAAAGAGAGAGAAGGAAGGAAGGAAAGAAAGAAAGAAAGAAAGAAAGAAAGAAAGAACTCAAATCCATGCAATTAGGAATGAAAAGGATGAAATCACGACAGATCCTGCAAAAATGAAGAAGATCATCAATACCTACTTCAAGAACCTGTATTCTAATAAGATGGAAAACACGGAAGAAATGGACAGATTCCTAGATATATATGAATTAGCTAAATCAAGAAGATATAAAAATTCTAAATAAAAAAATAAGAACCAAGATATATGATGTAAAGGCACAAATTCCCAATGATGAACGTCATCATGTTGTACACCTAATATGTACCAATAAACTTAATGAATAAAATTCTAAATAAAACTGTCAGTCAATGAAATTGAAGATGTAATAAAAAACCTACCAACAAAGAAAAGCCCAGACCCTGATGAATTCACTGCTGAATTCTACAAGAAATTTAGAGAAAGCTGGGCATTGTGGCTCAAACCTGGAGAAGACCTAATGCTGCTACTTCTCAAACTTTTTAGTAATATTGAAAGGGAAGCAATACTCCCAAATTCATTCCTAGAAGCAAGCATTACCCTGATACCAAAACCAGAGAAGGATCCAACCAAAAAAGAGAACTACTGACCAATCTCCCTAATGAACATAGATTCAAAAATAATAAGATACTGGCAAACAGAATGAAGCAAATCATAAAGGTTATACACCATCACCAAGTGGGATTCATCCCAGGGATTCAGGAATGGTTCAACATATGCAAATCAATAAATGTAATACACTATATTAACAGACCCAAGGACAAAAACCATATGATCATCTCAATAGATGCAGAAAAACCTTTTGTCAAAGTCCACCACCCATTCATGCTAAATACCCTACAGAAAATTGGAATAGATGGTCTTTATCTCAATCTGATAAAAGCTATCTATGAAAACCAACACCCAACGTCATACTAAGTAGACAAATACTGAAAGCTTTCACTCTAAAATTATAAACAAGACAAGGATGTCCACTGTCACCACTCTTATTCAACATAGTTCTGGAGACATTAGCCAGAATAAGTATACAAGAGAAAGAAATAACAGGTATAATAAGGATAGGAAAGGAAGAAGTTAAATGATCATTATCCGCAGATGACATGATTTTCTACATAGAAGAACCCCAAAACTCTACCAAAAGACTTCTAGATTTAATAACCAAATGCAGTAGCATAGCTAGATATGAAGTCAGCACTGAAAAATCAATAGCATTCCTGTATATAAATAAATAACTCACTGAGAAAGAAATTAAGAAAAAAAACACCTTTAATAATAGCATCCAAAAACATGAAATACCTAGGAATCAATCTAATGAAGTAAAAGATCTTTACGTGGAAAACTATAATATTCTGAAAATGGAGATCAAAGAGGATAACAGAAAATGGAAAGATGTCCCTTGTTCTTGGGTAGGAAGAACCAATATAGTGAAAATGGCCATACTTCCAAAATTGTTCTACAGATTTAATTCAGTCCTGATCAAAATACCAATAGCAAAGAAAAAAAACCAATAGCATATCTCACAGAAAAGAGAAAACAATCCTAAAATTTATTTGAACTAGAAGAGACCTAAAATAGCAAAAGCAGTTCTAGGCAACAAAGGGAAGGCAGTGAGGATCACAATCCTCAATTTGAAATTATACCACAGAGCTACTGTGATAAAAACAGCATGGTATGAGCAAAAAACCAGAACTGACATCAATGGAACAGATTAGAAGATGCAGAAGCAACTCCAAACATACTCAGTCACCTCATCTTTGATAAAGGAGCCAAATACCTTCACTGGAAGAAAGATAGCCTCTTTAATATATGGTGCTAGAAAAACTGGCTTTCTACATGCTGAAGATTATAACTGGACCCTATCTTTCACTGTCTGCTAAACTCAAAATGGATCAAAGATCTAAATATTAAAACAGAAACACCAAATCTGCTGGAAAATAGAAAACGTACAATTCTTGAAGATGTTGTAGGCGAAGACTTTATGAACAAAACTCTGATTGCACAAGAATTATCACAAATATCATCAACTGGAATTTCATCTTATTAAAAAGCTTTTGCACAGCAAGAGAAACCACCAACAAAGTGAAGAGAAAACCTACAATGTGGGAAAAATATTTTTCCAGCTATTACTCAGATAAAGGACTACTATCTAATATATAGAGAGAACTCAAAAAAGAATCAGACCCCACAAATTTAAAGACCCAATCCAAAAATGGGCATCTGAAATTAATAGATACTTCTCAGATGAAGAAGTAGAAAGAGCAAATAGATATATGAAAAAATGTTCACCATCACTGGTCATTCAAGAGATGCAAATTAAAACAACACTGAGATTCCATCTCATTCCAGAAAGAATGGCTGCCATCAAAAAATCAACCAATAACAAATGCTGGTGGGGCTGTAAGGAAAAAGGAACCCTCCTCCACTGTTGTTGGGAGTGTAGACTCTGGTGCAGCCACTGTGGAAATCAGTGTGGAGATTTCTCAAACTAGAGGTTCTATTTGACCCATCTATTCTCCTTCTTGGTATGTTCCCAATAGAATTAAAAGCATCATACCACAGCGATTTATGCACACCCATGTTTATAGCAGCACAGTTTGTAATAGCTAAATCCAGAAACAACCCAAATCTCCATCAACTGACAAGTGGATAAAGATGTGTTTGTTTTTTACAATGGAGTACTACTCTGCCATAAAGAAGGATAAGCTTGAGACATTTATAGCTAAATGGATACACCTTGAGACCATTCTTTTTTCTCTTTTTTTTGTACCGGGGATCAAACTTGGGACCTTGCGCTTGCAAGGCAGGCGGCGGAAACACTGAGCTAAATCTCCGGCCCTTGAGGCCATACTTTTAAGTGAGAATAATTGGACACACATGTTTAAATACCACACTGTTTCTCTGGTGTGAGAAACTGAAAGTGGAAATAAGGACTGACATGTATAATAGATCCTGGAAATGGGAAAATGTTCAAATGGGAAGGGGAACAAGGGAAGAGGGAGGGAGAAAGGAAGAAAGGGACAAGAAAAAAAAGTAAAAATAGAAAGAAAAAATGGAAAGAAAGCTTTTGTATACGGGGGAGGGGGCCTTGATAGAAGGTGGGGAATGGGAATACAAGAAGAGGCAGGACAAATCATGTACAGGTGCAAACTCCCTATGATGAGTGTTATCATTATGTATATCTAAAATGTACCAATAAATGTTCCCCCCCCAAAAAAAACCAACTAAAATGAGTGGTTCCACTCCACCCAGCTATTCCCCTTCTTGGTATCTTCCCAAAACAATTAAAAGCATCATACAACAGTGATATATGTGCACCCATGTTTATATCACCACAGTTTGTAATAGCTAAATCTTTTAACAAATGCTCCCCAAATGCTCATCAACTGATGAATGGATAAAGAAGATGTGGATTTTTTTATACAATGGAGTACTACTCTGCCATAAAGAAGGATAAGCTTGAGACATTTATAGCTAAATAGATGCACCTTGAGACCATACTCTTAAGTGAGATAAATCAGACACACATGCTTAAATACAGCATTGTTTCTCTAGTATGAGAAACCAAAAATGGAAATAAGGACCAAAATGTATAATAGATATTGGGAAATGGGAAAAACATGTTCAAATGAGAAGGAGAACAAGAGAGGGGGAGGAGGACAAGAGAAAAAGAATAGAAGGAAAAAATGAAAACAAAGCTTTTGTAAATAAGGAGAGGAAGAGGAGTTGAAGGAAAGGGAGGGGAATGGGAAAAAAAGAAGCAAGATATATCATGTACAGATACAAATTCCCTATGATGAATGTGATCATTATGTATATCTATAATGTACCAATAAATACTGTGCTTCAAAAACAAAAAAATGAAGAGAGGGCCTATAGGTCCTTGTGCTCAGTTTCCCTCCATAGTAATATATTGCAAGAGCATAGGAGCTTGACATCGATTTAATCTCTACAGAGGTGACCAGATTTCACTGAAAAGGACTTGTTCTAAGAGACTGCTGGTTCAGGACTCTAGCTGCGAGGCTGGTCTAATGGTGCAGGACAGATGTGCTCTGTGGGCAGACTGAGCCGGAGTACAAGAGCCAGGCTCACCATTCCAGCCTTAACGTTTCCATCCTTGCCATCCCTGCCAGGGAGCTGCCTCTCCTGAGTCTGAGCCCAGCAGCCCTTACCAGGACAATCTGAGGAAGCTGGACCTGGTGGCCCAGGTCTGGAATTCTAGCACCATGAGAGGCTGAGGCAGGAGGATTTCAAATTCAAGCTCAGCTTGGGCAATTTAGTTCTTCAGGGCAATTGAGCGAGACCTTGTCTCAAAATGAAAACTAAAAAAAACGGTTGGGGAGATAGCTCAGTGGTAAGGCCCTGGGTTCAATCCCCAGTACAAAAAAAGAAAAGGACACTCTGAGGAGACAGGCGCTTTGAGGTTGACAGACAGACAGACAGACGGACGGACACACCCACAGTCTCTGGTCTCTGGTGAGGAAGCAGATCCAGCCGGAGCAATGGAGTGGCCTCACTTCCTTCCCTTTTGTCCTTTTCTGGGAAACTGGCATTGACTCAGCTGTGGGCGCTGGGTGGCCCGCCCCTCCTAGGCCTCCTCCTCCCTAATTTGCTGTTTAGAACTGCAGGCCGGGCCACGAGCCATCTTCCTCCACCTCCCAGAGACAAAGCTGTACTTTTCAGAGCAATGTCCTTAAGCATTTCGCATGTGACAGGCAGGTCTGGCTGCAATCTATGGATGTAGGGCAGAAAGAGTCGCCTGGTCTTTGATCAGCTCAGGGCAAGCTACAAAACTCTTTCACATCTCTGAGTTCAGTTGATCTTGATGACGACCACTAACAGAGGTGATGGTGTTGAGTGTGGTGATACATGCCTGTGATCCCAGCACAGGAGACTGAAGCAGGAGGAGCACCTTGAGTTTGAGGCCAGCCTGGGCTCCATAGTGAGTTCAAGACCAGCATGAACTACATAGGGAGACCCTGCCCCCCAAAAAAATAGATGGGAGGGGTGGGGATGTAGCTCAGTGGTAGAATGCTTGTTGAACATGCAGAAGACTCTAGGTTCAATTCCCAGCACCCTAAGGACAATGAATGACACCAAGCATGATCAGGAGAGCTGGGTGGGTCAGGGAGAACAGCTGGAGCTTCCAGGGTGGGCAGAGAGAGGATGGGGGCATTCAGTTGGGGAAGCGAGGCACAGGCAAAGATATGGAGATAGAAGGAGCAGATTAGGGGTGCACCTTCTTAAACTCCATCCCAGACCTGCTATTCAGGAACTCTGCAGGTGCAGTCCAGTGTTCCCCCCTCCCCCCTTCCTTGTTCTCTTTCCCATTTAAACATGTTCTTCCTACTTCCCAATATCTATTCTCCATTATGCTCCTTATTTACCCTTTGGGTTTCTCACACAAGAGAAACAAAGCAATATTGAAATTTGTGAGTCTGATTTATTTCATTTAAGAGTATGGTCTCGAGGTGCATCCATTTTCCTACAAATGACTCATTTATCCTTCTTTATGGCAGAGTAGTACTCCACTGTATATAAATACTGTATTCTCTTTGTCTATATTCATCTGTTAATGGGGATATGGGCTGTTTCCAAGATTTAGCTATTATAAATTGTGGTGCTATAAACATGGGTGTGCATATATCACTGTGGAATCATAAGATGCTTTTAACTTTTTCAGGAAGATACCTAGAAGGGGACTAGCTCAAATGGAACCTCTAGTTCTAGTTTTTTGAGTAATCTCCAAGCTGACCTCCACAGTGGTTGTACTAATTTACACTCCAACCAGCAATGGAAAAGGGTTCCTTTTTCCCCACAGCCTCACCAGCATTTGTTATTGGTTGATTTCTTCTCTTTTTAAAATTAATTTTATTGGTGCACTTTTGATTTACGTAATGAGCACATTCAACATAGGGAATTTGTACCTGTACATAATACATCATTTTTTTTTTTTTTGGTACCAGGGATTGAACTCAGGACCTTACACTTTCGAGGTAGGTGCATTGCCACTGAGCTGAATCCCTGGCTCAATATATCTTGATTCTTTTTTTCCCATTCCCCTTCCTTGCCTTCAACCCTTCTTCCCCTCCTTATTTACAAAAGCTTTGGTTCCATTTTTTCCCTTCTATTCTCTTTTTCTTTTCTTTTCCTTCCCTTCTCCCTCCCCTTCCCTTTTTCCCCTTCCTGTTTCAACATTTTCTTCTTATTTCCCAATATCTGTCATCCATTTTGGTCCTTATTTGCACTTTCAGTTTCTCACACAAGAGAAACAATGTGATATTTAAACACGTGTCCGATTTATTTCACCTAAAAGTATGGTCTCAAGGTGCATCCATTTACCTAAAAATGTCTCAAGTTTATCTTTCTTTATGGCAGAGTAGTACTCCATTGTATATAAAAAGCACATTTTCTTTTTTTTGTACTGGGGATTGAACTTGGGACCTTGCGCTTGCAAGGCAGGCAGCAGAACCACTCAGCTAAATCCCTGGCCCAAAAGCACATTTTCTTTATCCATTCATCTGATGATAGGCAGCTGGGCTGTTTCCGAGATTTAGCTATTGCAAATTGTGTTGCTGTAATGCTGGACGTGGTGGCACATGCCAGTTCCTCAAAAAACTGAAATTAAAGGTTCCATTTGACCCAGCTGGTCTTGGTATCTTCCCAGAGTTAAAAGCATGTTACCAGATTAATATATGCACACCCATGATTATAGCAACATTTTTTTTTTTTTGGTACCAGGGATCGAACTCTGGACTTTGCGCTTGCAAGGCAGGCGCTGGAACCACTGAGCTAAATCCCTGGCCCTAGGGTCTGTCTTATTTTGTTTAATCTTTCAAAGAATCAGCTCTTCAATTCATTGATTCTTTGTATTGTTTTCTTTTTTTGGTACCGGGGATTGAACTCGGGACCTTGTGCTTGCGAGGCAAGCAGCAGAACCCTGAGCTAAATCCCCGGCCCTGTATTGTTTTCTTAGTCTCAATTGCATTAATTTCTGCTCTGATCTTTATAATTTTCTCCCCTATACACACTTTGGATTTAACTTGCTCTTCTTTTTTCTAGAAGCTTGAGATTCAACATTAAGTTATTTTTCTATTTTTCTGATGGGAGAATTCACTGCTATAAATTTCCCTCATAGGACTGCTTTCCTTGCATCCCATAAATTCTGGTATATTTTATTGGGATTATTGTTTAATTGTAGAAACTGTCTAATCTCTTCTTTAATTTTATCTGTGACTCATTGGTTGTTCAGAAGACTTATTTAATTTACGTATATTTATGTTGTTTTTGTGGTTTCTTTTACCATTGATTTCCACTTTCATTGCACTATGATCTGATAATATGAATGGGATAATTTCAATTCCTTTGCATTTACTTAAGCATAACCTATGAGTTAGTATGTGGTCTATTTTGGAGAAAGTCCCCTATGCTTCTGAGAAGAATGTATATTCTGTTGATGTTGGGTGGAATACTCTGTAGATATCTACTATGTCCATTTGTTCAAAGGTTTGATTCAGTTCTGATATTTCTTTGTTGATTTTTTT
The DNA here is from genome assembly GCF_000247695.1 of Heterocephalus glaber. The sequence continues at coordinate 14,192,679 of NW_004624740.1, read as the reverse complement.
GTCTAGTTGATCTATTTGTGACAGTGGGGTATTGAGGTCCCCCATTACAACTGTATTAGTGCTTATCTGATTGTTAAGATATTCATTAGTGTTTGTTTTGTATAGTTGGGTGTGTTGGTGTTTGATGCATATATACTTATGAGTATTATCCCCTCCTGTTGGATCATTCCCTCTACAAGGATGTAATGACCTTCTTTGTCTCTGTTGCTCAGTCTGGCTTGAGATCTACTTTGTTGGATCTGGTTTCTTGATCCATTCTGCCAATCTATTTCTTTTGGTTGGTGAATTGAAAGTATTCACATTGATGATTATAACTGATACATATTGACTTTCCTGGTCGTACTATTTTCCTATTTTTGTTCCCTTTCTTTCCTTTCTATTTAATTGCTTGCCTTGTCCGGTGGATTCATCCTATTGGGATTCTTGGAAATGTTGTCTCCATCTTTTTCTAGAATATCATTCAGAACTTTTTGGAGTGCTAGTTTGGTGGTCATGAATTTCTTCAGATGTTCTTTGTCATGGAACTTTCTTATTTCCCCATCAATTTTGAAAGATAGTTTTGTGAGGTACATCAATCTGGGTTGGAGGTTGTTTTCTTTTAGGATTGAAATACTTTGTTCAAAAGAAAGAAAAAAAAGGAAAGAAAGAAAGAAGGAAAGAAGGAAAGAAAAGAAAGAAATGAAAAGAAAGAAAGAGGGCCGGGAATTTAGCTCAGTGGTGCCACCACCTGCCTTGCAAGCTCAAGGACCGGAGTTCGATCCCAGGTACCAAAAAAAAGAAAGACTTTGCTCCAAACTCTTCTTGACTTGAAGGTTTGTGTTGAGAAGTCTGTTGTGATTCTGATGAGCTTTCCTTTACAAGTGATTAGTTTCTTTTCTCTAATAGCTTTTAATATTCTGTTCTTGTGTTGTGTGGAATCTTAATAATTATATCCCTTGTTGTGGTTCTTTCTGACCATGGCTCTCTGGGGTTCTATATGACTCACTTATCTGTATCTGAAATTCTTTTTCTTGGAAAGTTTTTTGGCTATTACTTCTGTGGACAGATTGTTTTATGCTCTTTGTGCTTTCTTCTTCTTCTTTTTTTTTTTTTTTTTTTTTACTGGGGATCGAACTCAGGTCCTTGAGCTTGCAAGGCAAGCGGTGGAGCCACTGAGCTAAATCCCTGGCCCCAGTGCTATCTTCTGATCCTTCATTAATTCCAATTAATCTTTTTTTTTTTTGGTACCAGGGATCAAACTCTGGTCCTTGTGCTTGTGCAGCAGGCAGCAAAACCACTGAGCTAAATCCC
>NW_004624740.1:14159231-14191237 GCF_000247695.1 Heterocephalus glaber | reverse complement strand
TTTATTTATTTGGTACAGGGGATCGAACTCGGGTCCTTGTGCTTGCACAACAGGTGGCGAAACCACTGAGCTAGATCCCCAGCCCACTTTTCTGTTTTTTAATCTGTATCTACTCTAGGCTCACTAATCATTTCCTTCATAATGGTCTTCATTTCTTTAATTATCTCTGTTTTGGTTTTGTAAAGATACTTATTCATCCATCTTGTTACTTCAACTCCTACTATTTCATAAAATTCAGCTTTGTAGCTTTTGATTTCTCCCACCTAAATGCCCCCTTTATTTGCCTTGGGCAGGTTAGGGTTTATGGGTTGCATCCTGCTTCTGTGTTTTCTCATTTTCTATTTTTTTTTTCATTTATTAGTTTTCTACATTGAGGCTTGTAAACTGCTCATGGTAGGTAACTTTATTACTAGTATCAAGACCTCTTTAGGAAATCACTACTTTTCAGAGATATTTTTGAAGCATAGAGCCGGCTTTTGGCTTCTGAGTCTGTCTGAGGACCCTACCTCTTCAATTTATTAGGGATGAAAGGATGCTGTCAGTTTGGCAGAGCACCCAGTTCTCTGGTAATGGATATGGTATTATTTATGACCCCAAGACCCTCTAGGTATCAGCATACAAGGAAGATTAGTTGCTCACAACTGCGTCACTTTGGCTAAAATAGTACAATCAGTGACATCAAGCATAGACTAGAAAATGCCAGACTCTGATAACTAGTAATTTGCCACATTTAACCACAGGTACAAGATTTATAGTTATATAACAAAAACTAAGGCAAATCAGAAAATTATATACAGTAAATATCTACTCAATAGCATGATTTTGCCTTAAGGGGAGGAAATTTAAAAGGGATAAGAGGAAAACATAGAGAAATAAAAGAAGGATAAGTGATTAGAAGCAAGGCTGAAGGACAAAGGAAGATTACCCAAGCCTCGGGGAACTGGTGAAGAAGACAGGAGGGAAAGAAAGAATGAAAAAACAAGAATAAAATAAAACAAAACAAAAACCTAAAAATGATGCACACACTCACAAAAAAACCAAAAATAATCAAAAAAGAGAAAAACAAATGAACAAAAAATTTTTTTTCTCTGTGATATCAAGCCTGTGGTTATCTTCTGTAGTCTAGTTTTGTGGTAGTGTCCAATTCAGGGCATGACTCTACTCTCACTGGTAGACAAAGGTGGCAGAGCTAGCCCAGACCCATGCTGGATAATCCCAGCAAGCTTGCAGTGGGAATAGGATGGGATGCAGGTTATGGTACTTTCAAATCCACAGAAGTTCACGCTGATCTGGCCTCTAACCATGGGGCTGGTGCCTGAGTCTTTTAGTGTCTCTTGATGACCTAATCATGGCTCCCTGATCCTGGATGTCTCCTATGATTGTCCTTCACCCAGTTACTGTGGGATTTTAACACTGGCAGCCCTGAGATGAAGCCAACCTCATCTGCTCCAAATTCTGGGTTCAGTGGGCCCCTCCCTAAAATGCTGTCCAACCAAGCACCTTCTCCAGGGGACACAGCAGTTGCTTGGACTGGAGTCACTCACCAGCTGTTGTAGTGCACAGCATCCACTGCTCAGTTCCACTGGTGTGTTTCTCCCTGGAGGCCTCTGGAGTCACCTGCTTTCACTATGTAGATTCTGTCTTCCTTTCTCACACCATGAGCCAAGAGCTGAGGAGAAAGTGTGGATTGCCTCTTCCTTTTTCTGCTTTGAGAGGTCTGTCTCTTCACTTTCTCTGTGAGCTCCAATTTTCCCTTTAGATCCTTCCTGGGTCCCACAGATCCACCTCCCTCTTTTTTTTTTTTTTTTAGACAGAGTCTCACTATGTAGTTCAGGCTGGCCTTGAACTCACTATGTAGCCCAGGCTGGCCTCGAACACAAAGCAATCCTCCTGCCTCAGCCTCCTGAGTGCTGAGATTACAGGCGTGTATGACATACCCAGTTCCCCTCCTTCTTTTCTTCCCCAAGTTATTATTTTCCAGTTTCTGGATTCCAAATCATGGAGACGTTGATTTGTTGGTGCTGTTCTCTCCACCATCTTCCTAGAGGTCTCCAAAAAATTTTTTTCTTTAGAGTTGAGGATGTAAGTTCAGGGAGAAGGCCTTGGGTTCAATCCTCAGTACCAAAGGGGAAAAAAAAGGAAGAGGGAAGAGGAGGAGGAAGAGAAGGACGAGGAGGAGGCGGAGGCCCAAGAGCCCAGAAGCTAGGAATGCAGTTGGATTTCACGAGCAGGGATTGTGAGCTGAGTTCAGAGAGAGCAGAGTGAGCTGCAGGCCCAGGGCGGGAGCCCAAGGGCAGGGGCTGAGGGGAAGAGGGGCAGCAGGTAGCGTCCATACTCTCAAGGGCAGAAGCCATCAAGACGCCATCATGGTGGCACATGCCTGTGATCCCAGCACTTGGGAGGGAGGCTGAGGCAGGAGGATCACTGAGTTTGAGGCCAGCCTTGGCTACATAGTGAGTTCAAGGCCACCCTGAACTATGTAGTGAGACCCTGTCTCGAAACAACAAAATGTTGGGGGCGGAGAGAGAGAAAGAGAGAGAGAAGGGGAGGATCCAATGACAAGAGGATGCTTTATTTTTGTGTATTAGGGATTGAACCCAAGGTCTTCACAATGAGCTACACCCTCAGGCTTTATACTTTTTATTTTGTGATGAGGTCTCATTGAGTTTTCCAGTCTGGGCTCAAACTTGTGACTCTCCTGCCTCAGCCTCTCAGAGTGCTGGGACTATAGGCGTGCACCACCACACCAGGCTGACTGCTGTTTTCATCTGAAAATGTCTGTCAAAGCCTCAAGAAGATCTAGAGGATTCCAAGAGGCTGGGTTTGGAAGTTGGCTCCATGAGGGGAGGGATTCCTCAGTGAACAGGATCACAGAGCTATGACCACCACCTGGCCCAGAACAGCTGCTTGGGAGCTATTTGTTAAATGAATCAATGAAACACTGAGACAGCCTTCTACTCTAACTCCCTGTCTGGCCTCTCAGTTCCTGGGAAGACATCCCAGTCTCGAGGCTGTCCAGGCTGGGGCTGCATCCTCACCTGTGGGGAGAAAACAACCCGGAGCCAGCTCATTCTCCCTCAGGATGGTTCCCCTGTCATTGCCCTGTCACTTCCACTCCTGGGCCCAGATCTACCTGCTTCTAACTCTGAAGGCAGCAGAGGGAAGATGTCCAGGAAGCTTTTTTTTTTTTTTTTTTTTTGAGAGAGAGAGAGGGCCTCACTCTGTAGTTCAGGCTGGCCTGGAACTTACTATGTAAGCCCAGGCTGGCCTCAAACTTTCAGTGATCCTTTTGCCTCAGGCTCCCGAGGGGTAGGATTACAGGTGTGCGCCACCATGCCCAGCTCTTCCACCTGTTCTTGACTGGGCCTCTGCAGGGTTCCTGGAAAGACGTTTCATGTCATTGTGTCCATGTGCACCCAAAGCCTTCTGGAAGTTTCCAGCTCAGAGTGAAGGCTGAGGCCTTCAAGGCCCCCGCAAAACCACCTTCCATTGTCACCGGCTGTCTCCATGCCGGGGTGAGACACGTTGGCAGTCACAGCAACACACTGGCTGAAAGTTTTTGTTTTTATTGTTCAAGAATTCTTTACAAAATCCACACTCATACATCCACACACATACAAGATGCCCTGGCATTGGCCCTCCCGGGCTTTGCTCAGGGAAAGCCGCCCTACAGGAGCCTGGTGTCCCCTGCAGGGAGCAGGCAGGAGTGATCCAGAGACAGGCTGTCCCCTTCTCTCCTCCGAGCTCCCTGAGTTGCCCAGCTCAGGTCCCCAGTGTCCCGCTGGCTAAGGCCTCAAGTCCATCTGTCGGTTGAGCTGTCCCCACCCTGAAGAGGGGTTTCAAGTTGCCCAGAGGGCAGAGGCAGAGCAGGGACAGAGCTCGGCTCTTCTCAGCCACCAGGAGGTGGGGACACTTTGGGAAGGCACCAGCTAGGGCCTGGGCAGGAGGGGAGTGCCCGGAGGGTGTGCCAGGACTATAATGGTCTGCCCAGCGGGCCCTCTGTGACTGCCCTCGTGGCCTGCTCAGGCACACGGCTTGGGTCGGTCAGGATACTGGTGGACGCACTCAGCTGGCGAAGGGAGCTCAGGACAGCTGGGGAGACAGAGACAGAGGCACCTGCTGAGGTCAGGGCTGAAGTCCAAGCAATGGCGGGAAATCCCGGTGGGCCAGACTGCCAGCCCTCCCAGGACCTCCGGTTGCAGCCACTATGGTGAGGGGAGGGAGAGGGCCCCAGGGGCCCAGGTGGGGCAGAAAGCCTGGCACCTCCGAGGACTGGGCAGGCAGGAGCTCACGTACTGGGCCGGAGCACGGGCAGGGAGCAGTACTGATCCAGCCAGGCCAGCGAGGTCTGGCGGAGGCTGTGCAAACTTGCCGTGGACACCATCCCATTGAAGGACTCGAACAGAGGGCGGATGAGGATGCTGAACTGGGCCTGGGTCAAGGAGCAGACTTGCGGTCCTGATGGTACCCTCCATCCCTGACTCCACTTGGGGGAGGAAGGGCTGGGCCTTGAACTACAAAGCTGACTCCTGCTGCTCCCCCTTCGCATCCTCCCATCCCAACTCTGGCTCTCAGCCCCCCTGCCTGCTTGCTCCCTAGCCTGCTAGGCTGTCCCCCATCCATGGGCTCCCTACCCTAGCTCAGTCAAGAACCCGAACTCTTAGCTAGGTAAGGGAGTGGATTCCATGTCTTTGATTTTCTGAGTATTAGGAATTGAGCTCAGGGCCTTTGCACTGAGCTATCCCCAGCCCTTTTTTAATTTTATATTTTGAGTCAGGGTCTGGCTAAGTTTCTAAGTCATCCAAGCTGGACTCCAACTTGTGATCCTCCTGCCTCAGCCTCCCAGAGTTCTAGGAATACACTGGCTGTATTCCACATCTTCTCTAGGCCTCACCAGTTAGAGTTCTGATTCTTCAGGCTGCCTTGGGGGTTTCCTCAGGGCAGGGCTGTGCCTCCCCTCACCCAGGGGCTCTTCTGGTCCCACCTCCCCAACCAGGCTTCCTCTCAGCCCCCAGCCCATCACTGGGCAACACTGCTGGCCATGGCCTGGGGGCCAGGTGGGTTGGGAGATAATCAAAGCCCACACCCCAAGGCCCATGAAGCTGAGCCTGCATTCTTGGGCACAGCTGAGTCTGGCTGCAGTGCTCACCCAGCTGCCCCTGCTGCCCCCAGGCTGCTGACCCAAGTGTGGATACAACCCAGAACTTCCAGTTGTGCAGTGTTCGCGTCCGGACGTAGTCATCAAACATGTCTCGCATCTGGTCAAAGCGCTGGTGTGTGATGGGCACCCCCGTGGCGGGCAGCTGTTGCTGGCACCGGCTGTGGACATGGGTGGGTCAGAGGCCAAGAGCCGGAGAGCCACCTGCTCCCCTTACCCAACGCCCGCCTGGGCCCGGCCTACTTGATGGCAGCATTGAGCTCCTCGATCTCGTCCCGCAGCTGCTGGGCCTCCTCCTGCAGGGCCGTCCGCTCCTGCTGCAGCATGACGATGTACTCGGCCGTCTTCTGCAGCGTGGTCGCCTTGCTCACCTGTGGGTGCCACCAGAGCAGGCCTAGGTGCCAGAGGCCCTGACACCCACATGTCTGGGGGCTCTGTGGTGTGGTCTCGGGTGGGGGTCCAGGAGGGGGCCTGGGGTGCCAGTCGGGGCGGGGGGGCTCACCTTGAGGCTGGGCTGGGCACTGAGTGTGCTCACAAGCCCGTGGAGGACGTCGAAGCCCAGCTTGATGTTGAAACGCCGCTTCTGCTCAGCCGAGATATGTGTAATGCGCCGGTTCTCAGTCTTGGGGAGCACAGAGGGTGAGCCCGGGAAGGAGCTGGGGAGGGACTGGGAGTGCAAACCCATCTTGTATCAGGATGGTGCTCACCTTGCTGTTGTCTGGCCGGCCCCGGCACAGGGAGGATGGAGGGGGAGAGACGCCCACACTCTGGGTGCCCAGAGCAGGCACGCAGTTGAGCTCCCCTGACAGCCGCCGCTCACTGCCTGTGGTGAGGACAGACACACCCAGACACACATGGGAGAGGGGGTCCTGTTGCCCTGTCCTTCTCATCATGGTCCCGACACAGTTCCCCTTCTTTCTTCTCTTCTCTCCCCTAGATCCCCCCAATCCCTGTAACCCGTCCTTACCACTGGGTGCTGGTGACAGCCGCTCTGCTTTAGGGACAATCAGGGACCTGGGAGGGGCCAGTGTGGCTGGGCCCGGAGGTGGCCGGGGCGGTGTAGGGGCCGGGGTTGGGGGAAAGAAGGCATGGGGGAATTCAGGGACCGTCTCCTGCTGGAATGCAGAAGGCCCAAAAGTTGGGGTGAAGGCCTTGGGCTCATCCCCACCTCCCACTGCCCACCGTCTTACCGGGGACCCCGGGGGCCGGAGGAGGGTGCTGGGCACAAGCAGTGGCTCCAGGGTTTGCTCGGTCTTGGCTGCACACAGGGAGACTGTGAGGGGCGCTGGGGCTGGCCCTACCCCAGCACCGCTTGGGACCCCTCTTGCCCCTAAAAGCCCATACTCATACTTCCATGCCACTTTGCCCCCTCTCCCCGACACCCTCTGTGCCCTCTCACCTGCCCTCAGCAGCTGTGTGAGGCAGGGGTTGCTGCCCCGGGCAGTGGCAGGGGCCAAGGTGGGGGGGTTGGCCTTTGGTCCCCTGGTGGATGGGGCAGGAGGCTTGGCCCTGGGCTGCACACCCTGAGGCATTGTGAAATGACAGCCCAAGGTGGGCTCTGGATACCCAGAAGGTATCAGGTCTATGGCGAAGGGATTGGGGCCTGGGGCAGGGCCTGGGATGGACTGAGCTGGGGTGGTTGGGAAGGCTACGGGAGCAGGCAGCAGGGACGCTCCCGGGCCTGGAGAGGCTGAGGGGAAGGGAAACCTGGCGGAGAAGAGGGGCTCCTCCTGCAGCACAGCAGGGGCTGAAATCCTGGGAGGGAAGGGAGGCGGGGTGCAGGGCTGCAGGCCCAGTGCCTTGTCAGGGGTGGGGTACTGGAGGAGGGGTGGAGGCGCAGGAGGCGGTGGGAGCTTGGGCTTGGGCTCTTCAGGAAGGAGGAAGTCAGGACTCAGGAAGGCACTGGGGTCCAAGGGGCCAGGACAGTTGTTCCGAGCCTGGTTTGGGGACAGAAAGACACTCAGCAGGGCAGAGGGCTGCGCTGGCAGCCACTCAGGCAGCCTGCTCCCTTGCTGAGCTCTGGACTGGGTGCTGGGGAGAGATGAGAGAAATGATCCTTGCTTTCCAGCACACGTGCACGAGTGCACACACACACACACATGGAAATTATAAGTAATGAGCGAATATCTTTATGCACAAATTAAGCATGACATAAAGCATCAATCTTCCTGCCCATCCATTCATCTGCCAATAATTTATCTATCTACTTACTAATTTAACCAACAAACCATCTGCTAACCACTCCATTCATCCATTCTTTGTCCATCCATCTACTAACTCACCTATCCATCTATCATTTACCCATCCATCCAACCATCCATCCTCCCCCCCATTTACCTACTTATTCTCTCATCCATGAGCTAGTTCATTTACCTAACCCAACACCAGCTGGCCAAGTATTAAGCTATTTACCAATGCAACTATATACACTTCTTTTATTCACTCACCAGCCCATCCATAATTCACGCGTCCACCCATCCATTCATCCATCCATCTGGAGTACCCCGTACCCCAATTTGGGGTGCCCTGGTGAACCCTTAAGTCGGGGTACCTCACACCCCAATCATCCATCCATCTGCCCACCACCCACCCATTCCCCATCCATCCATCCATCCATCCATCCATCATCTGTACATTTACCAGCCATTTCCACCAGCTCATTCATCAATCCATCAAACTACTTATAAATCTATAAATCCATCCACCAGCCCATCCACACAGCCAACCACTCATCTCCCTATATATTCAGCAACCCACACATGGGTCCACTGCCATCTACAACACATTCTCCCATTTGCCAACACACGCACCCATCCACACCCTTGCTCACCTACCGCACACCACTTACTGCTGTGCCTGGACTACACTAGGCACCGAAGAGCCAGTAGTGAAGTGTGCAACCTTTCCAGCATGGAGCTCAGAGTCTGATGGAAGGGCAGGGAAAAGCACCTAATGCAGCAGCTGAGGCACATGCGAATTGGGCCTGGGACTCCTTGAGTTGAGAATGTCAATTCACTTTCCTAAACAGGTGCTCAGCTTCCTGCTTCCAAAGCTTCCCTTCCTGCAGTTCCTTCCAAATGGCTTTCAGTCTACCAGTTTCTTCTGCCCAAACCTGACCAGTTAGTTCACTAAGGCCCAGAATTTCCCTCCTCCAGGAAGCCTTCCAGAGCAGCCTGGCCCTGGGGATGCCCTGCTCTGAGGTCCTGCTGCCGTCAGCCTGCCCCACCTCCATCTTGCCTGGTTCTGAGTCAGGGACCTCCCGCCTAGGGCCAAGCTGGAGACTGGGCTCTCGGGAAGGGCCCAGCCACCCCTGCACAAGGGCAGGGCTGGAGGTGACCTGGGCAGGCTGCTCAGGAAAGGTGAGCTCACCTGCAAGCGGTTCTGTCCTGGGAGGTGGGGCAACCCCAAGGAGACCGGGGGCACCTCCGGGGCCAGGATCCCACTGCTGAAGCTGGACTCAGCCATGGGGGTGAAGCTGGGGGGCTCTGGGAAGTTTGAAGCCATGGGCGTCTGTGGGGGGCGGTAGTTGGTGAAGAAATCTGTAATTCGGACACACAGGACAGTGGCGATTAGGGTTCATGATGTCACTGGGCCCTGTGTCCTGGGGTAGGATGAGGCGGAGGGGGAGGGGGGTTTCCACAGGCGACTGTGAAACTGGGGGAGCTTCTGTCTGGCTCAGGGGAAGCAGCCAGAGGCTGGGGTGCAGGGCCAGAGTGGGGATGGAGGGGCCGGGAGGCGGTGAACAGGGTCCCCGGGAAGCAGCCCCCCCCCATGGAGCCCCGTGCTTGGCTCCCGGGGCCCCTTCCAGGGCCCACGTCCATCCCCGTACCAGCTCTATCTAGGAAGTGGGGCCATAGAGAAGGCCTGCGAGGGAAAGGGGTGGGGTGCAGGGGAGCAGCCCCAAGTGGGGGGAGTTCGGGTGAGTTAGGGGTGACTGAGGTCAGGGTGGTGGCTGAGACAGAGCGGCAGATTGTGGGGAGGTGGACAGGTGGGGCTGTAAGAGCACAGCCTGGGGTGGGGTGAAGGGCCAAGAGGGGATGGTCAGGGGCCCAAGGGGGCCCAAGGGGTCCCAACACGGGGAGGTGTGAGGGGGCCGGGCGGCTGGAGTGTTTGGGCTTCGGGTTGTGTAAGCCCCGCGCTATTCTGGTTTTGGGAAGCAGCTGCCTGCGGCCTAACCACATCCTGGGCCTGGCTGCCGCCGCCCGCCTGCCCGCTCCCTTCCGGGCACCTTTCTCTGACCCTGGCCAGCCTGTGCCAGTTCCCGAGGCCACCGGGGCTGGTCAGACCCGGGCCCCTGTGCCAGCTCCCAGCCAGCCTGGGGTGGCCCAGCCCACCCTTTCCCTCCAGGCCCCTGGCAGGAGAGTTAGAGAAGGGCGCACGGAAACCAGGACTTACAGGATGAGCCGCGCTTGCATGCATGTGTGTGTGTGTGTGTGTGTGTGTGTGTGTGTGTGTGCGCGTGCGTGCGCGCGCACGCGCGCGCCAGTCTGTCTGTCTGTCTTAGGTGCCTGTGCTCTGTCACAACACCCAGGCCTGGGTGTCAGGCATGAAGCCTCCACCGGTCTCCCTGCCCCTATGTCCACAACGAGTCCCTGTCGGGGCTGTGACAGGCTCGTTGTGTACACATCTACCTGCTCTGTGCCCTCATCTGTGTCTTTCCCAGCACCTGGTTGGCTTTTTTTCCCCTTTCTTTGTCATGGAGATTGAACCCAAGGCCTTTGCACTGAGCTACATCCCTACCCCTTGGCTTATTTATTTATTTATTCACTAAGTTACCCAGGCTGGGGTTAAAGTTGAGATCCTCCTGCCTCAGCCTCCCAGAGCGCTAGAATTATAGGTGGCATGCACCACCATGCCCAACTAGAAGGTGGCTTCTTGCTGTCCTGCTGCCTTTCTCTCACACAGGGATGGGTGGGACCAGGTGGTGGTCGCTGATCCTCTACCCGTGACTCCCCAGAGACCACCGGCCTTCTCCTTAGGCCACCTGAGGCCCAGGGCTTTAGCACCAGCCTCACACTGGGGCTCCCTGCTCAGCGTTGCTGCCCAGCCGCGGGGCTTGAGCAGAGGGCGTAGAGTGACAAGCACACTTCATTCCGAGTCCCAGCCACCCCCTCACCACGACTGCCACTTGTCCCCACACTGCCTTGAGAGGAGCCACTTCCTGCGTGGCCCCTGTTCCTCAGCACCTGAACCTCCTCCGCAACCCCTCTCCCTCGGGCATCCTCTTGGCACCCGGCCTCACCCAGCCCCTGGCCCGCTCCCGCTCATTCTGCCCTCCCGGGGTTCCCAGCCTGGCCTCTCCAGGGAGGGTCTCTTGGGGACTCTCAGAAGGGAAGCTCTGGGCCCCAATGCTCACTGCCCTGCCAGTGCATGCAGTGTGTTCAAGGGCCACGCCGGGCGCCTGCTCTGTGTGACCCCATGTGTCCCCACCCGGCAGCCCCCTGGAGGGACAGCAGTCGCTGTCCAGCCCCAGTCTCTGGGTTTTGCCCACAGCCCGGATGGGCACAGTGGGCTCCTACCTGTGCCAGGGGTCTGTGTGTCCAGACAGGGCGGCCGCCCTCCCTGGCTGCTCTGCCTCCAGGGCACTGCCATCTACACTTCTGCCCCTGACAGCCCCCACCCAGCCCAGGGCTGGGGGAGTTCCTCATTCCCCGGTCTCCGCCCCATAGGCCTCCACCTCTTGATTGACAGGCCCGGGACCCTGTGGGGAAGGAGCTGGAGGGTCCCTGAACAGAAGCTTCTATGCTAGGGACCCTCTTTCTGTCCCGTGGGCCTTGGCTGAGCCAGGCTGAGCCCCAAAGTTTACCTGTCCCCCAGAGTGGTTCTGGAGGACCCTAAATTCTTGTATACGGGGACAGCCTGCAAGATCTACAGTAAGGTGAGGAAATCAATGGAGGAAAGAGTCCATCAGGATAAAAAAGATGCCCTGCTTACAGTGGCATGAATATCTCTGGAAAGATACCAGGAGACCAGGAACTTGGTGGCACTCGGGGCAGGAGAGGAGACAGGAGACTCACTGCTTTATAAAAATGCTTTATAAAATCTGAACCAGATGGGGGGGTGCATGCCTGCAATCCCAGTACTCTGGGAGGCTGATGCAGGAGGATTCCAAATTAGAGCCCAGTTTGAGCAATTCAGTGACTTAGCAAGATCCTGTCTAAAAATTATAAATAAATAAATAATACTGGGGATGTAGCTCAGTATGATGGCCCTGGGTTCAATCCCCAGTGTGGGGTGGGTGGGGCAGAACTTGATGTCTGGGATTCTCTTAAAAATAGTACTGGAAAGAGCCAGGAGCACTGGCATATGCCTGTAAGCCCAGCACTTGAGAGGCTGAGGCAGGAGGATCACCGAGACTTTGAGGCCAGCTGGGGCTACACAGTGAGTTCAAGGTCAGCCTGAACCACATAGTGAGACCCTGTCTCCCCCCCCCCAAAAAAAAGCAGGGGCAGGGCTTTTCAGATGGACCAACAGGGGCTGTGAGTTGGGGACATGGGCAACCCGGGGAGTTGTTGACCTATTCTCTCTACTTGTAGGTATGTTTGAAATGTTATTTAATGAATACATTTAGAAATGTAAGATGTAAACAATAAATAGAACCAAACAGATGCAAGTCCTCCTCTTCTCTGAGAGTCTTGTAGCCACAGCTTTCCTTCGACCTCAAAGCCCCTGGCCCCCTGGTCCCCTCTGGCCCTACCCTCATCTGAGGGGGCCAGAGCGCCACACCCCAGACCTCAGGCCAAGGAGGACCAGAAGGACCACTCAGAAATGCCCCAGATCGCCTTCCCTTCGGAGCTCTGACCTGGCCCTCTCCCAGGGAGGTCCCTGCCCTACCTGAGATCTCCATGAAGTCGTCTAGGCTGGGCTGCAGGGGTGTCAGGTCCGGCTGGATCATGTCAGCATTGCCCACATAGGCTGGAGAAGCAGTGGTGACGTCAGGAGCAGCAGGCAGGGTAGAGTTGGGGGCACCTACCCCTACCCCTATCTTAGGTGCCCAAGCTCCTCTCCCCTGCCCAGTGCCCAGGGCAGGCCCTCACCGTGCTCGGGGGGCAGCTGCAGGGCTGAGGAGCTGGGCTGCGTCATGGTGAAGAGCGTATCGGAGATGTCGGACAGAAAGCAGTTGAGGTCCAGGAGCTGCCGCCCGCCAGGCTCCTCCTCGGGCCCCCCCAGCAGCACAGGCACCACACTGGAGAAGAGCTGCTGGCACCATCGCTCTGGCGGCGGCCACCCCCCTTCGGCCTAGCGACACAGAGTGGTCACTGCCCAGGTCCCTGAGACTCACCACCCCACCTCTCCCCGGCTTGCTGCCTGGAAGGCCAAGGTTCCTTCATGCAGCTACGCTTTGTTCTGTCAGGAACCGGGGTCCTTAGGGTGCCATGTCCCCCACGCCTCCCGTCACCTGCTCAGGGGCCCCCTGGGAGTCTGCCCACGACTTTGCCTCCCAAGGGGAAAAGGCTCAAGGAATCACCCAGAGGATGGTGGCCACGCCCACTCCTGCATCCCACCCTCACGCGCAGACACCGCACACGCAGGCCACCCAGGTGGAAAGACTGCAATCCACCTACCTAGGGACCCCAGATTCCCTGCCCTGTGGGACTTACCCAGCACCCACCTGCTTGGGGGCCAAGAGATCCCCTTCCCTGCTGGACTTACGGAGCTGCGGGAATAGAATTGTAATTTGGGTTCCCTCCGGCCATCCCATCCGGGGGATTCCCCTTTTGGCCCCCTCCCCGGCCGCCCTGGGGAGTAAGCACGTTACGAGAGCCTTTGGCCACACGGTGGCGCTGTCCGCTCAGCATTTTCTGAAGGGCTGGCGCTGGGGTGGGAGGTGGGGGTGGGACTGGAGGTGGCTGGCAGCGGCCGGGAAGCTCGGGGCTCCGGCCGCGGGCCCCCACTGACCCGCTTCTTGTAGTAGATGCGCCACTTGTGGTACTCGCGCATCACCACCTCGATGCGCCTCTTCCAGTAATTCCCCTCCAGGACGACGGCCTGGGGAAGGTCCGGACGGGCTCAGAGCAGGGCGACGCTGCGCGCTGCTTCCTCGCCCGGGTCCCGCCCCTCACCGATCCCCGGGTGGGTGCAGCCCCAGCTACCTCTGGTTTGCGGTGCTCATCGGCCTCCGGCCCCTGCAGGGGCGTCACGAAGCCGCACACGGGGCTCTTCCTCCGCTCCACATCTGAGAGAGGGGGACCAGGTCAGGAGCACCCAAGCCTCATGCCCACCCCACGCGGACTGAGACCCAAGGGACACCCTGCGCAGTTCTGCCTGCCGTGGATGCCGGCGTGAAGCGCTGCCGCCGCTCCAGGAAGTCTTCCCGCCTGCCTGGGCCTCCTGTTTCTCCTGTCAACCCCCACGGGGATTGACCCGAGGGCCTTCACACTGAGCTACATCTCTAGACCTTTTATTTCTTATTTATTTAGAATTTGAAACAGGTTGTGGCTAGGTCTGAACTTGAGATCGTCCTGCCTCAGCCTCCCAGAGTGCTGGAATTACAGGCGTGTGCCACCACACCTGGTGATCTTCCCCTTCTACTCCTCCCCTGGTTCCTTAGGGAGCTTGGTAGGGGACCTCCCTCCTCCTGCCACGGGTGGATGGACACGGACTCTGCCCAGCGCCCACTCTCAATTTTCCCTGCTGCCTCTTCCTAGCTCCACCCCAGGATCCCAGGATCCTCCCCCAAGATGACCCCAAATTCACCATTAGGAGTCCCAAGCAGCTCCCAGCATTCCCCATCTAATCCTCAGACAAACAATTCCACAGGGCCGGACTCTGGCCTCAGATTCTGCAGCCCTTCTTCCTGCTGCAGGCCTGACCCTTCCTGTGACTCCCTAGGACCCCAGGAAAAGGACTTTGCTCCTCAGCTTGGTTTCCCAGCTCCTCCTGCTGCCACCTGCTTCTCTATGTGTCCCACCTGGAGCCACAAGCCCACCGTTTGGCCCTCTTCCCCTCCTCGGTCTCTTCCAGCCCAGCACTCCTGGAACCGTCCTCTCAAGCCCCAGGGCCCTGTCCTGACAGGAACCTTCCTCCCCTCAGTTCTCTGTCGATTTGCACCACCCCACCCTGGAGTGGAGGCAGGAGCAGCTGCCGTCACAGAGCAGGGCACTCACCAGACCTTCATTAAGGATGTGGCCTAGTGGTTAGCACTTACCTAGCAGGTACAAGGCCCTAGGTTCCATTCCTGTGCCACACACACACAGGCAACTCTTCTTTTTTTTTTTTGGTGCCCGGGATCAAAATGAGGACCTTGTGCATATGAGGCAGGCAGAGTGCCACTCGGCTAAATCCCCAGACCAGAGGCAATTCTTTTTTTTTTTGGTACCAGAGATTGAACTCGGGACCTTGTGCTTACAAGGCAGGCGCAGGAACCACTGAGCTAAATCCCCAGCCCACAGAGGCAACTCTTATAGAGAGGACAGTCATTAAAGCTTCTAGTCCACAAGGCTCTATCCTGCCTCAGCCAACTTCCTTTGGGACTGATGAGGACACAGAGGAGGGGGACCTCAGGAACAGGACATTTAGTAGGATTTTGGCATCATTTACACAGCTGTGCCCTAAAGGACATTGTCCCTAGTGGGCACTCATAGAATAGAAGGACGGGCTTGGTGCTGGCTGC
The DNA here is from genome assembly GCF_000247695.1 of Heterocephalus glaber. The sequence goes on along the minus strand of NW_004624740.1, from coordinate 14,176,466 downwards.
TGGAGCCCTAGGTGTGTAGACTCCCAGGGGCTTAGAGCCAGGAGGTCTCAGAGTGTCTGTCCCCCTCTTCCTTGAGAAGGGGGGGACACCAGGGCCCCAGAGTACCTGAGCTCCAGCCTGGCTCTCCCTGCCCCAGCCCAGGGTCCCTGTGCTCTGGACAGTGGGGCTGTGCCCAGGAGGCTGGCACAGGCTTCATTTTGCACTGATAAGTCCCTTCGTCCTCTAACCCTTTCCTTTTTTGCTGGGACAGATGCGGGGACAGGGATCCACATGAATCAGGGCTCCAGGGCTCACAGCTCAGCGGGCTGATAAGGAGAGCAAACAAACAGCCCACAGATAAAGCAGGTGGAAAGTCCTCCCTTCCCAGAAAGGTGCAAAGGGCCTGGGAGGACTCGGGAGTGGGAGAGAGGCACTGAGCAGGAAGGAAGGCTGTGGAAGCCAGGACCTGCAGAGGGGCAGTGGGGCTCTTCCTGGTTGAGACTAAGGTCATGGGAATGGAAGGAGGATGAGTCTGCTCCAGCAGCTCCTCTCCCTCTCCTTGTAGCCACCTTCAAATTTTGCAGTCTAGGAAGGAGACAGGTGCTCAGTGCCCTTTTTTATGTGTTTGTTTGTTTGCTTGTTTTGAGACAGGGTCTTACTATGCAGTTCAGACTGGCCTTGAACTCACTGTGTAGCCCAGGCTGGCCTCAAATTCATGGCGATCATCCTGCCTCAGCCTCCCAAATGCTGGAAGTATAGGCGTGTGCCACCACGCCCAGCTAAGTCACACTGCCCGCCGTGTGCTCCCATGGTGACAGCAGTGATCACCCTCAGTCCCCGCTGCTCACAGCCTGGGGGCCCTCCAAGCACCGGCTCAATGCTCTGAAACCCACGAGCTCACTGACAACTCACAGTGACCTCGGATGCCAGACCTGTCGTGACTCATTTCACAGATGTACTCCCTTCAGGTCGGGGAGGGGGCACAGATGTCCCCATGGGCCTGCGAGGGCTCAAACACAGCTCTATTCAACTCTGTCTGGGTAAGGACCTCAGGGACCTCTGGCCAGAGTTGGCATCAAAAACTGCAAGCTGGGCCGGGGATTTAGCTCAGTGGTTTCGCCGCCTGCTGCACAAGCGCAAGGACCCGAGTTCGATCCCTGGTGCCAAAAGGAAAAAAAAACAACTGCAAGCTGGGCATGGTGGTACATGCCTGTCATCCCAGCACTCAGAGGCTGAGGCAGCAGGATCAAAAGTTAGAGCTGAGCCTGGGCAACTTATTGACTTAGCCAGACCCACTCTCAAAATAAAGATAAAGCACCCACATGCACACACAGCTCTGAGGGGACGAGGGAGCCTGGGGGTGGCCTGACACTGACTCCTTGGCTTATCAGCTTCCTAGTGTAGCCCAGGACACAGGTTCTCCAAATGGCAGAACTCTGGGAAGGCATCCAAAAGGCAGGTGGCTCCCACTTCCCTGAAACCCTGGGCCCCTGCCCTGCAGGGACCCACACGCCCTGGGGGAGGACTGGAAGCCAGCCTGCCACACCACAAGCTCGCAGCCCCGAGTCTCCTCAGCCCTGTGACCTGGCACAAGTCACCTGCTGTGTGGGCCTCAGTGGCTCAGCCACAGGCCCGGAGTCCTGAAACCTGCCACTGACAGTTGTGAGGACGTCTTAAAGGAGACGTTTTCCACCCTGCCTGGCACCCACAGATGCACAGAATGCAGAACGCTGCCCCATCCCTGCCTGCAGACCCAGGCCAGACCCAAGCCCAACAGAGCAGGCTGGTGCCACCCTGGGCTGTGTGTTCCAGGGCGAATGCAGCTTCGCTCCTGTGTGGGGCTGAATGGAGATGGGCAAAGTCCCCACGGGGGCCACCTGGGCCAAGTCCTCTCAGCCTCCCATGTCCTCCTGAGGGGCTGTCCCCAAATGAACGGCTGTGACTTCCTTGGGATATGTTTGTTATTTTCAGGTATTGGGGATTGAATCCAGTTCCTTCACACTGAGCTCCATCCCCAGCCCTCTTTCATTTTTTATTTCGAGACAAGGTGTCACTAAGTCACTAAGTTGCCTGAGCCTGTCTTGAACTTGTGATCCTCCTGTCTCAGCTTCCCACAGTGCAGGGATGAAATGGTGTGAGCCACCACACCTGGCGTATATCATTTATTGAACACCAATTTAGTGCTAGGCCTTTTGACATCTATAGTTCCCACATGAACTGTGAAACATAGGACTATTAGTCTCATTTTAGAGAAACAGAATCAGGCTCAGAGCGGCTAGGCAACTTCCCTGAAGTCACACAGCCAGCCAGGGGCAGAGACAGGGTGGGGAAACTTCTCTGGGTGACTCTTAAGACCAGGGTCCCTTCCCTATGTCACATGTCCACAATGGGCACTGCTGGGCATTCAGGAAAGACTTCGAGGAGAGGCTGATAGAGACACACGCGTGACCCTCCTTGGTTCCTCATGGACAGACATGGTGCACCCAGCCCAGGTGACCTAATGTAGCTTTGTCCCCTGCCTTCTGAGGCACCTGATGACACGATTAGGATGCAGAATGGGCCTTGAACCAGTCCCCACATCCCAGCTTTTCTTTTGTGTGTGTGTGGTACCAGGGATCGAACTCAGGGCCTTGCACTTATGAGGCAGGTGCAGTACCACTGAGCTAAATCCCCAGCCCAGCTTATTTTTTCTTTTTAGCACTTCTGGAGATTGAACCCAGGGCTTTTGCACCGAGCTACATCCACAGCCCTTTTGGATCTTTCATTTTGAGGCAGGGTCTCACTAAGTCACTAAAGTGCCCAGGCTGGGCTTGAACTCACCATCCTCCTGCCTCAGCCTCCCGAAGTGCTGATGATAGCCATGCACCACCACACCTGGCTTCTTAGCCTACTCCAAGGTGTGCCGTCTGCTGTGCCCGGCTTCACAAGGAAAGCACCCTTACACACATCCCTGAGACGCTCTGGGGTCCTGGTGCTGGGGGCCTGGCTGCCCCCTGGGGCCCTGGGGGTTCTGCAGGCAGCCCCGGGCCAGGGCAAGGTCCTTCCTGTGGCTAGGAGCCCAGGGTGCCCACTCACACTGGATATACCAGGCTCTCCAGATGGCGTTGTTGAGGCGGATCTTGTCTCGGCACAGCAGCTTGAGGCCTTTGAAGTTCTTCCACTTGGGAGAGACCAGCTTGCCGCTGTCAGGGGAGAGGGAGGTGAGGGTGGGCTGAGGAGAAGGCGGGGCCTCTGCAAAGTGCACTTTTCACTCTCCTTGTGCACCAGGCTTCCATCTATGGGTGCAATTTGAGGGATCCCCAAATCCCACCCCTCATCCTACCTGCCTGAAGTTCCTACCCTGGAGTCTGACCTTGAAGATCCCCTCCCAGGTGCCCACCATGTGCTCCTGCTTGTCCATCTGCTCCCGAACCACAGCTAGAGAAGCTGAGCTGCTCTGTCAGCTCAGGGCTCAGAACCAGAGGGCCCTGCATGGCCCAAAGGTTCCCCTCTCCTAGGCTGTCTGGGAATAGTGCTTGGACCTCCGAGGTATGATTGAGAAATACAGTGTGTGTTTACATTTTAAAAATTATTACAGTAAAACTCTACTGCTGTGAGTTCCCCTCAGAATACTTCCCCTCCCTTCTAACACTCTCATCCATCATTCTGGAAGTCCTCTTTCATAAAGGTCTTTAGTCATACTGTCATGGCTGCCCCAAGGTCCCAAATCAATTCAAAGCATTTCTCTTTCATGATCATTTTGACTTTGTGGAAGAGTCAGAAGTCACACACAGTGCCAGATCCAGTGAGTAAAGTAGATGAGGAGACACCATCATGTTTTTGTGAGCCTGCCTCTCCATTGGATGGCGCTCGGCAGCCACTTGCATTGTTTTTTTTTGCTGTTGGTTTTTTTTTGGTACTGGGGATCGAACTCCCGTCCCTGAGCTTTCGGGGCAGGCGGCGAAACCACTGAGCCAAGTCCCCGGCCCAACTTGCATTGTTTTTGATCACACCTTGTAAAGACCCTTATGAAAGGACTTCCAGAAATGCTCCAGAACTGGCAAGAACTGTGGGATCAGTGTTTGAAGTGAGGGGGGAGAAGTCTGAGGCACATTAATAGCAATGTGTCTTTTGCTGTAGTAAATGTTTTTTATGTAAAACCATATTGTATTTTTCAGTCTCCTCTTGCAGTTCTTATTTAAGAATAATAAGAAATAATCTTCCTGAGAGTCAGGAAGGGAAAAGGACATCCTCAAGGTTACACGGCAGGGACTCACTCAGGGCCTGTGGATTTTCTCTATATTTGCTGGCCTCCTTAGGCCTGGGGGATGGGGACAGTTTGCTGGATGCAGAGGGAGCCTGTCCCCCTGGGGTGGCCTTAGAGCAGCCAGGCACTGTGTTTTTGTGTCTGCATCTATGATGTCAGGATGGCACTTTGAACTGAGCTGGAAGGTGGGCCCTCCTCATGGGCATCATAATGCAAAGAGCCATCAGGACCCAAGGGCAGGCAGAGGAGAGAAAGCACCCTAACTCAGACCCTAGCGGGCCAAATTCATGAGCTAAGCCAGGTGTGGTGGCACATGCCTGTAAACCCAGCACTGTGGGGGGCTCAGGCAGGCAGATCTCAAGTTCAAGCCTAACCTAGGCAATTTAGTGACTTAGTGAGACCCTGTCTCAAAAGAAAAACTAAAAAGGGCTGGGGATGTAGCTCAGGGCAAATCCCTAGGTTCACTTCCCAGTACCACAAAAACAAATAAAGCACAAAGCAATGTTCATGGAGTCCTAGGGCTTCTCACAGGTGCTGGCCTGACTCTCTAGGTACCATATTAGCCAAGTTCGTCGCCACCATGAAGCCGTCCCAGGAGGCCAAGATACTCAGTCTTAGGGTCCTGCAGTTCCTCCCTTCCTCCCTCCTTCCTCAGGGTCCATTTCCACAGGAACCCTTCCGGCCTCCTTTCTCCAAGCCTGGCTCACACACAGTGGCTGCGTCTGCCCTCTCGGCCAGTCTGACTCCTCAGCTCCTCTCCCTGCAGCTCCTTTGGGTGTATGGCTCATTGGGTCCCTGCTCCTCTCTGGTCTCCAAGCTCCTGTGTTTGCTCTGGGGGCTGCAGGGGGCGGGGTGGGGATTGCCATCTCAGGGGACAATAGGGCTCATTACCCAAGTAGAGAACATAGCCAGGGCCCTGCCCCGAGGGCTGGTCCCCTCCATCCTGCAGTTAGATAAACACCATCTGTCTGGTAAAGAGACATGGCCCGTGGGGGAAGGGGGTCTGCTCCTCCTGAGCCAGCCTCTTTTGAGATACCTGGTCAGGGGACTCCTGAGTGTCACCCGGGCCTGTATCCCAGCCACCTCCCACCCCACCGACCACCCAAGGTGCCACCCAGCCTGCCTGTCTCCTCTCTTTCACCTGCCTGCTGAGGTTGGTGGCCCAGCCATGGTGGGGGGACACAGTGACAATATCCAAGCCCAAGAGGAAGGGAGTTGGTTGGTTGGATGGTAGGGGAGTGGCTCAGCCTGGAGCACAAAGCCCAGGGCCAAGGTTCAACAGCTCCTTGTGACTGATGGAAACTCTGGAGCTACAGGCTGGGAGACCCTTCAGAACTCAGTTCGGCCCCTGACCATTCAGGAATTCCCACTAGAGAGCCCTGACAGGCCCTGTTGCCTTGGCTCTGTCCCTTAGGCCACCCTTTCCCTAGCCAGCCAGCTCTGCCCACCAACAAGTAGTTTCTTGTAGTCTTTGCAACCTAACTCAGAGCTTCCACTCCCACAGCCCCCAGGAACAGACACCTAGAAACTTCCTCCCACTCTCCACCCTGCACGGCAGAGCGAGGCAGCCAGGCTCCTGCAGGCTGTCCTCCTGCTGGTCCAGGGGCCCACTTCCTCCCTCCACCTCCTGGAACCCCTGCCTAGCCCTTCCTATCCAGTCCTCCCCTGGGACCTTTGGCTTCCAAGGACCTCCTCCAGGGAAACCCTTTATTTTAGTTTTTTGAGACAAAGTCTCACTGTGTATCCCAGGCTGGCCTTGAACTCTCAGTGATCCTCCTGCCTCAGCCTCACAAGTGTGCTGGGTTTACAAGTGTGCTCTACCACACCCCTTCAGTTAGGGACATCTGAAGGCTAAAATGCTGTCCCAGTCTGAGCCTGTATTTTTCCTCTTCCAAATGAGGAAACAAAGTCTCCGGACCTTTGAAGCAACCTCATTCTTGGTGCCTAGCCCCCCAACTCGGGACAAGGGAGATTTAACATTCTGGGTGTTGGGTCAAGATGCAGCCCTCTCCAAACCTGGCTGGGGTTAAGTCTCTTGGGGGAGCAGTTCTTGGGGTGTGCTGTCTCTCACTGGTCACCTCCCAGGACCTCCTCTCTCAGGCACCCATGGTGGGAGGGGGACAGGGCAAAGGCGAGCCAACAGCGGCAGAGCGTTGTGTAGTTGAAAGCTGGGAGCCGAAGAGGGCATGGTTGGAAAGTGGGGGTTCCCGGGGGAGGGGCCGGGGAGAGGGGCGGCGTCCATTGTACCGGGACCTCAGATGCCCCTTGCCGGTCTCGTGATGTTCAGGGCGGGAGCGGGAAAGGGACGGGAGTCTAAACTTTCTACATCGGTCGGGCGCCCAGCACGATCAGGTTGCAACATGACCTGGGCCGGTGGCCAGAACTTGTGGGCCAAGGTTACTCTGTCTCCAGCCAATGGGGTGCGTGGCTCGGCAGCACGGGCAGTGACGCGGCTCCTCAGTGCCCACCCCGGCTCCCGGTCCCCCGAGGCGGCGACAGGCGAGGGTCGGACGCCAGCGGTTCTCCCAGAGGAGAGGAGGCGCCGCGGAGGAAGAGGAGTATTTGCACAGAGAAAAAAGATCAGGGCCGGCTGATCCCCCTTCTTCTCTACTGTTTTTGGTTGATAATTTATCCCGGGTCCTCCGCTGCGGGGGACTTTGGTCCAGGGCACTGGGCCAGGACCCCGGTTCGCGCCCTCCGGGACACGGGCGTGGAGCCGGAGTCGGGTGCGGCCCGGGCGCTCTGCGACGCGCCAAGCCGGGGTCCCGGGCTTCGCCAGGCCCTAGGCCTCCCCCGCACCAGCCCGGCGCAGCCTGCAGCACCCCCTGCCGGGCTGAGGCCCAGAACTTCGGCGAGCAGCGCCCCTCTGGGCCAGTCGGGGCTTCCTCCTGCCACCCTTACTCCAGCTGGTGGAGAAAAGGTGTCTCCTGGGGATGGGACGGTCTGTGTGTGTTGGGGCGGGGGCGGGGGGGGGGGGTCGCAAGACTGGTTCAATTCAGTTTCAGTCAATGCTGGCCACGAACTGGGACAACCAAACCGGGCAAGGTGGCGGACGCCTGGAATCCCAGCACTATGGGAGGCGAAGGCAGGAGGGTCCCAAGTTGGAGCCAAGACTGGGCAATTGAGTGACACCCTGTCTCAAAATAAAAAATAAACGAGTGGGGATGTAACTCAGTGCAAAGGCCCTGGATTCAACCTCTAGTACTTCAAAAATTAGCCAGGGCCGGGGATTTAGCTCAGTGGTTCCACCGCCTGCCTGGAAAGGGCAAGGTCCCGAGTTCGATCCCCGGTACCAAAAAATAAAATAAAATAAAATAAAAATTAGGACAGCCATGGGCGCTGGGAGTATTGTAGTGTGCGGGGATGCAGGAAAAGAGTAGCTCTCCACAGGGCCTGCTGGGGAGGGAGTCGAGGTCCACAGCAAGTGGCCGCGTGGAATGGCCCGGGGGTGGAGTAGGGTCCTGGGAGCGCGAGGAATGACTGGGATTTCCTTGGGGACAGAGGCTCAGGGGGTGGGACCGGTGGGGACCTACAGGGGCGAAAGGTGGCAGGTCCGTTGGGCTGGGTCAGAAGAAGCTGAGGGCTTGGGGAGGGGACGCCCTGTTGTGGCCGCAGGCCCGGAGGAGCGGGCACCAGGCGCGCGTGGGTGACCAGGGCCGCCCCAGCGCGTCCGAGCGGAGAGCTGAGCCATCGGTCCGGCGCCGCCCTCACCTGTAGGCCAGGCTCAAGCACTCGAAGAGGCGCGTGAGTGTGGGGTCGATGCTGCGCGGCCCGAAGTCATCAAGTCCTACAGGTCCCTCCTGGTCGCGCCGCCGGGTCAGCGAGTCGCTATGCGGCGACGACACCATGAAGTGTCCGCTGTGGATGACCTGCGAGCGGAGCAGGCCGCCAGCGCTGCGCCGGGGACCCGGGTCCTCCGAGTCTGTGTCGGAGTCTGAGTCCGGGATGGAGACGACCCGCGGGACCTGCAAGCTCGAGGCCAGACCGGCCAGCGCCCGGGCCATGGTCACAGCTGCGACCACCTCGCCTGCGCTCCACAGAGCTACTTGCGGGAACCAGGTGGCGGGCTCGGCATTATTAGCATAGCCCCGCCCCTTCTCTGTGATAGGCCAGTCGAGTGGGCATGGCCCAGACGCCCCCGGACGGGGCGGGGCGGGACGGGGCGGGGCTGGTATAAGCATAACCAGTACTCCAAGAGCAAGTCTCGCAGCTCTGGCGCGTCTTCCCCTATCTCCTCTCGCTCTGCTGTGACCGCTCGGGGTACCAAAGCAACCACCTCCAGATGGGCCAGCTATCATCTCCTGATCCTAAAAGCGCCTTGGTGCCCGGGATTCGTGCATCCAGCGGGACATCCCCCTACCTAACTTCTATCCGCCTGCTCCACCCTCGACGCACTTTACCCTGGCCTCGATCCTAGGCACAGCCGGGAGTCCTCACCTCTCCGGAGGCTGTGGGGTCAACACAAGCAATGCCCCTAGAGGCCCGGCCCACGGGAGGTTGGCAGCTCCCCTAGTGAATCCTGCAAGACCCCAGCGGATTGTTATTGGTGGGGGAGGGCTGGAGACCGCCTGTCTGTGGTCACGTGGGAAACCTGGAGGAAGAGGTCAGCGGTCAGCTGTGTGCTGGAGCCTTGGGAAGGGGTCACACGTTTTGTTTGTTTGTTTGCTTTGATACTGAGGATTGAACACAGGGCCTTCGCACTGAGCTACAACCCCAGGCCTTTTACAGTTTTTATTTTGAGACGGTCTCACTAAATCAACAAGTCACTCAAATTTCAACTCTCCTGCCTCAGCCTCCCAGAGTGCTGGGATTATTATAGGCATGTGCAACACTTTCTAAGAACCCATGTTAGGATCACACAGCCCAGGACGACCCTGCCATTGTCCACAGGGACCCCGGGAACCAGTCAAGGAGCGACACCATTTGTCAAGGCCGTTCACAGGCCAGCCCTTCCATGCCCTCCCCTCACTGGCTCCCTGCTGCCCTGTGTGGGGAGTACGCCCTCCTGTCCCTCCATGGCCATCTGCACTTCACTTCCACCTCTTCAGGGCCTGATACATCTCTGAAGGTCCCAATGGCAAAAAGACAGCCCTGCCTATGAAATTCCAAGCAAAATAGCACTGAAGTAGGGTGCAGTGGTACACATCTGTAATCCCAGCAGTCTGGGAGACTGAGGCAAGAGGATCGAAGCCTGGGCAACTTATCGATTTAGGGAGACTCTGTCTCAAAATATAAATAAATAAATAAATAAATAAATAAATAAAGCTGAGGATGTAGCTCAGTGCAAAGGCCCTGGGTTCAATTCTCAATACAAAACAAAAGCACTGAAGTAAACAAGATGCAAGATGTCCACAAATCCTGACACGGTGGATGCAGGGTGGCCGTGCCCAGTGGGCAGTGGAGGCTTGGTGCAAACTGGCCCTGCTCACCTCTCACTGCCTTCCCATCTGTCCTCTATTAACCTCCGCCTAGAGTTTATAGCCTCTCAAACAAACAAGCCCAGTTCACAGTCCCTGGAGGTACGGGACAAGGTCTCGATTGGGGTATGAAGACCTGGCTGTCCCCAGTGGTCCTGCCTGACACCATGTCCTCCCTACCTCCCCGTCCGGCTCTCAGGGTTCCTCCCCCAACCGTCCCTGGTTGTCACAAGCTGGCCCATCTTTGATGGCACCCCTCTGACATCCTCCCCAGTCTCCAGGTTACCGTCTGAGTCCCCACAACCCTGGTTCCCATCAGTACAAGCTCATTTCCCTCTGCTCTGGCCAGGCACAGCAAGCAGTGCACAGGTCTCTCCTTTCCACTAGACGGCAAATTCCTTGGAAGCAGGAATCACATCCTGTTTCTCTCCATGGCCTGTTTTCCACCAAGTGCAAATGCACAAGTGGGTATTTGCTGAATAAATGAGTTTATGTTACACGAATCTATTAGACACTCCATCCATCCACCCATCCATCCATCCGTCACACAGAGAAAAAAGTTTATGTGTCTGTCCCAGTGCAAGCTATTTTACGGGGGCAGGGTTCTCAACACATTAATTGACCAACAACTCTGGGCTATCCTGTAGACACAAGAATTGATATGTTGGAGTGTTTAAAGTTTTACTTGTGCCAATATTAGAAACTGCCAGGCTCCGTGGCACACTCCTAACTACTTGGGAGGCTAAAGAGGAGAACTGCAAGTTCAAGGCCAGCCTGGGCAATTATTGAGACCCTGTCTCAAAATAAAATAAAACAAGGGAATTAAAAACCTTAGAAAAGAGCCAGGTATGGCATCACATGCCTTGAGGCTTAGGCAGAAGGATCTCAAATTGGACACCAACCTGGGCAATTTAGCAATTTTGCAAGATCCCATCTCAAAATAAAACATTTTGAAAAAGAGCTGGGGATATAGCTCAGTGTAAATGAAGGCTTTGGGTTCAATCCCGAGTATCAAACAAAAACCAGAAAAGTGGGCCCCGGGGGGGGGGGACACTAAAACACAGAAAAGCAACTGTTTGGTACTCTTTTTTCTTTTTTTTGGTTCTGGGTATCAAACTCAGGACCTTGAGCTTGTGAGGCAGGTGGCAGAACCACTGAGCCAAATCCCGGCCTTCTTTTTTTTTTTTTTTGAGACAGGGTCTTATTATGTTCAGGCTGCCCTTGAACTCACTATGTACCCTAGGCTGGCCTGGAACTTGTGGTGATCCTCCTGCCTCAGCCTCCTGAGTGCTGGATGTGATTACAGGAATGTGCCACCAAGCCCGGCTATTTGGCACTTTAATACCTATAGAGATAGAAAGTGGAAAGTATTGGGCCGGGGATTTAGCTCAGTGGTTCCAGCGCCTGCCTCACAAGCTCAAGGTCCCGAGTTCAATCCCCATTACCAAAAAAAAAAAAAAAAAAGAATGTGCGCATAACACAAAATGAAAGTGGAAAGTATTTTAGCAACTCCACTTGAGGTGGAAGAATGGGCATGGAGTTTCTTTTTGGAGCAATGAAAAGTTCTGGAAATAGTCATGGTAGTTGCACAACACTGAGTATACTAAGAACCACTAATAAAGGGTGAATTTTGTTTATTTATTTTTGGTTTTTGGAGACAGAGTCTCACTATGTAATTCAGGTTAGCACTGAACTCACTATGCAGGCCAGGCTGGCTTCAAACTCAAGGCAATCCTCCTGCCTCAGCCTCCGAAGTGCTGGGATTATAGGAGTGTGCCATCATGTCTGACTTTGAATTTTATAATATGTAAATTACACTTCAGTAAAATAATCAGGCACTTTTAGACATGATTGCATTTCCTGGTAATCCTTAACTGTGTGTATGCAGTGTGTCAGTATTTTCTTTTTTTTTTCTTTTGAGACAGAATCTCTTTATGCAGTCCAGGCTGGCCTTGAGCTCACTGTATAGCTCAGGCTGGCCTGGAACTCATGGTGAACCTCCTGGCTCAGCCTCCCAAGTGCTGGGATTCCAGGTATGCACCACCACACTCAGCTCGAAAGTGTCAGTATTTTCACCAGCATTTTACAAACATGGAAACTGAGGTCCTAAGAGGTTCTGGGAGACCCAAGTGAGGGTTAGCAAAGAGGAGTTAACATTTATGGGACACTTTCCACCCACAGATCCACAGAATCTTCACAAGAGCCTCATGACTTTGAACTTATCCTGTAAACAAACAGCAGGCTTTGGTAAAGGACACAGCTTTGTTTTATTTTGTTTTCAGTGTTGGGCATTGAACCCAGGGCCTGGAACAGGCAAATGGTCTAGCACTGACCGCCCCCCCCAACCCCAAAGGTCAGGTGAAAGGAACTTAGAATCAAACACAGGCAGTTTGATGCCAGTCTGTTCCCCAAGTAAAGAGCTTCTCAAATTAAAAGGACTAGCATACCCTTATAGTCCCATCTACTTGAGTGGCTGAGGCAGGAAGATCCCTTAAGTCTGAGACCACCCTAGGGAGCATAAGAAAAACAAAACAAAGTGCAAGGTCCTAAGCTCGATCCCCAGTAGCCCCTCCCCAAAATATCAATATTTCATTCCTTTGGGTCGTGGGGGATTTAGCTCAGTGGTGCCGCTGCCTGCCTTGCAAGCGCAAGGTCCTGAGTTCCATCCCCAGTTCTGCAAAAAAAAAAATCCCTGCCCTTGGGAGCCTGAGGCAGGAGGATCATCAGGAGTTCAAGGCCAGCCTGGGCTACATAGCAAGACTCTGTCTCAAAACAAAACAAAACTCCCCAAAATACCACTTTGAAAAAGAATTTGGCAAGGACCACTACAGCTGTCCCAGTGCAAGGTATTTGGCGGAGGTGTTGGGGGCATGTCTAAACACATTAATTGACCAACAACTTTAAGACCCAGCAATTCCACAGAAATGTGTGCCTATGTGCACCAAAAGCCATATACAAGACCATTCAGCACAGCACGGGGCTTATTCACCCTGTATTGGAAACAACCCACATTATCCATGGACGGGTGAGTGGAGACATATATACCACCTGCAGTCACAACATGGAACATCCACCCCGCCGAGGTAAAGGCCACAGGGTCAGCTGTGTGTTAGGAATCAGGGTGCATTGAGCCTTGGGGTGACCAGAAGGCTTTCTGGGGTGCTGCTAACATGTGACGTCTTTGACTAGGTTCTGGTCACATGGGTGTGTCTTCTGAAAATTCACTGAACTGGATACTTACGACATGATGCTTTTTACATGTGTTTAGAAGTAATTTTTTTTTTGTACCAGGGATCGAACTCAGGTCCTTGTGCTTTCGGGGCAAGCGTCGGAACAATTGAGCTAAATCCCCAGCCCTAGAAGTCATTTTTAAAGGAAACTGTTCACACACAGGCACACCCAGGACACCATTCATTGCACCTCCTGAGTCCCCGTCACAAGGGGCCTGATGGCACCACGGTGCTCAATGGCTTACCCCCGTCCCCACCACAGTGGTCTCCATGCCTGCTCCCTGCTCCTGCCAGCCTCAGTCTGAGAGCCTGGGTTTCCAGGGAGCCTCATGAGCCTGCGCACCCTAAGATCCGAAACACAACCTCTGTTTCTTCTTCTGGTGGGATCTGCAGGGCCCTCCCTGGGGCTGCCACATGTGGAGCAGGCATCTCAGCCTGGGAAGAGGGGAACAGTGACCAGGCCCAGGGGAGGACCTGGCAAAGGATGGTGAGGTGGGTAAGAGATTCAGTTTCTACATCTATAAAATGGATGATCAACCCAAGAAGAAAAAGTTGATGAATGTGATAATCTTGAAATGAGGAAGTCAAAACAATAATTTTTATTACAGAAGCACCCAACTCTTCTATATAAAAAAACACAAATCTCGGGGCTGGGGATTTAGCTCAGTGGTTTTGCCACCTGCTGCAAAAGCACAAGGACCCGAGTTCGATCCCCGGTACCAACCCACCCCCCCAATCCCAAAAAAACCCGCAAATCTCAACACTGCCTCTGTGTGTAAGTTTAGCGATATACAAGTAGCAACCACATTGCTCATACATTTTTAAATTATGACAACAGGGAGTCCTATGTGGACTAACTTGGTCCTGACTGAGAACCATTGATTGATCTTTGTGCTTCCAGGTTGTAAGAATGGAGGAGGAGCCAGGTGTGGTCATGCATGGCTGTATCCAGCACTCTAGGAGGCTGAGGCAGGAGGATCCCAAGTTCCAGCCTAGCCTGGGAAACATAGCCACTTAGTGAGACCCTGTCTCCAAATAAAAAATGGCTAGAGATTAAGCTCAGTGGAAAGGCTCTGGCTTCAATCTTGAGTAGCACACACACACATACACACGCTCACACACACACACACACAAGTGGAGGAAGCAGGCATGGTAGTGTACACCTCTGTGCTCCCAACACTGTGGAAGGCTGAGGCAGGAGGATGGCAAGTTCAAGTCTTGCCTGGGCAACTTAGTGAGACCCTGTCTCAAAGTAAAAAGTAAAGGTTTAGGGACATAGCTCAGCATCCCTGGGATAAATCTCCAATAAAATACACACACACACACACACACACACACACACACACACACAGAGTGGAGGAGAAGGAGGAGAAAATAGGAGGAACTGCAGCAGAGTAGAAATCAAATGAGTATCCATCCATCCATCTAGTCATTACCTATTCATCCATCACCTAATAATCAACCTGTTATCTACTCACCTGTTCATCTCCTTCTAAGCATTCGTAATCGTCAGTCCATCCATCTACCCATCTTTTCTTCCATCGACCCATTTATCCAGCTCCTGCTGGTCAATCTGTCCATCTCCCATCTGCGTCTACCTGTTCTCCCATTTCTTCATACTCCCACCTACCCACATACCTACTCATCGCCCACCCTGCACCCTCTCACTGTACTAACTACCCGCTCACCCCAGGCTCTTGGACAAGCAGGGGTGGGTGAGAGGCACCCCTGCCCGGCAGCGACTCAGGGAGGGGCAGACATGGTGCCCAGGACTGTGGAAGTTCCAAGGATGGAGGGGTGACTTGAAGCCTTGCAGTCAAGGAAGGCTGCTTAGATGGGCCTCAAAAGACAAAGAGGAGCCAGACGTGGTGGTGCACACCTATAATCCCAGCACTCTGGGAGGCTGAGGCAGGAGGATCTCACATTGGAGCTCAGCCTGGGCAATTCAGTGACTTAGTGAGATCCTACCTAAAACTAAGAAAATAAAAAAAGGGATGGGGATGTAGCTCATTGTGAAGACCCTGGGTTCAATCACTAGTACTGAAAAAAATTCTCATTTGGGCATGGTGGTGCATGCCTGCAATTCCAACACTTGGGAGGCTGAGGCAGGGGGATTGCTATGAGTTCGAGGCCATCCTGAACTACACAGTGAGTTCAAAGCCAGCCTGGACTACATAGTGAGGCCCTGTCTCAAAAAACAAAAACAGGGCTGGGGATTGAGCTCAGTGGCACCGTGCCTGCCTCGAAAGTGCAAGGTCCTGAATTCGATTCCTGGTACTAAAAAAAAAAAAAAATTCCAGAAAACAAAAACAACGAAAAACAAAAACCTTCACTATCATGCAAAGATGTACAAGGATATTTCTCACCACACCATTCATTATGCTGAAAAATGGGAGAACGGTTGAATAAATTTGGATAAATCCGTGCCGTGGAATACTTCGTAGCTCTTAGCAGAACCTCATCTGTAAAATGGAGATAACGATAGGATCCACCTCACAGCTTTTCTGAGGGTTAAGCAGATGAACACTTGCCAAGTGCTTAGGTGGCAAATGGGAGTTGCTGTTGTCATGGGGGTGGGGAGAGACATGGGGAGAAACCGCAGAGAAGGGAAAAAGAAAGTTACAGGCAGGGCCGGGGATTTAGCTCAGTGGTTTCGCTGCCTGCTGTGCAAGCGCAAGGACCCGAGTTCGATCCCCAGTACAAAAAAACCCCCAAAAAACAACAAAAAAGAAAGTTACAGGCAATTTGGAAGTGGGCTCTCATTTGCACAGAAACTGCTAATAATAAACATTCGCATATAAACAGAGAAGAAAAGTGTGGACATACAGGCACCAAATGATGTCATCAGTGTCAGCATGGTGGGTAACAGAAATACTTGGTAAATTTCTATAAACATGGATACTGTATAATACTTAGGCATTGCTTTTGAAATCAGGGGTGATTCTCCAAGAAAGAAACCCGAGGAGGCAGTGTAGTAGATGACACTGTGGGGACCCTGCATTTCTTGGTGACCCTGAAGTCTGCCCAAGCAAGAGCGAGAGGTCCCCTCAGGCTGAGCAGACAGAGTCTGCCCTTGACAAGTCGATGCCTGGGGTGAAGCAGCACTGCCTCCCAGCCTGGCTGCCAGTCACACTCTCACTCCCAGGGGCCTGGGGACCCCAAGGGGGCTCTTTGTCTCTGGTGCACAAGGCCTAGGAGGTGGCTCATCTGTGAGCTGTGGGTCACCTCATACAAGCCATGGGCCTTCAGGGGTTGCAGGCGAAGCAGCCCAGCCTCTTGGGTGTGCCACACAGAGCCAGGGGAGGACAGTGTACTCCTCGTGTCACAGTGGCACACACAGCTCTGTTCAGGGCTTTTTGTGGAGGTTGCACCGTATGGGCGTGACCGATCAATCCCTGGTCATTGCTAATTGCTACAACTTGACTATATCTGTCCGCTGGCCCTGAACTCATGCAGAAGTTTAGTCCCCAAAGTCATACGTTAATAGTATTAAGAGAGTGGAAGCTGGGCCTGGTGGTGCATGCCTGTAATCCCAGCACTTGGGAGGCTGAGGCAGGAGGATTGCCACGAGTTCGAGGCCACCCTCGGCTACGTAGTGAGACCCTGTTGCAAAAAACAAAAAAACAAGGGCTGGGGATTTAGCTCAGTGGTTCCGGCGCTTGCCTGGAAAGCACAAGGTCCCGAGTTTGATCCCTGGTGCACACACACAAAAAAAACCAGAGAGAGAGAGAGAGAAAGAACACTTGATTCAGAGGTGGAGTCTTTGGAAAGTGGCCAGGATTAGATAAAGTCATTAGGGTGGGCCTCCATGAGTGAATCCTCATGGCTTTAGAAGGGTTTTCTTTATTGGAGAATCACCCCTGATATTGCGTCCATTATGGAAATCGGTGTGGTGATTCTTCAAAAAACTAAAAGTAGAAATTCAACTGGTAAAAAAAAAAAAAGAAATTCAACTGGACTCAGCGATTCCCCTTCTAGGTGTCTTCCTAAAAGAGTTAAAGACATCAATTACAGGGATCCATGCACCCCTGTGTTTACAGCAGCACAACTCACAATAGCTACATCTTGGTTACAGCCTGTGTGTCCATCAACAGATGAATGGATAAAGAAAGTGTGGTATTTACACACAGTGGAGTACTACTCTGCCATAAAAGATAAACTTAAGTCATCTGTCGGAAAATGGATGCACCTTGATACCATAATGGTGAGAGAAATAAATCAGACACAGAAGGTATATTGCATGGCTTTTCTCTCTGTCTCTCTGTCTCTCTGAGGCCGTCCCTCCCTCCCACCCCCACCTTGATTTTTTTTTTTTTTGGTACCGGGGATCAAACTCGGGACCTTGTGGTTTCGAGGCAGGTGG
>NW_004624740.1:14106445-14151588 GCF_000247695.1 Heterocephalus glaber | reverse complement strand
GAGAGAGAGAGAGAGAGAGAGGGAGAGAGAGAAAGGGCTTGAGCCAGGACATAAACAGCCCTGTCCCTGCCCTTGATTAACTGCAACTTGGAAAGGTATTTTTTTTAAAAAAAGAAAAATACTTTTGTCATTATGCCATCGCCCATGGCCTCAGTTTCCCTGCATAGGATTGCTAGATTTAGCAAATGAAAATCCAAGATGTCCAGTTAAATTTCAACTTCAGATAAACAATGATTTTTTTTTTTTTGGTCTTAATACCTTGCATGCAATATTTGGGGCATACTTTACGAACAGATCATTTACAATGCTTACCTAAAACTTTGATAATTCATCTAAAATTTTGGGATTGACCCTATCCATAGGTAAAACAGTGGCTGCAGGGAAGTTCGGACAAGATATGCTTTCTCAGGGCTCCTCTTAACTCCAGCTCTGCCCAGTGAAAAGAAACTAACAGGGTGTAGTGGCACATGCTTATAATCCCAGCACTCTGGGAAGCTGAGGCAGGAGGATCACAAATTCAAGCCCAGCCTGGGCAATTTAGCAACTTAGTGAGACCCTGTGTCAAAGTAAAAAGTAAAAAAACTAGGGACAGAGCTTCCAGTACCACAGGGGAACAAATCCCCACCTCAAGTGGACCTGGAAGTGGTCCAGAGGTGTTTGCCTCCCTTCTAGAGTGAGGCAGGGCAAGAGAAAGACAGGAGTGGGCTGCAGGGATGGCAGGGATGCGTGTGGTCACAGAGCCCTCACATCAGAGAGGAGGTGCAGGGGGATGACACTTCCAGAAGCAGCCTCACCTTGAAAGGCTTCGGGAAGGAGGAAGATTTTCATGGTTACTTGAATGCTGGGGAAGGGGGTGGGGGGCCTTCCCTGCCCTCCCCAGAAGCTGAGGAAGTGTCCTCAAGGCCAACAGAAAGTGGCACACAAAAACGCTCCGAGTTAGGCAGGTGGTCACGTCAACTCAGCGTGATACAAGGCAGCTGCCTGTCTGCCAAGCACCCAGCACCTGCCGAGTCCCGCTCTCACCTTTAAGCCCTTCATGTGGGTTGATTCATTCAATTCCTTCCACAGCCAGAGGAAGAAGGTGTTTCCTCCCCATTTCACAGATAAGAAAGCAGAGGTGCTGAGAAGTTAGGTGGTTCCAGGTGGCAGAGCTGGAAATGGAGTGCAGGTAGCCTGGCTCTGTCCTCGTGTCCCTGTTGTGCAATACATCCCGTGCCGGGGTGAGGGCTGGGAGAGGACATGGTCTGGCTCTCGTGGGACCTCTAGTCTAATGCGGGGGGAGGGCCAGGCGAGTCTTAAATGACTTTAGTGCCAGGCTGTGTGCTACACACCTGTAAACTCAGCACTGTAAGAGGCTGAGGCAGGAGGATTGCAAGTCTGAGCCTAACCTGGGCAACTTAGCAGACCCCGTCTCAAAATTATTTTAAAAGATGTTTTTAAAGTTAAATAAAGGGCTGAGGATATACCTCAGTGTGAAAGCCCTGAGTTCAATCCACAGTACAGCCCCACCACCACCACCAAAAAAAAGAAAGACATAGAAAACCATGTAGATCAGGGCTTTGACAGTGGGTGCCAGGGAGGGGGCCAGCTTCTGCCTGGGGAAGAGGGGAGGGGATGCCAGCTGAGAAGGGTGGCCGGGTCCCCCAGAAGCCTTCCTTCTGCTCTAGGCTAAGGCGCTGGGAGCCGGGGCACGAGGGTGGCGTGGGGTGGAAACGCAGCAAGGGACAGGGAGTGGTGGACTCCAGTGTGGCTGGGGGAGCTGCACAGGTCACCTGTGAGGTGGAGGGGTGCAGATGTCACCAGGGAGGACGGGCCCCACCGGGAGGACAGGGAGCTGGGGAAGGGTGTCGGCTCACCCCGATTCGCAGGGGGAGTCAAGGGGCCCCTGAGTGCTCTGGCCAGCCCAGTCTTGTGACACCCACCAGGAAAGGCTGGAGGACTCCTGGGCTGAAGGGCCTTTTTTTTCCAGTACTGGGGATTGAACCCAGGGTCTTCATACTGAGCTTCTTCCCCAACCCTTTTTTTTTTTTTCCAGTACCAGGGATCGAACTTAGGACCTTACACTTGCAAGGCAGGCACGGTGCCGCTGAGCTAAATCCCCAGCCCCCCCCCACCCCTGCTTTTTTGGTACCGGGGATTGAACTTGGGTCCTTGTGCTTGCGCAGCAGGTGGTGAAACCATTGAGCTAAATCCCCAGCCCCTCGGCCCGCCTTTTTATTTTTCTTTTTGAGGCAAGTTCTCCCTAAGTTGTTAAGTTGCCCACGTTGGGCTCAAACTTTCGATCCTCCTGCCTCAGCCTCTTGAGTGCTGGGATGACAGGCATGTGCCACCAGGCCCAGCTTGAAGGGACTTCTTGCTACTGTGCTTTGTGCATCTGCTTCTCCAAAGCACTGGGGTCTCTGTGGACCCTGGATCCAGCCCCAGAACTGGATGTGGAAGAAAATATGCTGGCAAATGTCAGCAGAGTTGTGTGAAGAGGGTGGAGGTTTTAGGGGTGGGAGTTAGAGGTCAGCAAAGGCTCCCCTGGTGTGAACCGAGCACCTGGCAGGATGCTGACCCCCTAAACCAAGTAAGAGGGGAGTGGGGAACCTGGCCATGGCAGAGCTGGCAGCTCTGCGTCAGAGGTCACCACGGATGACATGTGGCACAGGGGTGTCCTCGGGTGGCCTGAGCCTCTGATCAGGCCGATGGTGAGCTCTGATGCCGCTACTGGCTTCTCCAAGCTATATTGAGCCTCCCACATGCCCATCCTAGTGCTGGTGGGAACACAGTCACAAGGTTCAAAAAGAGATGTGAGGACTGGAATCAACCCAAGTGCCCATTGATGATGAATGGGTGAAGAAAATGTGGTATATGTACACATTCAGTACTATTCAGCCATAAAAAGGAATGAAATCATGTCATTTGTGGCAACATGGATAAGTCCAGAGAACATTATGTGAAGTGAAATGAATCAAGCATAGAAAGACAAATATTAGCACAGAGTGATTGATAGTGCACTCCTGTAATCCCAGCACCCTGGGAGGCTGAAGCAAGAGAATCACAAGTTTGAGTCCAGCCTGGACAATTTAATGACTTAGCAAGATCTTGTCTCAAGATAACCACAAAAAAAAAGGACTGAGGATATAGTTCATTGTGAAGGCCCTGGGTTCAATCCCTAGTAACACACACACACACAAACACACACACACACACACACACACACACACACTCCCCAAATATTGAAAGTGCTCAGTTACATGTGGAACCTAAAAGTTAATCTCACAGAAGTAGTAAGTAGAGCTGGATGTCGTGGTACACACCTAAATCCCAGCACTGAGGAGCCTGAGGCAGAAGGATTGCCACGAGTTCAAGGCCAGCCTGGGTTACACAGTAAGTTTATGGCCAACCTGAACTACCCTGTCTCAAAAAAAGTAGCGAGAATAGTGGTTCTCAGAGTCGGGGGGGGCACGGTGAAGAGAGAATGTTTAACTGGTGTAGATAGGAGGAATAATTTCTAGTGTTCTATTACACAGCAGGGTAACTATGGGGACAGCAATTAATCGTACATTTCAAAATAGCTAATAGGATTTTGAAAGTTCCCAGCCCAGAGAAAGTGTTTGAGTTGAATACCCTGTATGATCCCCTTTAGGCAAAATTCTCAAAAATGGAGAGTGACCTGTAGTGACGGAGAGCAGATAGGGATGATATCTGAGGCTGGAGTTCAAGGGTGAGGGAAGGGACAGGAGGGGGGATGGCAAAGGGACACACAGGAAATTTGGGGAGTGATGGACATGTTCATGCCTTGATTTGGTAATGATTTCATGGGAGCATAACTACGCCAAAGCTCATCAGAGTGTACGCTTTAAATATGTGTAGTTCATTGGAGCTCAATAAAGCCAAATATATATATTTGGCCTGGGGATTTAGCTCAGTGGTTCCAGCACTGATCAGATCCTGGTACAAGCACAGATCCTGGTACCAAAAAAAAAGCAATATTGATCCCTGAGTTCAGGGATGGAACTCGGGACCTTGTGCTTGTGAGGCAGGTGCTGAAACCACTGAGCTAAATCTCTAGCCCCAATATATATATATTTTTTGAGACAGGGTCTTGCTATGTAGCCCAGGCTGCCCTTGAACTCATGGGGACCCTCCTGCTTCAGCCTCCCAAGTACTGGAATTACAAGTATGTGCCACCACTCCTGACAATAAAGCTATTTTTAAAAGCAGGGGAATAACAAACCCCAGATGCAGAATTGTGGTTACTTTGGGTGGAAAGCAGGCTTGGGAAGGGGCATCTGATTATGTAAATTACTGTTGGGGTTTCCATTGTAGGGTTATGTAATGGACTCACTTGTGCTTACTGTGAATTAATAAATACACAAATAAATGGAAGTAAGGGCGTATGGACCAAAGGTGAGGCTGTATTTTAAAAATACACACACATACATGAGTTGGGAATAATTATTTTTGTGTACCGGAGGCTCAGATTTTAAAAAAGGGCATGTGAGCCAAGAGTGGTGGTGTATGGCTATAATCCTAGCTCTCTGGAAGGCTGAGGCAGGAGAATGGCAAGTTTGAGCCTAGCCTGGGCAATTTAGTGACTTAGTGAGACTCTGCCTCAAAAAAAATAAAAGATTGAGACGTAGCTCAGTGCAAAGGCCCTGGGTTCAATGCCCCAGTACCATGAAGAAAAGAAAGGAAAGGAAAGGGTAACCATATGCTATCTGGTGCAATATGAATGAATTTTCTAAAACATTGTGCTAACTGACAAGGAGACAGTCACAGCACCCATATATCATATAATTCTGTTTATGTGAAATGTCCAGTAGGCAAATCTTCAGAGAAAGAAAGTAGCTTAGGGGTTATGGGGAGGAGGGAGCAGGCAGGACTGGGCAGGAGTTGGGGAGCGGCTGCTAATGGTACAGGGTCTTTTTTGGGTGACAAAATGTTCTAAAATTGACTGTGCCGCTAGATATACCACTCCGTAAATATACAAAATAAACCATTGATTTGTACAATTTATTTTTTATTTGTACAATTTAAGTTGTTGAGCTGATTGAATTATATCTCAATAAAGCATTTTCAAGGGACTGAAGGTTAGAAAGCAACACGTTTAGAGATGGAACCAGGCAGCCAAACCATGAGAATGAAGTGTCCCCTTCACACACTGAGCCCTGAAAATCCTACAGGGCAGACACTCTACTAACTAAAATCCAGGGACTTTCCAGAGAGAAACCCTTTTCAGCTGCTGTTTAAAACCTGTACTATAATCCTTTTTAAATTTTTCTTTGTTTTTTGTTTTTTTGAGTTGGGGACTCACTATGCAGTCCAGGCTGGCCTCAAATTCACAGCAATCCTCTTGCCTCAGCCTCCCAAGTGCTGGGATCACAGGTGAGTGTCACCATGCCCAGCCCACTCCTCCAATCCTTCACCCACCCTTTTACAGGTGGTGGACAGAGTTGAGGCTGCAGGAATTGAACTTTTTTTTTTTTGGTGGTACCAGGGATTGAACTCAGGACCTTGCAAACTTTCGAGGCAGGTGCAGTGCCACTGAGCTAAATCCCTGGCCTTAGGAATTGAACATTTTACTTTTGAATCAACTCAGGAAGTGGTGGAGCACAGAAGGGGACCCAAGACTCTCTGACTCCAAAACTAAGTTCTCAACTTAGACTCTCAAAATTTTTAGTTTTTCACAAAGTCTCAGACATACCAAAAAGCAGAAAGGGCAATACAGTGTACACCTCTGTGCCTTTGCCCAGTTTATGAGATCAAACCATCCTTGCCACCAAAGTCTTCAGCATCTCCACCGCAATTCTATACTTTTCTGCCTGGCAGCCAGCCTTGAACTCCATGTTTATTGTTCCCACATTTTCACTCTATATTTATCTTCAAGCAATATATCATTTTGCCTGTTTTTTTTCTTTATAGAAACAGTAGAGCCAGTTGTGGTGGTGCACACCTGTAATCCCAGGATTGTGGGAGGCAGAGGCAGGAGGATCATAAATTTGTGCTCAGCTTGACAAACTTAGCAACTTAACGAGACCCTGTCTCAAAAATAAATATTAAAAATGGCCTAGCTCAATCCCCAGTACTGCAAAAACAAAACAAAACACAAAAAGCAAAGCAAAACAAAACAAAAAACCAGGGCCGGGGATTTAGCTCAGTGGTTCCAGCACCTGCCACGCAAGTGCAAGGTCTGCAGTTCAATCCCCGGTACCAAAAAAAACCCCCAAAACAAAACAAAAAACTGTAGTATCCTACCAAATGTATTTTTCTGAGGACTTGTTTCTCCCTAATTTTTTATTTTCACCTCTATATAGTGGTAGGGATTGACCCCAGGACTTGGCCCAGAGCTACATTCCCAGCCCCTTCCCTTTTTTTCTTTTTAAAATTTTTTTGGTACCGGGGATCAAACTCAGGACCTTGTCCTTGTGAGGCAGGCGGCAGAATAACTGAGCTAAATCCTTGGCCCTCTTTTTTAAAATTTTGAGACAAGGTCTTGCTAAATTCCCCACACTGGCTTTGACCTTACAATTCTCCTGCCTCAGCCTCCAGAGTGTCTGGGATTAGAGGCATGCACCACTGAAGGAGGCTCTGAGATTCCTTTCTTCACTCAGTGTTTGTGAGATTCATCCAGATTCATACATACGGCTGCAGTCTGCTCATTTCGTTGCTGTGTGGTACCAAATTCTCCACTGTACAGAGACAGCAGTTTCTTTGCATTTCCCCTGTTTTGTACCTTTGGCTTTTTTTCTGTTTTTATTTTTGCCACTACCAGTACTGTTGCTAAGAACCAGCATCAAAACCAGCAATGTGCTGGGCATGGCTGAGGCAGGAGGGTCTTGATTTTGAGGCTGGCCTGTGGTACATAGTGAGACTCTGTCTTAACCCTGCTCCAAAACGTAAACAAAAGCCAATAATCTAGCATGTTGAAATCTCTTCCTGACTGATCTTCTACTTCCATTGTCCTTTCACCTTCTCTGACTCTGTCCCTCCTTCTAAGGACACCTGTGACAACATCAGACCCTTCCTGGGTGACCCAAGATCATCTCTCTCCACTTCAAGATCCTTAATGGCACCTGCAAAGTCCCTTCTGCCATGCATGGTCACATAGTCACAGGTCCCAGGGGCCAGGATGTGTTTCTTTTGTGCTGGGGGTGCTACTCTACTACAGAGGAGAATGACTAAGGAGGGAGGTGAGGGAGCATCTTTGAATCACTCAATTGTCAAACTGCTTTCCAAAGTGAGTGGATAGTGCAACCCCCATCCTCACCAACACTTGGTGTTATCTGACTTTTTAATGTTTGCCAACCTGATAGTTATGAAATGCCTAGGCTCTGGTGGCTATGCAGCCAAAAGAGAGGGGTAACCAGTGGTGTGGAATGTGGAAAGGAGGGGCCCCTGGCAGTCAGAAAGTTGTTGATGAAGCCAGGCCTGGTGACACACACCTGAAATCCCAGCATTCTGGGAAGCAGAGGGAGGAAGATTGTAAATTCTAACCCAGCCTAGGGAACTTGGGGAGACTCTGTCTCAAATTTTAATAAAAAGGGATGGGGAAGTAGCTTAGTGCAAAGACCCTGGGTTCAATCCCAAGTACAGAAAAAGGAAAAAAGAAAAAGGAAAGTGATCTAAAACCTTGGCTAGAGACATGTCCTTGAAGTGGTAGGAGGGAGGTGAATTGAGACTGAAGCAAGAATAGGGGGTGGTAAGGAAACGGACAAAGGAAGTAGTGTCTAGGGTACTTTAAAAATATGGGGGGCAGGCAAAAAAGGAGGTGTCAGTCCATACACAGAAAATGAAGATAAAAGAGCCAGAGAGAGACAGAGAAGGCCTGATGGTGAGCAGGGTGGAGGACAGCCCTGGGCAGGGCCACCCCGGTAGGCTGGCCTTCCTGGAGGGAAGGGAGGGAAGCAGGCGCTGGGCAGTGGGAAGAGCATCCCAAGAGGTGGGGTAGGGAGTGGCAGCAACTTCTTCAGCCTGGGCAACTAGGTGAGACATTATCTTGAAATAAAAAATAAAGGGCTAGAGTGTAGGTTAGTGCAAAGGCCCTGGGTTCAGTATCCAGTACTGGAAAAAAATCAGTCATCACAAAAATGTGGACAAAGTTTACTTTCACAGTCTGACTGCCTGTCTGGCCTCTTCTGTCAAATAGCGGCACGATGCCCACCTGGGTGCTCCGGATGGACTGGGAAAGTCCTTGCTGGGCTCTTCTAGCCCCTTATGCTTTGGTTTATGGACTTCTCTTTGGTTCCATTATTTACTCCTTAAATTTCAGAACTCCTATTCAGTCATTGAAACCCGAATTAAAGTCACCTCCTCCGGGAAGCCTTTCTGATTATCCCGGTCCCACCTCGGTGCTTTCCTAGTAATGTGGTCCAGAGAACAAGGTCACTCATTGCTCTTTGATGTCACACAAGCAACTTGATCTCAGTGTCTGCTTCCTGCGGTGGGGACAGCGGCAATGGCCAACCTAGGTGTAAAGATGGGGTACATATCTGGTGTCACACGGGACTGGAAGCCATCATGCGGTGACTCCTGCCAATCTGCCTTGTCCTAGCGTTAGCGGAACAGGACGGACTCTGCCTTAATCAGTGAGCTCCCTCAGGGCAGGGACAGTGTCGCCACCCCGCCTGGCTCAGGGCCCTGCACAGAGAGGCAGTGGGCTCTGTGAGGGCACAAAGCAAAGAACTGGGACACCTTTCATTTACCTGTAATGTGGCTTCGAGGTGACGTCATCTCCGCGATGTTTCCTCCTCTCTAAAATAACAGAAACCCTACCGTCAGGCACTCAAGGTCCTCCCAGCCTTAGATCTTAGAGGGGGCCTTGCTACCTCTCCCCGGCTGGCCTTGAACTCGAAATCCTCCTGTCTCAGCCTCCCTTGTTCTGGGACGATGGGCGTGGCAACATTCCCAGTGCGCACCAGGTGTGTGATTATCCCATTTCACAGACGAGAAAAGTGAGGCTTGGGGAAGATGAGAGACTTGTGCAACTTAGCACGCGGCGCCCAGCCAAACTCAGAAAATAGTGCAAATCCGAATGGAGAAACGTGAAATAACCCTCACGTTACAGACGTCTGGCGGTGGGAGGAGAGTCCAGGCCTCGGGGCGTGGTGAACTGTGCCCGGTGAAGGGGAGCAGAGAGAGGCAGCCTAGGATTTCAGGGCGGATAGGTTTCCCGGAGACCTCGCTGTGCGCGAGGAGCCCCGGACGCCGCGGGGTGCGGCCCGCCCCCTCCCGCCCCACCCCCCAGCCCCGGCGCCGCGGCCCCTTTAAGAGCGGGAGGGGCGCCCCCTGGCGGCGGAGCGGCGCGCGCGCGCGGCCCGATCCCGGAGCCGGATCCCGGATCCCGGAGCGGAGCGGAGCCGGGCGGAGCGGGGCCGAGCGGGCCGAGCCAGCAGCCGAGCTGGGGGCGCGGGCGGGCGGCATGTACCGGGCCCGGGCGGCGCGGGCGGGGCCGGAGCCCGGCAGCCCGGGGCGCTTTGGGATCCTCAGCACCGGGCAGCTGCGGGACCTGCTTCAGGATGAGCCCAAGCTGGACCGGATCGTGCGGCTCAGCAGGAAGGTAGCGCGGGGGGCGCGGGGGGCGCGGGCCGGGCCGCGGCCTGCGGGACGGGCCGAGCCGCGAGGGGCGCCAGGCGGCTGCCGAGCGGGCCCACCGAGCCCGGGAAGGGGCCGGGCGGCCGGGAGGGGCCGGGGTGCCGCGCACCCTGGGTGGCCGCGAGGCGTGTCCCCGCGGTGCCCCGGAGGAGGTGTGTTCCGGGCCCGGTGGCGGCCGGGTGTCGGGGGCCCTGGCTGCACACCCACGTTCGCGGGGCCAGAAAGGGGAGGCGGCTTCCGCGGGGAGAACTAGGGGCCTGCTTGACACCTGGGGGGCCGAGGGGAGCATCTGCGCATTCTGGGGCGCAGGGGGGCTTTGTGCCCGCCGCCGGGAGGGGAGCTGTGCCCCGTAGGCCACCATAGAGAAAGTTGCTCTTCCGCGGGAGATAGGCCAGGGCTGGGCGTCTTGGGGGGCAGAGGGGAAAGTGTGTGTGGGAGGGAGGCGGATGAGGAGGGGCAGGAGCAGCCGACAGCGGACAGATGGAGGGGAGCGCCCAGTCGGGGCAGGAGCGAGGCTCGGCCCTCCAGAAACAGGGGGGCAGGCTTGTGGGGGGCCAGGGCTGCCTCCTGCAAGAGGAGGAAAGGAGGAAGCAGGTGCTGGAGCCCAGGGAGGAAAAGGGGGTGTGTATTGGCGGGGGTGTGGGATTCCACTGGAGGGCAGAGAAGGGGGTTTGGAGGGAAGACAGGGCCACCTGAGGGGGTGCCAGGAAGGGACAGGGGTACAGACAGCACTCTGGAGAGTCAGAGGGGGCTGGTGGGAGGGTTCCAGGCACACACACCTGAGGAGGAAGCAGACAAAGGCCTGGAACGAGAGGGAAAGCTGCCCATGCATGGAAAATAGAGCAGAGGGAGGGGACTCCTTGGGGACCTGAGCAGACATATTAATTGAAAAATTAAAAATTAACTAACATTGGTAGATGCCTTTATAGTTTTGCTCACTTAAGTCTTGCAACAACCCTGTAAGGTAGGTGGTTTTTTAACTCACATTGTAGAAGAGGAAACTGAGGACGGACGGAGAGGGAGCTCAGGGCAAAACTTGGTCCTGCCCAACAGCAGTCCCTCCACCTGTTGGCCCCACCACCCTGAGGGTAGGGCCCTTGCAGGTGTCTTTGGCTCGGCAAGTGGACACCATTGCCCAGGGTGGCACCAGCACCCCAGGTGGCAGTGAGTTGAGCCAGGATAAGGCCCCCTGAGCACTCCTCTGCCCCAGTTCCAGGGCCTGCAGCTGGAGCGAGAGGCATGCCTGGCCTCCAACTACGCGCTGGCCAAGGAGAACCTGGCACTGCGGCCCCGCCTGGAGATGGGCCGGGCTGCCCTGGCCATCAAGTACCAGGAGCTCCGAGAGGTGGCCGAGAACTGCGCGGACAAGCTACAGCGACTGGGTAAGGGACATTGGGGACACCCTCTGGGCTGGAGTGCAGTTGGCCTTAGCAAATGCCAGACTGAAGCGGGGATGGGGCAAACCTGCTCCTGGGCAGACTTGAGGGGTGTCACTCCTGGAAAATGGTGTGGGAAGGAGCGTGGTGGGTGAGAGAGTTGGGTGGAGAGGTCATAGGGGCCCCTGGGCAGTGGGAGAAAGGGGGCCTGATACTCAGGCATCCCCCTGGGGTGCTCTAGGAGTCAAAGGTCCTGCTTTCTCGTCTGCAACTGTTGGAGGGGAGACCACAAACTGGTCCCACGGGCCTCGTATAGATGGGGAAACTGAGGCTCCAGAGAAGGGAAGGGAAGTGTAGAATCCCACACAGAGTCAGAGCTGCTTGGCTGTTCTGCCTGTCACTCTGTCTCTCTGTGGCCGTAGAGGACACCATGCATCGCTGGAGTCCCCACTGTGCGCTGGGCTGGCTGCAGGCTGAGCTGGAGGAGGCTGAGCAGGAGGCTGAGGTGAGGGGAGAGGTGGCTGGGCCTGGGCACTGGAAGGGAGACCCATCCTGTCCCTCTTCAGGGCTCACTGCATGGTGGCTGGGAGCTCCTTCCTCCGGGGACCCCACTGAGAGCTGGGCATGGCTGTCCACACTTCCGGTCAGCCCTAGACAGCAGGGCATACGGTCCCTACCATGACTCCCTGACTGTCCCAGGGTGGCAGAGGCTGGCCTGCAGAGGCTCCGAGGCCCACTCCTCCCCTGTGCTGGGTTGGGGGTGCAGTTCCCCGTGTGTTGAAGGGGTCGGGGAAGAGGGGACCCAGGCCGCATTTGGGCGTCTTGATGAGACTCTTGTCTGTCCCACTTTGGGCCCTGCTCTCTGACCCAGCAGGTCTGGTGACGGTGCCCTCACTCTGTAAGTAAGAAGGACAGCGGCCCATGATTGCTCAGCCAAGCAGGGCAGGCCAAGCTGAATCTCAGGGCCACAGGTGGTCACGCAGGTGGGGATTCAGGTGTGGGGGGGTCTCTGGTCGCCTCCTGCCACATTCATCCCCCTCCTGCCCACCTAGGAGCACATGGAGCAGCTGCTGCTGGGCGAGCAGAGCCTGGAGGCCTTCCTGCCCGCCTTCCAGCGAGGCCGGGCACTGGCCCACCTGAGGCGGACCCAGGCTGAGAAACTGCAGGAGCTGTTACGGCGCAGGGAGCGCTCCACCCAGCCAGCCCCCACTGCTGCCACCGATGCCCCCAAACCCTTCCCAGCTGCAGCTGTCCTGCCCACTGGGGCTGCCCGGGGGCCACCCGCCGTGCCCCGGAGCCTGCCCCCCTTGGACTCCCGCCCAGTGCCCCCACTGAAGGGCTCCCCCGGGTGCCCCCTCGGCCCAGCACCTCTGCTGAGCCCCCGGCCCTCTCAGCCAGAGCCCCCCCACCGGTAGGATACAGGGTATGGCCCCCCAGTGGGGGACCCAGACAAACTTGATTCAAGGCTCCTCCTCCTCCCCCACTGCCTGGGTGGGGGGAGGGGCAGGCCCCTCCCCCTGGCCTCAGGCAGGCCCTGGCCCTGGAGGTTGAGCAGGGGAGGAGGTCACCTGGAGGAGGCCTGAGAGGGCTGGGGGTGGGTGGGCAGGGTGTTGGGCCCTGGCACTGAGGAACCTCTGCCTTTGTTGTCTCCCTGGCTGGGGCCTCCAGGGCGATGGGCCAGCCTCATGCAAGAACTTTACTCACCATGGGGCCTGGGAAGGTGCCCGCTTCCCTGGGGGCTCTGCCCAGGGAGCCTGTTGCACCCGCTGCTCCACTGGGCTCGCACAATGCCAAGGCCGAAGGAAGTGTCCATCATGTCCTGAACCTACCTTTCCCCCAGCTCTGGAGCCACTCCCTAGGAGCCAGGCGACCAGGCCTTAGCTGTGGGGCCAGGGACACCATGGCCTTGGGCCTGCTCTGGGGCCCTCTCTTGCTCCGGCCCCTGGGGCAGGGTAGGCCAGGGGGCATCTGACCTGCACAAGCGAGAGTGGGGCATCCCCAGGAAAGACCATTCTGAATTTTTCTGTCCCTGTCTCCTTAGAATGGAACCTTTTTGAGGGCAGGTCCTTGTCTTTGTATGTTCTGTCCCCAGCCCCGCTTCCTAGGGGCCGTCAATAAATGTGATGATGAGGGTGATGCTGCCAGCCTCCTCTCTGCCCCTCCACCAGCCTCCACCACAGCTCCTGGGCTTCCTACTCTTCCAAGGCCCTTCCTTCCTTGGCCAGCTGTCCTGCAGGTCCTGTACCGCTGCTGCCTCTTCTGAGAAGCCTCCTCTGATTATGGCCCACGAAGGCTTTCCCTAAATCTTACCTCCCAGTGCTCTGGCCAGAAGCCTATTCTCCACTGCCTGTCTCCAAGGCTTCACCTGTCCACACCTTCTTTCCCAGCGTCACCAGATCACCATGCTACCTGCTTCCCCTCTGGACCAGCCCCCGCTGGAGGGGTTTGTAGGGCTGAAGGCTCTGTCCTCGGCTTGCCCGGTGGCCAGCGTGGCTGATGAGTGTGGAGCAAGAAGGGCCAGCGGGATGTGGTTAGGTCAGGTTTGAGGAGCAAAGTTTGGCAGAGAGGCACGGAACCTCCTGCACAGGGAGATTTGCAAGGGGGCTGGAGCAGCCCACCAGGCTAGTGTGGTCTCAGTGTGTGAGAAGAGCCTGGGGATTGCTGACAGGATCTTTAGAGGCTTAGGCAGCAGCTGAAGGAACTGGTTTGTGTGAGCTTTGGAGTCCTCAAGCCGAACTTGTCCTACAATGGCACAGCTAAAGCACCGAGAGTCCACTTCACCTGAGAGTCCACCTGCCCTCCTCATTGCTGGCACTGGAGTAGCTGGAGGCTGAAGTATATTAGGTGACTCCTAGACACAGGTGACTCACTAGGGGACACAGTGTGACTGTGTCACACTGGCCTCTGAGATGACAGAGGCCTCCCCTTCCTGGTCCGAGCTTCCAGGTGTTAGTTGGTAACCATGAGGAGAAAGGAGGCTAAAGTTGGACCTGTCTGAGCTTTTCTCTACTACCATGATGTGGTCAGTGGCATCCAGAAGGGAATCAGGACCCCAAGGCAGGTAAGAAGAGGAGAAAGGCAAGACCCAGACAAGAGAGACTGGGAACTAGATGGGGTCCTTCAGGCCTCCCACACACCTCACCTTCCACAAAGCCTTGGGCCCCGAGTTTGGCCCAGCCTGAGAAAGATCTGAGGCCAGTGGGGACAGCGTGGGCCTAGTTCTGGGAGCTTGGGAAAGGCTTGGAGTTGGCTGAAAAACTTCCCAAAGGCCCTTGCTTGAAGGTGCATGGAATGTTCTGGAAGGTTTTGGACAGCCTGGGCCCTCCCTAATGCCAGGTTCTTTGGCCCCAGGAAAGGATCTTGGCAATGATCCTCTGTGACAGAGGACAAACTTGAGGGTGGACATGCAGGGCCCATGGGAAAGGTCCTAGAGCAGGCCACTCGTGCTTTTACAAACCTGAACCAAATCATCCCCCAATAATAAACCCCCACCTCTTTTGGATTAAAAACAGTTTTTGTCCCTCAATAAAGTTTTACATACACCTCTTTTTTGGGAATCACGAGCTTCTTCATGTTTTCCTAAACTTCCCCCCTTGTTTTCCAAGTATGAAACAACACGAAATGTGCCTCATTTTACCCATCAAGGCTCACACTGGGCTGAGCAGGCCTGAGTCAGTGTGGTCCTTGCAGAGCCTGCCTGAGAGCCTGCCCTTGACCTCCAAGGCAAGAGAACCAAATGGTTTCCAAGAGAACAAGTTGGTTGGATTTCCAGAACATGTTGCTGTGGGGTTATGTCAATTTATACAAGGATTTTACACAAAAGCCTGCTGGAGGAACTGGCGTTATGGTACCAAAGGACTTCTCTGGTTTGCCTAAGCCTTCGCCCTTGCTGTAGGCCTCTCAAAACATGTTTCTTGCCCTACAGTGAAAATAAGATTTATACTCAGGGGCTGGGGCTGGGGCTGAGTGGTAGAGCACTTTCTAACCTGTGCAAGGGCCTGGCCTCCATCCCAGCACTGCCCCACTGGCCCCCTTGAGGATTTCCACTTAGCCCGCCTGTGTGAAGTGTGGGTTCTTACGTCCACATTCTAGGTAGTGGAGGGATGTGCCAACTCAAATGGCCTCAGGGGCCAGGAAGGTGACACAGAGGTGCTAAGCAGTTTCCACAAAGAAATGCTTCCATCCCCATTTTCTGGGAAATGCACCGTCCTTGGTGGTTTTCATTCTTGATAGACATGGGGTAGAGAAATATTTTTCTACTACCGGACAATGGCACAAGTGTGTGGGTTAAGGTCCTTCACATGTCACTGCTTCCAGCTGGTTGGAAGAGCCACCACTGGGGAGCAATGTCTCATTTTTAGGGTGGATGTTGCTCAGCTTTCCCCATCTTGGTGGTGGCAGATTTTCCCAGTTTTTGAGAAGCCACTGATCTGTATTTTTCTGCACTCTTCTTGTTTTCAATGTTGGTTACAAAGTTGTTTTAGGACACTGTGCAGGTCAAACACTGGAGTTGGGCTGTGGCCCATGAACTATGCACTGATCTGTCTGCTCTTGGTCCCCCTGAAACAGGCCTTCATGTATCTACTGCCGTCCCCTCCCAGGCAGGGGTAAGTGTGTGACTGCTGAAGGGACAAAGGCAGGAGCGGGGAGGGGCTGCCCACCTCAAGACTAGTGACAGGAACCCAGGTTGGGGCAGGTCAGGAGACAGTGGAGTGATGTGAGACTCAGTGACACTGTGCCCTCGGGACAGGGACAAGGGCAGAGAGCTCCTGGTGTCTGCAAGGTCACAAGGTCCAGAATCCAAGCTCATCACAGCTTTAAGCTATTGACAGAGGGTCCCTCAGCTGTTTTGCACACAGCTCCACCTGGATGGCAAGCCAGGTCTGAGGGGTGACCAGGGCAGGGTGGCCAGGCAGGTCTTTCCTGTGATCTTGCTCACAGGCAGGCAGGTGGCAGCGTGAGACTTCACCACGGGACCGATGAAATGACAGTGTGCAAAGGCCAGGACAGAACCCACTCTTCTCTGCCCTGGATTCTACAGTGTCCCTCCTCAGCCTGTTTTCCCAGGTCTGGTGACCTAGGAAACCTGAAGACTCAAGACACAGGCCCCTCCCATCTCCCCAAAGGGAGTGTTGTGCCCACTCACTCGGTGCTTCTCAGGGCCTCTGGGGTCACTTAAGACCCGGTGGACAACTCCTTGGCCTGAGAAAGGCGATTCTCAATCGTCCTGCCTCACGCTGGGACCACGACAGAGGCCAGGGGTGCACCTATTGAATGACTGCCAGAAACTCAGAAGAGAGCAAGCAGGAAGACATCCTGCTCCCTCAACACTGGGGGAGGTCGTTTTTACCTAGCATTCAATAAAGAGCTGTGAGGGGACAACGAAGTTTGGCTCAGGAGGAACAACGTCCTGCTGACAATACCACAATGGCAAGGGATGTGCACCTCTGATTCCTGTCTGGTAGGCTAAGCCTCCGCAGCTAGGACCCCTACCTGCTGCTCTTGGTCTTGGTACCTGCACCCCCTCCCCACTTCCCGAGCAGTCTCAGGTACGCTGTGTCCTCTTACCCTCGTCTGCCATTCCAGGTCCAAATTTCCATGGAGTTTTGCTTTGGTTGCTTTGTAACCAAAGAAGAAAAAGGACTCGGATTGAGAGTCTGAGCCTTCCCACTACCAGGGCTTGGGGAACAGCCTCAGAAGGCAGGGCTAATGTGCTTGGCCTAGTTCAGGGTCTTCTCACCAGAGCTGCTAACAGGGAAAGGAAAGACCTGGACAATCTGGGAAGTGGAAAGTAGGGAAAAATGTTACCATGGGAACCAATCGGGGGTCTTTAAAAAAGCCTCCCACATCTCTCCCTTGCCGTGAAGGGCCTAGACTATTTTTTTTCGGAACCAGGGATCAAACTCAGGTTCTTGCGCTTTCAAGGCAGGCAGTGGAACCACTGAGCTAAATACCCGGCCCTAGACTCAGTTTTAGGGAGGGCAGGAAGTAGGGTCACCAACTTCAGCTGGGGTCTAAGCAAGACCTGAGGCAGGTGGTCATGGACACTCTCAGAGTGGGGCAGCCCTAGTTCTGGTCCATAGGAGAGGCTTTGTGTTGGATGATGGTTAATAAACTTTATAGACCACCCTGCTTAGAGATGCATGGAATGTTCTAGAAGACTCAATTAGCTTTGACTGTCTCTCCCTCCCCTCAAGTCTGAAACTTCTGGAAATTTCTTGTACTTACAGGTTCTTGGGAAATACGAAACATTGTTGGCTGTGATCTCAACTGAGAGGAAACAAACTTGAGATGTCTACATAAACTGGCCCATGCTATGATGAACCACTGGTGCTTTTAAACCCCAACAAAGAATCCAACCCCTTTAGATAAAACAATAGGCCCTTGCCCCAAGGACTCAGTGATGCTTCATTTTTTTGGTTGAGAAATCACTAACTTCTGCACATCTTATTAAGCTCCACTTCCCCTGGTTTATATTTTTAAAACATTAGACTTTGTTTTCTAAATATGAAACATAATAACATTAAATGTTCTTTTAAAAAGTACCCATCCTGGGCTGGGGATTTAGCTCAGTGGTTTCGCTGCCTGCCTTGCAAGCGCAAGGACTGAGTTATATCCCCAGTACCAAAAAAACCACAAAAAACAAAAGAGTACCCATCTCCTTTCCCCACAACTGAAGGCTCACCGAGGCAAGCAAGTCTGAACCACAGTGGGCTGAAATAAATCTTTGCTGCTACTAATGGGCGAGTCACTGCAAAGCCTGTGGCTAGGAGCTTACCCCACCTCTAAGGTGACAAAGAACTGAATGGTTTCTAAGAGATGAAGCTGTACTAGCTGTGGGTTTATCCTTTTTTTTCTTCAGTACTGGGGATTGAAACCAAGGCCTCACACATGCTAGGCAAGCACTCTTCCACCAAGCTACATTCCCAGCCCTTTTAATTTTTAAAAATTTGAGACAAGATCTTGCTAAGTTGCTCAGGCTGGCCCTGAATTTGGGATCCTCCTGAATCAGCCTCGAGGCTGGGATTAGAGACGTGCACCATCACAGCCATCT
Organism: Heterocephalus glaber; assembly: GCF_000247695.1. The sequence goes on along the minus strand of NW_004624740.1, from coordinate 14,133,579 downwards.
GGGTTTATCCCAATTTATACAAGAATCTTAACACAAAATGTCAAGAGTAGGAATTGATATTAATGTACCAAAACACCTTCCTGTTTAGACATCACACTTGGCCCCACATCCTTGCCATAGATCTCCAGCAAGGGCTTTCTTCTTCTACAGCTTTATAGTGTGTGAACACCAGCACCTGCAATCTCATAACTGACCCACTCCCACTCCCCATCAGTGGTGAGTAGAGTTAAGGGACTTGCGTAACAACTGCAGCTCTGACCAAGCAACGTGGACCAACTGCTCAGCATGAATGAGAACCAAAAACAACCTTCGCGTAACTCCGAATAAGAAATCCAGTCTCCACACTGACCAGCAAGCCTCCTGTCCTGTCCTTGGGGCAGTCCTGGGTTCTCTGAACCCCCAGTTTCCCACAGCTCTCAGCAGCCCTGTTTCAAGGACTCGGCAGGAGAAAGGGCCACATTCCAGGACCCAAGTTCCAAGTCTATTTCAGAGGGGACTGGCTGCATAGTTAGCAACAGGTGGTAGAGGGACTCGTAGGTGACTGGCTCTCTGTCTCAAGATGAACCTGGCCCTAGCAGCATGGTGCTGTAATCACTGTGGATTAGGAGTACGGGTAATACGCCATGACAGACCTCAAGAAAGCAAATGACTTCTTCCTCCGCAGTCACGGGACAGAATTACTTCTCCAAGGTCACTCACTCCATAAACATGGACACAGGAGCAGTCCTTACACTTGATGACCTGGTTTACCCACCGCCAAATGCCGCCAACAGAAGAGTGGTGTGGGGCATACCTGGAGGAATGGCAAGCTTCCCACAGCCCGAATTCTTACCCTGGCTCAGTCTTACAGCGACCTGGGGGAACGCACAGAAAGACAAGTTTCATACAACCTCTGAATTTTTCTTTTGGCAGCGAACACAGGCCATATTGCACGTTTCACGGTTACAGAGGAATCTCCAGAATAAATGTGGGGCAGGAGAGACAAAGCTTGCTCAGGGCTTTACAACGAAGCCGGAGCAAGCGTTTGGAAAGTTGGCAACAACACGAAGGCAACAAAAGCAGGCACCCAAAGGACTCCCGAGGGCTTCTGGGACTTCATCCTGGGGCCTCCTATGGAGCAAAGGGGAAGGATGTGCCATTCATCGGCTGCGCGGGTGGGAGGGCAGGAGGGCACTGTCCATTCGAACCCCAGCGGAGACAGGCTTTGAAGGCCAGCGGTTCAGAGGACAGAAGAGGCCATATTCCTGGGGCTGGCTGGGGAGGCTCCCTTCCCTCCTCTCCGCTACATGCGAAGGCCGATGGTGACAAAGGTGAGGAGCAGCAGCAAGATGACGGTGTCGCGGGTCTCCTCCCAGCTGAAGCCCTTCTTGGCCCGGTCCTCCTGCAGCTTGCGCAGGGCCTCCCGCCGGGCCCGCAGGCGCCGCTCGCGCTGCAGCTGCTCCCCGTAGTGCGCCTGGTAGAAGGCGTCGAAGTCGAACATGGTGCGGCCGGCACCAGGGGCTGCCCGATCGGCGCCGCGGACCCGAGAGGAGACCGGCGGGGCGCGCGGCGGATCGGGGGCGCCTGCGGGCTTCGTGGAGGGCCGGACGCCGGGGCCCCGCAGGTCCTCGTCGCTGAGAAGTCCGCGGTCGTACTTGCGACGGAGGGTGGCACTGCCCAGCACCAGGTACGCCTGGGAGATGCGCGTGAAGCGCTCGGCAGCCTCAGGGTTCCCCGAGTTGCGGTCCGGGTGGTAAAGGAAGCACTGACGGTAGTAAGCCGCCTTTATTTGCGCCTGGGTGGCTGTGGAGGGGATGCCGAGTAGGTCATAGAGCGCCGTGCGCGAGTATGAGCCGTCACCCCGGGAATAAGTCCTCGCTGTTAAGGCCAGACCCACTGCCGAACTTTGTGGCCATCTCACGGGTTGCCACAGACTCCACAGAAAAAGCCGCAGATACCTCAGATGGTGCGCTGCTGCCATTTCCAATGGAGGTGGGCGGTGCAAGATGAGCTGACCAATGGGAGTCGCGGGTCGTGCAGCGAACGCAGCGGTGTGTCCAATCAGATAAAGGAAGGCGGGGTGGGGGCGGGGTGGGAGCATGCGTATTACGAGGAGGTCGCAGCTCTGATGACGCAAAAGCCGGCCTGCCCTGGACACCTGCACCGGCGTGCAGCTTGCTGAGACTTGAGGATGGCGTGCCGCGGCCGGAGACCCGAACATGGCGGACCTCCGGAACTGGTGACGCGGGGACCTGCGGACATCCCTTTCTCCTATGGCCACTGCGTCTGGCTTCTTCCCCCTACATGCTATTTCTCTTTCTTTTCTCCTCAGTTTTACGACCAGAATGAAGCCCGGAAATACGTTCGCAAGTGAGGGGAGCCTGGATACCGCGCGGCGTCTGGGTCGGGGCCGGGAAGCTGCCTTGATTGTGGGGTGGGGTGAGGAGAGATCTGGGTTGGTGCTGTTTGTGCCACTGGTAAAGTCACTTTTGAGCTATTGAACTCTGTGGGCCTCGGTAACCTCAGCGTCAGAGTGGGTGTGACCGTGCCTGCCTTACCTGGGACGTTTTCAGAATAGTGACAACTTTTTTTTTTTGGTACTGGGGATCGAACTCGGGTCCTTGCTCTTGTGAGGCAGGCGACGAACCACTGAGCTAAATCCCGGGCTCACGTGACTTTTTTTTTTTTTTTTTAGTGCTGGGGATTGAACCGACGGCTTTTGCTCTGAGTTATATCCTAGCCCCTTTCTAAAAATTTTTATTTTGAAACAGGGCCTCGCTAAATTGTAGCCCAGGTTAGGCTCGAATTTGCTATCCTGCTGCCTCAGCCTCCCAAAGGCTGGGATTACAGACCTGTGCCACCGTTCCCAGCTGACAGCTTGTTGTGAATATGTGATAGAATAGGAAGTAGGCCGAGGATAGGAATAAAGGGTCACTGCCATTGTGGGGAGGGAAATAATATTCGTGGAAGGCTTGTTGTGTTCCCATTTACATCGTCTCACTAAATTTTACAACTGTTGCCATGGTATTTTTTGAATTTTATAGAGGGTAGTTATTTGTATAACTACGAAGTCATATGAGAGGTAAAGGCTGGAGCACGATCTTCTAAGCTTGGTCTTTCCTTTTTGATATACTAAGTAGAAAATTCTGTAGATATGCATTGTCTCCTTTCTGTTTGAATTGGTGTCCAAGACAGAGTCAAAACTTTCTAAAAAAGAAAAAACAACTTTCTAGCACAGTTGTCTTTATGAGTAAAATAGAGACTTCTAGCTTCAAAACCTCAGTGTTAGGCATTTTTAAAACTATTGTGCATTATTCTCTTGATCTTGGGAAGGCCAGATATACATGTATCGAAATGCAGCTAATGTGGAGGGCTTTGTATGGAGAAATGCAAAATGTCTTATAATATTTTATTTATGTGCTACTGGGTATTGAACTGTCTTCACACTGAGCTACATACCCACCCCTTTTTAAATTTTGAGACAGGGTCTCACTAAATTGCCCAGGCTGGGCTTGGACCTGTGGTCCTCCTGCCTCAGCCTCTCAGCATAATGAGTACAGTGTGCCACCACACCTGACTAACTTTTGGCTTTGATTGTATTTTGAAGTAATATTTCAGGTATATTGGGTTAAGTGTATTTTTTGGTATATGAGGTTAAGAAAACTTAATTACAGTATAGCTATTTCTTTTTAACTTTGGCTACCTGAAAGTCATAAGGCTTGCATTATATTTCTCATGGATACCACCATTAAAGGTTTTTTTCTGTTTGGGCTTGGTTTTTGTGCCAAGGATGGATATATGCTAGGCACACTATCACTGAGCTGCATCCTCAGCCTGGTACAAGTTTTGTGGGTTATTGTTGGTCCTTATATATGAGAGTAACTGTGGTGGATAATTGTTTCAGAGAATACTTCCCTAAGTAGTAAAGCATCGAAGCCTGGTAGAGTTGCAGGTTGTCACGGGTTGGTCCTTATCTGAGTGGTTCATTGACTTCACATCAGCTTTACAATGCTTTACTTATAATTTCTGTTACAATGAAATAACAAGTTGCTGTAATATGTGGAATTTTGGGATCCCATTTAAATAGGTGTAGTTGAGTTTGTTGATCTCAGTAAGGATTAAAGGGATCGGGAAAGATTATGTCCAGCTTGACTGTCCTTTCATCTTCTCTTGGCTTTTTGGTCTGGGAGAGGTATTAACCGGCCTCCATCACCACTCACTTGCGTTTCTGTCTTCCCAGCTCGAGGATGATTGATGTCCAGACCAAGATGACTGAGCGAGCATTGGAGCTCCTTTGCCTGCCTGAGGGACAGCCCTGTTACCTGTTGGATATTGGGTGAGCTCCTGGGGCCTGCATCCCCTCTTCTCGGTGGCGGTGGTGGTGGTGGCGAGTTTACTCCTCAACATTTTAAGTCTCTGATTGTGTCTTCCAGCTGTGGTACTGGGCTGAGTGGAGATCAGCTCACGGATGAAGGGCACTATTGGGTGGGCATGGACATCAGCCCCGCCATGCTGGGTGAGTGTGTCCTATTTTGTCAGCAGAGTCAGCAACCCTCATGAGTATGAGCTACCATATTTATCGTCTGCTTGCTTTGTGTCCTTTCTCCAATGTAGATGCTGCCTTGAATCGAGAGGCGGAGGGAGACCTTCTTCTGGGTGACATGGGCCGTGGTATTCCTTTCAGACCCAGTTCCTTTGATGGTTGTATCAGGTGAGAATTGTTACTTCCAGCTTTTAATCATGTAGGCCAGTGCTTTCCAAGCCTGGCCATCAGGCAAAGTCACACAGGATTGGGATTTTCTTTTTTTTGGTATTGGGCATCAAACTCGGGTCCTTGTGCTTGCGAGGCAGGCGGTGGAACCAGTGAGCTAAATCCCCAGCCCAGGGATTTTCAAATTTATAAGTTCAGAGGAGGCCCCCCGCCAATATTTTTTTCTCCCTTTGTATTCCAAAACTATCTATTTGTGTAATCGGTTTGCACTGTCAGGTTCAGGTGCCTCTGGTCTGAATTCTATCTCTGCGTTGTGTATGCTAGGAATAGAGCTGGGTTTTGGCCTTTGAGTGTGTTTTGTGGGCCCAGCCACCATCTTGTGGGGCCCCTGCTGTGGCCCTTTTGGGGGATAGCTGCCACTATCTTGTGGGTCCCAGCAGCCGTCTGGTTTTCAGCTTTTCAAACAGCTCTAGTGGAAGTGGCTGGCACTTCTCTTCTTTGGCTTCAGAACCTTACTTGGTTGTTGGGGTCATATTTTGAATATGTGCACTGTACTTTGATAACCAATCTTTGAAGACTGAAATTACTGTTAGGACTCTGAAGTTTTCTTATTCTGGCTGAGTTCTGTCTGACATTTGGGGTAGTGTTCTGTTGCTGGGGGTGGAGATCAGGAATAGAAGAGAAAGTTAAAATGGTTTGTCAGGGACCTCTCTTTGGGTGATCCTAGGTTGAGAGAGAGGATCTGGGTGAGGAGTAAATATTTAGATTTGAAGATTTTCTTATGTGTAGAAAAAGATTGAGATGGGGGTGCATTTCAAAGGTAGCTATTATGTTTTGGTGATGATTAGACAAGGTTTCCAAAGCTGCAAAACAAAACAAAACCAAGGGCCAGTAATATAAATTTTAAGAGTAAATAGTCATGGGCCAAGGATATAGCTCAGTGGCGAAATGCATGCCTGGCAAGTGCAAGGCCCTGAGTTTGATTCCCAGTACCAAAAAAAAAAGGAGTAAATAGTCATGTGTGTGTGCTGGAGATTGGGGCCTTGTGCATGGTAAGCATGCTACTGCTAAGCTGCACCTCCAGCTCATTTATGGGTTGGTTTTTTTTTTGGTACCAGGGATCGAACTCAGGGCCTTGTGCTTGCGCAGCAGGCGGCGAAACCACTGAGCTAAATCCCCAGCCCCTCGTTTCTGTTTTTGACAGGTGGTATGCCAGGCTTTTTTGGCTCTAATTTAAGACCTTGTCTAAGGTGCTGTGGAGTGTGTGGAAGGAAAACATTAGCCCCTGCGTTTGAATTGTTTTACTGTGGACTTTCTTGTTTATGTCTCCTGATACCACATGCATTCATTTCAATTGCATATATACCTAGAAGTAGAATTGCTGGCTCAGAGGGTTGTGTGCATGTTTTCGAAAGGGTTTTTAACCAACTTATAATCTCACTAGCAGTGGTCTAGCTCTAAATGGTCTCAGCTCATGTATAGTTTATGAGGTCCTCTAAGACACAGGCCTGGCTGCTGAACACCAGGCCTGGCTCGCGCTGTGTGCTAGGCGACATGGGCCCCCTGAGCTGTGAAGGGCAGCCGGCACCCACAGGATCCTCCTGAGAATGAGAGGGCCCAGGGGCATCTGTGATCAGGGATAGGCTGCTCCATGACAGGACAGTGTGAGCAGAGGCACAGGAAGGTGTTTGGAAATTCACAGGGATATGTGTGAGATGTCATGGGAGATAAGATGGTATAGGATTGGTTCTCAGAGGCTTTTCAGTGAGTCCTAAAAAGTTGGAGCTTTTTCCAGTAGACAGAGAGGAGGTAGAGAGTGACAGGGTCTGATCTCTGTGTTGGAAAGGTTGTTGCTGGCAGAAGTTCAGAGAGCAAGGAGGTTTCTGAGGAATTTTTTGTTTGGTGGGGGGGATTGTTTTTTTGAGACAGGGTCTCGATTTGTAGTCCAGGCTGGCCTTGAACTCACTATGTAGCCCAGGCTGGCCTCAAATTCATAGCAGTCCTCCTGCATCAGCCTCCTGAGTTCTGGGATTACAGGCGTGCGCCACCACGCCTGGCTGCTGAGATTTTCAGGAGGGCAGTGGGTGCTGAGGCAGTGGGGAGAAGCAGAAGCCAGGAGAGGTGGCCCCGTGAGCCCGAAGTGTGGACTTCTGTGGCTCTGAGCTCTTGGCAGGGAGGCAGGATTAGTAGGGAGGATGGATGTGGGGCCGGCACAGGCCCTTCTCAGGTACAGTAGGAGGACCCACCTAGGAGGCAGCAAGTGAGCGGCCGTCAAGCTTGCATCCTGTGGCTGGGAGAGGGAAGAAGGGCAGTGGGCAGAAATGGCCTTGACACACGGAGGTCCCCGTGCTTGCTGGAGGAAGAGGGTGAATGCTGCTTCTCTGCACAGCCTGATGGGTCTGGTCTTGTGAGGTCACCAGGAAGGATCAGCACTTCCCAAGGAGGGAGCTGTGGACACAAGGTCCTGGTAGATGATGGCAGAGTCCCAAAGAGGCAGGAGGTGAGAAAGGGAAGGGATTGGACCCCTCCTGACATCAGCTCTCCCTTCCTTTTCAGCATTTCTGCTGTGCAGTGGCTCTGTAATGCTAACAAGAAGTCTGACATCCCTGCCAAGCGCCTGTACTGCTTTTTTTCTTCTCTGTATTCTGTTCTTGTGAGTATGAGATCTGTTTCCCATTGGGGCTGGCTGCCTGTCCCTCCCTTGCCCTGCAGTTGAGTGAGGAAGTTGAAGGGTCCCATGATGGCAAGGCCACTCACATGGGGCCACATCGGGTAGCAGGACCACCTTGCAGTGATTTCTCTCCTGGCCCTGAGCCTGAACTGAAGGCCGAGCTCAGTGGACTGATGTCTCATCAGGCCCAGAAGACCTCAATCCACTTGAATCCCAAAATCCACTTCCTTCATGTGTTCAAGTAGCCACTGAGGGCTGTGCTTTGTGGTCTCTCAGAGAGGCCTCCTAGAACCACAAGGGAACCTAACAGCCTGCCAGTGGGCTCCATCTCTTCGCAGTTTGCCATTCTCTTTGGTGCTTAGTTGCCTCCTCCACCACAACTGAGTGCCAGCAGTTAGTTCAGGGATGCTGACGCTGTCCGCCCCCCTAAGAGCAGTGCCTCGAGTAATGGGAGCTCTGTGAAGATTTAATGAGCAAAGGCAGGAAGAGTGTCCCAGTCTGATTCCACAGGAGATCCATGAAGTGGTGACATTTGAGTTCCTTGCAGGTCCGTGGGGCCCGGGCTGTCCTGCAGCTGTACCCGGAGAACTCAGAGCAGGTGAGCCCTTGGCTGCTGGGGGACAGGAAGTGGGGGGCCCACAGCAGGCGCTGTGTGCTGGGAGGTGACAGAACAAGCTCATGCTGATGGGTGGAAAAGAGGGCCTGGGACCCACGGTGGCACATTTGGTGACCTGCTATGCTAAGAGTTTGGTATCTGGGGCTTGGGGGGGTGTCTGACAGATAAGAGGGTGTCACAGATAGCATGATAGGATTTACTCATTTCTGTGCCCAGATACATAAATGGGGGGCCGGTGTCAGGGACACCAGCGATAGGAGTTAGGAAAGATGAGTTGGGAAATAAGAAGTACAGACCCAGACAGTTGATGCGCTGTCCCTGACCAATAACATGACTGTCTGGCTCCCAGTCGGTGGCCATTCGTTTCCGGAGGTTTGGGTGGGGTCTGGCTCTCTGGGCTAGAAAGTGAGGCTGAAGGGAACTGCTTTGCTTTGTAATTCCCCAGAGGGAGGTGTGCATGACTGGGTGGCCCACACTCTGCTGTGGCTTTTGAGGACTAAGATTTTCTGTCACCAGGCAGGGTACAGAGGGGAGGAGGGTGAGGGTGACAGTTTTGCACCTCCAGCCTGACACCCGCCGTTCTGTCCACAGTTGGAGCTCATCACAACCCAGGCCACGCGGGCTGGCTTCACGGGCGGTGTGGTGGTGGATTACCCCAACAGTGCCAAAGCCAAGAAGTGAGGGCGGGGCCCTGGGGTGGCCCGGGCTGGCCAGGAGGTGGGGGGCAAGACCTCATGAACTGGGCCTCACCCTACGTTCTATCGTTCCAGGTTCTACCTCTGCCTATTCTCTGGGCCTTCGGCCTTTCTACCCAAGGTGAGGGACCCTGGGGTGCAGGCCTGGGAAAGTGCCAGGGGGATGCTGGTGGTCAGGGCAGCTGAGCCAGGAGCTCAGAGCCCGCATGCTGGATTCATCTGGGTCTGGGGGCAGAGCCTGCCCTGCAGGCCCAGAAGGGGCCATCAGCTCCTCATGGGTCTGGACCTGGTGCCTGTTGGAGGGGCTGCAGCCTGATGCACAGCCTTTGGGTTGGGCAGATCGGGTAAGAGCGCCAGGGAGATCAGACCACTGTGGTTCCTGCAGGGGCTGAGCGAAGGTGAGGACGGAGAGGAGGCCACAGAGTCCAAGTTCACCAAGGACAGGTAAAACTGCTCTTGTGTGCTGCCAGGTCAGCTTGCGTGTCTCTCTGCTTCCCTGGGCCTCGGGTGGAACCACTTTGGAGGTGATATTGTGGCACAATGAACCTCGGCGCTGTGAGCCCACACCTGCTCCTCCCTCATGCTGCACTGCGCACCTGAGTCCCGGACCCATCCCTCTGTGCTTCCCTCCCTGTATCCCAGAGATTCTCGCCAAAGCCCAGAGCAGCTCCTGGACTCCCTGTGACGGGCTTTCCAGGCAGCAGCGTCCTCGTGCCCACCGCCACTTGCTTCCTCCCTGCCACTCACTCAGTTCAGTCTCCTCAAAGACTGTCCTTGGCAAGCCCACTGCAGCTTCCGTCTTGCCAAGTCTGCTCCCTTCTCGCTCTCCCTCCCTTCTCTGCTGGGCCAATCTTACCCGTCAGTTGGATGGTCCAAGATGGCAGATGCGCCTTACACTCCCTCTCTTGCCCTCTACCCGGCTCCTGGCCCTCTCTACCTCCCTGGCTGCTGCTTCTCCGTGAGCTGCTGCCTCTCCCGCTGTGTGCTCTTCTCCACTCCTTTAAATACCAACTGAAAGACAATTCCCTAATATGTTTTTTTTCTTTTTTTGTGGTACTGAGGGTTGAACCCAGGGCCTTTACACTGGGCTACATTCCTAGCCTTTTTAACATTTTATTTTATTTCTTTATTTTGGGTTTTTTTGAGACATTGTCTTGCTATGCAGATTGGCCTTGAACTCACTAAGTTGCCCAGGTTGGCCTTGAACTCATGGCGGTCCTCCTGCCTCAGCCTCCCAAGTGCTAGGATTACAGGCATGTGCCAATGCGCCCAGCTTTATTTTTTATTTTGAAGTACAGTCTCGTGAAGTCACTAGGTTGAATTTGGGCTCCTCTCGCCTCACCCTCCCATGTGCTGGGACCATGGGTGTGCGCCCAGATGGCAGGCCTCCCAAATGTCACACCTTTGATCCCAACCCCATCCCTGATCTCCCCACTGCCACCTGAGGTCCATAGCTGGCTTTGCCCCAGGTATCTCAAACCAAGCCGAGCTCTTGGTCCTCACTTGCTATGTTGCCTCTGCATCCTGCCTGACATCCTCCTCACAGCCAACTGCCCAGTCAGTAGCTCCTGCATGTCCTGCATGTCCCCAGTCTGAGCCTTGTCTTGTCCCCGCCCTCACTGCATCCCTGCGTAGCTGTCTGAGAGGCTCCCTGGTGCAGTCTTTGTCTCTTTTCAGTTTATTTTCTGCACAGCAGCAAGACTATCCTTTCCTTCTCCTTTTCCTTAAAATGTAGATCAGAGCTTGTTGCTTCTCTGTCCAGTATCTGCAGTTGCGTTCCTTTCCCTTCGGTGCCCACTTCTCACTGCTCCAAACCATATGTTTTTGTTTACGGGTCGCCACATATGTGCCTGGCCAGAGCGATGCCTTGGCGACCCTGATGTCAGGAACAGCATCTTTCTAGGGAAGAGGGAGGTTTGTTCTTGGTCCTGCTTGATGTGACTTCGCACAGCAAGCAGAAAAGTGGGTGGAAATGTGTGTAGGATGGAAATCCTGAGTGCTCCTGTGCCCACTCCAGGCGTATGTCACTGACCCTTGGCCCTCCACGGTCATTTCTGAGCCTCCCCATCACCCCCTTGAGGACCCAGGGCTCCTGCAGATGTTTGTGCTCTGAGGTGCCTGTCTGTACTCCCAGTGAGAGGAGGAAGTACAGGGTTCACTCCCTCTGTGTCTTAGGGCCCCTCTTGTGCTCACGCTGGTATCTGTGGGCCACATGTCCTTCCGGTAGCCTGGGGTAAGTCTGTCCCCCCATCCAACAGAGGTCTGGCACCGGCCTGGTTGGCAGTGTGCTGAGGCAGGGTTCAGGGCCCTGCAGCTCATCTCCCTCATCCTCCAGTGGGTGGATGAAAGTGGGGAGGCGGTGCCCCGGGAGGGTAATTGGGCTTCTCCTGTGCTGATCAGATTCCAGACAGTTCGAAATAAACAGGTGAATTAAGAACACGATTTGAAGTCTGAGCCTAATTGAGCTCTGGTCTCCATTTTTTGAGTTTGTGAGACATGGTCTTGATACATAGTTCAGGTTGGGCTTGAACCCACTATGCAGCCCGGGCTGGCCTCATACTCTTAGTGATCCTCTTGCCTCAGCCTTCTCAGTGCTGGGATCACAGGTGTGGCCCACCACACCTGACTTGGTCTACATTTTATCTCCCTTTATTTCATCTGTGCATTCCTGCATCCTTGCTGCCCCTGCCCTGACTGTTCCCCTGAAGGCTTTGTGCACTGTGCTGCTTGCCACCGTCCCCGTCTCTCCTTTGCTCCTAGCACCTTGGTGTGGGCCCCTCCCCAGCATCCCCTGCTCCCTTTACCTTGGTGATGCCTTTTCCTGTTCTCAGTGGCTCACATCCTGTCCCCATTCACTGGCCTCCTCTCCTCTGCCCCTACTCGTGTGCCCTCCCAAGTCCCCCCTTGAACCATCTCCAGACACCCTGAAGTCTAGGTGGTGTCTCAGTGTGTTAGGAGGGAGCAGAGTCCTTGCTGGTGTCCACACCACTGTGAGTTTCTCTTCCCCTTCAGTCCTTCCCGGTCCCAGCCCCTTCCTGGAGACACCAGCTGCCCTGGGCTCGTCCTGGTCACCCGGAGCAGCCCTTGGGCCTCCGTGCAGTTACGGCCCGTGAAGGACGAGGCTGCTTCTGAGCACTCAGGGCCGCGCCTGCAGGAGCTGACGGACTCCTGTGGCCAGCACCCCTCGAGCTCTGTGGGGAGCACTGTGCTGGGTGGGTAGCGATGCAGTTTGTGGGAGCCCTGCTTCCTCTCTTCTCAGGGCCTCTTGCCCCTTGGGCTGTGGGGATCCCATTGCTGCTCGGCCAGGGCTGGAGGCCGAGATCAGCCCTGGAGGAGCATCGTCAGAGCTGCCATGAGTGGACAGCCTTGTTTTCCTGCCTCAGACATGCGTGGTGGCTGGGAACTCGGGCTGTAGCAGGCACGCCAGGCCCCAAGCTGGGCCTCATGTGGGGCCTCTGCCTCCTTGAGCCCTGCTCCTGGCTTAGTTTGCCCCACAGTAGGTGCTGCCACAGGTAGGACGCCTGTGCACCGGGCATGTCGCAAGCGAGGGGCTGCACACCCGTTCTACATGGGCTCCCCTGGCCCCAGTGCACATTACAGGAAGGGGGTGACCAGAGAGGGACTGGCATGGAAGGGAAGGCGGTGCATCTGTCTTGGGAGGAAGCTCACCACTCCCCGTGTGGGAGCTGAAGGGTCACCACCTGGCAGCCATCCTGTCATCGCAGCCTTGTCTTGACACAGGGCCCCGTACAGGCTGGCGCGGCGGGGCGTGGTGAAGAAGAGCCGAGAGTGGGTGCTGGAGAAGAAGGAGCGCCGCAGGCGGCAGGGCAAGTGAGTACTGGGGACCCAGCGGCTGTGGCGGGCCCGGTCCCGGCTCCTCTCTCAGACCTTCCCGTCCTGTCCTCACAGGGAGGTCCGGCCTGACACCCAGTACACCGGCCGCAAGCGCAGGCCCCGCTTCTGAGCCCAGTGCCAGCCTCCGCTACGTTTTCTGGATTGACTGACAACACAGTGTTTAGAAGAGTTCTACAGTTCTAAGAATAGTTTTTCTAAAGTTTCTAAGAGCTTATTTTATTCTAAAACGGAAGCAATAAACCACTTTCTGTGGGACTTGTGTGGCTCTGGCATCTGTTAGCACTGTGGTCCTTGTGGTCCAGTGTCTCGGGTCCCTCTGGCGGGGCTACCATGTGACGTGCAGGCAGGAAGCGGGTTGAAAGGATGAGGTGGAGGAAGCACCCTTTTTAACCTGTACGGAGCTTGGGTGGCTCCCTTGGTCCGAGGCTTATGTGTAACCATGTTCTATGGCACAGCTGGGGGTCAGGTATGCTGTTTATGACAGTCACTGGCCTGGGGCCCAGCCCACACTCTGGCCCCTGGGGCTCACTCTTGTCCCACTGGGGGTGCTCAGAAGGGCAGGTCCTGCCCTGGAGTGTGCCCCAGGCTGCTGAGAGGTCTTGGTGTCACTGGAGGCTTTGGCACAGGAGGGGAGAGTAGGTCTGGGCCTGGTGCTGCAGGACAGACATCGGCACTGAACAGCCAAAACCTGCAGTGGGGGCTTAGGGCCAAGGCTCTCACCCCGAGGGGGGTCTCCCTGGGTGTCAGACTGCAGGCCTGGCCTTTTGTCCAAGCATTGGGCACCTCACGGGACAGGGGTGCAGTCTGGGAACATTCAGTTGTCTACTGAATGGCGGGGGTGGGGTCCCTGGCCTCTGAGACCCTTCCCCTCAGCACCAAGGTAGGACTCCCCAGTGCCAGGACCACAGCAGCACGGTCAGACATATACAAATGTTTATTCTACATAAAAAGTTCACAAAATGGGCAGCTGGTTGTACCAAGACCTTTGGTGAGGGGTGGAGGGCGAAGGCAGCAAGGACAGTGGTCACAGTCCCTGGGCAGGAGTGAAGCCAAGGGGGGGTGGGGCACAGACACGGCCCCGCCCCCTGCCCCATGCACCTGCATGCACCTCCTGCCCGTCTGGGAGGGGGCTTGGGCGGGGCACAGTCCCTGGGTGCCAGGAAGGCTGGCTGCTGAATACTGCATCGGAGACACCTGACACCACATGGCACATTGATGGGGGCAGCAGGGCAGAATGAGACTGCAGGCCTGAGTGACGTGTGACTTCCAGAGAGGGGACTGCTGTCCCGAACATGCAACACTGGCTTCTGAACCTGACAGGCCTGTGGGGGACAGAACTGCTCTACCTCCAGCTCCAGCATAGGCAGCAGCCCGGAGGGTACTTCCTGGGGCTTCAAGCTTCAGGGAGGAAGGCTGAGGCAGGACCTGCTGGCTTTGCCAGGGTAGGGTAGGGAGCCTCCTGGCAGTGGTTGGTGAATAGAGGCTTAGTGCTGGGTTGTCCCTCGGGGCCACCTGTCCCCAACCTGAAAAGCAGCACCATGTGGCCAGCTGGTCCCCACCCTTTGGGGCTCGGCACTGGGGAAACAGCTGGAGAGGCCAGGGGTCAGGGTGGGTGGGCCGGGCAGGTGGGGGCATGGCTGGGTCCAGAAGCAGCCTGGACCCAAGTGAGAGGGCGGGACAGCCCGCGTCCTTCCTGCAGGGACCCATTGCCAGCCCTGCTCCCTCCCGCCTCTGTACAGACACACACTGTCACAGATCATGCACACGACACGGCTCAGGGCAGGGTGGGAATGGGGCCTCTGGGGGAGGAGCAGGGCAGGTGGGAGTGAGGGTGTCCGAGCCAGAAGGGGTGGGGAGGGCAACGCAGCCAGGGGCCTCCGCAGGGTGGCCATCCGGACAGGAGTGGCAGGCGGGGCTCTATCCAAAGATGCCTCCGATGGTAGAAGCGATGACAATGCCCAGGATCACACAGCAGATGATGATCATGATTTTCTTCTGGAAGAGGGCAGAAGGAGAGGCCTCAGTGGGCAGCTGGAGAGGGGTGGTACTGAGGGCTGGCGTTGGGGCCTGGGGGTGGGTAGGTGACAGCCTGGCAGTGGAGGCTCTGGTCAGAGCTTCCAGATGGGGCACAGGCAGAAGGGGCGGGCTGTGTAACAGACTCCATGCTCTAGTGGGTGCTGGGGTGCGGCTTGGGCTGAGCCGGCGACTGACCCGGCGTGCCTTGCTCTGGTACTTGACGGCCTTCTTGGTGTCAGACACGGCCCGCTCCACATAGTCCACCGCGTGCTCCACGTTGTACTCGATCCTGTCAATCATCTCCCCCTGTGGGGCCGGGGGTGCCCGAGCTCCAGAGGGCTCCCTCCTCAGGGTAGGGAAGGGGCGCCGGGCAGGGACCCGGGGAAGCACCCTGATGGCAGAGAAAGGGGCAGGAGGTGAGGTGGCTGGGCTGCCACTGCCCAGCTGTGCCCAGGGCAGGCCCTGGCCAGGGCGTGGAGGGTACGGGGCTCAGGGACAGCCCCCACCGCTCCCCCAGAGCAGCCATCCTGGGGGTGGAGCTGGCCATGCAGTTGCAGCCAAGGGGGGACCATGCACACAATGCTCAGCCCTGTGCCTGGTGCCAGGCGAGGAGGGAGGCAGGACAGGGGCCTGGAGTCGGAGCCTGCCCTGCCTGTCACTCTTGAGGTGGCCATGCTGAGCCCTCCCACTCCATCTTTCTTAAGATCCCTTGGCAGCCCCAGGGTCCCATGGTCTTCCCGGGGGCCAATCAGAGCCTGACACTGCCCCCCAAGTCCTCAGCAACAGCAGATCTCCTGCAGTTCAGATGCCTTCACAGTGTCCTTGTCACCAACAGTCTTGGTCTCACCAGGACACAGCAGCAGCTTCCCATGCTTAAAGCCCTTCAATCAAGCTGGGCCTGGTGACACACGCCTGTAATCCCAGCACTTGGGAGGCTGAGCCAGGACGATTTTGACTTTGAGCCCACCCTGGGCAATTTATCGAGTTCAAGGCCAGCCTGGACTACATAGTGAGACCTGCTCTCACAAAACTAAACTGCATGGCGCCTGCCTTGCAAGTACAAGGTCGCAAGTTCGATCCCCGGTGCCAAAAAAACCCCCCCAAAAACCTAAACTAAACTACAAAACAAAACAAAACACAATCAAGAGCTTCCAGACTTTCCACCAGGAGAGCACAGGAGGAAAACTACTGCCTCTCCCAAAGCCCAGTGAAAACAAAGACTTAGGAGGCCAAAAGATGTCCACAGCCACAAAACGATCCACACATCACCCACATTCCAGAGGCCCAGGCACTGCGGCTCTGGAGGCAGCCCGATACCCTTGGGAGAGCACCCCTAAGAGCACCAAGCTCCCTGGCCACAGAGCTGGCCACAAAGATGACAGATGACAACAACACACTTGTGTTCATTGCGGGTGTCAAGGCCGCAAGCACCAGACCAAACAGGTGGTAAAGAAGCCCTTGAGGTCAATGAACCCCGACAGGGAGAAAATGACTCCCATCTGGCTAGCTCCCCATTATGTTGCTTTCGACGTTGCCAACAAAACTGGGATCAACTAAACTGAGTCCAGCTGGCTAATTAGAAATACACTCTTTTTCACCACTTAAAAAAAACAGCCAGGGATTTAGCTCAGTGGTTCCACTGCCTGCCTCACAAACGCAAGGTCCCGAGTTCGATCCCCAGTGCCAAAACAAAAAAAACTAGGTGTGGTGATACACATACTCTGGGAGGCTGGCTGAGGCAGGAAGATCCCAAGTTTGAGCCCAGCCTGGACACCTTAGTGACTTAATGAGAACTTGTCTCAAAAAAGGCCTGGGATGTCACTCGGTGCGAAGGCCCTGGCTTCAATCCCCAATCCCTTTACCCCCCAGAGGCCTCCCCCCAACCAGGCCTCATCTGCTTGGCCGCCACCTGGGCCTCGGCTCTGAACTCTCCCTGTGCTCCCACACACAGACCTCCCTCCTCACAGACCTAAGTCCAGCTCTCGCTCTGGGACATCTTCCCACCGGCTCCTTTCACCTTTTCTGGTAGCTGCACAAACGCTCCTGCTGAAAAGGGTTTTCCCCTGACTTCACACAAAGTGCCACCCCAGTCAGTGTTACCAAGTCACTCCAGAGTGAGGCCCTCAGACCGGAAGCACTGGCGTCACCTTCATGAAATATGTACATCCGGGGGCCTCTGCCTGCCCTAGCACCCTCTGGAACGGGGAGCTGGAAATTTATAATAAGCCTTCCAGGTGACTTGCAACTCCAAGTGCCCATCAGTCACACTGCCACCTAATGTCTCCCGAGCACCTGGCACCATGGGAGAACGTGCATTTGCTCTTCCCCAATAGCTGTTTGCTCCCAGAAGAAGCCCCTAGCTGTCCTGGTTGCTGCTATATACCCCGGCCTAGATAAGCAGCCAGTCCCGGTGGCACCTGATACAGAGCTGGTGCTAAGACAGGACAGGGAGCAGGTAGGTGGGGCCATGCAGGGCCTGGGTCCTGGGGGCCAAGCAGAGCCATGCAGAGAGGGTCCTGCAGGGGGGGCGGGGTGCTTTCCACAGCAGATGCTTGGTTACCTGAGCACTCAGTCCCTCCCGGCAGTGCAGCATGATGGGCAGAAACGGCAGGGTTAGCGCAGCCCCAGGTGCTGCTATGGGTGGGGAAGGGGGCATGGGGACCCAGGTACCCACCTGGCTCTCAACCAGCATGGCCATGTCCATGAACATGTCGTGCAGCTCGCGGATGCTGTTCTCCAGCTTGATGATCTCACTATGCCTGGTCTCGATCTCGCTCAGAGCCTGCTTCGAGATGCTGGAGTCCATGATGATCTGGGGGTTGGGGCAGGAGCTGAGACCCCAAGGCCTGCGGGGGCTGGGGGAATGGGGCACCAGGACGGGAAGGGGAGTGCAGAAGGCCAAGGTGGAAGGCGGCTGGGATGCAAAGGTGTTCTGGAAAGGGGACCGGAGGCTCCCTCTGTAGCTGAAGTGTTCCCATCTTCCTAGCTGTCACCCAACCTTGCTACCTGTAATTCAAGGCCGCTAAGGCCCCTCCTGTGATCCCCAATCAGGGCTCAGTGTGTGACAGCCTTAGCAGCAGGTCTGAGAGCCCAAGGTGGCCACCCCAAGGGCCCAGGCCTCGCACTGCCTGCCACTCCCCCTCCTGCATGAAACCGGCCTTCTTTTCCCCTCTGGGATGGAACTCACACCCCCAAGCCTGCCTTCTACCCATGTGCCCCCTGCCGGGTGGCACAGAGCTCTCATGGGTCATTGGCCTAGTCTCCTCCAGGAAGGGACACAGGTCCTGAGGGTGATGGGAGAATCCCCTGGCCATTGGCAAATAGTCAGGGACAGCAAGGAAGTGGATCCAACCAGGGGCACCTGGGGCTTTTTTCCCCCTATACTGAGGGTTGAATCCAGGGCTTTCACAAAGAGCTACAGGGCTGGGGATTTAGCTCAGTAGTTTCGGTGCCTGCCTTGCAAGTGCAAGGTCCCGAGTTCGATCCCCAGTACCAAAAAACAAAACAAAAAAAACACAGAGAGCTACATCTCCAGTCCCCCCGCCCCCCTTTTTAAATTGAGACAGGTTCTGAGTCTCTAAGTTGCCCAGGCAGGGCTCAAACTTGCAGTCTTCCTACAGAGTGCTGGGGTCCCAGATGTGTGCCCCATGCCAGGCTAGGGCATGGCTCAGGTCCACCTTTGCCCCTAATACTTCCTCTCCGTGTGAGTCAGCCCCCCCGCAACCCGCCTCGCCAGGTGGCTGTGTTCAAATACTGCCCAGACCCAGCGCTCGGCACACACACTGGGTCTTAGCGGTAGCGGGTACGGTTAGGGAGTCATGGTAGCGGGGTGGGGTGCACGCTCACCCCGGAGGCAAAGATGGCAGGGTTTCCACTCTCCAGCATGTCCTCCAATTCCTCACTGGTTGTGGTCCTGCCAGCTGGAGACAGTCACGCTGAGCAGGGGCCTGTCCAGCCAGCGAGCTCTGCAGCGGCCTGGTCCTCACCCGCTCCTGTCATAAGCCCCACCCCTGGCCGCACAGGGCCCCGCCCCCAGCTCACTGATTTCTAGCTGCCTCTGGATGCGGCCTTTGCAGCGCTCTCGGTAGTCGGACTGTGTCGCGTTGTACTCTGACATGACCTCTACAAACTTCCGGGACAGCGTGGAGTGCTGGGGGCCCGAGACAGGGGTATGGGTGTCAGGTGGCACCGGTTCCTGCAGACTCGGGCGGCCCAAGCCCCCCAGGTCCCGCCGCACCTGGGTCTTTCGGATCCTCAGGTCTGCAGAGGAGCGGTTCAGGCCTTCCTCCTGCTCGATGCTCTGCTCGATGCCTGGGGTGGGAGGGCTGCTGAGCCAGGACCTCCTCACCCACCCCACCCACTGTGCCTCCCAACCCAGGGCCTGCGGGACCGCTCCCGACCCCCTCAAGGCTCTGGGTGACCTGTGTGGTGGGGTCACAGGGGACACAGAGGACAGACTGCCAGGCACGAGGAAGGGGGGCCCACAAAGGCTCCCCAGCTGGGTTCGAGCCCACTATGTGCCTGGTGGCCCAGGCACCCAGTGCCTCCACTGTTGCCCTTCTTCTCAGGAAGGCTGTTCACAAGGCCCATGCCACCTGTGCCATCCCCTGCAGGGCACCTGGTCCCAGACTAGGCAGCCATGGGACATGTGTCTGCATTCACATAACACTGGACAGCCTGCATAGGGCTGGTGGCTGCTGCCCCCCCATTTTGTTTTTTTGAGACAGTGTCTCGATATGTAATCCAGGCTGGCCTCAATCTTGTGATCCTCCGGCCTCAGCCTCCCATGTAGCTGTGATTATTGGTGGGCACCACTTGCCTGGCTTTCCTTAACTTTAACCTTCCTTAACCAGGAGCAAGGGACAGTGGCCTGAGGGGAGCAGGTCTTTCACAAAGCCTCAGGTGTCTATGTTCCTGGCTGAGCCCAGAGCCTGGTCCAAATGGTGTCACCCTCAAAAAGGGACCCAGTGTGCCTCTCGGGGTCAGTGACACCCATGGGCTACTCAAGGAAGCAGAACTAGGCCACCCGACCATCTGGGACAGGCTAGGGGCAGACTCACTCTTTAACTTGGAACGAACTTTGTTCGCTGTCTTCTTTATGTCAGACATGAGTTCTTCGAGCTCCTCCTTGGTCTCTGGGGAGACAGGAGGGGTGGGGTGTAGATACTCTGGCTTCCCACTGCCGATGTTCAGGCCCCGAGGGGTCCTGAGTCTGCCCTTCCCCTGGCTCAGGCTTGGCCGGCTCTCATTCTGGGCCAGGGCCACCAGCTGTAGCATCACCCCTCATGGCCTTCCAAGGTGCCTCCTGCCTCCTTCGCTGGCTCCCACCCCCTGGAGATAACAGATGGGTCTAAATTTAAGGAAGGAATAATTTCAGAGCAGCTGGCAGGGCTGGAGTTGGCACTGGGGAATGTGTACTTGGTACTTGCCTGAGTTGGAGGTGGGGTGCAGGCTCACCTAGCCTTACCTGATGTCCAGGGGGGTAAGTGGCCGGCCAGTGGGCTGGCAGGAAACGGCGGCAGAAGCCCTGTGTCACCTGCCTCCCTAGGGTCACAGCCACAAAGCCTTAGGCAGGGCGGGGCCTGTTCTCCTCACAAAGCTGTCCCCAGGTGTTGAGCTCCATCAAGTGGCCGGGGACAGAGGCACACGCCCAAGTGGGAGCTATGGAGGTTCGAGCAGGCGGGCCCCATGGGGCATGGTTGGCCCTGGAGGTGGCAGGCAGGTGAGGGTGAGTGGTGATCCGCTCCAACTAGAACCATCTCCCTGCACAGGCAGAGGCCATGAGGGTGGCCAGCTCACCCCTCTCCGAGAGCCACTGAAAGCTTTGTCCCCCTGGGGCTCAACCCCCAAGCCCTCTTGCAGCCCCCTAGGGGGAAATGGAACTGGGCTCCTCACTGGCACCTTTCCAACTGCACCCTCCCGGGCTGGGGTGTCTCCTCAGGGGGACTGGGGAAGGGTGTGAGCAGTGGCATCTCCCAGGCTCTAGAAGGGGGGCACCTCCAAGAGGAACATGAGGCGGGGGGCACCAGAGCGGAGGAGGGTGCTTCCTTCGAACGAACAAAGGGAAACTTGGTTACCAGCTGCTCTGACGTCTCAGCCTCTTTTGCTCAGACCCAAAATAGCCCAGCCGGATGGCAGCCCCCAGAGGAGGCAGAGCAGCCTGGGCCAGGAGAGCCCCCTACTGCTGCAGCCTCCTCCCCAGCTTGGCTCTGCCCAGTGCCCGAGGGGAGACCCTGCCCCAGGTGAGTGTGGGTCTCAGCCAGGTCACGGGGACCTTCTGTACTGTGCAGGGCACAGCAGGGGAAGAGGAGATGGTGGGGGGGGCCCTCACCCATGCCCCTCCAGCAGCAGAGGCAACCACTCCCCAGCTGCTCAGAGCACTCTGTTCCCACCCCACAATCAGCCCTCCTGACCCTCAGCAGGAGCAGCCCACACAGGGACACGCAGTGACCCAGATACCCATGGGCACACAGCACAGGTCACACACTGTCTGCCCGGGTGCATCTTTGGGGAGGGGGTGATGTGTGGTGATTGCACTGTCAGCCCCTCAGGGACAGCTCCCAGCCTCCCAGCCACCCACTGCCTTGGTGGGGGTAGGCCCTGGGCATGGTGAGTGGGGCACAGGCCTCAGCACACACCCGTGCTGGGCTGGGGAAGCTGATCCTGGTCTCCCAAGGATGTCGAAGGGCTTGAGGGTTCGGGGCCCTGGACAGGAGGCCATGTACCGGGCATCTGGGTGGCCAGGCCTTGCCCCTTTGGACACCTGGGCACAGCCAGGGCTGGGGCCCTTCCCATGCATCCTCATGCCCCCCAAATGCTGGCACCTTTGGTGAGAGGAGGGGACATTAGCTGTGGGCGAGCACCCCAGCCTGAGCCCAAGTGGCCTGCCTGGGTCCCCACTGCAGGGGGCCGGTCACAGCCTCCCTGGGCAGGCACTGAGCTCCCTCCAGGGAAGACTTGGGCACTGAGTGTGCGGCATCCTGGCACATGCTGGTGTGGCAATCAATATCTCACCATGAATGTGAGGGCCTGGGAAGGGGACCTGTCGGTCTGGGGACAGGGTAGAATCCAGAGCCATGTAGCTTCCGGTGCAAAGGGAGAGAGGGGACTTCCTGGAGCCCCAAGAATGGCCAGCTCCAGGGTACCCAGTGGCCCGGTGCCAGGGCTATGCGCTTGCCGGAAGCGGCCTGCTCGGCCAGCTCCCCACCCACGGAGCTGTCGCCTCAGCACTGCCATCTGCTCCCTGGGACAGCGGAGGGGCGGGGTGGCCTCCTATTGATCAGAGGCTGCTCTTCCTGGTCCTTCCTTCCCCAAATCCCAGGGCAGCAGCACAGTGGGCTTAGGAAAAAGCCAGCATCCTTGTAGAGGGTGGGGTGGCCACGTGACCCCATCCAGGCCCTAGGAGGGCTTCCCTCCCACCTCCAGGTCTCATGTGAAACCCGGGTCTGGCTGGTGACAGTAGGCATTGATCCCTCAACAGCAGGCCCGGGACAGCTGTGTTTCCTGAGGCACTTCATGGAACTGTCCCCCAGCCTGGTGGCCCAGCAGCAGCGAGGGGTGCTGGGTCCTGGAGCTGCCCGCCCACACTCACTCTCATCGGGGTTGGGGGAGGCCAGGATGGCGCTGTGCTTGCGCTTCACCTCCTCCACGTTCTCTGCGATCTTGTCAATGAAGCCTCGGATCTCTTCCACCTGGGGACCAGGGCCAGGCGTCAGGAGGACAAAAGCCAGGGATGGGAGGGGACGCCAGGCCTTGGAAGTGAGGCGGGTGGGGTGGGGGCTGTGGTGGGAGGGTGTGAGGTGCTCCCCAACTTCCTTGCTCTGGGCTTCCACCTGTACCCCTCAAATGGGTCCCCTCATAGGTGGCGGCCCCAGCCTGGCTCAGGGGTTCGAGGCAGCCGTCTGAGGTCCAGACCATCTCGTGGGACAGATGCGCGGCACTAGCTCCCACCTGCTCGAAGAACTCATCCATGAAACGGTCTCGGTCCACAGTGACAGTGACATCATCGTCGTCATCGCTGTCCTTGGCCTGCATAGGGTTGTATGCACGTGAGTGGACCTTGGACCCAGCTTGCAAGGCATCTATGCACACTGGCTTCCCCTCCCCGGGGAACTCTGAGCAGGACAAGGACAGACCTGGCTGTGTCCTCAGCTCCCAGCTACCAGGAGACCTGGGGGGACCCCTGAGCTCCCTGTATGAGGACAGAGGTCTCCAGCTGCAGGCCAGGGACTCCCTCCCTGACCCAGTGTCCTGTCCCTGCCTGGCAGCTGGGGACTTCCTGCCATGGGGGTCAAGAGGACCTGAGCCTGAAACCAACCCACTGGTTGGTTTGTCCCTGGGTGGCCTGGGCCTCGGTTCATCTCCTGGGTCCCCAGGCAAGCACCCTTTCCCTCTGGGCTCTGGAGGAGCAGGCCTAGCCTTGCTGTCCTAGGCCTGGACACTGGCAAGGCCCATCCAGGAGGTGGCATGGCTCAGACACAAGGCCGGCCCACAGCCCTACTGCCTGCAGGGTGGCACCCTGCCATCCCTCTCCCCTTCTTGGTCTGGACACGGGACCCTGCCACTCCTCCTTCCAGTCTCACAGCTGCCTGGCAGGCAGGAGGTCATGTTGTCACCTGGCTGTGTGGCCCCACCCCCATCATGGGCAGGGGGTAATTATGCCTCTGGCTTCTGGGGGTCTGGTCAGTCATTACTGTCCACTCTGCACCTTAAGTCAGCCAGGGCCACCCACTCTACTGCAAGGCCGAGGTCCCTCTGCACAGCAAGGACGGGGACAAGCAGGGTCCAGGGCGAGGACCACTGCCTCCCAGACTGGGGTTCGGGACTAGGTCACACATCACACTCCACGGGAGGGACATTGCCAGGCTCTCACCAGGACTGAGGCAGATGGTGACCAAGGGAGCACCAGGCCAGGGCTTGGCTGGTGACAGCCCCTCTGTGAAGTGGGGACAGGGCCACCTAGCTGCAGGGAAGGAGGGCCAGCCGGGAAGGTGGGCACAGCTGAGACGGGCCAGGCCGTTACCGGCCCAAAGCAGGGACCCACCACCAGGAGAAGGGGTGGCTAAGCCTTTCTGGGGGCGGCTCAGAGGGGCCTCCTCCCTTTGGGAGCTCACACCTCCTCCCCCGGCAGCTAAAATAAACCCCCGCTCCAGCTCCCCACCCCTGTCTGTGGCTGCTGCCAGGTGGCTGTCCCCCCACCCCAGCCACAGAGCGTGTGGGAATCCTTTTCACACTTCTGGACTCCTTGCTGGGCCCAGGAGTTGAGTCAGAGCAGTCCTGAGGGAAACTGAGGCACGCTGCAGCATGCAGGAGCCCTGTTCCCCATCCTGGGTAGCCAGCCAAGTTCCCAGCGGCCCCCAGTGAGACCTTGGGCAGATGCTCGAGGGGACCTCACTGAGCCCCTGGCTCCTTCCCCCGGGATACCTCACCCTACCCCTATGTTTCATCCACTGCCTCCCAGAGCCCCATAACCACCTCCCTGCTCAGCTACCGCAGCCCCAACAGTTTGAAATCACTTCCCTTCCCTGTGGCTGGGCCACAAGCCATAAAGAAACCATTGCTGCCCCCTCCCTGGGATCTCAGGTTGAGCATTCCTTCCCCTTCAGGTCCTTCCCGGGGACCTAAATTGCTCCATTCTGCCTCGGTCTTCTCCTGGAGTACAGTGCACAAACTGAACCTGCTGCAGATTGGGGTCTGAGCAGAGACCAAAACGGACTCTCACCCTCCCTCTTTCTAGATGGTCTGTCTTCATTCATATGGCCAGGGATCACAAAGGTGATCATGTGCTTCCAGCCAAGGGAAAGCCCCAAGCCCTCCCCCACCAGTCTGTACAGCTGAATTTGGGGCTCAAAGGAAGGACTTTTTTTCCTGTTTCATTTCTTCATTTGTTCTGATCCTTGTTTCAGTTGGTGAAATTCAGATGGCTCTTGACTATTGTTCCCTGTAACAGAATCCACATCCAGCCTAGCCCTGCGGCACCTCTCCTGAGACACCCTGCAGGTGAACTCAGGCCTTTTATTCATTTCCACTGGACACTGAATAAAATGATAAGGATGCAGGACTGGGAACAGCAGAGCCCTGCCCCTTCCGGCTGGCAACCCACCCGTATTCTGGACCTGACTGGAACTGGGTAACACGGCTGGCCCGGCACTCCATCTTCCTGCTGTCTTGGGCCAGCTGGAGTGGGGATGGGGGCATCGCACACATGTACAGAGTGGGTGCCCAGATACCTGTTGAGTGATCAGGACCCCAGCTCTCTAAGAATCTACGCAGCTACTGCAGTCAAAGACCCAAGAAGGGGCTGGGCCAGGGCTGAGGACTTGGGAGGTGGCATCAGGAGTTCCAGTGTCCTCTGGACTGATACGGCCAGGATCACACTGGTACCTCGCCAGCCACTGGCCAATGCCAGGCTCAGCGCCCAGCTCAGGATACCTTGTGCCCCAGGGCCTCCAAGCCAGGAGCCCAGGAGTATCCTCCCTTCTGCCCTACCAATATCCAATTTGTCCTGGCTTTTGCCTCTTATTCTGTGCTTCTCAACCTTGGTCTAGCACCAGAAGCCCTTGTGGGGCTCCTGAGATGTGAACCTAACATTTATTTATTTGATACTGGAGATTGAACCCAGGAACTTTGCACCGAGCTACATCTCCAGCCCTTCTAAATTTTTTATTTTGAGGCAGGGTCTGGCCAAGTCCCTAAGTTGCCCATACTGGACTTGAACTTGAGACCCTCCTGCTTCAGCCTCCCAGAGTGCTGGCATTACAGGCGTGCACCACCAGTGCTTGGGGGGATTTTTAAAAACCAGCTTCCAGAATTCTACCCTAGAAATACTGATGAGGAGCTTGAGGGTTGGGCTGGTGAGGCCAGTTTTTAAGACCACCCTCTGCTCCCCCACCACCTGCTGGTCTGGTCTCCCCATTTTCTGGCTGGCTGTCCCAGCTCTGGCCTCATCACCCCCAGCCTGCACAATCCAGAAATAGGAGGGCTGGGAGCAATCCCACTGAAAGGACCTTCAGGAAGTGGAGACCCGGCAGGGCCACGGGAAGCAGAAAGCCGTGCGCTTCCCCTGGCGGTGGCCAGACAGTCCTGGTGGTCCTCCTGGCAGAGGCGCCAGGATTCCAGGACATTCCTGGAAGCCAGCAACTGATTCCTCCAGGAGGCAGAGGCCGGTCCCTGGCAATGGGGGATGGCGTCAGGCCAGCCGGCGGGGTTGATTCATCATTGCCGAGCTCGGCGCTGTTGTCTGCCTGGAGGGCTATTTTTTTCCCTTTCTCTTTTTAATGACTAATCAAAGTCAGTATGGCTAGTACCAAGAGGGCCTGAGCGGAGTCGGGGTGTGCGGGAGGCTGAGCTGGGTCTCCAGGAAAGCGGCCAGGCCCCACACCCTCTCCGGGCCTCCCACGCCAGGGCCCTGGGTTCCATGCGACCTAGGATAAACCCTGGCCCTCTCCAAACCTCCCTGCTGATGCTACAGGAGCCTGGACAGACTGTCCCGAGAGGCTATGCCATCTGCACCCCAGATGGAAACATGCAGAATCCGTCATCAGTCTGGGAACCGGTGGGGGCGCTGGGAGGGAAGGTGGGAGACCCCCATCTTTACCTCCTCTGCATGAGGCTAACACTGGCAGTGCTTTATAAATTCGAGATGAGACAGAAGTGTGAGGTACCAGGTTGGGGAACTGGGGGTAAAGAGGAGCCCTGGCACAGGGCTGGGGCTGCTCTAGTCCTTCAGGGACCCCAGGAGGCCAGCTGTCAGCCTCCCTTCTCTCTTCTCGGAGCATTCCATACTCTGCCTTCCCTCAAGCCAGCCCCTTCTTCTGGATCACCCCTCTTCTGGGCCACCCCAAGTCCTTTTGTGTGTGTGTGTGTGTGTGTGTGTGTGCGCGCGCGCGCACACGCACGCGCGCGCAGTACTGGGAATTGAACTTTGGGACTTAGCATTGAGGTACATTCAGAGCTCCTTTTTAAAAGTTTTATTTAGAGACAGGGTCTCACTAAGCCCCTAAGTTGAATTAGAGATCTTCCTGCCTCAGCTTCCCAGAGTGCTGGGGTTACAGGTGTGCACCACCACACTTGGTGTGCCAAGTCTACTTCTTCCAGGGTCCCCAACCCTCCTTCCTGTTCCTCCTCTGTCTCCTGTGGCAGGTCGCATGCGTCCTACAGAGTCCAATGTGTAGACAGTGAGTTCTGGGCCCAGGGGTGGTGTGGGACAGCACTAGGAAGTCCCCAGACAGAAAATCAGGGTGGCTCTGCATTGGGGGAGGAAGCCACTACATGCCTGGGTGTGGCTGCCTGAGGACACCCTGCCCCCAAATCCTTCAAAGTTCTGTGATCTTCTCAGCCCTGAGGGTCTCAGTGTTCAGGCCCCGAGAACCTCAAACTGCCTGTCTACCCAGCAGGGCGAGCCCAGAGAGAGAGAGAGCTGCTGCCCGAGGTGGGGGCTGAGAAGGCTGGAGGGCTGGGCCGGGCCTGCAAAGCGCTGAGGCTCAGGATGCGCCAGCTCCTTCCCTAAGTGTGACTTTTATAAATAAGCTCCCTTCGCCTTCCTTCCTTCCAAATGTGGTGGCACTGGGGGGGGGGGGGGGGGGGGGGGGG